>JARCFY010000010.1:23661449-24366630 GCA_029233225.1 Lepidodactylus listeri | reverse complement strand
TTAAGCTTGACACCTGCTTACACCACTTTTACCAGATGGTAGAACCTGGCCTTCCCAAATAGTGATAGCCCATGCTAGCCCGATCTTGTCAGATCTCAGAAGGTAAGCAGGATCAGCCCCACTCAGTGGCACTGGGGGAGCAGACGTCCCGGAGGCACCCGCTGGTGTGTGGAGTGCCACAAGGGGCGGTGCTATCCCCAATGTTGTTTAACATCTACATGCGCCCTCTCACCCAGATTGCCTGGAGGTACAGGCTGGGCTGTCACCAGTATGCTGACGACACCCAGCTGTATCTGTTGTTGGGCAGCCAGTCCGGAGCTACCCCAGATGACCTGTGTGAGACCACATCCAACCTGTGCTGAGGACACTGCACTGGCTGCCTATAGCGTACTGGATTTGGTTCAAGGTGCTGGTTTTAACTTTTAAAGTCCTGTATGGTCAGGGGCCTGCCTACCTAAGGGATCGCCTTTCCCCGTATATACCTCAGAGAGCACTGCAATCAGGCACTCAACACTGCCTGATCATCCCCGGTCCTAGAGAGGCCAGGCTGATGACCACCAGGACCAGGGCCTTCTCAGTGGCGGCTTCTTACCGGTAGAATGAACTCCCAGATGACATCAGGGCCCTGCGGGACCTTTTGCAGTTTCTCAGGGCCAGCAAAGCGGAGCTCTTCCACCAGGCTTTTAACTAGGAGCCACCACTGGGGGAAGGGGCCTCTGGAAATTAAGGAGTTAAGCCTCTGGCCGGGTAATCAACTGATGTAACCTCCTGGCCTTGGATCTGGTAAATAGCTGTACTCAGTGTTGGAAGCAATGTTGACTGCCAACTTGTGTGGTTTTGTGCTGTTTTTGTGTATTTTAAGCTGTAATTTTATGGTAAATTATATTGTGGTTGTTTTAAACTTTTGTGAGCTGCCTTGAGCTGACTAATGCTGGCTAGGCGGGATATAAATCCAAATAATAACAATAAATAAATAAATAAATGTGGAGACAGGCAATGACAAACCACCTCTGAATGTCTCTTGCCTTGAAAACCTCACAGGGTCGCCATAGGTTAGTTGTGACTTGAGGGCAAAAAGAAAAAAAAACACTTGGCAGGGGAAAGAGAAATGATCTATATTTTCATACCTTGTCTTTCTACACCTTCAGTATCTTGCTCTTCATCTTGTATATCAGATTTATGACTTCATTCTCCTCATGTTTCCATGTCAGTGACCTTTTTTTAAAAAAATGGGGGGCCTAGTAAAGAGTTAGCCTTCTAGGGATATATGTACATGTAAATCTTTAAAAATGAAGCTTAACAAATAAACCTAAGAAAAGCAATAAATTCAAGGCAAAAATACCATAAATTAGCATTTGAAAATGATACCTGTGAAGAAGGAGATGCACATGAAGTGCCACAGGATTCCTGCTTATTTTTTTAGTCAATTCACTTAAGAACATAAGAGAAGCCAATGTTGGATCAGGCCGATGGCCCATCCAGTCCAACACCCTGTCACACAGTGGCCAAAAAGACCAGGTGCCATCAGGAGGTCCATCAGTGGGGCCAGCTTAAAAAAACTTGCAGCTTAAAAGAGGGAAGTGAAAGTTTTATTAAAGGGTGTACTGCAGTTGAGAGATCCTGCCGTACGAATGGCAAACATGTATTAATGGCATGTACATAGCTCATTCCTTGATACATCCCTTAATATAATATTCTAAACGGGACTTAATTCTGAGTAGAGCTGTTTAGGATTGATCTCTAAGAAGCTTTCAGTTCCACTACAGTCCGATTTTTACCTTCCTCACCTGAATGGAGACTGAAAGAATATACATTGTCACATAGCAACTCTACCATATTTCTTTCCACATATAGTGTTTTGTTCAATTTTATTATTTTATTTAAAAGGAAAAAAATCTCTCAGCCTCTGTTTTGATCCATAATTACCATATTAAACTAGTGCTCTCTAGCCTAACACTGTACAGAAGATGTTCTGCATAATATTAAACAAGTGGCCTGAAATACAGGGATTTGTTCCAGAGCAGATTACAGATTAAATTTGGTACCTGTAAATGGTTATCCAAAGGACAAAATTCAAGCCCAGTAGTACCTTAGCAACCAACCCAATTTTCCAGGTGTAAGCTTTCATGGGTCAAAGATCCCTTTGTCAGATGCAAATGGAATAAAGATCCATCAGCCCTTATATCCAGATCACAAGATGAGAGGGGTGTTACAAAGAAGTCTATGATCAACCGTATATCCAGTCATCTTTACTGAATACTGGGAAGCAAAGTTGAAACGCTGGGTCGTATAAATCTCTCCCAATATTCCACAGTTTTTAAACACAAATGAGGTAGACATAGGCTGCCCTTCCCTTCCTCAAAACCAGTAAGATCAGTTCAGATAATTTAATATTTGCATTAATTCAGGTCCCTTTTTTTGTAAATGTATGAATGTGGGCTGGAATTCAAAGACCCCCTTAGGTCTGCATACAAACTTTGTGGACACAGTGGTGTTTCCTTTGTTTTTATTTTTATGCAAGTTCTTGGTGCAACAAGGCTACTTCAAGAGGCTTTTAACAAAGATCCAAAGACTCCATTTCATTTGTGGAAGCTTGCCCGTGCATCTCTTTGGATCTCTGTAGAAGCCAGTGGCCACTACAGTAGACTTTGTTTGGAGCAGAAGGGCTTTCCTCTGTCGCTCCTTCAACTCTCCCAACCATGAGTGGGCTAAAGATAGAATGCATGAATGCATTATCTTCTCCTTGTCTCCTCCTGCCCCACTGATGGCAGTTTCTGTGTGGGTGCTGAGTTCAGGACCCAGTATCAGCACAAAGGGAAGAAATGTCAGTGAGGGGCTGTAGCTACAAAGGAACTTTCCTCTACAGTTGAGTTTGCCAAATTTATTTTAAAGGACAACTGAACATAAGAAGAGCCCTGCTGGATCAAACCAGTCATCCATCTTAGTCCAACATTCTGTTTCACACAGTGGGCAATCAAGTTGCCCTGGAGGGCCAACAAAGAGGGAATAGAAATGGAGGCCTTTCCCAGTGCTGCCTCATTGCACTGATAAACTGAAGTTAGCTCCTTCTGAAGTAGAGGTTCCCAACAATCATGGGTAGTAGCCACTGTCCCCTCTAAGCTGAGTTAGTGTGAGCTAGCTCACAGTTTTTTAGCCTCTGGCTCACACATTTTTGTCTTAGCTCAGGAAGGATGTTTCCAGAACAAACTAATTTATGCAGTAGCCAAATCTTTCGTTCACAACTTTAATTTTTGCCCACAGCTTAGAGGGAGCATTGGTAGCAGCCACTGATGGAACCTGTTATCTGTGAATCTGTAATCCCCTTTTAAAGTCATCTGTGCTTGTGGCTATCGTCACGTCCACAGCCAGTGAATTCCACCATTAATTTAATTGAATTATTAAGGGTTTTTTTGGGGGGGGGGGGTTAGTTAGTCTTTTTTATAGGTTCTACTTTGAACAGACTTGCATGGAGCTTTGGTATAATGATATGCTTGCTGGTTTCAACTTTTGTAACTCTAGTGAAGGTACATTATAGAGTTTGAGTGAGTAGTTTTAGATGTGAGAATGTTTTCCAAAAGGAAAAGTCTAAAGGATTGTTAAAAGAGGTGGCATCCATTTTGTATGATATATAAGAAAATACAGTATGCTTTGTCCTGGTGGAGTTGGAGGAGTATCCCTCAGGAAAGGAACATATTATCTGATTTTTGTTGTTGTTTTAAGCAACCTTAAAAAAATACTTTTTTCAATCTAACTTTAACTCAGGTACAAATTTATAAGAGAAAATTAAGTATTTGTGGAAAGTTTTGCTGGAGAAGCACTAGAAATTCATGAAGTAAGGGTAACTTAGCAAACATTTGTGTGAAAAGTTGTGTTGTCACTCACAGAATAATTTTTAGCTCTTAGTCAAAACTACTTCGAGCTGTATAGCTAGCAGGGTTCAGGACTGAAATAAATAGTGGTTGATATCTAATAACGAGTGCATGGAAAACTGATTCTCCCCCCCCCCCCCAATGTTCCTACCTGGTCCTGCATCCCCTTCTAATCCCGGATTCCTAAAATCACAGAACCTTTCAGAGGAATATCTGTGCAGGTCAGGTCATTGTGGGGTGGAGAGGGGTGAAATTGCTCCTTTTGTGTCTTCAACAAGCGCTCCTCCACTGATGGGCAAGGAGGAGGAGATTTCCTTTCCTTTCCCCACATTCTTGCTTAGTCCAAACCTGCGGGGCTATTTTGCTGCATAGGTCCCACAAATCTTTCCAGGGGTCAAAGGGAGTTACTGCAATGGAGAGGAATGTAGCTTCCTCACACACTATTTTAAGTCCGTTCTCACTGGTTCTGGTCACTGAACTTGTTTTTCTTTTGGAGTGTAGAGTAATATGACTTTTTTATGCTGGCTGCTGTTCAGGATGTTTCAGAAGCATGTTAATATATTTAGTGCTAATTTTTCAGTCATTGACCTTTAAATGAGCATGGATTTATTCCACATTTGAATAGCACTGTAATTCAGCACCTAACTTTGTATTGGAGTGCCAAAGTGGATTGCAAGGTTGTTAAAGCAGAAATGCTTGAGTGTTGGGCTGCAGATATCACATAAGGCTGTGTACATTTGCCTTGCCTGCATGTGTGCTGTAGAATAGTAATGTGTACGTGTATGTAAATTTAAAAAAGCTTCATTGATGTATGCGTGTGTGCATGAGTATAGTTATTTTAGATATGTATGATGTATACATCAATAAACTACACACAGTAAAACACATGTATACATAAAATTCGTATACACTTAAGGAGGGATGTACAGATATGCCATGTGTTATTCTTGTGACTATATTTGTTCACGTATTTTTGTTGTTGTTTTCCCCAGTTCATTTGGGGCTTCTAAAGCACCATTTATATGCAATTGAGACAAAAACAGGTGTCTATGTGAATGGTAATAATCTTATTAAATTCTGCTGTATACCATGGTTAGAAAAGAAGGAAATTGCAGTTTCATCCAAACTGCTGTTAGAAACTAGGATTTTTAAAATCAAAAGCGTGTTCATGATATTCAGTGACATCCCTACACTTAATGTGTATGCAAAACTATTCTCAAAAAAGGAACGAGAAGTGGAGATGGCTTAACAAGTTGGAGACATAGTTCACGAGATAACCTAGCTTTGTGTTTTTCTATGAATTCCATAGATAAGTACACTACAGTAAAACCTGTCTTTTTTGGATTAAAAGAGAACTATCCACACAGAGAGTGTAAAGTTTATACAATATGATTTGTTGACGTACTGATGTGTTAGATACAATTGATTTCCTGATGTGCTTTCTTAAATCTGTTAAAAATTTCTCTTTGGAGATGTTTAGCTGTTTTGGCAGTGGCAAAATAAGTGCCTTTTAAAATCAATGCTCTGTCCACACTCACATGTTCTTCGTACAAATATGAAAGGCCAGACTGAAAGTTAAACAAAAATTCTCACTCATGAAATGCCACCCTTCACTTTTCTGCTTTTCTCTGAATGGTTCTAGAATGTATTTTATACTCATACTTGAGAATCCATTATTTAATTCGTCCCCCAGTGTGATTACATTTTGCCATACATCAAGATTCTTTTGGTTTCACATGTTATTAACCATGATGAAGATCCAGTGAATCTCTTCTTCCAACAGAGGAAGGATGCAAGGCTTAGGCAAGGCTTAGTGGAAGAGAGCTGTTAGATGGCTGTATGTGTGTGAACTGATACCTTTTTAGTCTTGTACACCCTAAGGGCAACTCAAGATGATATTCAGTGTGCATCATCATTGGTTTGCAAAAAAAAACCCTGATTTTAATGGACCTATCAAACCCATTGCATATAAATGGTGCTTTAGAAGCCCCAAATGAACTGGGGAAAACAACAACAAAAATAGGTGAACAAATATAGATTTTGATGGACCCATTAAAATAAGCAGAACTCCTGCTGCAAAGTAGGGGGGGGGGCATGTCTTGGTGAATGTGCAGCTATTAAGGATCAGGATAACATGAGAAATGCCTTGGTGCAGTGGTTAAGTGCGCAGACTCTAATCTGGGAAAACCAGGTTTGATTCCCCACTTCTCCACTTGCACCTGCTGGATGACCTTGGGCAAGCCATAGTTCTTTCAGAGCTGTTCTTGAAAAAGAGCAGTTTCTGTCAGAGCTCTCTCAGTCCCACCTACCTCAGAGGGTGTCTGTTGTGGGGAGGGGAAGAGAAAGGAGTTTGTAAGCCGCTCTGAGACTCCCTTGGGTAGTGAAGGGCGGGGTATAAATCCAGTGTCCTCCTCCTCTTCTTCTTCTGGTTACATTCCTGATGTGCCATGGAGGAAAGATGCAGTCGTGTGTATCTGTTACTTCTCAATTTAGGTTCCTTTCAGTGCTACAATGTCTCCCGTTCGCCTGCATTCCTCCAATCCTAACCTTTGTGCAGACATCGAATTTCAGACTCCTCCAAGCCATGTATCTGACCCCCTGGAAAGCTCCATGGACTACATAAAACTGCAAGAAGAGTTTTGCCTCATGGCACAGAAAGGTAATTGCACGTGTACAAACCGTATCCCACCGAAAATAACCTTCAATGCATTGAGTTTCGCCTAGAGCTGTGTATGCATGTGATTTGTGTGTTGCCTTGTTTCGTTGGCAGAGGAAGGAAAAGAAGAGGTTGAATGGGGCAATTACTGAGGATTTTTTCCTGGTTCCTAAAAAAGAACCTTTGTGTTTAAAATACTTTATCGATACTTTTGGGTCTCCTTCACACACAGCCAAAGGCCGCGTGGGAGCTGCTTATCCCGTGGTTCTTATCCCACAGGGCTTTGGGTTTGTTTTTGAATACCGGAATTGTGTAGGTCGAGAATGATTGCATGTGTCTTTTCCACTTGATTGGCACACGCCAAGTATGAATACAGTCAAGTGGTTTCTGAAGCTTTCCAAAATATATGACAAACTTGTCAGCTCTTACAATTTCCGTATCAGATTCAAAGGATAAATTCCATTGCTCTTCAGCCCATTGCGACACAGTTCCGTTTAATTTATTACACAGCAATAAACATTTTTTTTTAATTGCCTGCTGCTAAGAAGTGTGGGTGCAGTGTAGCATGCTGACACACTTGAACAGCAGAGTAGAAACAGCTTCCCATAGCATCAGTCATCCTTCAGACAGCCAGGCTCAGCATGTTGTAGAGCCACCTCCAGGTTTACCAGAAATATGAGGATCATATCCTGACGTTTTTGAAAACCAGGCAGAAACTTTCTTTTAGGGCTGTTCTTGAACAGAATATGAGCAGTGAAGGAAGAAGACGACGATGGTAAAGGTCTCTTTCTGAAACATCATCTTATATCTAATAGTGACATATTCCCTTATCTGCAGATACTTAAATCCACAGATTGGGGCCATTTACCCAGAAGAAAGATTTTTCAATAACGTTGTTCCTTCCCAGGCTTGCAGAAATGTCTGAATCCTTTTAAAAAATGGGTGAGGGTTGTAAATCCCCCCCAAACAGAGGAGCATTGTCTGCACACAGTGCATCTCTGCTGCCTGGGGTGCACCCACCCTCC
Source organism: Lepidodactylus listeri (assembly GCA_029233225.1). Taxonomy (NCBI): domain Eukaryota; kingdom Metazoa; phylum Chordata; class Lepidosauria; order Squamata; family Gekkonidae; genus Lepidodactylus; species Lepidodactylus listeri. The sequence goes on along the minus strand of JARCFY010000010.1, from coordinate 24,359,080 downwards.
GCACAGGGTGGGCAGGTGAGCAAGCGAGTATTGTCCTCTGCTGCTGTGGAGTCAGCAAATCTTCTGGGTGGGCAGCTGCTCAGGGTTGTTGCAGCCACTGTTGTTGGGGCTGCAAAGTGGGCAGGTGCTTGGGGAAGCTGTTGCCACTAATGTAGTTGAGAAGAGAGAAGAGTCAAGCAACTCCGCTGGAGGTGTGGGTGGGTGAGAAGAAGCCTTCTCATTCAGCCACCTACCTGCAGTGGTGTTGCCTCAATCTCGGTTCAGGCAATGCCACTGGAAGTGGCCAGATGAGTGCCTAGCTGCCTTCCGTCAGTGGTGTTGCCTGGACTGTCCCCCTGACTCTCTCCTCAGTGGTTGAGCACCAAGATAGAGGCAATTTTGCTGCAGGCACACAGCTGAGCAAGAAGGAGTGGGTATAAGGGTGGAGTCAGGGAAGGGATAATGCAGCTGGGTGGCCACAGCAGGTGGGAGAGAGGGTGGGATTGACAGAGCAGTGGGCCGGGAGAATCCCCCCCCCACAAGCACATCACCATTTAGAATAAGAAAATAAACCTCAACACAATCAGCAACATTTTGTTGTAGAGCCCTACTTCTATATTCTAATAGTCAACCCGGCCAAATTTGAGGATATGTAAATATTGATTGATTGATTTGATTTGATTTGCATTATTTATAGTCCTCCTTTCTCACAAGGACTCAAGGCGGGTTGCACATATCGAGTCAGTATAATCAACAAAATTGGATATTCAATAAACAGTCCATTAGGTTTGTTGAAGTCTAGAACCAACCAGAAAGAAGTGAAGTATAGCATACTTATTCACATGACACTTGATGTGGTAAAAACCCCACATAATAAGATCACACTTACAATAAGCTATACACAGCAGCGTAGACCACAGTCCCTAATCATCTATCCAAGTAAGTTTGTGAGCCATTTTGTACAATGCATTGCTATTACCTGTGCTCTGTCCCATTGTCCAGAGACCAGAGCAGTGAACAGACAAGATGGATCTTTTGACAAACCTGAAAAAAGCCTCACGGTTGTAGAAAAATCTGAAATCTAAAAAAAATGATACATTGGGGGGTTAAAATCACTGCAAAATGGTTAAAAGGATGCCTGCCACTTTAAGAAACAAATGCTCTCAGTGACAGTTACATTGCTAACTACAGCAGTAGTGCCCGTCAATTCTAGTCTTGGTTTCTGTCAATAAAAGGCAGGGGGAGGGCCCTTTCTAGGGCTGTTCTGGCCTCTGAGGAGGACTCATTGAGACCCAGCAGGGCAGCAACCATTGGTTAAGTTGCTAGGATCTTACTTTCATGACTCACTCAGGTCTGGTTGCTTGCTACTGCTCAACAATAGCCACCCCAATAGGAGTGGAAGCTTTCTAGGTGTGTTTGAGCCAGTCACACACGTACCACCTAATTTACCTCAAGGTTGTTGTGAGAGTAAAATGGAGAATTACGTATGCTGCTTTGGGTCCATGGTTTGCAGAAAGGTGGGGCATAGATGAAGTAAGTAAATCATAAATATAGCCAAAGATGGGGGGCAGATGAAAGATAGGTTGGCTGGTGTGTGGAAAGGAGAGAAGGAACCAGGAGGAGGGGAAAGGCTATAGGGGCTTTCAGGAAAGGGAAGGATAAAATAGTGGAGGTGGGAAAATGAGACGCCCCTGCAAGTCCTTGTGGGTTCCCCTCCTTATCTCTAATGGGAAAGTTTTCTGCTGTGGCCACTGGGTCATAGAACCAACATAATATTTATTTATTTACTTATTTCATTTGTAGTCTGCCTTTCTAACTGTGCCTTGAGCCTCATCAAAAAACAATGAACTGGAAACAGTGTTAATAACAGAGAAGAAAGATGCAGTATAAAAACACTGGATTACAACAGAAAACTGTCTTATATGCATAATGAAGTATGATTACAAACTGGAGAACAATGTTTGTTTTATCAGAACGCCCTCCTGACCAGAAATGCCCTTCCTGACCAATTCCATTTTACACATTCTGCAGAATGAAAGAATTGTGGTTTTGTACTGCGTGAATGAGTTCCCTGTTCACATTTCTTCCTTCTTTCTCCGTGCACTTGGCCCATTAGTGACTTCTTTTTTAGCAAAAACTATAGTTTGATGTTGTGCCAGGAGCTGGACCCTGTCCCATTCCAGGAAGCTATGCAGGTGCTCTAGGAGGGAAAATGGAACATGTCGTCAGGGGTAAGAAGGGATTAGGTCACCACTTATGGCCTACAGCAGAACCTTTAAGGCCTCTCATCCAGCATATGTGTGAGGGCATGGCTTGGTACTGGCAGTGTTCCATGGCTGAGGTACTGATGGGAAGGAGTTTGGCCCCTTGGTTCACTGAAGGGAGTTGTAGTTTCTTTCTCTGCCATGCAGACACCTCAGACATGGAGGGCAGGGGATTGTTTTACAGGGATCCTCCTCTTTCTGTCAGGCCAGTCTCTTAATTCTGTCTGGGTAGCTGACCTGAAGAAAAGAGCAAATGAAATCCAACTTGGCACTAAGCTGAGGGAGCTTAAATAGCTACTCATAGCCCCTGTGAGCCCCTCCTGTGGATCTACTTCTTGGGACTTTTGAGTCCCAGGAAGTTTCTCCTTTTTCCTCCTGTCCAAGCCTGGGGCCTCCTGAGGGCCCTTTTGTGGCTTGCAGTACTCTTGTATCCCTTCCTGCCTGGCCCTCTGGTCAGGCCCACTGTCTGCTTCGGTAGATGTGGCCAGGGCAGCCATCCTGACTGCAGCAGACTGGAGCTGCTTGGCAGGCCCCACACTTGAGGTGAAGCCCTGCCAGCAAGCTGGAAGGCTGTGGTGCAACCAGAGTGGAGGATAGGATCCTCACATGACCTCTAGTCCCACCCCAGAGATGCAGTTCTCTTGGGCTGCCCAGATGTGGCCATTTGCAGTGTGGCCAAACCCAGAGGTGGCCCCCAACTACAGACATTCAGAAAAATAAACCGCAGAAGCAGGTCTGGGCAGTATGTGTTTTGTCATCCATAAAGCAGCTACTTGTTTACATAGAAAAGAAATGTGACATGCAGGCAGATCTTCTTCGTGGTCTCTGTGCATCACACCTCTGGGATTAAGTGCGCCTGCGCCGATCCCGATCGGTAATCTTCAAAGCCTAACGGATTTTCGCGCCAGCTCCTCGGTCACGTGCACGTCCCACTGTGCATGACCTGGGGAGAGGCACGAGGATCCCGCCAGTTCTCTTCTGACCGCCGCGTCGTGAGGACCCCCTCTCCGCACCGGTCGGTAGTTAACCTTCGTTTTTTCTTCCAATTTGGAAAGGCCTTTCGGACTGATTTTTTCGTGTTTTTGACCTCCAGACTGTTTTCCTGGACTTGCTTTCGGATTCTCCTCCTCCTACTCCCCGCCCGGCCTATGGCCCAGCGGTGGGGTTTCTTTAAACACTGCCTTAATTGCGGGAGTAAAATCGCCCCCCCAGACAAGCATTCCCTTTGCTTGTTGTGTCTCGGTGAGTCGCATCGTGTCGATTCCTGCTCGAATTGCGCCGCGTTCTCCAAACAAACTCGGAAGAACCGGGCGGCCCGACTCAAAGTGGCTCTTTTGGAAGCAGCGTTGTCACCGAAGATGTCCGCAGCCGATGCCTCGGTAACATCCCCGTCGGCACCGACGGGTCTGACGTCGTCACCGGTGCGGAGCCCCTCCGGTACCGAGAAGTCGGCACCGAAAAGACCCCTCTCACTGCCACGAACTCCTGCTAAAAAGCGTAAGGAGGGCAAAGAGGGTAAGGGCAAGCTGAAGCACAAGACCTCAAGTGCTTCGTCGACGCGTCCCGCGCCCGACATGACCCAGCACGGGTCTCCGCAGCTTGACCCTCCAGGGCGCGAGCGACCCCGGGGCAGCCTCGCCTCCCCGATGCCGCGACCCATCCAGCTCACAGATTTGGAACCCGACATCGAGCTGACGCAGATCCCTCATGGCAGCCCCGAGACCGGGCCCGATCCGCTCCCGACACCGAAAGGTGAGAGAGACTGGCGCCTTCCTCCATCTTCAGTACCATGGGACGTTCGCCAATGGCGATACCTGTATGGCTCCTCCTACCCTCCACCTCCACAGTGGTACCTGGCGGAGTGGGATCGCCAGTCCACGTCGTCCAGAGTCTCCCGATGCCGAGATCCCCCGGCCCCGAGACCGACTCCGACACCGAAACCGATTCCGACACCGAAACCACCGATGCCGATACCAACTTCACCTGATGTCGACCTCCCTCCCTACCAACCAGATCCGTCGACCCCTATGTCGCCCTCCGAACGTTCCGACCACTCGATACCTGAGTCCCCCGAGTCTTCCGATGATGAATCTCCCATCCAACCATCACCATCCCCTGATGTGGCTGAAAATTTGCCAATCTCTCCCTCCGAGGATGTGAAATCCTATGGAGAGCTTATCAAACGAATGGCCCATTCCCTGGCACTTGCCACGGTTCAGCCAACCCCCACCGCTACCGACGCCATCTTCGATATCGTACAGATGGATACATCCACCGCTGTAGCATTACCATTAATTTCAGTGCTCTTGAGCACTGCCAAGGAATCGTGGGGCCACCCCTCCTCTACCCCAATCTCCAACAAGAGATTAGACCATATGTACAGGCTCCAAGAGCCAGGAGCAGAATTCCTATTCATCCACCCCAAGCCCAATTCGGTTGTAGTGACCCCCTCGGCCAGGGGCCGTAGCAGACATTCCTCCCCCTTGGACAAAGAGGGATGGAAATTAGATTCTTTCAGGAGACGATTTTATTCAGCCGGTGCACTGGGCATAAAAACGGCAAACTACACAGCCTGCATGAGCAGGTACCAATACTCCCTCTGGGAGCAGATGACACCAATTCTGGCCCATCTTCCTGAGGATAAGCAACGCCTTGCTAGGAAGATCCAGAAGGAAGGCATGGTGCTAGCAAAGCACCAGCTTAACGCATCTAAGCATGCTGCGGATGTCACGTCCAAGACACTCACTTCAGCAGTCGCCCTTCGCCGCCACGCCTGGCTGAGGTCGACTTCGCTTCCACAAGACACAAAGTCCTTGGTGGAAGATCTCCCTTTCGAGGGTGAAGGACTATTCAGCTCCACAACGGACACAGTCCTTCATGATTTAGATAAGAGCATTAAGACATCTTGTAACTTGGGTGTCTCACAATCGAGACAACAGAAGCAGAAGACATGGCAGAGATCTTGGTCCAAACAGCAACCGCGAAGATCTCCCACTGAACCCCAATGGCAGAGACCGTCGTCTACTGCTTATCAACAGAAACCCTATGGCCACAAGCCACGATTCCCGTCCGCTTCCGCTTCCAAGGCTAAGCCACCCAAACCGAACAAGCAGAGTCTTTCACTCCCCCATTCGCTCCGATCTTCCCACCCGTCTATCACCCTTTCTACCAGCATGGCAAAGTATCACGACAGACAAATGGGCACTGTCGGTCGTAGCAGAAGGCTACAGAATAGAATTTTTCCAGATACCACAAGAATCGTACTTCGTAACCACACACCCCTCCGACACCCTATCGTCGGAAGTCGAAGCCCTCCTCTCAAAAGATGCCATAGAACAGGTACCAATAAACCACCTTCAGTGGGGGTTCTACTCCCGCTATTTCACGGTCCCAAAAAAGGATGGCGGACTTCGTCCCATACTGGATCTGTGGAACCTCAATGCGTTCATCACCTACAAGAAATTCCGTATGACCACTCTACAGACCATCCTACCGCTACTAGAAGCCAACGCGTGGATGGTGACGCTGGACTTAAAGGACGCATACTTTCATGTGACGATCCACCCGTCGCACAGACCGTACTTATGCTTCGCGGTCGGTCCGCGTCACTTCCAGTACAAGGCCCTACCCTTTGGCCTCTCTACAGCTCCTCGTGTCTTCACTAAGCTTATGGCAGTAGTAGCGGCACATCTGCGACTTCAAGGTGTCCACCTTTACCCCTACCTGGACGACTGGCTTCTCGTCGCCCCCTCCACGACGGAACTACAGAGCCACATCTCTACTACCCTTCGTACCCTAGAATCACTAGGGCTGACGATGAACCTCAAAAAGTCCATGCCTACCCCTTCCAGACGGGTTCAGTTTATCGGAGCTATCCTGGACTCCCTGCAATGCAGAGCGTTCCTACCCCCCAACAGAGCAGCGGATATAGTCTCCCTTCTCCTGTCTACCCAAGAGACCAAGGAGGCTACAGCCAAACAAATCCTTCGCCTGCTAGGCCTGATGGCCGCGACAACAGCAGTAATCCCCTTCGCCAAATTGCGGATGAGACCACTGCAGCTTTGGTTTTTGAGGCGTTTCCGCCCCAACTTCCATTCCCTCTCCAAACGATTTCAGATATCGACCCAGTCCTAGAGACCCTGAATTGGTGGCTTGTGCCCCAGAATTTACATTCAGGTGCACCTTTCCGGCTCCCACCCCCCTCAGCGACCGTCACTACGGACGCCTCCCTATGGGGCTGGGGAGCTCATTTGGACGGTGTAGGTGTGGGTGACAGGTGGCACCCCTCTGTGGCACACAACCATATCAACTTCCTAGAGCTGTTGGCAGTTCTCTACGCAGTGAGATCTTTCTGCCAATCCCTGTCGGGGAAGACGGTGACTGTCCTTACAGACAACACCACCACCATGTTTTACATCAACCGCCAGGGTGGGACGGTCTCCCGTGGACTTTGCCGGTTAGCGATAGAGCTTTGGGACGAGTGCCAGGCACTAGATATTCACCTGGTAGCGACTCATCTCCCAGGACTACTCAACGTCCAAGCGGACTTCCTAAGCAGAGGAGGAGCATCCCTGCACGAGTGGGAACTGAACCCCCTCTACCTGACTCCGATCTTCGACCGTTGGGGGCATCCATCCGTGGATGTATTCGCCTCTCGAGAGAACAAGAAGTGTCACCTATTTTGTTCCAGAGCAGGAACGGACCCGACCTCTCTCGGAGACGGTCTCCTCTTCCAGTGGACGAGGAAATGATTGTACCTATTTCCCCCGATTCCTCTCATACCGAGAGTAGTCCACAAACTGTTGGCAGAGCGACCGTGGGCAATTCTCGTCACCCCATGGTGGCCGAGACAACCCTGGTTCCCCACGCTCCTCAGTCTCTCACGAGGGACGTATCTCCACCTCCCGACGGACCCAGACCTCCTCGGGATGCACGGGGGCCGGGTACTGCACCACGATGTGCCCAGACTGAAATTGACAGTTTGGCTGATCCAAACTTAGGGTTAGAATCACGCATTGCTCAAGTTCTACTGAACTCACGCAAACTCTCCACTCGGCGTTCATATGAGTCAAAATGGACTAAGTTTTTAACCTTCCTAGCGTCTGTGGGACGGCCCTCAGTCCCCACCGGGCTTAAAGATGTTTTTGGTTTCCTCCTGTCATGTAAAGACAGGGGACTGTGTCACTCATCTATCCGAGTTTACTTGTCAGCCATCTCAGTGAATCATCCTAAGATTGATGGCTATTCGGTGTTTTCCCATCCAACAACGAAGCAATTCCTCAAGGGAATGAATCGCCTCTATCCCCCAGTGCGGACACCAGTCCCGGCATGGGACTTGCCCCTGGTTCTCACTAAGCTGATGGGAAAACCCTTCGAACCCATGGCCTCATGCAGCCTTCAGCTTTTGTCGTGGAAGGTTGCGTTTTTGGTGGCCATCACGTCTACTTGACGCGTGAGTGAGCTCTCGGCGCTCCGTTGCGACCCACCGTACCTCACGTTTCATCATAATGCCGTCACTTTGGCTCCAGATGTCGCTTTCCTGCCTAAGATAGTCTCGGACTTTCATATAGGGGCGGATATCACGTTGCCGGTGTTTTTTCCTGGTCCCCAGGACCCAACGCAACGTAGCCTACACACTTTAGATGTCAAGAGAGCCCTGTCTTTCTACTTGCACCGGACAAAATCCTTTTGCAAGTCTCCAGCTCTCTTCATTTCTTATGCCTTGCCCAGGCAGGGACAGAAACTGTCGTCTCAAAGACTCTCGAAGTGGATAGTTGAGACGATAAAACTCGCCTATCTTCTGGCCAAAAGGCCACTACCGGCGTCCCTCTGGGCACACTCCACTCGAGCCGTGGCTACTTCCACAGCATTCCTCAAGGGCATTCCCCTGGGAGACATCTGCAATGCTGCAACGTGGGCGTCCCCTCACATGTTTGTAAAGCACTACGCCCTAGATGTCCGCGTCCATCAGCGTACTGTGGTGGGCCGTGCAGTTCTGCAAGCAGCTCAGATGTGAGACCTCCAGCACCAACCTCCAGGTATGTGGTGTGTTTATTGCTCGCTATTCTCCCAGAGGTGTGATGCACAGAGACCACGAAGAAGATATACAGGTTGCTTACCTGTAATTGGAGATCTTCGAGTGGTCATCTGTGCATTCACACCACCCGCCCTCCTTCCCCTCTGCTTTCGGTCTCCCTCACCTTTTTTTTTTCTGGGGGCTGTTAGCAGCGGTCAGAAGGAACTGGCGGGATCCTCGTGCCCCTCCCCGGGTCATGCGCAGTGGGACGTGCACGTGACCGGGGAGCTGGCGCGAAAATCCGTTAGGCTTTGAAGATTACCGATCGGGATCGGCGCAGGCGCACTTAATCCCAGAGGTGTGAATGCACAGATGACCACTCGAAGATCTCCAATTACAGGTAAGCAACCTGTATTTTTACGCCGCTTGCCTTGTCTGCCTCTGTAGCTAAAAATATTTAATGAACATGCCATAGGGAAAACCTCCCACTGATTGCTTTCCTTGCAAAGTGTTGCCTAATCAAAGGGGCTGTTTGAAGTTCAAAGTAACCTCTCCTTATTAATGCAGCATTTCAGGGACAGTCACACTTATTAGTCTTTTGTTTGAAGAGAGGAGTCAGGAGCAGATTCTGTCAGAAGCAATAGGTCTGTAGCTTCCCTTTGTTAAAGGGGTTGTGTACATTTTTGTCATGCCTGAGTACAAAAATTCTGGCAGGTATAATCAATATTGTCATGTACACATGGTAGCCCTAGTTGTGGATGCTCAAAAGGGGTAAGGCAAAGTTTGGAAATTCTTCACTGTAGTTATTTTCATCTGTGATCATTATAATCAGAAACGCTATTATCTTCTTTTTAAGAAGGCCATTATTATTAGAACGGGGTGGGTGGAGAGTTGCCAAAGACTGCTTAGTGAGCTCATGGCCAAGGTGGGATTTGAACTGGGGATTTTTTTGTTTGATCTCTTGGCTGCAATGCTGAGCCAGCTCTTTCTTATAGTCTTGAAATCTCAATCTGGCAGTTGTTTCCTGAACAGCATGCGAAGTGCTCTGAATGTATAAGCTAATAAAGGTTATGATGTTGACGACGACAATGAATGTATAAGCAAAGGCATTTCTTCTTTCTTCCCAGTGCACTCTCTTCTGAAGTCTGCCTTCAACAGCATAGCGATAGAAAAGGAGAAGCTTAAGCAGATGGTTTCGGAGCAAGATTTCACAGGACACAACACACAGCTCACTCGTCTCAGACAATCGCTTTCTCAGGTATACCTTACGTGTGTGCAAACTGATTTTGAAAATGTCCATAATAAACATTTGATTTCTACATTTATCGGTCACCTTGGCAGCTTATAGGAAATTCAAAGTATGTAAGATTAAAAGTAACCGATCTATAATTATATAATTATTTTTATTTTTATTTATATCTTATAATTATAAAATTATAGCATTAAACTAAACAAAAGCATTAAATCATAAAACAACTTTTTAATCATTTAAATTGTATTAGTTTTTCAAATGATACAATATCTAACCATTATGCAGTTGCTTATGCTCAAAACAAGTAGTACAAAAGGTACATTACTTTCAAGGAATCAGTGCAAGCAAACAAACATAGACAGGTAAGATACTTTACATACATTACACCTAGACATACGTTGTCTTATGTGAAAGCTGAAGTATACTGTGGTAGTAAATCATAGGTGTAATTTTACAGTACAGCAAGTGATAATAAAGCAATATAGAAACCAAGGGAACTAAAATCAACATAAAATCTATAAAACAGGATCGGTTAAATATAACAACTAGAGGTAAAACACAGGTCAGGTAAAAATAGGTTGTACATTGGCCAAGGAGAAAAATTGATGATAAATTATATAATAAAATGTGATAATAGTAACAGAGTCCTATTTTGATTTACTTCACATTTTCACACATCAGAAAAATAAAATAAATCTTGTGTTGCTACTTGACACATTTAAACTAGATTTTAGAACAGAAGAATAACGTTAATATTAATTCATGACATGCTATGGTAAAAGAAATTCTGACCCTTTAAAAAAAATGTTGAATAAAATTTTAGAAATGAGTACAGTTCTTGCGGGACTCTGCTGCTGGTAAGCTTGGGCAACTTATTTAGACGTAGGCTACTAATTTCGCCCCGTCCCAGCCACTATAAAGAAATACCTCCATTTTCTTTGATTGTTTCGTGTTTAGATATCTCCTATATATTACTTCTGTTCTAAACTTGTTAGTGAAATAAAATATGAATATAACCTGTTTTTCCCACTTCTTAAAGTGGAACATTTTCTAGCTCCTGTCTTTGAGTTACTCTCTCTCTCTCCACCTCCTACTGCTTCTTTAGTTCTAAGCAGAATACTAAAACATCTAAAAAGCTGAACCCCATTTGAACAGCTGCAGAGATCTATCACAGATGCATAAAATTTTGCAGCTAAAAGAGTGATAGCTCCGCTATTATCTTTTAATAAAAAGTTGATGTCTTGATATGATCTATATTTTGGAGCAAAGGAGGACTTTAAAGATTTCTAGGCTTAGAAAAGTAATTACACTCAAAGGTCACACGATAAAGGATGTCTACACAACCTACACCACCGTCACATACTCTATCAGGGTATATATTTTATTTTATTTAGTTTTAATTTTTTTATTTGTATCCCACCCTCCTCATGAGCGGGCTCAGGGTGGCTTTCAAAGTCGCATAAAATATCGTGACAAACAAACAATATATAAAATTCAAACAATTACATTTTAAAAATGTATAATTTTATACGAAAACCAGAGTAAAAGTTACCTCAGTAGCGCTGCTCGGATGGAAACCTTCTGTGCGGTATTGAGGGGGTATCAAGCCACTAACCACTAGGCTAGGGCTGTCAGCAGTGGAGGCCAAAAATGGAATTTGGATGCCCGCTGCCTCAACAGAAAGCCCGGCGGAACAGCTCCATTTTGCAGGCCCTGTGGAATTGTGACAGATCCTGCAGGGCCCTGATCTCAGATGGGAGCTTGTTCCATGAGGCTGGGGCCAGGGCTGAAAAGTCCCTGGCCCTAGTTGAGGCTAGCTGGACATCCTTCAGGCCAGGGACAACCAGAAGATGTTGATCAGTTGAGCACAAGGCTCTGCAGGGAACATACAGGGAGAGATGGTCCCTGAGATATGCAGGTCCCTGGCCACCTAGGGCTTTGAAAGTCAGCAGTAGAACCTTGAACTGGATCTGATATTCTATAGGCAGCCAGTGCAGTTGGCGGAGCACCGGCTGAATGTGTGCCTGCACAGGCATTTCTGTCAGTACACATGCCGCCACATTCTGCACCAGCTGCAGTTTCCGGTTCAAGTTCAGGGGTGGCCCTGCATAAAGCAAGTTACAGTAATCAAGCCTGGAAGTGACCATTGCATGGATCACTGTAGCTAGGTCCTGGGAAGTGAGATAGGGAACCAGTTGCTTGAACAGCTGAAGATGATAGAAGGCTGATCTAGCAATGGTGGCAACCTGGGCCTCCATAGAAAGGAAGGGATCCAAGATAACCCCTGGACTCTTCACCCTTGGCGCTGGCACCAAAGGTACCCCATTGAGGGCTGGGAGCCAGATTTCCAATCCCAAATCCCCACGATCCAGGTACAGGACCTGTGCTGTTTTCACGGAGCTTACACACTGGAGCAGAGTCCAGGATCATAGTCAACAAACAGAGCCAGAGGTCAGAGAGCTGGGGATTCCTTCCAAGGTTGCAGGGTTCAGGAACAAGGAGTGGTTGCTACACACACAGAAGCAGGTTTGGAATGTGCAGAATTGCTACCGCACTGAGGCAGGTGTGTGAAGTGCTTATCAGGAGGTTCTCTCTTCCCAGGGAGTGGAGTCTGCCAAGGCTTACAACTCCTCCTGTTGCCTTTGCAGGAGCTGCAGTCTGGCACTCCTTCGCTCCTGCAAAGTCAGCCTTTGGCGTGCCCTACATCTGGGGCATTCAGGAGAACTGGGTGGGGAATCTGGCCTTGGGGTGTCTGCAACTGGGGGTGCTGGGCCAGGCTCAGGATTGGTCTCTCCTTGTGGCTGCACCTCCTGTGCAGCTGCTGGGGACTCTTCCTCGTCAGGTACTGTGGAGGGTTCTTCCTCTGGGCTGACTCCCGAGGAGGCTGGGTTGCTCCCTGTCTCTTCCTCATCTGAGGAGGACTCAACCTGAGCAGAGCCAGTACCCATGACAGGACCTCTGTCATTCTTGGACTGAGTTTCACTCAGCTCTGCTTAAGCCAGTCCACCACAGCCTTAGAGCCCTGGCTGACACCTCTGGGGCAGAGTCTGGAAGCCATCCATCAACAGATAGAGCTGGGTATCATCAGCAAACTGATGAAGACACAGCCCATACTTCCAGACCAACTGGGCAAGGGGGTGCATAAAGATGTTAAACAACATAGGAGAGAGGATTGCCCCCTACAGCACACCACATTTAAGTGGGTGCCACTGGGACAGCTCCTCCCCAAGTGCTAATCTTAAGATACCTAGATGATAAGGTTCACCTATAGCAAGGAACGGTCAAATATGAGCAGTATCAGTGTAGTGGTTAGGATTTCAGACTCTAATCTGGGAGAACCGGGTTTGATTCCCCACTCTACATGGAGCCAGCTGGGAGACCTTGAGTCAGTTACAAGTTCTTTCAGAGCAATTCTCTTACAAGCAGTTCTCGAAAGAGCTCTCTCAGCCCCACCTACCTCACAGGGTGTCTATTGTGGGGAGGGGAAGGGAAAGGAGATGGTAAGCTGCTCTGAAGCTCCATCAGGTAGTGAAGGGCAGGATATATATCCAGTCTCTTTTTCTAATCAGGAAGCTGTCCAGGTGGGAGAATACCAGCAAACTGAGTGGAACAAACATGTTGCGCCCCACAGATTGTACTGTTATAATCATACTTAATTAGATGTTTCTTAATCATTCTCATGGCTTCCTGTCTGGTAACTGAATAAAGGGAGTCCAAGAAAAGATTGAGGAGCTGTAGTCATTGCTCGAAAAGTTTATCCCAATGGAAAACGTAAGAATCCTCTCTGTTCGAGGTAGCCCTCTTGAGTGTCGGAGTATATAATTTTAATTTAAGGGGGGAAGCCTTCATCCAAGGCTAAGCTTCAAGTGGTGGTTGTCCCAATTCAACTCAGAGGGCCACCCTGGCTACACAATTTGGAATTCCACAGATGGAATTTAGGAATTTAAGAAGAACTGAATCCAAGGACTCCCTTATTTTATCAATCCAGATACCAGCCCCATATAAACTTTGTGTGACCACCTTAGCATGAAACAGTTTGATGGTGGCTGAGTTATACTGAGCCCCAGATGAATAAAAGAAACAACAGATAATATCAATTTTTGATAAGTTAACTATCAGGTGTTCTTCCAGACAGTAGAAGACAAAAGCCTCTATCACAGAGGACAGTTCAGACATTGTTCTTGATAGGAGAATTGCATCATCAGCAAAAATAGGATAGAAACATTAATGTTAGTAATGGATCGAGGACAACAGCCCTATTTTCGAGCTCCTTTTCTTTGTGTTATTGACGTAATTGTAAGGTGAACAGGGCAGATTGTTTATTTGATGGTTTTGTGGTCCAAGATATCCAACATTATGAGAAATCAACAGCCTTATTCATGTGTGGGTGAAACTGGATATAACAAATTGGGGTCTTGCTTGCAGGCTTGGGCATTCTTGGGATACATGTAGCATCATTAGCATGCAGCCCAGTCTCTGTCAGACTGACAACCTGCGTTCCTTACCTGGCAAGACACTAAGGATAGGGGAATCCCATCATTGCTCTGTCTGTCTTGCCTTCTGCTGGACTTTCTGCCATCCAGGGTCCTCAGAACAACAATATCTTTGCCCATGAGTCTCCTTTCCTCATCTAAGGTCCGAGGGAGACAAAAACCACACTGTCCAACCTGTGGGTTACCCAGTTTTGCCAACATGTGAGCAGCATCTGTAACCATACAGGATTATCCAAACAGCTGACCAGATTGACTTGACTAAATCGTCAAGTACATTGTTGCTTTCCTCCTTGTTCTTAACTATAGAACTTTCTTGATGGAAAGATTTAGCCACAGCATCAGATGGACGGTTAATAATAAGTCTTGATGGTATGCCTCTGTTTCATAACCTTGTGCTCATCTACTTCATGTATAGTGATTTGTCCTCCTTGTTTGTTACCTGAAATCATGAGTTCTGTTTAGTCTCCTGCCAAATACAAATCTGTCTTTTTGTGAGGGGGAAAAAATAGATGGGAAAAGTTGCTCATGTTTCATATATCTGTTAAACTTCAGCATTTGATCCTCCTGTCTCTTGTCTCTGTGTTTTTTATGTAAGTGTACCTTGTATGTATGGATGGGGTGGGGATTCTCTAGACCAGTGGTTCTTAACCTTGTTGGAGGTACCGAACCCCACCAGTTTCATATGCGCATTCACCGAACCCTTCTTTAGTGAAAAATAATTCTTAGTACTTAGTAATAGTACTAAGTTGGAGGCCCCACCAAACCCCTGAGACTGACTCACTGAACCCCTAGGGTTCAAACGAACCCAGGTTAAGAACCACTGCTCTAGACACTCTTGTTTTTAAAGAATCTGATCTGCCTTGTTCCAGAGACTTGCGACTTTTTCTTGACATGCCAATGTTGCATACTTGTCATGGTTTCTTCAGCAACTGTGTTGGGGCCAAGTATGTTCCTTTCACCAATAGGTGGTGAAACCATGACATTTTGCCACCTCGTTTATCTATTAGGTCATTGGAAATTCTTGACGTCCGCTTCTTACAATAGTTCCTTTTTGTAGAGGGACGTATAAGGTAAAAAACAGGATCTACTGAAGTCTCTGAGACAAGTGGGTAGAAACTTCTGATTTGCAGCTTAAATCATTTTTTCAATTCCTTCCTCGTCTTTCTCAGTTCCTTGGACCTTCAGTACTGCTTGCTAAAATCCCATCATTCCCGTTCTGGCTTTCTCACTTGCTAGTGCACTGTTTTTGCAACTAGAAAAGAATATTTAAGTTAGCATGTAGAATGCTGTCTTGGTTAAGCTGGTATGTCTTCTGCTGATGTAGAATGGGAATTGGTGTCTAATACATTAAAGCTTGCCCATTTTAAAAAAATGAATAATCAGACAGAATAATCAGATCCTTTCTTTGTGTGCAAGAGGGAGGGGTTTTGCTGATTTTTTGCTCTCACAGCAGATATCTGACTCCCCCTTCATGCTCTTCCTGGGGGGTCCTCTGTACCCCAGGAGTAACACTTCAGGGGGCATTTGGGGCTTCAGCAAACGGGAGGGTAGAGAAATTTTACTTTTTCCTTCAGTTGTCAGAGATTTTCAGTGGGATCCAAGCCAGTATGTACTAATTGTTGCTTTTTTAATTTCTCCCTGCCTTCTAACAATTAATTGGGGGGTGGTATAAAGTAGTTAAGATGCTGAACTGCAGGCTGGAAGGTTGGTATTTCAGCAGTTCACAATCCGAGCGCTGTGTGACAGAGTGAGCTCCCGTCTCTGGCCCCAGCTCCTGACAACCTAGCAGTTCAAAAGTGAGAAATTGCAAGTAGATAAATAGGTACCGCTTTGGTGGGAAGGTAACCGCATTCCGTGCGCCTCGGCGTCTAATCATGCCGGCCACATGACCACAGAATAAGTCTTTAGACAGCGCTGGCTCTTCGGCTTGGAAACTGAGATGAGCACTGCATCCCTAGAGTTGTATTTGACTGGCTTTTGAGCAAGGGAAAACTTTACTATTAAAGTATTTTTGCATTCCTCCACAAGAGCCAACACTATGGAATGATAATACTATTGACAATAATAGTACGGTGTTGATATATTAATGGGCATAATCCATCAGTATTTTAATATTGTTTGTGCCCTGTGAACTGCACAAAGTATTAGAGAGGCCTCGCTGGGTAAACATAAATAAATGTAATGGCTGATCTTCACTTTACTTACTGAACTTAGATACAAACAAGTAATCAAGTTCACAATAATGGGTGGTGAATGGAATCTGGGCATTTAAATGGCCAGATCCTCCTCCTGTAGCAAAACACAGGCAGTTTTCCCTTTCCTTGTCTTGTGTAAGCTGCTAGGACAGTCCTATGCATTTTGCAAGTACTACTAAGTTTCAGTATGAACTACTCCCAAATTAATATGCATATATAGGATTGTGGTCTTAGGATCTAAGTAGGCAAGATGTGGGAGATGCCCAAGTGGTTTCTCAGCATTTTTTAAAAAACTGAAATGCAGTTAGGGAGAGGGTTGCGTATTTGATTGGAGCCTCAGTGTGTGCCTGTATGCATAACCCCCTGTATTGTTTTTATGCTAAAAATCACCCTCTGCACCGCTAGCCACAGGTGAAAAAATAACAGGGACACCTTATCTTTTCTCCACAGGAGGGAAAACAGCTGGAATGCATGTCATTCTGATAGGAAAAAAGGATTAAGCATCTTGTACCCTCTGCTGCTGCTCTTCCAAATATAGTTACATGTCAGAGTTCTGGTGTGTTTTTTTAAAGTCGAGTCTGCTAATACATCTTCATTATTGCTTATAGTTTGGCCCTGACATTAAAGTAGTTAATGAGTAGTGCTGTGGATCTCTTAACAGAATTCTCAGCATCTTCACCAAACTCTGAACTCAGGATTCCTTAGGAATAAGTGATGATTTTTAAACTAGTTAAAACAGATTATGAATGTGTAGCGTAATAATTCCCAAAGAAAACTTCTGGACAGGTCACTATTGGTCAGAGGGGACTAAAAAAGGTGTTTATCACCACAAAGTATAGGATATAAGCCACGGCAGGATATAAGCCTGACCAGGATATAAGCCGCAGCAATGGTGTGACTCTGTTTCATGCTGTCTCATGCCTTTGAAATTAAATTATCCAATTTTTGTTATTTTAAGGCTCTCAACCAGAATGCTGAACTAAGGAGTCGCTTGAACAGAATACATTCAGAGTCTGTTATTTGTGATCAGGTTGTCAGTGTAAATATTATCCCTAGTCCTGATGAGGTAAGACTTTGGCATTGCTCTAATGGATTAATAACAGTCAAATCCTGCTAATTACCACTAATGACTAAATCGTTCTGTTTGACAAAAGCTGGCAAGTGGTGGGGTCGAACTCATTTGAGATCATTTTCTACTTCCAGTCATAAAAGTAAATGAGCTGTGGTTCCTGTGAGATTTCCCCTGAAAAATACTATTTCACATCTCTGAGAAGTGGAGGGTTTGGTGTGTGCATTCAAAGAATAGGAATTAGTCTGAGGGCCTGATTAGACAATTCATGAAATGTGAGTTGACTGTTTTCATGCGTGGTCCAGGTCTGACCTTAAAAACCGTGTGGGGGAGCCAAATCCTGAACTTGACTCGAACATAACACGGCAGCAGGAGTGGCTTCAGCATTCCCTCTCCTTCACCTCATGCACTTTTGCTAGAAGAAAATTGGCTATTGGGGGGGGGGGGGCAGGCTGTTTGTCCAGCTGTCAGTTCCAAGTGTCCGCCCAGGAGGTATGTGGGACAAACAGCTGACCCCCCCCCCCCCCCGGCTGTTTTTTCTTAACAAAAGTTTCCGGGGTGAATATGCTGAAGCCCCTCCTGCTGCCATGTTCAAGAGCCAATCCCCACCCTCCACCCTGTGTCCGTTTTTAAGGCAAATTCCGGGTCACACATGAAACACAAGTCAGGCTGGGGTTCTTCCCAACCTAACTCATGTTTTCTTTATCATCTAATGATTCTAATCAGACTGTATCATCTAATGATCTCTAATCAGACTGTAAGGCATTTGTATGAAATGGACAGGTTATGGAGGACCCTAGGCTATGGATTTTGAAATATGGAAGGGAAACATTTTAGCCTGGGTAGTAGCATTCTGATAATACTTGTTACTCAGTTTACAGCCTTGCCTATTACAGTTAAAATTATCGCCCCAAATAACTAACTAAGAATCAGCAGTAAACTTTTGAAGGGGTTGCTCTTATTTGTCCTTACTTAGCATATAGTTAACTTTTATGGAGTGTCGTCATACACAAGAGTTGAGGTTGGTTCCAGTACTCCATTTCCGATCACGCAAGATCACAGCTAGCTTAGCTCCTGTTTTATGAGGCGGCCTGAAATCCTGTCCCTCGGAGTCCCCTCTCCCCCAGGGGCAGGATTGCAGGGGGCTACTGGGGTGTGTGTGTGTGATCAGTTTGCCCTCTGTGGCCAAAAATCTTTGCTCCTCAGGGAATGCTAAACTGAAGGCAACCCTTTGTTGTCTTTCATAAATGAGACAAATTAAGCATTGCTTCAGCCTCAGAAGCACATGAAAAGTCAGTGCTTACATGTCCCGTTGAATTGTCTGTGTATTTTGTTTCCATCTATTACTATTTAGAGAGTTTGGGGGTTGCCTTTCCCTTCCCACCTCTTTTTGCTGTATTTCTTTCATTTCACAGTTAACATTAGCATGTGCTTTGCTGATTGTTCCCCTCAATATGGGGAAAAAAATAGTTTCAGCTTCTTTCATTTGAATCCAGCTCTATGGACTATGAGCTGGAAGGAGGATTTTTGCTCAGGATAAATTGATTGCCCTGAACACGTGGACTTGGGTGGTTTCTGCTGCCCCACTTCTTTCTTTCAAGTCATTGGTGCAACTTAGAGCTTCACTTGCTGTGGGCCCAGTGCTGTTCCTGTAGCTCAGTGATCCCCAGTGTGGTGACCATGGGTTCCATGACAACCACCAGTGTGTTTTCTAGTGCCCAGTTGCTTGTTCCACAAAATACAGAGCCAGTCATGACTTTGGTGTTTGGTGGAGCGAGTTTGGTGTAGTGGTGAAGAGCGCGGACTCTAATCTGGGAGAACCGGGTTTAATTCCCCACTCTTCCACATGCAGCTGCTGGAGGGGCTGTGAGCCAGTCTCAAGTTCTCTCAGAGCTGTTCTCTCAAGAGCAGTCCTCGAAAGAGCTCTCTCAGCCCCACCTACCTCACAGGGTGCCTGTTGTGGGGAGGGGAAGGGAAAGGAGATTGTAAACCGCTCTGAGACTCCTTTGGGTAGTAAAGGGTGAGGTATAAATCCAGTCTCCTCCTCCTCTTCCTTCTCGTTCTTCTCGTTCTTCCCCTCCTCCTCCTCCATTTTTTCTTCTCCTCTTACTTTACTGGAGCAGGAAGTGCTTCAGAGGCATCATCTTTGGAAAGAGCTGCCTCCATCACGGGAGGACACTTGGCTTGAAACATGTTAACCTTTGGACCTAGTGCTCACAGTAGCCATTTTGTGATTATTCCCATTCAACTTTCCCCCAAGGTGGCCATTTTGTTCTGGCACCCACTGCCTGTTCTTTGACTTCCAAAAGTGCCCACCTGCTCAACAAGGTTGGAAACACCCACAGTAGCTTGTCAGCTATGTATAAGTGGCATTTTGCTCCAGGGGGTGAAAAAATGGGATTATTTCCCTTGTCAGAAGTGGTATTGGCACTCTCCTCAGTATGTGCCTATGATGGTCACGTGAGAAAGGATAGATACTCTTTTTACCAGAGTGTTGGGCTTTGCATGCTGAGGGGAGAATCTTGTTCTCCCAGAGCAAACACAATGCACAACTTGAATGCTGTGGAAAACTGATTTGCTCACAGCCTCGTGAGGGAGGGGGGGCATCTGTATCATTTGAAACTAGCTGGGAAAGGTAATTGGAGTGATCTTAAAAAACAACCGCTTTTCATCCTAGGCTCCCAGTCTGTTAGCTGTACAGGGCTCATGAGAACTTTGCTGCCTCTTATACAAACAGCTCTTTGGAAGACAGAGAGAGGAGATGTAAGAGGCAGTCCATTTAATCCAGTAAGCCATCTCGATGGGGCATGTTTCTGAAGCCTCAGGCAGCGTGTGAGCCTTGTGGCCGTCGCATTTGCATCTGTATATTTCTGTCTGATTTTTCTTTTGCAGGCTGGAGAACAGATCCATGTCAGCCTGCCACTCTCCCAGCAAGTTTCTAATGAGAGCAGGCTTTCGATGTCAGAATCGGTCTCTGAATTCTTTGATGCACAAGAGGTGCTTCTGTCAGCGAGCTCCTCAGAAAATGAGGTACCAGTGGGGGTATTCGGTCATACTCTTGTTCAGTGTAATATCTGCAGGCTTAGATAAGTTTATACTGCTGGTGGACAGAGAGTTCCTGGCTCAGATTCCAGAGCAGTAGCCATGTCAGTCTGCGGCAGCCAAAATCACGAGTGCCCTTAAAGACTAGCGCATTTCTTACAGCACAAGCGGTTGTGAGCCAGAGCCCATTTTGTCAAAGTCACGAAGCGGACTTTCCCTCACGAAAGCATGGCCTTTCTAAATGTGCTACTCTGGGGCCATGAGACTCAGTGGCTCAAATATTGCCAAATATTTCCGTTTTTATTAGCCTGCTCTGTATTATAGAATGATATGATACCTTCATTTTAATGGTAGAAGAGAGCAAGAGTCCAGTAGCATCTTAAAGACTAACAAAATATGTGGCAGGGTATGAGCTTTCGTGAGTCACTGCTCTCTTCTTCAGAGAGGTGAGCAGTGGCTCACGAGAGCTTGTACCCTGCCACATATTTTGTTACTCTTTAAGGTGCTACTGGACTCTTCCTCTTTTCTATGGAAACAGACAGACTAACACAGCTACTCATCTTGATCTACCTTCACTTTTACACTAAGGATTTCGATGCTCATTTGTTTTACTTGAAGAAGCTGCTATATAATTTATTTCCCTCTAATTTTTGATCTTGCAAGGGAGTGCTAAAAGCAATTTTCCTAACACATTTCAAGCAAGTTCCATAAAAGAGAAAAAAATAGCTTTCAAAAGTTCAGTATTCTTACAAGTAGGGAGTATACAAAGACTTGAGGAGGGGGGTTCTTCCCCATGTTGTCTCTGCTGGACCTCCTTCACACTTCATCTACTTTTCCCTGCTTCCTTCCCTCCAGACTCTACCACCACCACCCCTTTTACTTCCTTCTCCCATCACAGTTCCTTAGGCAAGCCAAAGTGGCTGTCAATACCTTGTGAGGTAATCTCATGAGATCTCAGCATTTTAAAACATTTTCTTTCCCCAGCTCCTTTTTTCTTTTAATGTGAGGTTTTTCTGCAAACCTGCTGCTGCTTCTCCCTCCAAAAACATATTTTAAGAGAGATAAACTGTCATGCTTTCTTCTATGGAGAATGATAAAGGAAGAGTGTTTGTCTTCCTATGAGGTATGTCTCCCCGTCTGTCCCAGATTGCCCTGTGTGGATTTTTTGATCTGCACTCTTTGGTCAGTCTCAGAATTAGATATATAGATAGCCAATTACTTTGGTGAATTGCGGCTGTGGGTTCGGCCTTTGTGTTTCTCTCTTAACTACTTTATCAGGTGGAACAGTTGTTTATATAGTGCTGTTAATGTTCAGCTTAAAATATTTTTATTTTGTTTTCCTAATAATCCTGAGAAGTCAATTTGCTGGCGAGCCCAATACATTCGCTGGCCTACTTGCTGGGGGAGAGCAGTCTTCCCCCCATCTGGTGCGTGCCTCTCCAATTGCAGCAA
Organism: Lepidodactylus listeri; assembly: GCA_029233225.1. NCBI lineage: Eukaryota > Metazoa > Chordata > Lepidosauria > Squamata > Gekkonidae > Lepidodactylus > Lepidodactylus listeri. The sequence goes on along the minus strand of JARCFY010000010.1, from coordinate 24,337,318 downwards.
AAAATCAGGATACAGAAGAAAACTTGGAAAACTCCACAGAGGACTTGGAGAATGAGGTAGAAATAGGGTTGCCAAGTTCTACTGTTGTTGCAGCGGGGGGAGTCCCGGCTGTGTCCTGGAGTTCTTCAGTCTGCGCGCAAAGCGCGCACCATGATGACATCACCCAGAAGTGACGTCTTTGTGTCGGGCACGTTGGGGGCAGGACCACTATCATTCAAGGGGAAACCATAGAGTTTTCCCTCAAATGATAGAGCGTGTCCCCCCTGCAACATGCCCGGTGTGATGATGTCACCTCTGGGTGACATTTTGCTATCCCGGCAGTTTGGGGGTGGGGTTCCTCCACAGTGGCCCAATCTGGACCTGTGGTAAATGGACCCATCGAGCAGGGGTTTCTCCGCCCCCCCCCCCGGGGGGGGGACCTGGCAACCCTATGTAGAAAAGGAATAATTGCTTCTCCCTTTTCATTCTACAAAAACTAAGTACAGAAAAGTGGAACCTCCTGTTCTTTTCCCACCGTATGCTGGGTTTTTGTAGGAAGTGAAGGGAGAAAACCACTGCTCCTCTCTCGTTCTCTGTTGAAGAAAAGAGGGTCGTTTCTCTCTTTTGAAGTAGAATTTTGTTGGGGGCAGCAGCAGCACTAAGGAACTATATGCATTTTCTGCAAAAAACCAGCACACCACTCTACAGAACATGGGGGAAGGGTTGTTGATGATGACCACAAATAACAGCTATGCTGGTAGGTCAAGCCAGAACTTGTGGCCCTCTGGCTTTTCCCATTTTAGTGATGAAAAACTGAAGCTGAGAAAAGGTGTCTTCTGCAACACCTGTTCTGTGAGTTCATGGTCGATCAGGGGATATTAAGGTCAGATCTCTTAGAGGAAGGATACTGTCATGATCCTAAGCCTATAGTAGTGCGGCCTGCAGGCTCTAGGGAGGCCTAGTGGCTCTAGGGAAGCCTGTATAAGAGCAGCTATTAGGTCCTACATTTCCCAGGTCTCCTCTGGACCCTGTGACTGGCTAACGGGATTTGGAGGGAAAACACACCAGTAGAATAATAGAGGGTGTTGCCTGGGAAGAAGGAATAAAAGGCCTTGCCTAAAGTGGGAGGTGGTTCACTCCCAGGGAGTAGAGCTGGTGTGAGGCTGCTGCAAATGGAGGGATCCCTCATCCAAGAGGGGTCAATCAGCTTGAGGCCAAATACCTAGAGAAGGCTAGGAACAGTATAGTCTGATGCGTTAGGGTTTCTTATTTTGCTGGTTTACCTACCTTTACTGTGCTCATTTTTCCTACACGTTATGGAATCACAGTTATTGTTAAATCTTGTTAATAAATACGTTATTCTGCCTGGATCTTCACACCTCATTTGGCCACTTACAAGGGGAAACCTACTGGGAAAGGAGTGTATAAAGGGGGTAGGGTGGGTGCTTTGGGCCCTCCCGAGGAGACCCATACCAGAGCAGTGGCAGCCATTAGAGGACCTTTCTAGCCGTTTCCCGTGACACATACACATCCCAAATCATTGCAAATCCTATACTATGCTCTGTCTGCAGCCTTAACAGATCTCCCTCAGCCCCTCTGTCAGTCAATCCTTCCTCCTTTCCAACCCATCAGCCATGTCCACTGTGTATCCTTAATGAACTTGGTTCAGTGAAGTGAGCTCAGTGTCTAATATTCTTTGCGTTTAGATTGTGATTTTGCTTAACTATATTAATTAATCTTGGTTTTCAAACCTGCTTGGCAAGACAGTCTTGGTTAAAGAATCCTCCCCCCCACCCCAATTTTGAAGACTTGACTGGTATGGTTTTCTTCTACAGTCATTTTACTCCATATGAGGTTGATAGATGATAGGGTAAAGTTGTCTCGCTTTAGTCATCCATGCTTGATAGATTGCATTTACTCTTTGATCTGCAGGAAGCTTTCTTCGCTTTCTTCTTTGTTTCTGCTAGAACATGTTAATGGTTCAGCTGGCTAATACCAGCCAGTCCAGGTTTCCCCAAAGTTGAAATTACCTGATGAGTTGGGGGCAGGGACTGTGGAAGTTGGTTGCCAGGGAAGGTTTAATAAGTAGGTTAAGCAATTTTCACACGTTACGTTGTAACACGTGTGGGAAGAATGTGGCATTCCTGATAGGGACAATCGCGATTTTGTTTGAAAGGAGCAGTGTGAGAATTTGCAGCTTCAGTTCCCCAAAAGCCTGGGAAATTAGAGTGCTGGTATGTATGTGCCAGCCTAACAGTGCGAAAGCAAGAAATTGCAAGTAGATAAATAGATACTGTTTTGGTGGGAAAGTAACAACATTCCGTGCACCTCGGCATTTAGTCATGCCGGCCACATGACCAAAGTAAAAATCTTCGGTCAGCGCTGGCTCTTTGGCTTGGAAACGGAGATGAGCACCACCCCCTAGAGTCAAATCCGACTGGCTTTCGAGCAAGGGAAACCTTTACCTTTTACCTTTACGTCTGTACTGAGGCTGGAAATATGTGCTTTGCCCCTTTTAGAGAAAATGGCAGTCACTCATATTGAGGGGATCGCAAATAGCATGTTCTCCCTGTATGCATGGTAAAAAGTAACAATTGAAAAGGACTCTACTCTGCATGACAAGGTTGAGGGAGGAGGGGATAGGAAGCACGTCCTACTGAGGACTTCAGTTTCTGAAATCAGCCATTTGTGTTCGTAGCTTATCGTGATCATCGTCATTTAATCTCTCCGTTTCTCTCCTTCAGGCTTCCGACGATGAATCCTACATCAGTGATGTGAGTGATAACATATCTGAGGACAACACCAGTGTAGCGGACAACGTTTCTCGGCAAAGTATGCAGTTAAACAAACAAACAAACACAAACTGTAGAAAAGCCACGTTCTTTTTTAGGGACTGGCCTAACGTATGCTGAGACATACAGGGACATTTCCTTTGTAGTCGGTGGGATGACGTGGGCTGGTGCTGACATCAGTGTGAGAGACAGAGTTGCGTAGTGGTCAGTGGGCGAAACTAGGACCCGGGAGACCCAGGTTTGAATCCCCACTCTGCTGTGTAAGTTTGCTGAGTGATTGTGACCAGTCCCACTCTCAGTCTAGCCTACCTCACAGGGTTGTCATGGGGAAGACACAGTGGAGGAGAGGAAAACAGTACAAGTCAGTTCGGCTCACCCCCATGGAGACAGGCAGAATGTAAAGGAAGTACATCAATAAATAGCGTAGGAATGCAAATCTCAAATCACTCTGAAGACCACGTTTAAATTTTTAGTAACTCAGACTGGACGTATTGCTGTATGACCTGCCAAAAGGGATTCCCTCCTTCCATCCCCCAACAATTCTCTCAGTGTTCCTTCATAATAGTCTTTGTTAACCCCTCATTTCTTTGTGTCCTGTAATGTGCTCTATCTGTACCATCACGAGTCTCTGAATTCCTCTGCCAGCTCACCCTCCTTTCCTCTGTCCAGCCCATATAGCATACAGTTCCTTCTTTCTCCATACCCAGCTACTTCCCTGGTGTCTCAGGTGCCACTCAACCCAATTTTGCGATTCCCTCCACCCCACTACACCCTCTTGTCTGTTACTGTCTCTTTTTCCGTCTGCATCACTGCAGGTTTCCTGGTTGTACTTTTAGTTATCCCCCTTTAGCCTCATTTTCTTTATTCTACAGGCCTCTCCACTCCACGTTCTCAGCTATCCCTTTTCTGAATAATTTCACCCCTTTTCCCCACGCACCCCAATAACACACTCTCTTCTCTCTGTACTGCTATAGGACTGATTCCCCACAAGGCGCTGCCCCGGCGTCATTCGTCCATTTTCCAATTGCGTGCTTCCAATTTCTCACTATTTGCCGCAGGGCGCATTTTGGCCCGCGGCTTCGCACGATTTCCCCATGGCTTCAGTGATCCTGTTTTTTGAGGATCACTTGAAGCCGCAGGAAAAATCAAGCAGAGCCGTGGGTCAAAATGCACCCCACGGCAAATAGTGGGAGAATTCAAGCACGCAATCAGGGGAAAGGGAGGAATGACGCTGGGGCAGCGCCTTGTGGGAAATCGGTCTAGGTCTTTTTGGACCCCATGTCTGAGCTCTCTTTTCTTACCTCTCCAGTATCTCTGCATGCCCATTTCTTTTCCCTCCTCTTTTCTTCCTTTCATTCCTCTATTTTTTCCTACCTCTGTCCTTCCTGCCGTTCCTTACAGAATCCACTGGCAGACAACATAGGAGACTTCCAGTCTCCCAGCAAACTGAAATGCATTGAATGAAATCCCAACGAATTCACTTTGAGAAGAGGACAGGCTGGAGCAGAGAAGGAGCAGGTTGGAAAGGGTTCCCAGGATGAGTTTAGAAACCACTGATGGGGAAAGCTTTGCTGCAGAATGGGGGGTTGAAACAGTAGGAAGACAAAGGGTGATGCCGCCCGCCTCCTCCATCCCTGCTGCTTCTCTGCTCTCAGTTGCCCCCTTCTGGTGGCTTTTCTAGTTTACAAGAGCCATTGGGAGTTCCATTACTGTATTTGGATGTAATGTATAATTCGGTCCTGAGGGAGTCTCAGTGCCAAATCATACATGATACTGAGAATTTGGTGAATAAGCTCCTACTCATTCTTGATTTTCCTTTTAGTGGAAGGTGCATGAGGACCCAATTCAGATGGAGACCACAGGGTGTAGGTGGTTTAAGTGATGCCCATGTTCTATTTTCTTGACTCAAAAATAGCCCTAAAGGCCCTGACCTGGGTAGCCCAGGCAAGCCCGATCCCGTCAGATCTCAGAAGCTAAGCGGGGTTGGCTCTGGCAAGTACTTGGATGGGAGACCCCCTTGGAATACCAGGAGGCAGGGGCAGGCTTTATCCAGCCACCTCTCTGAATATTCTTCAGGCCGCCAGTAGGAGTCAGTCACCAGAGGTCGCCGTGACTTCCAAGTACACACACACATATATGAAAAATACACCCCCCCCCCAGCCCTAAAGGATCACTGTTTGCCTCATTGGGGGTAAACATACAACTCCTTATGGGGCAAATAGAAATTCTATGGGGCAGAGTCAGGACAGGAAAATGTCACTGTCAGTATGGGGACTTCCCCACACACCATGGCCCCAATCCATTTGTGGGCTCAGTGTGCCAACTTTTTAAAAGGTGAGGCAAAAATGCCTGGTTGTCAGCCAAGTTGATCTACAAGGGGAAGGCAGGATACTAGCATTTAAACAGTAGAATATACAATTCTCAGAATTCCTAGTGCTGTGCATAGCTTTACTCTAAAAAAAACATGCAGAATAAGAGCCAAACTACATGTTAACGGTGGCCAGTGCATGGCCACCAACACCATTTTAGAGGGAAATTTAGCTGTTTAAAAATTGCCACAAGGACCTTATTCTTATGAGGCCCAAGCTGCCATGACACCAGGAGGTCAGGTTTCCCCATCCTGCCTTTTCAAGTACCAAAACAGATGGGGGGGGGGGTCACTTTGTTCCACCACACTGTGGGCCAAATACAGCCCTTGCAGCAATTTTTAGATGGCTAAATTTCTCTCTAAGATGGCGTCGGCAGCCACGGGTTGGACTTGTGGCTGCTGCATGGTGTTAGTTAGTTAGTTAGTTGTTTATTTATTTATTGGGATTTATATCCCGCCCTCCCCTCCAAAAGGCAGGCTCAGGGCGGCTTACAATAGGCCCTAAGTCTGGCCCTAAGTGGCTGTCTGGAGAGGCTAGTTCCATTTCCATCAGGTACTTCTCCACAGAAAGAAGAAACCAAGTAAATGTAGCGCCACATGATCCCTTCCATTCCCACCCTGTACTATTGATGACTGTCGTCGTCATATGTGAGGCCCACCAAACGAGTGAGACAGGGTCGCCAACAGATATTTTGGAATTCCACAGGAGAGGAATATGATTGGCTCACGGGTCTCAGCTTAGAAGTTTGATTAAATTCAGACCTAATAGCCTGATTTGTGTATTCTTATGTCAGTATAAAAGGCTTTCATATTCATGCTCTCCGTTTTCTTTTCCAGTACTTAACGGTGAGCTGACGGGAGGCGCTTTCAGAAACGGACGACGGACATGTCTTCCAAGCCCCTGCCCTGATACTAGTAACATCAATCTGTGGAACATTTTGAGGAATAATATTGGGAAAGATCTCTCCAAAGTATCCATGCCTGTAGAGCTCAACGAACCTCTAAACACTTTGCAGCACCTTTGTGAAGAGCTGGAATACAGCGAACTCTTGGACAAGGCCGCAGAGTGTGATGACCCCTACGAACGCATGGTAGCAACCCTTGACAGAGCACTGCACTTGCGTGTCCCACAGTTCCCTTACTCTCTGCTTGAGCTCTTTCACAGAACTCATCTGCACAGTTTCCATTCTCGACCATCTGACCTGTGTTGGGTGCCCTTGTGGCTACTGAATGAAACTGAATACAGAAGAGCCAAGGGGAGGGGGGGAATGGGTTATCCTTTTCACATTCTTGTTTGTTTGTATCAGGCTGCCTACCATTTTGCTGCAAAAGGAGTTAGGTGGTAGGCAAGCTCCCCTCTAGCCATCTGGCTTCTGATTAGGACGTCGGCAAAACCTCATTGAAATCTATATTGGAAGAAAGAGGGAATTGGAGAAAGATTTGTAATCTTGCTTAGCTCCTCCTTTACGTTCATTCGTTCTGTGTATATACAGAGAGACACATACGTGTCTAGTGGAGAGAATGCTCCTCTTCCCCTTGCTTCTGTTTTTCGCAGATTTAGCTCTCAGTTCCTCTTTTTCCCATCTACAAAGGATGGGGCCATAGAGAGTGGGGCCAAATTATATGCAGTCAGGTGCAGGCAACAAGGTTTGCCGAGCCATCCTGTAGAGTGACTGTGGATGTTACAGAGAAGTAGTGAATGTGGGTGTGTGATTGGCTTGATTCTTTGCCTCTGGTGCAATATCCACAACAGAGACTCGTGCATCTCCTGTTATGGGAGAAAGTATCCCACGTGTAGCCGTGTAAGTGCAAATCCAGCCCTCCAACAAGGCAAGCAGTGCCCCTCCCAAGCCATTCTGGCTCAGGAAACAGCCTGGTTGGAAGTCTGAAACCCTTTCTTCCTCTGTGCTATGGTTCTTACCCGAAGCTGTTTAAGGAAATGAATTCCCAGCACTGTGACTTCTGGCCGAATGTCTAAAAGTCAGGTTGGGGAACCTAGATGCACAATCTGTGAAAAATTGTCTTGTTTACTTTGGCCTTTAGAAGCATGTGCTAAGTAGCTCTGTAGTGAGCAAATCTAAAGCACTTGGATGTTTTCCCTGACATACTTTGCACAGAATGATCATTCCTGTATCTGTATGCATGCAACATTCCAACCCCCCCCCCCCCCCGCCAAAAAACAATAAAGGGTTCAACACATTCTGTGATGCTGCTCTTTTCCATGAGTGAAATAAAGTGCAGTAACGTTCTTACAAGCAGCAAATTGCTTGCTAGTTCTGCTTTGCAATTCCCACCTGAAATGAACATTCTTCTTCATGTCTGTTCATTTGAAGAGAGGTGTCCCTTCCAGGTTGCCTCCATTATATGTATGTGTGCTGGAGCAGTGCTCTAGTTGGTGTATCTGGGTGGTACACCAAAACGTGTTTTATTTATATTCAAATCATTTTTATACTGCCTCACAATCAAACGGCTCTTGAGGTGGTGTCATCGTCAGTAAGGAATGTGAGATGAATCCCAAAGGGCTTGTACAGGCTTCGTCTTGGGTCTGGAAGAAATTACCATTAACAGAAATGTAAAGGGCAGGGCCAGCATTAGCATACCCTCAAGTGGGGGAGCTGCTGGGGCATAGGGTTTCTGACAGGGCCCACCACTGCTAGCCCCTGCCCACTCACTCAATAGCACTTCACTACCCACGCTCCCTCCTGCATGCGCTGCCCGGTGTCACTGGGAAAAGTTCTGAAGGTAGCTGTGAACATAGGCAGTGGGAGTGCTTGTGAGCAGACAAGAAAAGGACACACAGGCAGGTGGGAGGCATGCAGGTAGGTGGGAGGAAAGGAGGGCACAAATGCCTGGTTGTGGGCAGATGAGCTTTCTGCCCAGGGCCTCCCGACAGTGGAACTGGCCCTGGGAAAAGGGGCACCTTTTGCTGCTGTCCCCCGCTTGTGGACCTCTGATTCTCCCCTCGTGCTGTTCCTGGGGAGGCTTGTGTCAATCAGGAGCAGCATTTTATGGGTCACTCTGGGCTGCAGCAGGAAGGGGGAAACAGGGAGGTCTCTTTCTATTGACCTATTGCAATTGACAAAGTAGTATTAAGGGTGCAAAAGAGCTCCCGTTGCCCAGAAACGAAACGTTTGTACCAGTCTTGAGTTTCTCAGTTCACAGACCCACTTTTCAGTGGTTTCCTTAAATGCTGTTTTTGTTACTTTTCTCAGGTCCTGGTCGCAGCCTTTGCCACCTCAGGATACGCCTCCACGTATTACAGAGCAGGAAGCAAGCCTTTCAATCCTGTGCTCGGGGAGACTTACGAGACGATTAGGGAAGACAAAGGATTTAGATTTTTCGCGGAGCAGGTAAAATCGCTTTAGGAGAAAGCTCATGAGTAACAAGCTGGGAAACTTCTTTTTAAGCAAAGACAATTTCTCTTCACTTTAAGAAAAGTTTGCTGGTATGAATTTCAATATATAGTTTCGGGTTTTTCAATAGAAAGTTATTTCTGAAGCATTTCAGGAAATGCCACCTTGTAAATTGTAAGTCCAGTTTAGAAGAAATATCTGTTTATCCTGTTTTGACATGTATGTATTTTGTGTAGGTGATAAAATGTAGGATGATAAAAATGAGTGTCTTTTGCACTCTTTTGGATAGATCCTCACCCCAGCACCTTTTCTTTTCTTTTTTTGTCTTCCAGGTTAGCCACCACCCACCCATTTCAGCTTGTCACTGTGAATCAAAGAATTTTGTGTTCTGGCAAGGTATTTGCGTTTTTCATTCACAAACCACAAGATCATGCTTGATTTTAAAAGTGTGGTGGTGAGGAAACTGTGTCACCGGCTTGGATCCAGTGCAGTGTTTTTTGTGAGCAGAAGTGGATCCAGTGCAGTGTTTTTTGTCAGCCTGAAATGCAAGATCACACTTGATTTGAAAAGGGGGAAAAATGATCTATTAGTGGCTGGCGTCCACTTGGGGTCTTTTGGGGTGGAACGATTTCCGCCCACAGAGCATGACTTTCTGGCTTCCCCGCCTCCTGCCGCAGCTTGAAAGGGAAGCAAGAAAGCCCTCGAGGGGTTGCGGCTCAGTGGAAGAGCTTCTGCTTTGTGTACAGAAGGTCCCAGGTTCAATCCCCACCAATGCTCCCTCTAAGCTGTGGAATCTTGTGAGCAGAAATTCTACTTTGCGAGCTACCGGCATTAAAGTTGTGAGCAGGCGATTTGGCTACTGCATCAATTAGTTTGCTCTGAAGCCATCCTTCCTGAGCTAGAACAAATATCTGTGAGCTGGAGGCTAAAAAACTGTTCAGCTGGCTCACACTAACTCAGCTTAGAAGGAACACTGATCCCCAGTATCTCCATTTGAAAGGATCATGTAGTAGATGGTATGGGAGACCTGTATCTGAGACCCTGGAGAGCCACTGCCAGTCTGAGTAGACAGTACTAACCTTAATAGACCAGTGGTCTGATTCAGTATAAGGCAGGTTTGTGTTGTTGCATTCCACAGGTGGAATTTTTTCCAGACTTGGAAATGTCGTGCTGGATCCAAGCCAGTGTCACCTGTACAGTTTATGATAGCCCCAATGACTTCTGTTTCCATACTTGACAATGAAAAAAGTTAACCCACCCACCCACCCTAGCCTGTTTAGAATTGGGTTAGATTACATGATGAACAGATCACTAGCGATTCAGGGCTTTTCAGCTTTCTGAACCTTTCCCTCTGTGTTTCAGACATTAGGTGGAAAAACAAGTTTTGGGGCAAATCAATGGAAATCCTGCCCATCGGAACACTGAATGTGATTCTTCCAAAGTAAGTGGTTTCTCTGGTCTATCTTCTTCGTGGTCTCTGTGCATCACACCTCTGGGATTAAGTGCGCCTGCGCCGATCCCGATCGGTAATCTTCAAAGCCTAACGGATTTTCGCGCCAGCTCCCCGGTCACGTGCACGTCCCACTGCGCATGACCCGGGGAGGGGCACGAGGATCCCGCCAGTTCTCTTCTGACCGCCGCGTCGTGAGGATCCCCTCTCCGCTCCGGTCGGTAGCTAACCTTCGTTTTTCCAATTTGGAAAGGCCTTTCGGACTGATTTTTCTTGTTTTCCTGACCTACGGACTGTTTTTTCTGGACTCGCTTTCGGATTCTCCTCTTCCTACTCCCCGCCCGGCCTATGGCCCAGTGGTGGGGTTTCTTTAAACGTTGCCTTGTGGGAGTAAAATCGCTCCCCCAGACAAGCATTCCCTCTGCTTGTTGTGCCTAGGTGAGTCGCATCGTGTCGATTCCTGTTCGAGTTGCGCCGCGTTCTCCAAACAAACTCGTAAGAACCGGGCGGCCCGACTCAGAGTGGCTCTCTTGGAAGCAGTGTTGTCACCGAAGATGTCCGCAGCCGACGCCTCGGTAACATCCCCATCGGCACCGACGGGCCCGACGTCGCTACCGATGCGAAGCCCCTCCGGTACAGAGAAGTCGGCACCGAAAAGACCCCTCTCACTGCCACGAACTCCCGCTAAGAAGCGTAAGGAGGGCAAAGAGGGTAAGGGCAAGCTGAAGCACAAAACCTCGAGTGCTTCGTCGACGCATCCCACGTCCGACATGACCCAGCACGGGTCTCCGCAGCTTGACCCTCCAGGGCGCGAGCGACCCTGGGGCAGCCCCGCCTCCCCGATGCCGCGACCCATCCAGCTCACAGATTCGGAACCCGATATCGAGCTGACGCAGATCCCTCACAGCAGTCCCGAGACCGGACCCGACCCGCTGCCGGCACCGAAAGGTGAGCGAGACTGGTGCCTCCCTCCATCTTCGGTGCCGTGGGACGTCCGTCAATGGCGATACCTGTATGGTTCCTCCTACCCGCCACCTCCACAGTGGTACCCGGCGGAGTGGGATCGCCAATCGACGTCGTCAAGAGTCTCCCGATGCCGAGATCCCCCGGCTCCGAGACCAACACCGACTCCGATACCGAAACCGATACCGAAACCACCGATGCCAATACCTACTTCGCCTGACGTCGACCTCCCTCCCTACCAACCAGATCCGTCGACCCCTATGTCTCCCTCGGTACGTTCCGACCATTCGATACCCGAATCTCCCGAATCATCCGATGATGAATCTCCCATCCAGCCGTCACCATCCCCTGATGTGGCTGAAAATTTACCAATCTCTCCCTCCGAGGACGTGAAATCCTATGGAGAGTTTATCAAACGGATGGCCCATTCCCTGGCACTTGCCACGGTCCAGCCAACCCCCACCGCTACCGATGCCATCTTCGACATCGTACAGATAGATACATCCACCGCAGTAGCATTGCCACTAATTTCGGTGCTCTTGAGCACTGCCAAAGAATCCTGGGGCCACCCCTCCTCAACTCCAATCTCCAACAAGAGATTAGACCACATGTACAGGCTCCAAGAGCCAGGGGCAGAATTCCTATTCATCCACCCCAAGCCCAATTCAGTTGTAGTGACCCCCTCGGCCAAGGGCCGTAGTAGACATTCCTCCCCCTTGGACAAAGAGGGACGGAAATTAGATTCTTTCGGGAGACGATTTTATTCAGCCGGTGCACTGGGCATAAAAACGGCAAACTACACAGCCTGCATGAGCAGGTACCAATACTCCCTCTGGGAGCAGATGACACCACTTCTGGCCCATCTTCCTGAGGATAAGCAACGCCTTGCTAGGAAGATCCAGAGGGAAGGCATGGTGCTAGCAAAGCACCAGCTTAACGCATCGAAGCATGCTGCGGACGTCACGTCCAAGACACTCACTTCAGCAGTCGCCCTTCGCCGCCACGCCTGGCTGAGGTCGACTTCGCTTCCACAAGACACAAAGTCCTTGGTGGAAGATCTCCCTTTCAAGGGTGAAGGACTATTCAGCTCCACAACGGACACAGTCCTTCATGATTTAGATAAGAGCATTAAGACATCTCGTAACTTGGGTGTCTCACAATCGAGACAACAGAAGCAGAAGACATGGCAGAGATCTTGGTCCAAACAGCAACCGCGAAGATCTCCCACTGAACCCCAATGGCAGAGACCGTCGTCTACTGCTTATCAACAGAAACCCTATGGCCACAAGCCACGATTCCCATCCGCTTCCGCTTCCAAGGCTAAGCCACCCAAACCGAACAAGCAGAGTCTTTGACTCCCCCATTCGCTCCGATCTTCCCACCCGTCTATCACCCTTTCTACCAGCATGGCAACGTATCACGACAGACAAATGGGCACTGTCGGTCGTAGCAGAAGGCTACAGAATAGAATTTTTCCAGATACCACAAGAATCGTACTTCATAACCACACACCCCTCCGACACCCTATTGTCGGAAGTCGAAGCCCTCCTCTCAAAAGATGCCATAGAACAGGTACCAACAAAGCACCTTCAGCGGGGGTTCTACTCCCGCTATTTCACAGTCCCAAAAAAGGATGGCGGACTTCGTCCCATATTGGATCTGCGGAACCTCAATGCGTTCATCACCTACAAGAAATTCCGTATGACCACTCTACAGACCATCCTACCGCTATTAGAAGCCAACGCGTGGATGGTGACGTTGGACTTAAAGGACGCATACTTCCATGTGACGATCCACCCGTCGCACAGACCGTACTTATGCTTCACGGTCGGTCCGCGTCACTTCCAGTACAAGGCCCTACCCTTTGGCCTCTCTACAGCTCCTCGTGTCTTCACGAAGCTTATGGCAGTAGTAGCGGCACATCTGCGACTTCAAGGTGTCCACCTTTACCCCTACCTGGACGACTGGCTTCTAGTCGCCCCCTCTACGACAGAACTACAGAGCCACATCTCTACTACCCTTCGTACCCTAGAATCACTAGGGCTGACGATAAACCTCAAAAAGTCCATGCTTACCCCTTCCAGATAGGTTCAGTTTATCGGAGCTATCCTGGACTCCCTGCAATGCAGAGCGTTCCTACCCCCCAACAGAGCAACGGATATAGTCTCCCTTCTCCTGTCTATCCAAGAGACCAAGGAGGCTACAGCCAAACAAATCCTTCGCCTGCTAGGCCTGATGGCCGCGACAACAGCAGTAATCCCCTTCGCCAAGTTGCGGATGAGACCACTGCAGCTTTGGTTTTTGAGGCGTTTCCGCCCCAACTTCCATTCCCTCTCCAAACGATTTCAGATATCGACCCAGGTCCTAGAGACCCTGAATTGGTGGCTTGTGCCCCAGAATTTACATTCAGGTGCACCTTTCCGGCTTCCACCCCCCTCAGCGACCGTCACTACGGACGCCTCCCTATGGGGCTGGGGAGCTCATCTGGATGGTGTAGGTGTGGGCGACAGGTGGCACCCCTCTGTGGTACACAACCATATCAACTTCCTAGAGCTGTTGGCAGTTCTCTACGCAGTGAGATCTTTCCGCCAATCCCTGTCGGGGAAGACGGTGACTGTCCTTACAGACAACACCACCACCATGTTTTACATCAACCGCCAGGGTGGGACGGTCTCCCGTGGACTTTGCCGGTTAGCGATAGAGCTTTGGGACGAGTGCCAGGCACTAGATATTCACCTGGTAGCGACTCATCTCCCAGGACTACTCAACGTCCAAGCGGACTTCCTAAGCAGAGGAGGAGCATCCCTGCACGAGTGGGAACTGAACCCCCTCTACCTGACTCCGATCTTCGACCGTTGGGGGCATCCATCCGTGGATGTATTCGCCTCTCGAGAGAACAAGAAGTGTCTCCTATTTTGTTCCAGAGCAGGAACGGACCCGACCTCTCTCAGAGACGGTCTCCTCTTCCAGTGGACGGGGAAACGATTGTACCTATTTCCCCCGATTCCTCTCATACCGAGAGTAGTCCACAAACTGTTGGCAGAGCGACCGTGGGCAATTCTCATCACCCCATGGTGGCCGAGACAACCCTGGTTCCCCACGCTCCTCAGTCTCTCACGAGGGACGTATCTCCACCTCCCGACGGACCCAGACCTCCTCGGGATGCACGGGGGCCGGGTACTGCACCACGATGTGCCCAGACTGAAATTGACAGTTTGGCTGATCCAAACTTAGGGTTAGAATCACGCATTGCTCAAGTTCTACTGAACTCACGCAAACTCTCCACTCGGCGTTCATATGAGTCAAAATGGACTAAGTTTTTAACCTTCCTGGCGTCTGTGGGATGGCCCTCAGTCCCTGCCGGGCTTAAAGATGTTTTTGGTTTCCTCCTGTCATGTAAAGACAGGGGACTGTGTCACTCATCTATCCGAGTTTACTTGTCAGCCATCTCAGTCAATCATCCTAAGATTGATGGCTATTCGGTGTTTTCCCATCCAACAATGAAGCAATTCCTCAAGGGAATGAATCGCCTCTATCCCCCAGTGCGGACACCAGTCCCGGCATGGGACTTGCCCCTGGTTCTCACTAAGCTGATGGGAAAACCCTTTGAACCCATGGCCTCATGCAGCCTTCAGCTTTTGTCGTGGAAGGTTGCGTTTTTGGTGGCCATCACGTCTACTCGACGCGTGAGTGAGCTCTCGGCGCTCCGTTGTGACCCACCGTACCTCACGTTTCATCATAATGCCGTCACTTTGGCTCCAGATGTCGCTTTCCTGCCTAAGATAGTCTCGGACTTTCATATAGGGGCGGATATCGCGTTGCCGGTGTTTTTTCCTGGTCCCCAGGACCCAACGCAACGTAGCCTACACACTTTAGATGTCAAGAGAGCCCTGTCTTTCTACTTGCACCGGACAAAATCCTTTCGCAAGTCTCCAGCTCTCTTCATTTCTTATGCCTTGCCCAGGCAGGGACAGAAACTGTTGTCTCAAAGACTCTCGAAGTGGATAGTTGAGACGATAAAACTCGCCTATCTTCTGGCCAAAAGGCCACTACCGGCGTCCCTCCGGGCAGACTCCACTCGAGCCGTGGCTACTTCCACAGCATTCCTCAAGGGCATTCCCCTGGGAGACATCTGCAATGCTGCAACGTGGGCGTCCCCTCACACGTTTGTGAAGCACTACGCCCTAGATGTCCGCGTCCATCAGCGTACTGTGGTGGGCCGTGCAGTTCTGCAAGCAGCTCAGATGTGAGACCTCCAGCACCCACCTCCAGGTATGTGGTGTGTTTATTGCTCGCTATTCTCCCAGAGGTGTGATGCACAGAGACCACGAAGAAGATATACAGGTTGCTTACCTGTAATTGGAGATCTTTGAGTGGTCATCTGTGCATTCACACCACCCGCCCTCCTTCCCCTCTGCTTTCGGTCTCCCTCACCTTTTTTTTTTTCTGGGGGCTGTTAGCAGCGGTCAGAAGGAACTGGCGGGATCCTCGTGCCCCTCCCCGGGTCATGCGCAGTGGGACGTGCACGTGACCGGGGAGGTGGCGCGAAAATCCGTTAGGCTTTGAAGATTACTGATCGGGATCGGCGCAGGCGCACTTAATCCCAGAGGTGTGAATGCACAGATGACCACTCGAAGATCTCCAATTACAGGTAAGCAACCTGTATTTCCTGTGCATTCCTTTGTTTCGGAACAGCTGTCCAAGGGAGCCACTTTAGTCCCTTGGAATCAGAGGTGAACGGGGAAGAACAATGCAGAGGAACCAACGCTAGAAAAGGCAGAGAGGAGTACAGGAGGAAGTTGGTGGCAGTAACAAAGGACTGGGAACGTTCCAAGAGCTTGAACCCCCTTGCTCAGCTGTTACTGCATGCTACAATTACGTTTGTTCATACAGCTTTGAAAATTATGCAAGCTATTTATGGCATTTCCTTGGCGGTACAATGCGCTTGCTTTGTACTGTTCCCAGGAATCTGTCTGAAAAACTTCTGGGTTTCCTCAAACAATTTTCTGTAGAAAGGGAGGGATGAGCTATGTCTTGGAAACTGAGAGTGAGATGTGTTTTCTTTTTAAAGTCTGAGGTTTCGCAAAGCAGCACACGTACTTAGGAGTCCGGTGTGTCTCAGTACAGGGATTTTTCAAGGTTTCCTTTCTATGAAATGTGTACCCAACTGAGTTTGCCTAGCTCTTGTGTTTGAAATTTTGCTTGGTTCTTCTGCAGCCTGGAGGCAGTAGAGTAGAATTAAAAGAACAATGAATATAGAATGGGAGAAACCTCATTTTAAACCACACTCAACCATGAAGCTTTCCCTTGTGGCTTTGGGCAACCCATTATCTTTCAGACTACCTCACAAGGTTCTTGTGAGGATAAAATACTATCACCGTATGCAACAGACTACCCCGAAAGCTTACTAAGATTTGTGCTGCTCTGCCACGAGGTTTTCATCATCATCATCATCCCTTTATTGGCATTGTAAAAGGGGGAACATTGAGCAAATACATAAAAATTATGAGTCAAAATATCCCAAGGTTATAGTATATTGCTTCGTATAAAAACGGCGACATATAAAAATTTTGCCACTGAATCAGTTATATTGTCGCCAGTGTTGTTAAGTAGAAACAACAGTTTCTATGCATCAGGAAGATCCATAATGCTGGATAAGACTGAAGATAAGATGCTTTGTCTGATATTGTTATAGCAAGGACATTCTAACAACACATGGGACACTTTCAGTATTTCCATTTAAACGGGGCAGTGTCTATTAATAAAGGGTATACCCTGAAATCTTCCGGTTAAAATCGCAGATGGTAAAACGTTAAGCCTGGCAAGAATAAAAATTCTGTGGATTTTTGGGGTTTTGGGGTAAAAAATTTGGGGGGAGTTTGGGTTTTTTTGGGGGGGGTTTGGGGTAAAAATATCTGGGGAGAAGTCTTACAGTGGGGAGTATCCCATGGCTAAGAGGAGAGCAGGTCTTATTGGCTGCATTATATAAATTGGCTAGCTCTATCTCCAGTACTCTGTTCCTTATTTTTTGAAAGCCTCCAATTCTGAAAATAAAAGGAGGGATTTGGTGGGAATATTCAGAGTTCCCAGTTTACTCTCTATGGTTGCTAGCCAAGGTGAAGACTCAGATTCCATTAAAAGCTGGTAAATATAGCTGGAAGGGTCAGAGTTATAATGCAGCTGAAGCCAATATTTAAAGGTCACAAGCCACACTCTAGTGGTCATAAGATTTTGGCCACATTCCAAACATAGGGCCGCATATGGGACACAAGATGGAATGCCCAGTATTTTCTGTAAGAAGGACAGATGCACCTGTTCTGTTGATTTATTCACTGCCACGAAGTTGTTTGAGGGTTATAGCGTGCAATCCAAAATGTATCTTCATTACATTGAACTCTTCTTTTTAAAATGCCCCACTTTCTCCCAGAGCAGCTTAACACGTTGTTCTTTCCTCCTCCGATTTATCCTCACAACAGCAGCTCTGTGAGGTGGGTTAGGCTGAGAGAGTGTGAGATGCCCGGGGTCACCTGGTGAGTTTCCAGGGCACAAAGGGAGATCAAAACTGGTCCTCCCAGATACTGGTCCAACACTGTAACCTCTACATCACACTAGTTCCATGGAGTGATTTAAGATCCTGTAGCCCAGTACGTGAACCATCAATTCTGGTGCTGTCCTGTCATGTGTTCCTTATATTCATATATTGGTGTCGGCATGTGTTTGCGGGATATTATTGATTTTCATGTGAGTCAGCAGTGATTTAGACCCTTTGGCTTTGAGGCGTAGCTCTTAAACTTAACTCTCCTTCCAGGTATGGGGACTGTTACGTATGGAACAAGGTGACCACTTGCATACACAACATCCTTAGCGGAAGGAGATGGATAGAACATTATGGAGAAATAACCATTAGAAACACAAAAAGTAGTGCCTGCATTTGTAAACTCACCTTTGTCAAGGTAACTTATTTATTTCGTCTGGGGCCTCGTCTTTCCCTCAGCGGGGGCACAAAGTAACTTGCATCATCTTCTTCATTTTATCCTCACAACCACCCTGCGAAATGGGTTTGGCTGAGAAAGAGTTACCGGTCCAAGGTCACCCAGCGAGCTTCCATATCCCTGCAACATCAGTGAAGCAAGAAGGCAATAGTTTTCCTCTCCCCTTGCCCTGTCCCAGCAACTAATATTCAGTGAACCACTGCCTTGGAACATGGAGGCTCCATTAGTCTTTGCCCTCATCAGCAGGTGTTCTCTGCAGGATTCAATGTACAGATTTCCTTCTGGATCAGATGTTCCAGCACACACACACACAAAAGAAAGAGCTGACCATGTTTAGCTCCTTTAGTTTCTTTATTTTCTTCATTTATTGTCCCATGTTTCTTATTGAAACTTAGTTATGCATATAATTCTAGTTTTTCCAGTGGACTACATACAGTCAGTTGAATAGCAGGGGTGATGGGGTTGTTACATCTTCCAGAATCATCACTGTCCATCTGTGAAGGGGCTGAAGTGGGTGTCACATCCTGCTTGTGTTGATCTTGTTCAGAAACGTTAAAATAGACTGATTTATTTATTTGGTAAAGGCTGTTATTCTTTGTTTTGTTATCGTCTTCAGGTGAATTATTGGAACTCTAATGTAAATGAAGTTCAGGGTGTCATTATGGACCAAGAAGGGAAAGTGGTGCATCGCCTCTTTGGAAAGTGGCACGAAGGATTGTACTGTGGAGTTGGGCCTTCAGCAAAATGTATATGGAGGCCAGGTAAAATATCCATCCATCCATCTATCCATCCACCCACCCACCCACCGACCTAGTCATATGTCTTAGCTGTTCTTGGAGAAAGAAACGGGTACACAGATTGGATTGGACCCAACCGCCTTTTCCCCGCCCCCCCTTTTTTTGAGGGGCTGTGGCTCAGGCAGAAGGTCCCAGGTTCAGTCCCCAGTATATCCAGTTTAAAAAGGCAGGGTAGTAAGTGATGTGAAAGACCTCTGCCTGGAACCCTGGACAGCTGCTGATAATCTAAGTAGACAGTACTGACTGTGATGGAGTAATGGTCTGATTTAGTGCAAGTTAACCTCACAAGTGTGTGTGATGAAAAGTGGAGGAGAAGGCCCCCTTGGACTACAGGTGCTGGGGGTACCGGTGTGGACAAAAGGCATGTGCGATGGGAGCTGGAGAAAGGAGGGAGATTTGGTGAGATCACGTGAAAAGCTGGATGGATCCAACCCCTTGCGAAGGGTATTAATCCAATCCTGTATGGAGTGGCTCTGGAAAGACTGGCTATTAAACCCTTATTCTCCTTTTCCTACTTAGGCCCTGTTTCTCCCTACTGTCAAATATAGTCAACAGTAGAGCTCCTTCAAGTGGCTATATATTTTTCATTATGCTTGTTGACCTTTTGTGCTCCAGTGCTGGAGCAGTGCCATTACCCAGATGACTCAGGCTACCCAGGTACCATTAGACTGTAGAAGCTAAGTTGGGTCAACACTGGTTAGTACTTGGATGGGAGAGCGCCAAGGAAGTCCCGGTCCTTACACAGATACAGGCAATGGCAAATGACCTCTGATCATCTCTTCCATTGAAAACCCTACAGGGTTGCTATAAGTCAGCTGTGAGTTGATGACACTTTCAACCACTGCTGGAGCAGTAGTGGTTTTGTGGGTTTTGGCTGTCGTTCATACTGAACTCATGAGAAACCAGTTGCTTTTTGAATGGGAAACAGATGCTCATTGGGTAGTGGGTGGTGCGATATGGATATATTGGTTAGCCACTGTGGCATCACTAAAACATCATCTCCAACCACAGTTTGCAGCACTGAATGATAAGTGGGTTTGTGATGTAATGGATAATGGTTTTATGACATCACAAAAATGGGAGGAGTAAAGTGGATATGCCCAGATCTGGATGGCCCAAGCTAGACCAAACTTGTTAGATCCTGGAAACCAAGCAGGATCGGCCCTGGTCAGTACTTGGATTGGAGCCAATCAAGAAAGTCCAGGGTTGGTCCGCAGAGGCAGACAATGGCAAACCACCCGTTAGTCACTTGCCTTGAAAACCGTACAAGTTTGCCATGCCAGTTGTGACTAGACAGCACTTTCCACCACCAAAGTGGGTATGGAGGGGATTGAAGCCAGCTTCAGTGTAAGGATGTGAAATTGTAGGTCATTCTGCTAGGCTGTACTACAGCAGCAAGTTGCATAGGGCAGTAAGGGGAATGATCACCACCAATGACTTTGCAGAGCCTCTGCTAATTAGTGTAAGCAATACCGAGCAAAGTGGATAGACGGTGGCTTCATTTGCAACACGTAGGAATGCTTCCCCTCATCTTCCAACCACTTTCTTCATTTATATTCTGCCTTTTCCCCAGTGGGGTCAGTCCCAGAACTGGCTTACAACATTGTTCATCCCTCCTACAGTTAACAGCCATTCAAGGTCATTTAGGCTGAGACTGACTGGCCAGAATCAACCAGCAAGCTTCCATGCTAGAGTGGGGGATCTGAGCCTGGGTGTGTATATGAAAACTTAGGCCACAATGAATTTTTTAGTCCTTGAGGTGCCTTGAGACTTGGTTATTACGGCTTGCAGAAGACTGACATGGCTGTCCCTCTGGAATTCATGTGATGAAAGTAACGTGTCAACCAGATCTTAGTCCATCCCCATAAAATGGGTGATTGACGCGGGTCCTTCTCCACCGTTTGTTTGGCAGCACATGGGTGGAGTAAGAACATGGGTTATTACTATTTCCCTGTGTAGCACATACTTCTGAATCCACAACCTCTTGTTTGTGTTCACAAAGATTTAACTGCTGACTTTTTGTCTCACCTGTCAATATAGGCTCCATGCCAACCAATTACGAATGTTATTATGGCTTTACAAGGTTTGCCATTGAGTTGAATGAGTTGGATCCTGCATTCAAAGACCTTCTTCCAAAAACAGATGCACGGTTCCGGCCAGATCAAAGGCAAGAAGCTGTTCAATGATTGTCTGGTTTGAAGTAGAAATCCCCCCAATAGAAGAATGGAAGCCGTTCACATTGAAAAAGAGAAGTGTAGAGTATAGAAGCATACAAAAGATTTAAGTATGTAAAAAATCATATCATCCACCTAGAGTCCACAAATAACAGACAAATTCCAACAATATTTAATATTATGGTGACAATGCCATTATTTGCCAATGGTATAACAGTGCACTGTTAATTTTGCGTCTTTCAGGAATGTCTGATAATTATCTGACAAAGGCTCCTTCAAAATGGTATTTTGCTAGCAAACCATGAATAAAATTATTATTTGGACAATTGCTTGAATTCTACAACTGCTGCGTTTGAAGTTCCTTGTGCAGTTATTATTATTATTTCTCTGACTCCTAGTAGATGCCAGTTGGACACACAATTAATTTCAGACGGCTATTTTATCTTTATTGAAAGGGGAGGGAACTGTATATGAGCTGGATACATGTGAATTTTTGTATGCATTGCCAGATATTGTGTTTGGGACTTTATATAATTTGTGTTGTATATAGAATTCTGGTGCACTGTTACATCATTGGCAACTAAGAGCATTGTCACCATAATTTTAAACTCGGCTGGAATATATTCATTATTTGTAGGCTCTATATGGTTTATGTGAGTTTGAAACATATATATTTTGCACCTTTCTGTGCTTTCCTTTTTTTTAAGTTTGTAGTAGAATCCAGCAACAGATAGATGATTACAGATTACAAGATAGAGTGATTGAATTTAAAATGTTTCGATCCACTGAAGTGCTGTCCTGATTAACTGAATAAAAAGATTTTGGATTTTCTTTCAATACAAGTGCTTATAAGAATTGTGAATGGGAGGCGTGTTCTTAGGAGGGACATTCCTTCTTCTCCCTGGCTAATTCCGCACCAATGGTTTGCTCCCCCTGGGTCTAATTGGCCTGATTCTGTTGAGGGAGTTCCACATTTGTCACCTTGCCCCGAATCCTGCGTTCCCTTCCCTCTCTTCCCCCACCTTTTTTTTTATCGGGGGCGTGGTTGCATTACAACGCAACCACCCATTTTGGGAAACAGGCATGTTTTCCCCTCCCTTTCCTGCCCTGGCGTAAGCGGGGTTTTTTTGTCCCCCCCCCCCGATATTGTTGCCTTACGACATCATGACACAACACTGATCCATCGTTAACCAGTGAAAAGGGGGGGGGGACCTAGTGCCAGGGTTGGAGGGGAAAGGGAGGGGAAATGGTGGGGGAACATGTAACGCAACACATGTAACCCCGACGAAAATTGTGTCCACACAATTTTCCATAGAAAACTTTCTTCATTATGACATCATGACACAACACTGATCCATCGTTGTTGTGTCATGGTGTCATGACACAATGATGGGGGGGACAAAAAAAACCCTGCTTGCGCCAGGGCGGGAAAGGGAGGGGAAAAGGAGAGGAGAGGCGGGAAAGGGGAGGGAAAGAAGCAGAGGGGCATTAAAGGGGTGGAGCAAGAAACCCCGATTTGCGAGTTCCCCACTAGAATGCCCCGACTTCAACCCCGTGGCAACCCCCCCCCTCAAAAATCCCTGAAACAGAAGATCCGGGGGGAATGAGGATTAGATTCGGGCCAGCTGCTGACACTGTGCAACAATTAGGGAACTGTTGCTCTGCCACAGATTTTATCGGAGGACAACGCCGGGGCAACCACTGGTGCGGAATCTGCCCCTGAGAAGCATTTCCCCCATTCCACTGCTAGCATCATCTAAAAGAAAAGAAGGCATGCTGACTTCTTTAAGAAGATGCATGATATAGTTAGTGGGAAAAACCATAGAATAGTAAGCCTGAACCTCACAATCACCTAAGGATCAAACAGGATTTAATGGAGATCATGGCTCTCTGTCATTTGAAAGCAAATCACAGCTTGGCATGGCCCAGATTCAGATGGGTGTGAGACAGGAAGAGCAGAGTGAATTTAACCCTTCCATCTCCATATAGTTCTGCTAATTGAAATTGAGCCCCCCCCCCCCCCCCCCCCCCCGTGATTAGCCCTTTAAGGGGAAAAAAACAGGTACATGTCTTTTTCTTTAGAAGGCTGTAACAGTTCAAGGGGCTCAATTTTGATTTGCAAAATACTGGGAGGGTGTGTGAAAGAGTTAACACACACACCCATGGTTGTAATCAAGCTTAAAAAGATGCTAGGAAGGTCTGGGTTTTTTGCCTAGGGTTCTATAATTGTTTGAAATCCCTTTTAATTGTATCTTATAATGCATTTTCTGGCATATGTGAACTTGATGGCTCTTGAAGAGTGAGGTAGGCATCTCTTCTTGTTTGGCTGTTCCACTGCTTAAATGTTAGAATCTACTGAAAGATCCAATTCCTTTACTGTAGGTTTTTGGAGGAAGGGAACTTAGAAGCGGCAGCAGCAGAAAAACAAAGGATAGAAGAACTCCAGAGAACTCGAAGGCGCTACTTAGAAGAAAACAATATGGAACACGTACCAAAATTTTTTAAGTACGTTAATTCAGGAATTTTCTATTTCCTACTGATACATACACTGCCAGTGTAGTTAACAGACTGAAAAGTTAAAATAAAAGGATTAGTTTCCCTTGCTTGAAAGCCAGTCGAATCTAATTCTAGGGGTGGTGCTCATCTCAGTTTCCAAGCTGACTAGCCAGCACTCTCCGTAGACTTTCCTGTGGTCATGTGACCGGCATGACTGAACACCGAGGCATACAGAACGCTGTTACCTTCCCACCAAAGCGGTACCTATTTATCTACTTGCAATTTCTTGCTTCCGACCTACAAAAATACAAGTTGGAAAGTCATTGTCTTCAACACTGGAAAACAAACAAATCACACTCTATTGTGTGTAAAAGGTACAGTTTTTTTCAGTGCACAAGATGAAAACAAAGCAAGAAGGAATCTAGGGATTATGTCTTTCCAACTTGGACCTTGTACTTCGCAACAGTTCTGCCTTACACATGTTTAAACTTGGTTTGAGCACTGACATAGAAGTGAATTTTATTTACCATAAATTGATGATATTGTAAAATATTGTAAAATCCTTGCATTTAAGAATCATAAGAGTTGGAAGGGACCTCCAGGGTCATTTAGTTCAACCCCCTGCCACAATGCAGGAAATTCAGAAGATGGCAGAAAACCCTCCAGGATCCCTGGCCTGGAGAAAATTGCTTCCTGACGTGAAAGTGGTGACCAACATTTCCTTGGGTGTGTAAGAAAGGGCCACGAGAACTAAGCACTGATGCAACTCTTCCTGCCCTCCCTCTCATGATCTGCCTAAGCTCACACAATTAGCATTGCTGTCAGATGGCCATCTAGGCTCTGTTTGAAAACCTTCAAAGAGGAAGAGCCCACCACCTTCGAGGAAGCCAGTTCCACTGAGGAACTGCTCTGTCAGGAAGTTTTTCCTAATCTTTAGCCGAAAAATCTTTTGATTTCATTTCAACCCATTGGTTCTGGTCCAACCTTCTGGGCACCAGAAAACAACTTCGCACCATCCTCTAGATGACAGCCCTTCAGGTACTTGAAGATGGTTATCATATCACTTCTCAGTCATCTCTTCTGCAGGCGAAACATACGCAGCTCCTTCAGCCTTTCCTCATAGGATGCCAACTTAAGAATGTAAGAAGAACCCTGCTGAATCATTCCAGGGTCCATCTAGTCCAGCATCCTGCTTCACACAGCAGCCAACCAGTTGCCCTGGAGGACCAACAAACAGGGCATAGAGCCCAAGGCTTTCCCCTGATGTTGCCTCGTAGCACTGGTATTCAGATGTTGGCTGCCTCTTAACATGAAGGTTCCCTTTGGCTGCATGGCTAATTTGATGTACCTCTCCATGATCTACCCAGCTTCACAGTAACACCTAGAGCCAGCATGCAGAAAAAGGCTTCTACTTGTTATATCCCTAGCTGTATGTGTGCCGGTTGGTCTGTTGGATGCTGTTCAGCTCACCTATCCAGCCTCTGGGACTCTGCATACAGAGCACTTTTTGAAAAGGGAAAATGTTGCTCATCAGCAACCAAAGAGGAGTCTGGATTCAGTTCCCCTCCTTTCCTGCAAACAGTGACTGGAAGGGTTTTAGCTCTTTAGCCACTCAGCCTTGTGTGTCGAATACAAGTTTTATGTTCTGTAACCACCATTTCTTTCTTTATTGATTTTTCAGAAAAGTTGTTGATGCCAATCAAAGAGAAGTTTGGGTTTCTAATGACACATACTGGGAACTCCGGAAAGATCCTGGCTTCAGTAAAATAGAAACCCTCACACTCTGGTAAACTGAGAATGTAGATCTAGTAGACGTATCACTCTTAAAAAAAAAAAGATGGAAAAAAAAACTATGCACAACATGTTTCTTATAGCCAAGGGTGGTTTGTGGGTCTGCAAGAAATCTTTCATTTGCTTTTATATTCATCTTTATAACGGACGTCCAAAAGTGCATTAGCCCAGACCCTGAACATTTCTGCCACAGTAATTTCATTTAAGGAAATACAAAAATAAATAAATAAATAAACACACCCTTTAAAGATTCAAATACGGGAAAATGCAGCACAAGAGAAGCGCGTACTGAGTTAGCCAAAGTTGCTCTGAAGAGTATCTGGTGCTTACAATAGACATGGAAAGTTCCAAAAGAAATAACAGAAGTTCTCCTTTAAAGTTAACTTGTCTAAAATGTCCGTCATGTTATGGAAATCTTGAATCGCAAGACTCTTTCACGTCTAGCTTCAGGTTTTAGTTCCTTGATGTGGTGTGGTTGGACTGGCCATGTCAGAAAAATGAAAAAGAACGTAACGCTTTTCTGGAAGCTCTTTGCATCCATATACCATTGTTCATGCCTTAAAAATAATGTGAAGTTGTACATGACATCATTTTAAAACATTGTATTCTTAGATGTTTGTCGAGGGCAGGTTTTTAAAGCACCAGGGTTTTGTTCATATTCTAAATAATGGAGGGAGTGTATTAATTTCCGAGGGGGGGGGAATAGCAGTGATTGTGGAGGAGAGGGATCCACTGATACATGCTTTAAACACTGATGTATGGTCAGGCTGAAAGAAGGGGCCCAGTTTTGTGACAATCTTGGCACCAAATCTGAGGTCATAGTCTTGATGCCTGATGTCTGTGATAAGTAGACCCTCTCTTACCGTGAGTTCCCACGCCTCAAGACTTTTGTCTCATTTCTCATAACTCTTTATGCAATTGGAGTTCCTTGAAGTGTCATGTGAGTATTAAGCACAAAAAGACATTGGAAAAGCATCTGGCTCTTTTCCTGGAAGGACCGTCTTGTTAGCATTTCTCTCTCTCCATCTTCAGTTGTGTTCTCTTAATGCTGGCTTTATACTTTTATTGCACATACTTTTGGGGACTCTGGTGGGAGGAGTCGTGCAACACACACACAAACACCAGGTGCTGGTGGCATCTTAACTGCTTTCAGTGTGCTTTTTATACCAAATTGTATTTTATCATTGTTCATAAAACAATTCTATTTTTTTGGATCGAGAATGAAAACCTAGTTGGTCATAAAGCAGCACCTATTGGCTGCTGCTTGAAAGTAAAATGAAGTGGGTGTCCCTTACCGGGAGTGCTTTTTAGGTAATTTTGTCGTTTGTTAATATCAAGAGTTGTTTACACCTTGTTGCATCTCCTGGCCATTGAGGGCAGATAAGATTTTTTGTTTTCTTACATGTTGCAAAGTCGCATATCTTCATTCATGGCCTGTAATTCTCTGTGTTTCCCCCCCTTCATTTATTTACTTCCTGAAGTCTAAAGTTCCATACCTCAATTCTCTGGGGTTTTTTCCTTCTTCACTTATTTACTCCCTGAAGTCTAAAGTTCTGTAGAGCAACCCGGTGGGCTCGCAGGGTTTTTTTGTGTGTGTGTGTATGAGAATAAGTGAGAATAGCCCTTGGTTGTCCAAAAACAAATGGTAAAAGCTTTGTTATCTGGCACTCATGGGTTGCTGGTTAATCAGCTGTGCCGCATGGTCAGGCTTATTTGCTCTGTCCCACCTACCCCCACCCTGAGGAATCTGCAGCAAATAAGCCATACCCCTGGGAAGCACCACGGCAAAAACCACCAAACCTGGCAGGACCCTTCCCCCCTAGAGCAGCAGAGCCCAGGAGCCTTCCAGCAGACTGGCTCCCAGCAGCTTCAGGCCAGCCAAGGGGGAAGGAGGCACCTGAGGATGAGGTCATCTGGCAGCACGGCTGTCAAAAGCCCAGCAACAGCCAGAGGCATCAGTCTGCTCAGCTGGAGAAGTGAGAGGGGGGTGCACTAATCCCTGAGGTCACATTGGTATGGAGGTTCAGAGGGAGGAGAATTGCCCTTGGGCTAATGGAGTATGACTGAATGTTCTGGATAATCAAACACCGGATAACAAAGCTTTTTGTGTAACTTCATTTAACACGTATATGTTCCATGTTGTTTTTCTCGTTCTCCAGTCCGATAACGTGCAACATCTTGTCAAACAAACACATAAAAGACTCCCCCCGTGTTTCGCCAGGTTGCTCCCCCCCAGAACTTACTGCCACTTGGGCCAAACACTGTATAGTCATTAAACATAACAAACTGCGTCTCGTCTCTGAGCTTCACTTGCCACTTTGTGATTTTCCTGGTTTGGCTGAGGCTTCCATAGAGCCAGGAGTATCTAGAAATGTAAGGGCGGTGATGGCATCATGAACTGTCAAGTCCATATATCAGGAGATGTTCTTGTCCTGCTGGAATCTTCAGAATCCTGACCATGGAAGCCGAGCAAATTGCTAGTTGTTAGGGTGGTAGCGAAAAACCCAACAGACCCCTCTTTCTCCCTGCACGCTGTCTTATTTTGTATGCTTGCTAAACTGGCACCCAAACTCTGAATAAAACAACAGAATTTGCCACCGTAATAACAATTCATTTCATTTCATCCCAACCTTCTTCAAAGTAGCTCAGGGCAGTGAAGGGTTCTCTCCTCTGTGAGGCAGGTTAAAAAATTGTGAGGTTACCCAGTCAAGGCTGAGGGGGTCTTGGACCTGGGTCTCCCCAGCCTCAGGACTCACTCTAGCCACCCCATCACAATCTCTCATTATTAAAAGTGAATAAACAAAGCAAGAGTGAAGATGGATGTAATATTGTTAGAGCAGTAGAGCCACTCTGGAAGGGTTCTCACTGCAGTCAGTGCAAATGCTCCTTTCTTCTCCAGGCTGGGTGTGTGTGTGTGTTATAATAATTGCTTTCAGGTTCATTCATTCTGACTTGATGAAACTTTGCTGGAAAATACCATTGAGTTCATATTTTGCCTTCAGTTCAAAAACCACCCTGATTTTAGGATCTCATACTTAACTCTTTGAATGACAGCATTCAGTCATCATGAGCAAACCACAGTTAGTGCGTGATGTAAACAAGCCTGCTTAATAAGTCTTTCTTCAAATCACAAAAGTGTTGTAACATCCTAAGACGGGCACTTTAACAAACTGATGTTTGTTTCCTGCCTATAAACCAATTTTCAACCTACTGCTTCACCTGGGTTTAGATTCCCAGGTTGTTGGCAAGAAATAAACCCCAATTTGTTGAAAGTGCCCAAATTTTATCGTCATAAAAACATGATTACAGTGAAGACTTCTTAAATGAGGAAATCTTCAAACTCAGCTCTGCCTATGATGGGAGGAGGATAAGAGCATACAAGTCCAAAGATTACAGGCTTGTTCGTTAATAATACCTGAATTCAAACAATATTTGTTTGTTTCTTACCTTTGTCTCCAACTCTGGTTAACGGAGGTTGTCAGCTGCAAATGAAACAGCTGTTAGGATCCTGGCTGGAGATGCCTGAGATGCCTCTTGTAAGCGCAGATAGATTTAGTTTCAGTGATGGAACTGTACCAAGTGCTTTAACCCCATGGTCACAATCCAAGGAGTTTATCGTTTTATACATTTATATCCTGCTTTTCTTCTGACTGGGTCCCAACTGGAACTGGTATCTGTCAGGCTGGAAAGCAGCAGTGTGCCGTGGCATTGTGAAGGGCAAGGGTTTAGGAAAAGTTGGTAAGAGTCAAACACAATTATTCTACCGGGGAAAGGTGGGGAGATTTTCACCAAACCCCCCCCCACACACACACACCCACCCATTGCAGATCTGCAGTTCACCTCTCTGGCTCTTCCGAAGGTTTCCATCCCCTCAGTCGGTGCGGAAGATGGGGAGAAGCCAGGAAGTTCCATTGTGAGATGGAAGTCCATTTTGTTAGCAGAAAACAACATTTAGATTAACAGAGCAACACTTCTAGAAATTCTTGGGTTCCAGTTGTTTGAAGCCATCACATATTACTTGCTGTGGATTTTTATCAAGTCCCGTTTACACATTCTCTCTGTAGTGTGGTGACTGCTGTCACAAAAAACGGTTTCCCTAGATCCATTTCCACATTGCACTGGTAGCATAGAAGAGTTTCATCACTTCAACTGCCCAGTAACTTGGGTTCTTGAAGCATTGCCCTGTCCCACATAATTTGTTTATATTCATTGTACCCTGTGCTGTCTGTAAAAAAAAAAAAAAATTCCCAAGGAGGCTTGCAACACCAGTGGCGCCAATGCTGCTGTGACAATTAGGTGATCTTTGTGTTTGGTGCTTTCAAATGCTACCAATACAGCATGGGGGATGATCATGGCAAAGTGGTTCTGCAGTGGCAACGACATTGTAGGTGTACAGTTGGTGCCATAGATATCATGTATTCCTTCTTTTTCACTAACTTTTCCCCCCCCAGAAATGCCATCCATGAAATTTATTTATTTATTTATCACATTTTTATCCCGCCTTTCCAGACAACTGGCTCAAGGTGGCTTACAACAGTAAAATACCATACAACTGGTTTACAGTTTAAAACATAAAACAAACATATCAAGAGTTAAAACAGCCTATACAGCAACCTATAATGGCGGCAACCAGAGCTCAATGGTGAAAGCGGCGGCAGAAGATTCGGCCCGTGATTCCAGGGTGATGTTGTCCTAGTCCCTCCGGTGGCGACCCCTAATCAAAAGCGTGGTGGAAGAGCTCCATCTTGCAGGCCCTGCGGAACTGTAATAAGTCCCACAGGGCCCTGATGTACTCCGGAAGATGGTTCCACCAGTATAGGGCCGCCACCGAGAATGCCCAGGATCTGGTGCTGACCAGCCGAACGTCTTTTGGACCAGGGAGAACATTAAAAAGAGAAGAACCCTTCCCTACATAGAAAGCTGATACATACATTTATAGCAAACATTTGTTTTCTCAAATGTATATGTTAAGTGCCGTCAAGTCGCTTCTGATTTATGGCGACCTGTAAATAATGAGTTTTTCAGAATAACCAAGTAAAAATATTGCATTAAAAATTATAACTGAACTCATGCAAGAATGAATGCACATCCAAAAGCCAACAGAAATGCAAAGATCATGTATTCCTGCAAACAACTGAACTTGTATGATACAGATTTCTTCTTTATTAAATTTCCAGATTTGAGTTCTTCTTTACCATGAGACTCTTCCCTCTCCTGAAAGCTTCAGGATAACTTCAAGAAGATATAATTTGTATTATTTGCTTCCTTGTTAAAATGCTTTTAATTCACTGGAAGGCATGTTGTCCTAACTAGTTCCACCCCACCCCACCCCATTTCTCAGCTGCAAGTAGACATTACAAACCTGTAGCCCGGTTGAGCTCTGACTATGTTCTAGTTTGTCAATGGAATTCTTCCTCCCGTGTTGTCACATGAAACATTTAAGAGTTTCTTATTTTCTTACATTGTCTCCTGCCCCTTCCTCCATTAGCTATATCACAAAAAATCTGAATTTCCGTGTCAGAATTTGGGGCCACACTTACAAGATTTGGGGGCGAACTCCTAGGTCTGAGGGCTTTCAAGATTGCAGGGAAACCCTAGAAAACCCTCCCCTGCTGCTGAGACTTGCTAGACCAACACCAGGGTGCAGAGAGCTGCCCCACCCCTTCTTCTTGGTCTGGAACTGGTGAGTCGCAGAATTCCATCACCACCTTTGCTGGACGAAGGCATGGTGTTTTGACACGAGCTGGGGCAAAATGATTTTTAATAAAGTTTTTTGGCCTTCTGTAACAGTTCCCCAGTAGGTTATAGAATGTGGAAGGCTGAGGCTGGGCTTGTGATGAAATAGTGGGAAGTCCAAGGGAATGGAGTTAAGCCTCTACAGGCTCATTTATAGCAAATACAGTGTTCACTAAGGTCAAGAGGATGCAGTACAGCACTTCTGAATGATGCTCAGTGCTACATATAAATGGGGTGAAGACTGTAATTTCCTGTATGACTCAGTACTTCCAGATTAATACATTTCCTGTTAAGATTTCAGTGGGAAAATCTGAGTGCAATTAAAACAAACTGGTGGGGTTTTTTTTACTATTTATTTCAGTGGATGTTCTACTGTACCCTTCCTTCTTTTGTCAGCTGTTCTGTTGACAACATTCCTGGTTCCCACCAAATCACGACTGAACGACTTCCCTGTAAAATAACATCTCGTTGTCAAGATTTTAGTTGCTTTACCATAAAATCGTTACGGCAGAAGGTATCAATAATAAGCCTTAAACACCCCAATGAAACCCTGTTTGATTTTGAATTTGTGCTTATTCTAAATAGAAAAAGAATGTGCTACATTTTGTGCAGTGGGTTTTGGTTTTTAGTTCTAAAACAAAACTCGTAGTTCAAGAATGCTGATGAAAGTTACCCTTGGGGAAAAAACAAAAACTTGAGCACAAGGCAGCAAATGCTAGTTTGAAAGGTCTGGCACAGAGTCCCACTGAGTGACATAAAGTTGTTGTTTACTAAACTGCAGCCTCTGATGATTGCGAGAGAAGTGGTGTGCAAGGGCAGAAGAGAACAGCACCAGCAGTTGGAGTGCCACCTGTTCTGCTTGTTCCCATCGCCAAAGAAACAAGCCACTGTTCTAAGTGTCCCCTCCCCCACTTAGGAGTGGGAACTGCTGAGGCAGAACCAAATGTGTAGCTCCAGCTGTGCGCATGTTTCTTTTCTGCATGTACATATCATGACATTGGATCACAGCCTATGTATGTTGTGCTACCAAAAAAAAAAAAAAAAAAGCAGAACTGTGCCTCTTCGGATGAATGTTGTACACAGGAATGTTCCATTTGTAAGAAAACGGGGCCTCAATAAATTCAAGCAAATTATTTTTTAAAGTCATGGATCTATTTTATTAATGCATTAGCTGTCTGTTTCGCTTTACTACAGTTTAGCTTATTCCTTACACTGGTACCCCCATTTTCCTTCCAAGATGCTCAAGGTGGTTTATCAGGGGAGGGGGGATGTTTTCCATTCTATCCTCACAACAGCCTTGTGAAGTAGGTTAGACTGAAAGATAATGATCCACCAAAGTGTACCTCATGGATGAGCAAGAATTTGAACCTAGGAGTAGGGGGGGTCTGCAAGGGGGGGGGGAAATCTGTATTCAGATTTGGGTATACTGGACCCAAATAATATTGGTATTCCTGAATATTCCCGAATATCAATATCGGTATTGTATTCAGATTTGGGAAATATTCAGGAATATATTCAACCCCATTATACCCTATAGTCAATGGCAAAATCTCATAGGGTATATTCATTGGGCTGGGGGGAGAAGGGCTTTGAGATAGAGGCACCATATTTGCAAATGTTTGTCTTAAAACGTGCCACTGGACTCAAACTTTGTTCTGCTGCTTCAGACGAACACGGCTGTACCCACCTGAATCTCTCTACTGGGTGTTAGTGCATCTGGGAAAGCTCTCTGGTTCTGTGGATGCAAGCCTGCTGGGAAGAACTAGACCAAACAGTGTGGCCCAGTGAATACTCCCGAAAAGACACAGATCCGCATATCAGTTGCCGGGGTTTAAAAATAAATAAAAAGCACCTTTGTAACTTTGTAAAAAAAAATGTGCTGAAGTTGTATTTCCTTATAACATTTCAAAATGTAGCTATTCAACAACCAGGATACAAATCCTACCAGTGTTCAGGCTGCTTCCTGTTCATGCAGTGTCAAACACATTTATCATGATAGAGAGAAAAGGTGAGGAGCAAACCAGCCTGGGTCCCAAATATACATATACCCTTGTTCGGTAGCTCAGGCTGTTAGCCGAATTGCTCTGGTTTTAAGATTAGCAATTGGCAAATAACTGGGTTACAGCCAACTATACCAAGGTCCCGCCCCTTCCAGGAGTCCCCAGGAAATAGGCACTGAGACGGAGTGGTCCGTTTGAATGATGTTTACTGCAAAATGTTTTCAAGCATACAAAAACAGAATCACACACCCTAACACACAAGTCCTAAGAAGTTTAAGATAGAGAAATAGCACTTTTGCATGAGCAGGAGATTCGTTGGTTGGGAGATACTTTACCTGTCCTGGAGATGGGTTGTCCATTCCAAAAGAAGAATTGAGGGATTGAAAGGAAAATGGGGAACGTGTTCTGAACCGGCAGAAGCACGCTTTTCTCTGTCTGCGCAGACCAGAGATCAAAGATGGAGGTAGGGTATTGGGATAGCAAGCTGGACTTGAGAGGGGTAAAAGCAGATAGGGGTCGTGGAAGCTCAAGAGAGCGATTGCATGGAATGCAACCTCTTTTATTAGGTGGTCCAGGGTGGGCAGCGCTAACCACATCCCACTAACACACCTACCAGGTAGTCCGTCCCTATTAACCCTACCATTGGTTAAAGGAAAAAAAGGAGGGGATGCGGAGGGGTGGTCAATATTGCAACGCTAGAGGTTAGGCAGGAACTGACACCTGGGCAAGCTTGCGATGAGTCACCGAGCCATTCCATTGTTCCTTGATGGCCCTAGCCTGGCCAGTTGATGGGC
Organism: Lepidodactylus listeri; assembly: GCA_029233225.1. Lineage (NCBI taxonomy): Eukaryota > Metazoa > Chordata > Lepidosauria > Squamata > Gekkonidae > Lepidodactylus > Lepidodactylus listeri. The sequence goes on along the minus strand of JARCFY010000010.1, from coordinate 24,303,633 downwards.
GGAGGATTAGTTGCCAGGTAACTTCATTTAGTATAATCCGTGCAGGTATGTTGGAGGGAGTTGGGGTTGCCTAGCGCAAGGTGCCAGGAGAACCCTTGTGCAATGGGGTCCTTGTCTTTGTGTGAACCATGGCGGGGGTGTGCTTCCTGGAATAGACTGGAGCCTCTTACAGCAACAAAGAGTGCATGTAGTCCTTCAGAGCATAACAACCCAAAGTTCAAACTTATGAGCATTAAAAGTCCATAAGAGCACATGATGTGCCTTGCTAGGCAACAGGGCGTATTAGTTTTACGTGTATACACTAAAATCTTATGCAAAATAATCAGTGGGTCTTCAGAAGCGAACTGAATAACCTGCATGTTTAAGGTTTATTAATAAGCATCCTGTTTGCAGGATCAGATTGGAGGCTTCAGTTTGTTCCACAAGCCAAGCAGAATTAAAGAAATTAGACTAAACTATCATAATACACACCCCAAAAAAATCCTTGGGTGTATTTTTTTAGGAATAAAACCTTTACAACATTTTCCTTTTAAGAAACATTTTTACAGGCTCATTTTATAAACAGACAAGAGATACTGAAATTCACAACTCAAAAAAACTTCTTGTAATCTAATTTAATTTTGAAATCAGTGTGAACAGCAACCTGGGAATGTCTATTTAGATACATTTGAATCAGATACTTCAAATTCAGAATAAAATCGGGTTTCTTGCAGAAAGTAGTTAATTCTGGCTGATACTATTAAGGCATCCCTCCCCCCTTCTTTACAAACACAGAGAGATAATATAGAACTCTTATCCTAGCCTTTTCCCTCAGAAGTTAACACAATTTGTTTTTCCTTCATAGTGAGACTATTACCAATTCTGCAAGTATTCTCAGGCCACAACTTAACTTTGCATAGGTACAGAAATGACAGGAGATGCTGAAACAAGTATTCCTGATCTCAGCCATGGGCAGATTACACATCAGAAAGTGCCCGGGCGGGTGTGAGACAAAGTGTCCCCTCAAAAGTTAATGTGAGCAGTGACAGGCCCAGTTCATCCTACAGGTGCTGTTAATGGGTTTCTTGGCCTCAACAGTTCTTATCTTCAAGGCCAGAGGTGGAGGTGATGCGATTAACTTCTCATGAGAACCTGCTGCCCAAGGGGGGGGGAGGGAGGAGAGCGGGGTGGGTGGGTGAAGAGGTCATCTTCTGGAGACTTCTCTAGAAAATGTGTTGATTGGATGTCATCCTCACCTGAGGTTGCCTGGCCAAAAACTATAATTCAGCTTAGGGCCCAAAAGAAAAGAGGCTAGCTGAGATCCTGATCGAAAGAAGCCTAAACTATGGTTGTGTTCAGACTGGCAGTATGGCCCAATATAGGCACATTTCACAAATGGATTAAATGGGCCTGTTCACACAGCCACATCTGTCAGGCATTCCCTATGTGTACTCACCCCATCAGAGGACGACTTGGAGCCGGGTTAAAAAGCCACCACCTCCGAAGTGCATGGCTGGATGTGTGAACATGAGGGAACATGTGCAGAACGGATTTGGCAGTCTGAACCTGCAGATCTATTCTGCCACTTGAGATGCGCTTTAAAAAAAATGCCTATGTGCGCGCATGAATTTTGGGAATTTTTGGCGATGCGCTACAATAATGTGGATGCTTTACCACGGGATGTCTCCGTAGGTAGCCTGCAGCTGGGTGTGCTGTGTGGCTGACATGCCCCGCAATACTTTCACCCAGTTCAATTCCAAACGGCACCATATCGTGCCAAGCTGCCAGTGTGGTCACAGCCTATGTCCTGCTTGAACCACAATTGTTAGCAGCATAGATAATAAACTTTATAAATCTTTTTTAAATTAACTAACAGTCTGGTTACTTGTGTGCAGCTGCCCTGAGGACCCACGGGGTTCAGGTCTGAGATCCTTGACAGTAGGGTATTAACATTCATGTATTTTGACTATCAGTGAAACTATCTGGTTGAATGCTACCTGCTCACTGGTGCCTGGAAATTCTTGACAAATGTGGAAATCCAGTCTGTAAAGAACGCCAAGGAGCTTTATTTTTGCTGGAATCTGTTAACAGAAATAGCCAAAGAACCAGATACTCAAGTAAGAGATCTTGACTTTTCAAAACGAATTCTATAGGAAAGCAATAAAAACTAAATGTTCAAACCAACCGGGGATACTTTTATTGCACATTTACTGAGCATTTGTTCATATGTATCTGGACCAGCACTTACATTCATGTAGTACAGGGGCGCAGGTTCCCTTCCCCAACATGGATGGTTAGAAAGTATTAGTGAACTGGGTTTGCCACTCGAATACCCAATTACATAAAGACCCAATACGCATGAACACTTCAGAAAAGAGCTATTTGCACACATTACAAAGCTACATGATTTCAGGCAACAATTGAGACAATCTAAAGATGTGAAATAGGATCACAGAAGATTATAGGAGTTACTGCAAAATGACATCTTTTGATTCAACTGCTCAGAGATAAAGGTCATGATCCTCCTAGAACCTCATGCCAAGCAGTTAAGACCAATCGTAAGTACAATTACTTGCTTGGATAAAGCCCCCTGCAAATAGTATCTGCACCAGCTCTTTTTTTGATGGAGAACTGCACAATAGTGCTTTAGTCTGGATCTACCTGGACAGATGCATGTCCTGCTCTTCCAGTATCCTACCACCTGCCCTGAAATGGCCAGAGAAATATAACTGGAATGGGCTTTATTAATGGAAAATATAGTTTACCGATAATTTGTTTGCCCAAGCCATGATTTGTTTTCCTGCATTTCAGCTCAAAAGCAAATTTAAATATTCTAAGTAAAAGTATGTTTTTTCATGGCGTACTGTAACTGGATAATGGATTTACACCTACCAATGAACACTGCTAATGCCCTACCAAAAATTCTAATGGATTTTCTAATTCTAGAGAGCCAGTTTGGTGCAGTGGTTAAGTGCGCAGACTGTAATCTGGGAGAACCGGGTTTGATTCCCTACTCCTCCACTTGCACCTGCTGGATGACCTTGGGCAAGCCATAGCTCTGCACCAGCTGTTCTCAAGGACAGCTTGGGAAAAAGCTCTCTCAGCCCCACCTACCTTACAGGGTGTCTGGTGGGGGGTGGAAGGGAAAGGAGTTGAGTAAAGGGCAGGATATAAATCCAATCTCCTCTTCTAATGCCCATTTTGTGTACTTTAAAATACTAGATTTTTTTTATTTAATAGATCTCTGAAAAAGTCCAATTGTCTACTGTTGTTCAGTGCATGCAAAATAATACCTCCATCACTATGCTGCTACTAGTGTTTGTTCTAATAAATCTAAACCTACACTGAAATTATCAACCCATCAGTGTCTTCCTCTGTTAACAAAAAAAAAATGTTTAAGGAAAATACAGAAATTGTGGGAGACACAATTTACACAGTGCTTTTTTGCTGTTGCTGTAACATTAAGCCCCATTAAATAAAACTGAACTTGCTTCCAAGTAAACCTGCTCAGGATTGCTCCCTAAATGACAGCGTTCCATATGCTTATAAAAGCAGCTCAGCAGCTATACCAGTACATGAGCACTGGGCCAAGAATTAAAATAATTAGTGAAGTCTTGCAGAAATAGCCACCCTGCCCAATGTTGGGATAGATCAGACAACCATCTCTGGGTAGGTTACCAAGGTCCCCCCCCGTGTTCTTGCTATTTGGGGGGACTGCTTTTACTTTAAATCATAATCTGTGTATATAAGCTTGGTAGTTTTTTTCTTGCTGCCACCAGGAATTTAAAATTCCAAAGCTCTCTCTCTTGGTAGTATGACCGAGGGTCTGGGCTGCTTCAGAGGATTACGTGGCCCTGAAGAAGGACTGTGCTGATTTCTGGGATAAGTTTGTACAAAAATGGATTTATTGAATAAAGAACAAAATAAGTTTCTGGTTAATGTGAACTGTTTCTGAAGAAAGGAACTTGTAAATGTAACTGGTAATGCTTGGTGCGTCAAACAGTCTCTTAAACTCCAAAATCCACTCTGACAGGCTCCTATACTTCTTATGCTCTCTCTCTCTGACATTTATAGCCACACCGGCTAGTCTGTTTTATCCACATACTGTTTTACTTTCTTAGTCACACAGATTAAATTTCACACTCTCTTCAAACTTCTTCCACACTTGTCTCTCTCCCAACACACACAGAATGACTACAGAATCCTCTCAGAAAGACACCCCTCCTCCTATTCTCTCAGTCATCAGCCAATCACACCGGACCGGTCTCCACAGTACTGCAGCCACACGCAACATTTAAAGGAACACACCCACCAAAACATGAAATCATTACACCCCCCACTCCAGCAGTCAGTTTTAATACTAGCCCAAGAATCCTGTGTGCAACAGTGATTTAAACAATACATACCAAGGCCTAGAGGTTCCATGGCTGTTACCGTGTGTCATGAACAGGCCCCCACCAGAGATCTCTGGGAAGATGCCCACCATGGTAGGCTCAGAGGCCCAGGGTAATCCCATGCGTCCAGATCCATACAATACTGTTGGAGCTGTACTAACCAAGAGGAGCAGGACTACACACAGGCTTCACAGCATCTGCTACAGGCTTCATGGAATGCAAGGATCCTTTCCGCTGCCCTGTGTCAGGGCCCAGAGGCTTCTTCAGAGATTCACAATGAAACCTAAGACCCACTGAGTAGACCCACAGTATGATTCTGAGGAGACCTGCTTACCCGTTAATCAGTCTGAAAAGGTGAGCAATGCAGGGCGTTGCCCTGAAAATAAACGCCTTATTACTGCAATTTATTCTTTAAAACAATTTATTCAGGAGTGATCAATGACACAGATATCTTTATGAAAAAAGACAGTGATGTTAAAATCATGATTTCTATAAAATCCAATCCTCATATCATAGGTTTCAAAAAGCCACAGTTCACACAATGAGATAGAAATCCAAATACCAGAAAAAATGCATAATAGGCCATGGCCATCACATAAAGCTCTCATAATAATTTTCTTGGGGAGTTTCAGATACTAGCAACTTTGGCTTCACTTTATTCTATGTATGGAAGTTTTACTTATTTATTCGATTTATACCCCGCCTTCCTCGCAGACTTTCATATGGGACCTGTAAACTTTAGTACATATGCAGCATAGGCTCAAAGCTCGTTTATGATTCTAAAGCTGAACTTTCCTCAGTTCTGTGCTAAACACTCCCTGGCCCAACTAAGTAACCAGAAAACGTAATCAGAACATACAGCAAATAAATGGTTTCTGCCTAATAGAGCTTAATTGGAATTTATTCTGATTGTAAAATGTCCCTTTTTCCAGAATACGGAAAATGAAATGGAGGAAGAAAGAAGGAAACATGCCACAGGGGAAGTCAAGGGTGGCGGAGTAGTTTCAAGTGAAAGGGGATGTGCAGAAATCCCAGGTCCAGCTCCTGGCCTTTGAGAATCAAGGAGACATTATTCTATATACATTGCCACTTCCAGAAATGCTGTCACACCTAGTTCTCCTCTCCCCTCTCCGTAATACATGCAAAAATTTGCCGTAATTCTTTTATTTCTCTGTGCCCCTCCTCAGTCTCTGGCTGTTGCTGAGAGAGGAGGCAGGAAGATAAGAAATGCAGAATGTTGTGAATTCAGTGTAAAAGTGTACTACTAGCCAATACAGAAAAGGAGAGAAGAAACCACACACAGGGCTATGGGGGAACAACCATCTGTTTAGGGCAATGTCTAGGTCTGACCCCAAGGATTCTGAGACACACAAACATCAGATCCCATCCTAGAAAGCCAAATATTGTGTCTCACTGCATGATTGCACCTATGCAGGTAGCTAGGCTTCCTGAGTCAAACCATCCAAAATGAAAACCCTGCAGTAATGGATTTAAATTATTGTTCCGTCACAATGGATAGTTATAGATGGGCTGTGTGATGTGACTTTTAAACGGCTCTGAATGTTTTCCTCTGTTTGAAGCTCATTTCCTTCCGGCCATGATTTTTAAATATTGTAGTGCATTGTGAGCAGCATTGTTGTGGGCATTGCCCCAGGAGATTCCAGTCCCGTGGCAAACGGTGATTGGATTGGATGAAAGTTCTGCAAGACACTGGTATTGTCCATTCACACTCAGCTCCTCTGGAATTAGACATGGGTATTCCTGATTAGTGGGAAAATGCAATGACACAAATTCTGTTTTCCAAATATCTCAAGTCACTAGCAACAGGTGAGCTTTTGCCCAAGCCTGACAGAGGCATGTGTAACAGCAACATGAAAACCATTCCTGCCATTCTGCACTGGCAAAAACCCAGATTCTCTCATCTCTGTGTTACCTAATAGCTCACGCAGTTCCACTGGTCTTGTCCTCTGCATGCCAACACAGGAATGGTTTTATGGTGTGCAAAGGATCTCCAGGTATGAGTGTAGTCAGTGTGGGAGTTCACGGGGCTGCTCATGCCGTGTAAATACTTCTTTTAAGCCTGGTTCGTTTCTTATATTATTACAATTCTTTTGACAAAGCACTCTGGCAAACCTGCAGGTTTCCTAACAGCTGAGTATATTTTAACCCTACATCCTCACTTCTTTTACAGATACCCATTCACTTTTAGAAAGTTCTGAAAGCTAGTAGCAGAACTGCTTTGATTTCTAAAAAATCTGCACTGAGGCGCTGGAAACACTATTTTAGATTCATGCCAAAACTTAAAGAGAATGATCATAATGGTCCTGCCATAATTCCCACTTCTCTCGTACTGTTCTTCAGAAATTATTCTTAGTGGTGTTGGGACAAGAGGTATTAGGAAGAGGATGGCTCTCATTCAGTGTGCCAGTGCTTACCTATATCCAGATACGTTGTATTAAAACCTTGTTCTTCTGCAATTTTGTCAAGGAGCTGGACATAATCTGTATTAAGAACACTGAGTGGATTCTTCTTCAGCAATGTAATTTTATCTCCAGAAGAGTTCCTAAGAGTATCCCATGTACATTCCAAGTTATGTCTCTGTTCATTTCCCTGAAACAAACCAAGAGGTTTAGATTGTGCAACATTTTATTTACTTGACAAACCAACCTATCTGTTCCTTCTGTCCAACCAATACCCAGCTTCCTGGAGGCACACTTAAAATGTTCAGAACAAAGTCTTCTCCTCAGTTACTGTATACTGTTCACAGAGAACTAGCTGACAGCTGGAAAACTCTAGGTTGCAAAAAACTACTCTTGACCCACCAGTCAATCACTGAAACCCTCCACCCAACCACCCTGTTGACTGCTGCTGCTGCTTGCAGAAGTGAAGGGGAATGGGAAACCCTGAGACCATTTAAAAGCAAAGGACCTGTCTGTGGCTTCTCACTTCTGAATGATGGTGGGATGTGGCAAAAGGAGAGGGGGAACAAAGGCTTTTCTACAGTGGGGGAAGGAGAGAAAGAGACAGGCATCACTATCAGAGGAATTCCAACAATCGCCTCTCACAGGTTTGGCCACCGGCTTTGCATGGGTAGAGGCCTACAGAGGAAGAGGCCAGGGACCCCAAAGAGAGCTTCCCCAGAAACATGGATGACTGTCTGCAAACAAGACAATTGCCAGCTGGTCTGTGCTGACTGGAGGCAGAAGCTCTAATGCAGTTCATGGTGGAAGTTTCAATGAAGTCTGATATGACACACAGCACATAAATGTCATAGGACGTTCTGCAAAAAACCAACCAACAACAGCAGCAATTTACGTGTACATTTTCTATTTTTTTACATTTTCTATTTTACCATCTTTACATTTTCTTTATGTTTTCTATTTCTACTTTCATTTAAAACTTGCTTTTAATACTGCCTTCCATAGTATTCCCTTACAACTTTCAATACGACTTTTTCTTCATTTTTTTCTGACACACTGTGCAGCTATGGCTTTAACAGGCTTAAGAAATGATGCAGCAAGTTTCTCTGATCATTTTACACACCAGGAAAAGTTAGATCTGTAACACAACTTTATTTTAGTTGACTTCACTTATACTATCCCTTTCTCCCCAGTGAGGAGCCAAACTGGCTTACATCATTCTCCTCTCCTCTGTTTTATCCCCACAACAACCCTGTGAGGTAAGTCACGCCGAGTGTGTGTGACAGGCCCAAGGCCACCCAGCAAGTTTCCAGGGCAGAGTGGGGGTTTGAACCTGGGTCTCCCAGATCCTAGTGCAACACTTTTAACTGCCATACCACAACTGTAAATTAGGCTACCATTAAAGGCAGACTTTTAAAAAAACTGGCAACCCTAATTTCCTCTAGAGCTGTGCCACCTAAACAGGAAAAAAATGTCCTGTCCCTTTAGCAGACTGAATGAGAGGAAATGGGCAAGTGAAGCTCTCCATGGCATGAAGTTAAGTAACAGCACCGGCTGATTGCTTGCAATTCACACTGACATTAAAGGGGCAGCTAGAGAGACCAGTTTAAAAGCTGGCAACCCTGGTTTCATCCCAACTCCATATTACAGACTTGCACAAATGCAATGCAAGTCCAGGGCTACATCAAGTTAACAGCAGACAAGGAGGGGAACATAACTTGCAGACAATTAACCAACTTCTGTTGCTACATTGCCATAATAATCTGCTTGTATGCTCCTGCCATGAAGAAGCTCCCAAGATTCTGAAGTCTCAGTAGATTAGATCTCTAAATCCCTCACACTTTTCAGAGAAGCAGCAATGACAGTGCTTGAACAGCATCTTAGACCAGCTTCTTATCAATAACAGTTTGGGTTCTTTCAGTTTTTCTGCTAGCACAGGGAATATGGGCCCTTTTTGACCCCTGAACTACCTATGCCAGGGATCGTGGGAACTGCATATACAAGAAGTCACAAGGGACTGGGGGGCAAGGGCTGCAGTAGCAAGAAAACTGATAACATCCAACCTAATGAGATTTTTAAATTAATTTATCTCCTGCACACAGGAGTTTATGAAAATAAATAAACCAGCTTCTATTACCTGAAGCGCATGCCAAGTTAACAACTGGGATTTATTAGAAAATGATGACACTAGTTCAGGAAATTAGTGGCTAAGGTGTAGGACTTAAGTTTTCCTCTACCCTTCAGAGGAGCAAGATGTGCATTACCCAAGCAAAATTATGTTTATTACTGGGGCAGATGTGCAGCTGAATGCTATACATGTTTACTCAGAAGCAAGTCCTGCAGTTCAATCAGTGGTGGTGGTGTTAGCCATTCAGTCGTGTCTGACTCTCTGCAATCAATGGTACTTACTCCCTACTACCTGTGCCCAGGACTGCAACCCATAGGTTATCACCAAAGGAAGGAGAACCTAGTGTCTAGGTGAAGAAAGTCTGGGTAGCAGGTAAATGTAGAAACACCCCTGCCCCCCGGGGCAACAGATCCATTCTGTGAAATCTGGGGAATTATTAATGACAAAACATTTAATGAGAAAAATGTATTTATTATATTTGACTATGCAGTTCCTAGGAAATTTAATGGATTACTTACTAAAGAAATATTGATACTGTCTCCAGACAAACTGTGGAATTTAGCAAGTAATTTCTCAGCAGCATTTCGCTTTGCTGATTTTTTAGATGTCCCCGTCCCTGCACAAAAAAACAAAACCAAGGAGGATGGAAATAAACAGAGCGCTAAAATTGGGATAAACCCATACAAAACAACCAGTCCCTAGAGGCAATGACCCTCAGACTCACAGCTGACACTTCTCTTATTTCACATACAAAGTCCCTATCTCTTTTCTTCTGATCATTCCGTCTCTTTTAACTCAGGTGTTAACTGTTATCCTGTAAGATCCCCTCTAGCCACTGCCTGATCTGAGATGTCACAGAAGAAGAGGGGTGAGGAGGCAAACAGATCAAGAAGGTTGGATCCGAAAAGGGATGCTGAATCCAGGATGCAACTGAGCTATACACTGGAGCTCAAGATCTGGGCTGAGATCCTATGCACCACTAAATGGTCCAGGAGAGAATTCTAATTTGAAGGCAAAGGTCAGAATAATTCGATGGAAGGCGGAGGCACAAGGAAGGCTGAATTAAAAAAAAACACATCCTTTCTGGAAATCTTGAGATGCAGATTTCAGCAACATCTCTTCAATGACAAATGTGCACATAATGTGTCCCTTCAGCCTACTGTGCCTCACAACTGAAGAACCGTAAGCAAATAATATATGCTAGTGTACTTGGAGCACGTGGTACTAAAATATTTACATTACAGCTCAACTGGTCACTTCCAAATTTTTCTGGCAAATTATTCCTGGTAAATCAATCAAGCATTTTCTGAATGCAACAGATATATTAAAGCTGCCTCACAAAATAGTTCATGTTGATGTAACTGAGAAGACACAACAGCCTTGCATTCAGACAACTGATTTCCTGTTTCAATTTGGTAAATAAGCAATTTTATTCAGAACGCTGTCTTGATTTGTTAATATAACTTTTCACAACAGAATTTGCAATTCCGAGTATTTAAATTATGCATTAGGCCAAATAACAGAATTTCTCCAGTTGTTGCGAATACAGTTCAAGGAGATAAGAGAAAATCCATTTCTGTGTAAGACTGAATGGACTGGCATTACACTTGACAAGCACAATCCATCCTGAGTGGGTACAGCACTCATATTCATAAAGACTCCCATGTTTCTTCTCTTCTCTAGAACATGTTAACTAAGCCTGTGGTCTAAAAGGCACTTTCCTGGGAGTAATCCCCACTGAATAACACAGGGTTTACTTCTGAGTAAACCTGATTAGGATTGTTCCCCACATGGCTGCGCTCCTAAAACAACCTTTGTGGGAGCAAGCCCCTAGGAATAAAGTGGGACTTACTTTACAAGAAGACATCGTTTTGTTTGCTCTCTAAACCAAGCAGAAAGGGACAGCAGGACTGGCCTATGGGGGCCATGCAAAGGTCTCTCATTCCCTGCAATAGTCAGCTGTGCTATCTCTGGACATGCTCTGGTGGGTGGGTGCAGGGTGGGAGAAGGAAACAGACACACAACTCCAATGAAGTGAAGCAACACATCTACACAAGAAAGGACTGTACCCTGGGCATTCTGAGGATATATCCCATGTCAAACATTTTGCTCAAATAAAATACAACTAAGGACACACAACTCTAACCTATATATAAGAATTGCTAGAAGTTTTTAATCCTGTCGCTAAATTCAGATTATCCTACCTTTTCTACTGAAAAAAAGAAATATGTACCTGTTTCTACAAATGTTTCTACTCTGCAGGTTATTGCAAACTCTCTCATATGTGGCGGTCCGATCTCCTGTGCAAGAGAATACTCAGGAAGTCTCCATCCCTTATGAATAGCCATTTCCTGGAGACAACAGAAAGAAAGATAATATCTTTGCCTTGGCTTTTAAAAAGACAGCAGTCATAGACCCTTGTGTGGTGTATGCAGGTGTCATAGTGCCCAGCAGTGTACTTCTTGGAAACACCATACTAATTCCCCAAACCATTTCTCTATCAGAATAAAGAGCCAATTCTGGCTTTCCTTAACCAGTCCCAGTGGCATCGTTTCTGTGTCTGCAGGGACCTCCCATTATGAAATGGCTGCCTCCACAATAGGCGGATGCTTTGGCTCAAACCTTACGTGTGCGGAGTCTAATCTGGGAGAACTGGGTTTCATTCCCCACTCCGCCACTTACAGCTGTTGGATGACCTTGGGCAAGCCATAGCTGTCAGAGCTGTCCTTGAAAGAGCAGTTTCTGTCAGAGCTCTCTCAACCCCACCTAACTCACACAGGATGTCTGTTGTGGGGAGGGGGAAGGGAAAGGAGTTTGTAAGCCGCTCTGAGTAAAGGGTGGGCTATAAATCCAATCTCTTCTTATAAAATATTGTACAACCTAGCAACATTTTGTGATTGGTACTACCCCCTCCCCATGTCCATCTTCCCTAAAAAAAAAAAATCCTAGTGATACACAGAGGTGCCTGGGAAATGTTGACCAGTTATCTCTTTTTTTAATCTTCCCTTTCATACATTTTGTATGTAGTTTTCTCTATATTCCTTGCTACTGACATGAACCATCTGCTCCTTCCTCATTTGTGCTACGGCCCCTCTCATGTTGTCAACCAAGTAAAAAAAAGATAATTTATGTATACAGGGGCCTAATATTGACTTACAATCTTTCCTATTATATAAAGCCGTTTCACGATTCCAAGGGGCAAGATTCCATGGGGCACCAAAATCAGTAGGCTGGATGGACTGCCACTCAAAAGAGGGTCCCTGGCCACTGGCTGCATTCTCTCCCTGCTTTGCCTCAGTCCCGCCCACAGAGCCACTGGCCAGCATCTCAGTCTCAGTCTGGAGGGAGCCAGCCAAGGGGAAGGACCGACTGGGTGCTGGGTCCACTCTTCTCCTCCGCCCACAGCCAGGTGGGTCTAACTGTCCCCTCAGTGGCCTGCTTCTGTCAGTGAAAAGACAATGGACTATCAGCATAACCCCCTCCCCCACACACTGCTAGCGTGCCCAGAATAAACTGTCAGAATAAACTGTCAGAACCGGGGGGCATTTCACACAGCACCCTGTAGCGCTTCAGGACCGGTACAAAGAATTGAAGAACGCTTGGGAGGAGGTTTCAAGGTAAACCGGCTCAGGAACACTTCCCCAATGGGAGAGGCACATTTCTGTGTGAAAGGGCCAATATGTTCCGTTAGGGAACCGGTACAAATATGGTTCTGTGTAAAATGCCTGACAGAAACCGTTATTGAAGAGTTCCTGAAACGGAAGATACTGGCTGTGTGAAATTCCTCAGGCTCTTTCTCCTGCTTAGCTCCACCATGGCTGGCTGGCTAATGAGGTGGGCCAGCAACCATCAAACCATAACCCCCTCCCCCGCCCACTGACTTTTCTGTCAGAATAGTCAGAAAATGGCTCTCTCTCCTTCTAAGCTCCACCATGGCTGGCTGGCTAATGAGGTGGGCCAGCAACCATCAAAACATTCTCTTAAATCCCCTCAGCTGAACAGAATGCCATAGAGTCCACCCTCCAAAGCAGTCATTTGCTCGGGGAGGGGGGGGAGATCTGTTGTCTGGAGTTCAATTGTAATACCTGGCGATCTTCAGGCTCCATTCGGAGGTTGGCATCCCTAGGCGTAGCAGTCAGCGCTTCAGAGCAAGATCTGCTAGACCCAGGTTCTTGCTGAGTGGGTGATTTTGGGCCAGTCACAGACTTTAAGCCTAACCTACCTCACAGGGTTGTTGTGCAAGTCAAAAGGGGGAGAGGAGAATGACGTCAGCTGCTTCGGTTCCCAATGCAGAGAAAGACTACTTTTCCTCCAGGGAAAGTATAGTTGCCAATCTCCAGGTGGGGGCTGGAGATCACTCAGAATTACAACTGCTCTCTAGGGGGGAGGGAGGAGGAGATGAAAAGCTGAAGCCAGGAGGCAGATAACAATACATTGACGGTTGGCTGGGAGGTAGGGTTGCAAACTCCAGGTGGGGACATCCCTGGAGATTAGAGGGGTGAACCCTGGAGAGGGTGAGGTTTCAGCAGGGGTGGGACCTCAGACAGGTTCAGTGCAATCGACTCCACCCTTCAAACCACCCGTTCCCTCATGGGGAACCATTGTTGCCAATCTCCAGGGGGGAAATGGAGATTGTGCTGAATTACAACTGCTCTTCAGATGGCAGAGACCTTCCCCTGGAGAAAATGGTGGACTCTGTGTCATTATACCCTGCTGCGGTCGCCACAGCAAATTGAAACTGAGTGCCCAAGGCTGGGGCACTCTCCCAGAGCCTCTTTCTAGAGCCCGTTGTATTTATTTCCACAACGGGCCTTATTCCTAGTTCACTATAAAATAACCACTAAAACTCAGATGTACTTAAGAAAATGTGACATGTTATATTTGAAATACAATACCTGCAATGATCCTACAGGATTGGTCTGATTCTGTGCTTGATTGCAAGCTTCAGGCATTATGTGGTCTGGCATAGAAATACTAAAATGAACACAGTACACTTGAAATTGGCAGTTTAGAAATCATTATAGGCATCATTCCATTAATAAATGAGGACTCAACCCAAAAAGCCCTGACCTGGATGGCCCAGGCTAGCCTGATCTCATCACATTTCAGAAGCTAAGCAGGGTCAGCCCTTGTTAGTATTTGGATGGGAGACCACCATGGAAGACCGGGGTTGCTATGCAGAGACAGGCAAATGGCAAACCACTTCATGTTCTTATGTTCTGAACATCTCTTGCCTTGAAAACCCCACAGGGTCGCCATAAATCCATCTAACGTCAATATAAAATTAAGAGTCCATTTTAAAAATTCCTAAACTGAACATAAGAACATAAGAGAAGCCAATGTTGGATCAGGCCAATGGCCCATCCAGTCCAGCACTGTCACAGTGGCCAAAAAAAACCCCAGGTGCCATCAGGAGGTCCATCAGTGGGACTAGGACATTAGAAGCTCTCCCATTGTTTGACCTGTACCAGGGCCAGGGCTTTTTCGGTGGCGGCTCCTTACTGGTGGAATGAGCTCCCGGATGACATCAGGGCCCTGCGGGACTTGTTGCAATTCCGCAGGGCCTGTAAGACGGAGCTCTTCCGCCAGGCTTTCAAATAGGAGCCGCCATCGGGTGGAGAACTGGTAATTAACATCGTCCTGGTCCTGGGGAGGGCACCCCTGGCCGTTAACATCGCCCTGGTCCTGGGGAAGGTACCCCTACGGCCTCCGCTTAACAGATAACTCGGAGGTCGCCATCTTGAAAGTTTCTTGAAAGTTTATTGAAAGTTTATTGTGATTTTACTGTAATTTATTGAAATGTTTTAACGGTTTTATATGTAAACCTTCGTGGTAATGGTTTTTGTTAGCCGCCTAGAGCCGGTCCGCTGGCTAGGCGGGGTATAAATTGAACAAATAAATAAATAAATAAATAAATTGTTGCCCCCCCCCCCAGTACCAAGAATACAGAGCATCACTTGCTCCAGAGTTCCTTTCTATACCTTGTGAAGATACCTGAGCTGCTGAATGGTGGGGAGGGCGGGATATAAATGTAAATATAAATAAATAAAATACCTGTCATGATACACAGAAGCGTGCAAGCAATTTATGATTAGCCAGAATAATCTTTTTTTACCCAATGAGTTTCCCATACTGCATCACAAGTCTCATTCTAAATGCAAGGAGCATGTTGGAAAGAGTGTGTTAGCCAAATTGCCTTGATAGCTTAATTAATATTGGGGTTATGAATATTAATAACTGGCAATAGGCATAAACGGATCACCACCTGTTTATACAGAGGCTGGGCCTCTTCCAGATAAACCAAAGAACAGACAATGGAGACTGAAGTCAATGGTAAAGTTGTGCTACTTTACTTTAGGAAACTGTGTCTCAAACAAACAATACAGATGCACACACACATTTATACAAGAACTAGGAAATCAGAGAGAGTAAGAGACATTTGCATTAGCAGGAAATCATTGGTATCCTGTAGAAGGAAATATTTACCTGTCCAGAGATCTGATGTGATTCCGCTGGAAAAATTAAGGGAAGGCTGGGAGGAAGATGGGGGGGGGGGGGCACATGTGCTGAGCCAGCAGCAGCACGTGTAGGCCCTTGGCTGCGCAGACCAAGAGTCTTGAAAGTGAGGGAGGGCAGGAGGTAGTCGAAGCAAGAGCGCTAGCTGGCTGCTGGGAGCTTTCTTTTATTGGGGGGGGCACCTCTGGGGGCAGGCTTGGCCAGATGCCTGTCCTGAGACCACCTCTTGCTGGTCCACCCACTAGCTCTTGTCCAGTGGAAGAGGGGCTAGAAGGAGTGGTCAATATGTAATTCTAACTTGTAGGCGCAGAGATACCTGGGAAGGATATGACTCATCGGCCATAGATGGGATTAACCTCTCTGGGCAGCCAAACCAGTTTCACTGGTCAAGGAATGTTGTTTCACTGGTCCATTGTTTCACTGGTCAAGGAATGTTGGAGTGGGGGGGATGCAGCCTACGATGTGTAGAGAACATGTATTGTAATGGAGTTTGTGAGCGCATGTCTTTAGCCAAAGAGACAAGATGGCTATTTTCTGTGTGAGTCTCTTTGTGTTAAGAGAAGCCTCCTGAGGTTGGCATCCTCGGGAACTGCCGTCTCAAGCATCTGCTGGAGTTGTTTGCAGCTGGTTTTCCTCCCTGGCTATATTTCCTCTTACACTTAACAACACAGTCCATTTTATTATCACTTATGGATTTCCCATAAGAGTGCAAAAGCACCTTGCAGGGCCAACAAGTGATACTAGGAGGAAATAAATATGTTATTTATTTTATGTGCATCTAGGGCTGAGGACAGACTGGCAATCTGGAGCGGGAGAGCTCCACTTGTGAAGTAGGGGAAGGGAGCCTGTTCAAACAGCTGCAGCTGTTCCCCGGCTCCCTTCCGTACTTACCTGCTTCCGTACTTACCCGCTTCAGAAGGACACCGGGAGAAAGTGGTGTCCAGGGGCCATCTGCTGCTTATTTCCTGCTTCCCGGCAGTGTGAACCAGAAGAAGGCAGAATTCAAGCGGAGGAGGCAGTGTGAACGTGCCGTTTTGGCAATGTGCGCATGAGCGCTCATGCGCACATGCACACATTGCCAAAACAGCCCTGCCATGAGCTGCAGAGGCCTGCCCACCCGGGGCCACTCCGCAGCAGTCTGAACACTCCGGTCTGGTATGCTAACGCAGGAGTCTGGCCAGTGTAAACAGCCAGCCCCGGAGCAGTTTCCCCCCACAACTTTCAGTCCCGCTTTCCTCCTGCAGCAGTTTGCCAGTCTGTCCTCAGCCTAAATGTAGAAATGCAGGGGAAAGCTTAATTAACTATCTAGAGAGAAATCACCCAAGGGATTACAGCCATTGACAGAGCAATCCTCTGTAGGCCTATTTACAATCCTACTCAGAGCTATGCAATGGGGCTTACTTCCAGGAAAATGTTTGCACGGTGAGTTATGTTGCAACAACAGTTATCTGAAGATCAGATACTGCTGATATTTGCCAGGGACCAAGAAAATAACCAATATGCGTTGTATACAAAATGTGTGGTAAAATGGCTTCTTTACCACATCCATAAAAGTACCAGGTGTCATGTGCACTGCCCTGAAAGAAGGGCAAGATAAAAATAACATAAGTGAATAATCGCAGCCTTGGGTTCTTCTACATTTGTAAAATTCTTTTCCAAAATAAACTGTTTCAACGAATGAATTATTTGCATTCATTTTCCCACGCCAGTCTGATCATTAGTAATACTGTGTCACAGGGATCAAAACGAAACTCACCAAATCTTAGAACTGCTTTTTAAAATGTTCAGTGCAGCTTCTGCAGCTCTGTGTTTTGCAATTTTCTTGCTGGGACCTTCTCCTGGATGGATAAAACAAAGCCAAAAATGGGTTTGTTCTAATAACAGAATAAGATACTGAGTGCATACCATAAAACTGACATATTGGACTGCAAAGTATCCGTTTTCTGTCTAAGCAGAATTTAAAAACTGAGTTCCTTTCAACCCTAAAAGCTACTCTGTCAACTGCGACCAGGTTTAGTACTGGGTAGTCTTCCTGCCCAGCAGTATCTTTGGGGCACCAAGCATAGGGTACAGGGTTGGGACACTCATCTCTATTTGCATACCCAAGAGGTGGTTCTGGTCCCACCTATCTTTTATAAAGCTACTCTGTAGTCCCACCCTCCATTTCTTCCTAAAGCTCCTAATGCCCATTGCCTCTCAATCATTATTTTGATTATTTTAATAATAAGCAAACTCCAAAATAGTATATGGAGCGGGTAGGAGGCAGGTAGATAACAGGAGTAAGATTAGTGGGGTATGCTCAGGATAGGCAGAAGAAAGAGTATGCTCCACGGTTAGGATCAAGTAGAAGGAAATTTGGGCCTTGGAGCCCAACATGCAATGCTGTTACAAACCTGTCCCAGTTATTTCACCCAAGGTAACTTTAAAGGTGAAGACAGGTAGATGCACTTGTCCCTCGGCTTTTTCAAATTCATACACAGGAGTGACATTAGTCTTTGTGCCATATTCATGTAACAGCTGAATTGGTGTTTTCCCTGGCTTGGCTAAAATAACTGCCTCCAAGCTGCTGACAAAAAAAAAATAGCATTAATTTATTTATGAACACCAAAGGAAAAAAAGGAAATAATATTTAGTATGGGGGCAGTCATTGCCAATTTCTGTAGTGACATAAATATAAAAAATAATATTAACATTTTGTTTTTAAAATGGCATGCCATGCTGATACCCAAAGTGGTCTAATAACTTTTGGAGAAAATTAACATAGGGATCTTCACCAGATGCATTCTAGGATGCTTCCCTTAGAGTACTATCAAATAAACCAGGCTGATGTTCAACTGGTAGTGTTTTTATTGAAAAAATAATAAACAGCAAACATACATACACACACAATGCAAGAAAATGCACATACGCTAGCTAAGAGGAAAATCAGGCGTAAGCAACAATAGAGAGGGATTATCAGAAGGGAATATATTTACCAATTGGATCCTGGAGAAAAGCTGCAAAGAAACGAGTAGCGCTGAGATCACACACACATACACACAGAGCTATTGATCTGGACCCATATTTATACCCAGAAATGCTGTCTCAGGCTATGCAGAGGTGTTATGTCCCAAAAACAATGCTTTGATGGTTCCCCCGGAGATGTTTATCGCTTTAAATGACCCTCTGATTACAGGATGGGAAGTTTACCATTTGGGTGAAGTGCTAAGTTGCATACTCAAGAAAAGCAGGTAAGGAACATATGGTCAAAGTAACACAGATGTCTCCCCATTGTCTTGAAGTGGGGAGGAAGTTGCCAACATGTCAGCCACTTACAAATACTGTTAGATGCCAGTTTGAAAACTAACATGAGTGTGGTTACCAGCCAGGTTACTTGTAGAACTAGAAGAGAAGCCAGATTTTGTAGCTGGCCTACTCATTCGGACAGTTATCACCACTTTTATAAAAAGCACCCTTAGCAGACTAGGTTCTGTACATGAACAACAGATTATTGTTGCAAGTTCATAATCTAACTCAGTGTTTATAACAGGGTTCCCCAACTTTTTGAGCCTGCTGGCATCTTTAGAATTCTGATAGTGTAGTGGGCATGGCCATAAAATGGCTGCCACAGGAGGAGGACCCAGCTGTAAAATGACTGCAGAAGCTTAACTTCAGTTACACATTGAAGATCCTTGTGCTGTGGTGGCAGCCACTGCCAAAACAGGGTTTTAAAAAAAAAATCTGTATAGCCATGCAAATTTCCAGTAACCAGTTAGAAGGCTTGCTGGGCAACACCCTGCATGGTCCCACTCACTTTCTAAAACCCTTAGTGTGTACCAGAAAAGATGCTGGTGGGTGCCATGGGCCGCCATGAGCACCACATTGGGGACCCCTAGTTTAATAATCTTAAATTCACTTTTTTCTCTAATAGATTTAGTTATAAAACACGAGAGTCCAGCCCATTAGTACTGTACATCCCAATTTATTATAGCAGCAAGCACTTGGGAGTCTGTGCTCTTCCTTTCAATCTACGGGCTCACTGGATTATAAATATCAAGTAGTGCAAAGGCTGATACGGAATTTTATGCTGGGGAAATTGCTAAAAATACAAGGAAATAAAGAAAATCTCGGGGGAACATGCAGTTGAGTATTTTAAAAAATTAATTAAGCTCAACACAAGGCTTCATGGATAGGAACATAGGAAAGATTTCTTAAGGAAAAAAATTAAGCTGGAAATACTAGTTGGCTAAGAAAGGCTGGTCATTTACTAGGGAGCTCAGTGTTTACCATAAAATGGAAAACCATGTTTTGGTTGGTATGTAAAAATACAAAAGATCTAACAAAGCGGCAGAGCAAGTCGTCATACCGCATAATACAGGAATACTAAATGAAATCCCTTATGGATGTCACTGGATAAAACAAGATGCAGAATGGAGGTAGGAGCTGAATCTCACTGCCTTAGGTAACTTGACAGTCATTGGCCTCCAGTATAAAAGCCATAGCAATATATACACAATCAACTATGCCATATTTAGAATACTCGACTTCAAAACCAAGGTTCCCCCCCACCATTTATTTGTCTTTAACAGTGGAAAATGCTGTCAAGCTGCAGCCAACTTATAAAGCCCATCAAGGAAAGAGACGTTCAGAGGTGGTCTGCCATTGCCTGCCTCTGCCTCCTGTATCTACCCATTTATTCATTCAGTGGTTTTCATACTGTGAACAGGGATCCAAAAGCGAGCTGCAATTTCCCCAAAGGCAGGTTCCCTTTGCCCATAAGAGAAGCCAATGTTGGATCAGGCCCATGGCCCATCCAGTCCAACACTGTCACTCAGTGGCCAAAAACACCAGGTGCCCTCAGGAGGTCCAGCAGTTGAGCCAGGACCCTAGAAGCCCTCCCACTTTTGCCCCCCCCCAAGCACCAAGAATACAGAGCATCACTTGCCCCAGACTGAGAGTTCCTATCTATACCTTGTGGGTAATAGCCACTGATGGACCTCTGCTCCATATGTTTATCCAGGGCTTTTTTTGTAGAAAAAGCCCAGCAGGAACTCATTAGCATATCAGGCCACATCACAGCTTATTAACATATCAGGCCACACCCCCATGTTACCAGAAGAGTGGTCATCCACCTACACCCACCTTTTGCTTCTTATTTGTTTAAAAATGTTTGTGTCAAAACCAAGGGCTTTTTTTGTAGCTGGAATTAATTTGCATGCTAGGCCCGCATACAATCCTAATGAGTTCCTGCTATTGGGTGTGGCCTATTATGCTAATGAGTTCCTGCTGGGTGTGGCCAACTCAGGAGCCAGCCGGAACTCCATTCCTGTGCGTTCCTGCCCAAAAATAGCTGTTTATCCAATTCCCACTTGAAGCCATCCATGCTTGTAGCCGCTGCCGCCCCCTGTGGCAGTGAATTCCACATGTTAATCCCTCTTTGGGTGAAGAAGTACTTCTTTTTATCTGTTCTAACCCGACTGCTCAGCAATTTCATGGAGTGCCCACGAGTTCTTGTATTGTGAGAAAGGGAGAAAAGGACTTCTTTCTCTGCCTGCTCTATCCCATGCATAATCTTATAAACCTCGATCATGTCACCCCTCAGTCATCGTTTCTCTAAGCTAAAGACCCCCAAGCGCTTCAAGCGCTCTTCATAGGGAAAGTGTTCCAACCCCTTTATCATTCTAGTTGCCCTTTTCTGCCCAACCTTCTGGCATTTCTCCCCCCCCCCCCCCAATCTACTTTTAGGGGAGGGGCGGGGGATGTTTTCACGTGCCACCTCGGTTGCCTGACAATCCTTCCCGTGCGTCTGTGTGCCCTCACCCTATTAGGGCGACCGCTGCACATAACTCCGGGGAGAGTTAAGCCCGCCTTCCTCCATCTTTTCCCCAGCGCTCATATTTATGAGCACACCTGAAGGGGAGGGGGATTCGCGCCCCTGCAGAGACCCAGGCGCCGGGGTTTACAGGCAACCAGTGACCCAGACATCCCCGTGAGCGAAAGGAAGAAAGGAGAGACGTCCATGGCCACCGGGGGGGTTGGGGAGCAGAGAGCCGTGGCGGCTTTTCTCAGAGCAGGAGGCGACCCGGGAATCTCTTCCCCGCCCGGCGGCAGCCGCCCTCACGTGACTCGCCCCCTCCTGCGAGAGGCCGTTGCTCCCGCGCGCCTCCGAAAGCAGCGCGCGCGGGCGGCCGTTACCCACAATGCTCCGCGCCTCTTCCCTTCCCCTCCTCGGCCGCCCGACCTGAGGGGCTCCTCTTTCTCCACGGAGGAGTTCCGCTGCTCCGTGCCCGAGAATCCGTCTGGGGGAATCGCCGGGGAGGGAACCGTCTGAGGCTGCGCCATGCCGCTCAGGGGTGGTGTCGTCGTCTTTTCCTCATCATCGCCGCCGTCCTCGTTCTCCTCCTCTTTCTGGCCTGGAAGCATCCTTAAAGAGTCCTTCCCCCTTCGTGGGTCACATGTGGTTCCGGGGGCCGGCTCGTGGAAAGGGCCGCCCACACTCGGCCTGGCCTCTGGTTGTGGTGGGGCAGTGCATGGAAGGGCAATAACAACGGGGTGATAGGTGTCTCTCGCTGGTTGATCTCGGTGGTTTTTGCACACTGATTCTACCGTTTCTGATTACTGAGTCTTAAAATGTTACTTAACATTGTGCCGATTACGTCCAGCATCCCTAACCTGGGTAATAATAAAAAGCCCAGTAAGCACCTTTATGGCTGCAGTCACGCACACTATATAACCCACTTTCAATGCACTTTCCAGTGCAGCGTCCCTCATTCTCCTCAGGGTCTCTTTACCGCTTGTTTTCGCTAAGAAAAGTGGAAAACGTTAACATTCAGAGCACCAAAAGTACGGTGAATTCTTTGATTGCAAACGGTTAGGGTTGCCATCTTCCAGGTGAGCTAAAAGTAAGAGAGGTCAGTGGGTTGGGATGGTAAACAATAAAATAAAACCGTGATGTAATAAATTATATCTTTGTATTATCAAAGCTTAGTGTAACGCCTCCACCTTTCCACAGTCAACAAAAGTTTCTATTTACAAACATTCCATCAAACTGCTAAGGATGAATACATGCCAACAGATAAATGCAAACAGTCCTATTTTGTGGTCTGTGTTTTCTCTCCCCCCCCCCCCCCCTTCTGTGTTTATAGTTTTACACAGCACTTTCTGTGGTTTCCACAAACAGACAGCTCGGACCCCATTTCAATGCTTTATCAAGGCAGATCCGACAGAATAATTTCTCCAGGTTTAATATTCCATTATTATTTGTTATACAGACTCCCAGCTTGCTGCTGAATTTATTAAACCATCATGTGGCATCTGGTTTGCTGTTTGCATTAATGTATCTGTTGGCATGTATTCCTCCTTAGACGTTTGATGGAATGTTTGTGTGATATCCTCACTTATTGGGGACACTGTTTCTCCTTTAAAACACATTATGCGTACATGAATTTGGTAGATTTCTGTTGCCGCCAGGGATTAAAAATTCCAACTCTCTCCATTTTGGTAGAATGACTCAGTGTTTAGGCGCTTCAGAGGACTATGTGGCCCTGAGGAAGGACTGTTCTGATTTCTGGGATAAGTTTAAACAAATAAGGATTTATTTATAAAAGAACAAAATAGGTTTCTGGGTAATTTTGAACTGTTGTTGAAGAAAGAACATATAACTGACAAAGCTTGGTGTTCACACACAGTCTCTCAAACACCAGAACTCAACTCTGACAGAGATATATCTCTCTCTTTCATATAGCCACAGAGGCTCAACTTTCTTGTTCATATATATAGCCACACAGGCTGAACTTTTTGTCTTATTCACACAGAATAGACTTAAACTGCTTCTGCTGCTATACAGACTCACAAAACTCCACACTCTTCCTTTCTAAACACAACACTGAAGTCATTACAGTTTGTAAATAGAAACTTTTGTTGATTGTGGAAAGGTGAAGGAGTTGCACTAAACTTTGATAATACAAAGATATACGTAGTTGTATTTTGTTGTTTACCATCTTCCAGGTGGGACCTGGGGATCCCCTGAATTACAGCTCATCTCCAGACTACAGAGATCATTTCCCCTGGAGAAAAGGGCTGCTTTGGAGGGTGACTCTCTGGCATTCTACCCTGCTGAGGTCCCTGTCTGCCCCAGCCTGCATCTCCAAATCTCCAGGAGTTTCCCAGCCTGGATCTGGCAACCTTACCATCCCATTCCCCACTGGTGGCTGGGGGGGACCTGGCAACCCTTGGAGCCCCTATCAAAACAAAAGCCCAAGGGCACCTTAAAGACTAGCAATGTTCATTTCAATAGGAACTTTCCTGAGAAGTGGGTGGTGACTCATGAAAGCTCATAAATGTTAAGGTGTCACTGGACATCCGTTTTGTAATGCTTCTTGGAGACACATGATACGAATACGAACAAAAATGTGGGGAAAAAAACTTCTGAATCCAGTTGTGAATCAAAATGATAAGAGACAGGTAGTTTATACATTTACTTGCTTCATTTGTATTCTGCCTTAGTCGCTCGGACTCAGATTACAATGAACACAGTAAGGACAGTACAATACACAGTCAATAAAGTAGCATTACAAAAGGAAGACAGTAAATCCTGTTCTCCATTGTTGTTACAACTTTGCCATTAAGGCGTGGTTGGACCTCTGCTCTATTTTGCTGATATAAAGTAACCATGGCTACCCATCCAACATTATAACCTTGACATAGTCTCAGCAGCATATTTTGTTTATATCTCCTCCTTGTATTCCCATATTTTTAAAACCAATGTTTGATTCCTAACAGAATTCCAGAGGAATATTTGAATGACTGTTGTAGCAAAACGAAATAGGGAGTCTAGTGGCACCTTAAAGACTAACGACATTTTTATCTCCACAGAGAGTGGGCCACAACCCACTTAATCTACTACAATGCACTGTACGTTGGTCTGCCCTAAAAATCAACACTGAAACTCCCAACTGGTACAGAATCCTGCAGCCTGGCTATTATTGGGAGCTAGATAGAGCATGCATATTACTCTCATTCTGCAGAAACTCCATTGCCTATCCATTTGTTGTCAGGCTCAATTTAAAGTATTCACTAAATACAACAGGACCACAGAGATACAATACAATAACAAAAACAAAATACACCATGGAGAGTGCAGATTACTCAAAGGCAGATAACATTCAAGTGCCGCTTAATGGCATGTATCTCAAATACAGTTAATGAAAAAAATCATGCATAGAAACTGAAATTTAAATTCTTTAGTATGATCCACATATACTTATTAAGAGAAGAAGAAGAGACTGGATTTATACCCCACCCTTCATTACCCGAAGGAGTCTTGGAGTGGCTTTCAATCTCCTTCCCCTTCCCACAACAGACAACCTGTGAGATAGGTGGGGCTGAGAGAGCTCGTTCGAGGACTGCCCTTGAGAGAACAGCTCTGAGAGAACTTGTGACTGACCCAAGGTCACACCAGCAGCTGCATGTGGAGGAGTGGGGAATCAAACCCGGTTCTCCCAAATTAGAGTCCGCACTCCTAACCACTGCACCAAACTGGCTTAAAGCACTAAAGTTTTGAGACAAATTACACAAGTGTAAATATACACAAAAAACCCCTCCCTAGAGCAAGACCAATATAACAGGCAGTGAGCAGTCCTTGAAAACAGCTGTTATCTTCTTATTGCTTCTTAATTTCCAAGCTTACAGGTCTGCAGAGAGGCTAAGAAAACTGGCTGATGTCACTTGACAGCAGCGGAAGTTTCGATTATTCTTCAGAGCCAGCATATTCTTACGGAACTAATACAAATAACAAAATAACCAAAGCATCTTGTATAAGGTAAAGGTTTCCCTTGCTCAAAAGCTAGTTGAATCCAACTCTAGGGGGTGGTGCTCATCTCCATTTCCAAGCCGAAGAGCCAGCATTGTCAGAAGACTTCTCCATGGTCATGTGGCCAGCATGACTAAACACCAAGGCGCACAGAACGCTGTTACCTTCTCACCGAAGTGGTACCTATTTATCTACTTGCAGTTTCTTGCTTTCAAACAGCTAGGATGGCAGGAGCTGTGGCCAGAGACGGGAGCTCACTCCAACACAAAGTGGTTTTTAAACTGCAGTGTTAGACCATCTTAGAATGATGTGCAGTAGCTAGCTACTAGATATCTAATGGTGTAAATTTAGCTGGACAATCTTGACAATACAAAAAGCACTCTGGGATTATTGTGAATAAATAAAGCCAGTAAAGTACTGTTACACAGTTTTAAAAACTTTTAAAATAAGGAATTTTTCTGAGTTGAAATTGTTGACGTGAAAGCTAAGACAGTACCACAGAAAGGTACAGAAAGTTACCATATCAGTTTACTCTGTTAATCTATTATTCATTATTTTGAACATGGCCACACAATGAAAGGCAGTTGCTTAATATTACTGACGCAACACCATGCAGAAGCCGGTTAAAACAATGGCAGCGCTATCCTTCTAGCCAAATGTAATACACTTTAAAACAGAGCATGGTGTGAGATTTATCCTAAATCTCTTTAGGAAAGTTACCATTGTAGTATGACTATCTGCTTTGAAGCTTGCGGTTGATCCAGATTTATTATTTTTTATTGTGTACCCATACTATGTTTGCTGCTGCTACCAAAAGTTTCGTTAAGCAGGTTGGCGATGGAGGTCGACTAATCCCTGTTCGTAGCCTCAGTGAAGCTGATAAGTATCAGCCCCTCAGTCTTGTTATCAAGAAGAAAAGCTGCCTTATTTCCAAAGGATCCAAATTTATTTCAACACCATTCAGCCTCAAAGACATCCTTCAAGGAGACAAAGAAATTTCAGCTGGTAAGGGTTTCGTTTTGTTTTGAACTTCTTACTTGCTTATAAAAAAAAGAAAAAATAGGTTCATTGTGCTAGGTAGTCCTATACTGTTATCAGAATAAATACCATTTAAATGTGTTAGCATTTCATTCATGGGCTTCCTTCCTAGTAGGTGTGCTCAGGTCCTTTCATCCGTGTGTTTACTTACTAGGTGTGCCTAGGACTGTACCACAGCCTTAGAACATCATAATTTCCCTTCAAATTTCTATAAAACTTGTTCAGTCGCACATCAAGTCTGACTCTTCACAACCCCATGGACTACATCATGCCAGGCCCTCCTGTCCTCCGTTGTCCTCTGGAGTTTGCTTAATTTCATGTTTGTTGCTTCGATAACACTGTCTAACCATCTCATCCTTTGCCATCCCCTTCTTTTTTTACCTTCCATCTTTCTCCGCATCAGGGTCTTCTCCAGTGAGTGCTCCCTTCTCATTTGGTGGCCAAAGTATTTGAGCTTCAGCTTCAGTATGTCCTTCCAGGGAACAGTTAGGGTTTATTTCTTTTAGGATTGACTAATTTGATCTCCTTGCAGTCCAAGGGACTCTCAAGAGTCTTCTCCAGCACCATTCAATGAAACACTCATGTTCAAACCACTTACACAACTGTTCACATCCTCCAGTTTATTATTCATTGTATAAATTTCCCAAAACCATAATTTTAATTACAACCCTTGTTCAGTCCTCACCTACTAGTAGATGCAGTCCTGTCTCATGTACACACACACACAAAACACCCCACCAATAAAACCCTAAACTAAGGCTGATAGTGGATCTTTAGACTAAACATGTCCTTCAGTGTTTCTATCCAAAATTATTTTATCTTCACGTATTAGAGTCTTAGACAGAAGTTAAATTATTGCATTGTTCCTAAAGGGATATGATTTTAGGCTTGCTGTTGTTTGTTTTTAGGAAGGCAGTTCAGATGCATACAATTTCAACTATCAGAAGTCCCTCTGTTGCAATAAGTAACAGTATTTGCTAATATAACATGATTTGAATAGGAAGAAGTAATGCAGTAGGTATGTGTAATAATTACCTGTCCTTGAAAGAACAGATTTACTTTCTTTCTACTTTTTAGGAAAAGAGGCATACTAGTAGAAAGTGCCATAAATCCTTTCTAGGATATTTGAGTCATGGTCATTTAGCTTGAAGTTTACAGAAGATCCAGACATTGGTTTTCAGCTGTACAGTTCTTATTGCCTCTTTGTTTCTGTTCTGCTCAATTTGATGCAACTTTCCTCAGTTTTTTTTTTGTAATTTCTCAGAAAGGGTATTGCCAATGAAAACGAGTAAAATACAATATACAAGCAAGTGAAAGGCTAGAATACCTTCCATTTATGAAGCTTCCTATCCTTGGAAATCTGCCAGTGCCCATGCTAGATGGCTTGTGCTTTCTACAGAAATATCTACTATGTGTTTTGTTTCACTTGGCTGGGGATGGGGGAGTGGTTAGGATTAAGCTAGAAGAAGGGTGGGATTGTTAATGATGCTTTAATACGATGTGGTTTTATTCCGTGTGCTGAACATTTTATGTACACATAATAAAATAATTGCCATGTAACAATTTTTTAAATATAATGTCGTAGATTAATTTTATAAATGAAGTTGAAAGCTTTTCGTACTTCAGTAAACAGCCTCTTTGTCACAGGAATTTCATCCTACCAATTACTGAATTATGAAGACAAATCAGATGTAACACTCAATGGTAGACGAGGAAATCACATCAGAAATTCTGTTGGGGTCAATGTTGCTGGATCAGATTCCCTTGCAGTGAAGGCTTCATTTGGTATTGTAACTAAACACGAGGTTGAGGTACCAACATTACTCAGAGAACTTACTAGTAGGTTGGTATTATTTTCATTGTTTTACTATTACAGTTATTTTCGAGCTCCATTTTACAAATGAATATTGATATCCTATATGCGTATTTCACTAATGCAGCACTGAATAAGTTTTTAAATACCACAACTGAGAATACCGCAGGACTAAGAGGACTATTTTTCTGTTTATTTTAGAAAAATTAACTTTGATCACTGCCTTGTTCATCAGTCACAAGAAAGTAAGAAGACAGTTCTTTGTGTGGTCTCGGAAAATATTAGAACAACACGACAGTGTTCGCTATCAGTGCATGCTGGTATGAGAGGCGACACAATGAGGGTGAGCATGTTTGATGATGTTCCTGATGTATATTGACGTCAGATACAAGCAGAGTTAGAATCTTTTAAATACGTTAACTTCAGTGGACTTAGAAGAGTGTGACACTGCTTCAGATAGTGTGGTTAGCAAGCATCGCTAAACCTGTGCTGCTTTGTTGCCCATGTGCATACAGTTTTCTCTGCCCAAGGATTGGGGATCATTTAAGACAAAGAGATTTATAAAAGAAACAATTGCTCAGATAAATGAATTCTCATATCCTAGCCATGTTCTCCTTTTGGAACTGGTTTGTGAGAGTGAAGAATAAATATTCATTAGCATGGTCATGACGTGCTAAAAAGTTTAAGCTTATTGTCTTGGTTTTGAAGTTGGGATAGATAATTGCTGCAGTACCAGAAAGCAAGATATGTACATTTTCTGTAGGATCAACTTGAGTACAGACCAACTAAGGTGGTGGTCACACACGCGAGATAAAGCGGGGGGGGGGGGGGGGGGAACCAAGGCTATTTGCGCCAGAGTAATTTGACCCGCAGTTGTGGAATCACACAGTTCTGTGAAGCTGCAGCCGCAACCCGCCACTTCATGATCAGACGCAACAGCAGGCGAGTTGGGGAGGGGAGGGTTGTCGTTTGTTTCCGATTCGCTTAAACGGGATCACTGAATCGCATCTCCACCCTGAGGGCTTCCTATGGCAGTATGCGATGATGTGCATACTGAGAAGGGGAAAAAAACAATGGCTTGGCTTCAAGATATCCCCAACGCCATGAGTGCGCGCTGCAGTGATCACACGGGGAAAGTCCACCTATGGCCTGTAGCAACCTATTTGATACTGGATTTTCGCTAGTGTTTTTTTTACTCCTCTTCTCCGGTGGAGCAAAACAGCTTGCCAACGGGTGCAGAACACTTGCCAGATGTTCTCTTGTGATCATGCCCTTAAAATCCAGCCAGGAGTTGTGCCTATCGCACAGCTAATTCTGTGTGTGATCGGGGTCTTACTTACATAGAACTTTGCTCTAGGATAGTATGTTGAGAAATAATCTAGCTAGCAAGCTTTTCAATTCAAGTTTAGTCTGAGTCTGCAGGTAAAGAGGACCCTGTGAAATGTTCCCAGCAGTTATATGCCCTCTGATAACACATACCTGTGATTGAATGCCCTGTTTAGCAGGCTTATAGTTTCCGTTGGGAGGCCAAGCACCCTTCTCCTGACAAATGAGGAGAGACAGCATATGTGTGCACTTTGATTTACACCCATAAAGCTGCCTCTTTCATGGAGATTTAGGGTGGAATCTTGTGTCAGAGTGTTGCCCTCCCCAGGTGGAATAAAGAGGCAGACCACAAGATTTGGGATTAACTAAGGGCCATTTTACTGAATATTTACAACCACTATGGCAAGGGCACAAAATTGGTTGCGGACTTCAGGCAAGACATGTCAGCCCTCCGACCACCTCCTTGCCTTAAACTGGGCGAGCACCCTTGCCCCGAAAGCAAGCCATATCACTTGGCTTGCACCAGGCTGGCAGACTAACTGGGAGCCACCATGCAAGGCCCCCAGCCTCCCTGGCCCACAAAACCTGCTGAAGGGTGAAGTCCCGCCAAAGCAGTGCTGAAGGCAGCCCTCCATTCCCCATCCTGGGCCTTGAAGCCTGCAAGCGGATCCTGAGGGACCCCCTTAATCCCCCAAACAGGGTAGGTGTTCTATGGTGCTCACTGTGTCTGCTTTACCTCCCACACCCTAAAATGACCAACCTACTCCAAAACAGTGCTCATCTGAAAGCAGTGCAAGGTAGGCGAAAAAACACACACTCTTCCAAGCCAATCACTCGGATGGTACAAAAATTCCTACCTGGCCCTGACAGTGGTGACCAGCTCTGCCTACACTGCCATCCAGGGCGGGAGGGTGGGCCGAGTGCATGGCAAGAAGAGGAAATGAGGACAGCAGAGCTGACCAGTATATCCCTGCTGGCTCCTCCTCCCTCCAGCGACCTGACATTGGGACACCTGCATCTCATGTCATAGCCTTCTCCCGGGTGGGCAAAGGCAGCCCCCATCCACAGGGGCTGTTTAGCTCCATGGCTGGGGGAGCAATGTTGTACTTACAGGGAATTGTGGATCAGGACAGTTACTTCTGCTGGCTTGCATCACAGTTTTCAAAGCCATTTTTGGTAGCAGATTTAGTATTTTAAACAGTGGAAACATTTGATCCAGTATGGATAGTAGCAACAATGATAAGGAGCATAGTTTTCAACTTGCTGGAAATTTGAAGAGATGAACTGAAGTTATTGAAGTGAGTTTCAGCAACTACTTAGCCTAAGGTTCTTTTATTGTAAAAAGCTTTGATTTGCAAGAATGGTTAATGTAATATCTTTCTTTTAAAAACAGTTTCATATTATTGATGAACATAATTACAAAGGACGTGACAAAGCTATTGTCTTTCCTGCACATACAACTATTGCATTTAGTGTATTTGAACTTTACATTCATCTGGATGGTAATTTTGGTAAGTAATCTGCTTATTCTGCAGTCACAAATTGCTACTGTTTTAAAAGGTGATGTATTAAAACAACATTAATAGCACAATCCTCTATAGTTACACCATTCTAAAGCCATTGTAACAAATGGGCTTATAATGGTGTAACACTGCATAGGCTTGTCCTGTTCATTTATTATTTAAACATTTAGGTATAGGCAGTCTGTGGAGGGAAGGCAGGATGGTATAGCCTGATCTCCTCAGATCTCGGAAGCTAAACAGGGAGGGAGTCCACCAAGGAAGACTCTGCAGGGGAAGGCACTGGCAAACCACCTCTGCCTCTCACTTGTCTTGAAAACCCCTTGCTGGGGTCACCATAAATCAACTGTGACTTAATGGCACTTTACATACACATACGTGCAGTCTGCAGTGATATAAAGTAATGACTTGCAGTTTGCAAGTCAACAGTCTTATTCCCATATGAAGGCTTCACTTGCTAATCTTTCAAGTATGTGTAGCTCACATACACAATAGCTTGTGCTAATTTAGATTATAATAACCTGCAGTGTTGACAATTCACTTGTATCAGTTTGGCCATGTTGGCATGAAAGAGTGCAAATTTTAGAAAACAAGGTGTACAGATATATCCAGGCCCATAGCCAGAAAATTTTTACTGGGGGGGGGGGGGGGATGAGTACAGTGGTGCTCAGCCCATCAGTATTTATTTTCTTTTTTCTTTTTATTTATTTACAATTTCTTATTTATTTACCAGTTTTCTACTTGAGATTCAAGGTGGATTACATGATATAAAAATGTAATGGAATAGCATGAGAGATCTAACACTCTCTCAAACACACCCACACCCACACCATAAAGCTTTTAATATCAGGACTCTTCAAGCCCTGCTTTTAATATCAGGACTCTTCAAGCCCTGCTAACTACCAGTTCTGTTCTAGCCAATTCCGTAAGAGAATTCACATTTGGAAGATTTCTGATAGGAGTCACATCTTTTTACCTGAACTCCTTCCCTTTTTTACCTAGAGAATTTACACTTAAAAGACTTTTGAAAGATTTCACACCAAGCTCTAGTGTTGATTGGAGAGGCATAACAAATGATTGATGGGGCTCAGCCCCCTTTTCACCACTGTGACTACAGACCTAGTATATCAAATATTGTATCAGCTAGTTAGGGCTGTTTCTTGCTGGAAAATGTTGGTTCAGAACTTGATGTGACAGGATATATACTGATATATGCTGGTGCAGACATTTTTTCCCAAAATTGATGCTGTAATAGACAGAAGCACCAAACAAACATGCTTTATTTAGTGTTGTTCAGCTCTTTCTACAATTGAATTCAATATGGCTGCTGAGCTCAGTATGGCTGCTGCTCTAGGGTTCAGTTATCTGCCGGTATTCCCCAGAACTGCTTCTCACCCATGCAATGTACTCCTGTAATACTTATGTTTCCTGTCGTTACACAAATGGCTGCTAGGATTATGGCATCAACACACTATGAGTTTTCCCACCCATCAAAACAACAGCTAATTACGTGGAACATGGTTAGGGACACTTAATGGTGACGTCAAATCATGCATTTTGTAGACATTATCAGAGGTGAGAGGAGCTGGGCTGTTCTTGGCAGCAGCCACATTCCTTTTGTATTATCTACCTTCAGTTTTGTAGGTTAATGTTTAGATTAATCAGTTTTGCCTCCTTTCCTTTTTCATGCCCTCATTCTCTTTCCTTGTGGTTCTGGCACATAATGGCTTTTTACACTAATGCTACACAGCACCACACAATAGCTATAATGTATTCCGCCATAATTATCTAGTGTTTTTGCTCTTCTAAGGGACTACCACTGATCTCCTGCACTTGTTTAACTTCAGCAGTGCAACAAATATCCTGTACTCTCCAGCCGTTCACTAAACTTAGGTGGTGCTCTGCTCACCATAGCTGATACAGTGGTGGGTTGGATCCAACAAGCCTTTCACTGGAGAAAAATGAAGGAGGAGTTCCTCACTGGCCTCCAATACTCCAATAAGTCTATGCTTGAGAACATTGGTTCTGCAGTAACAAACCAATGGGATGGGAGCTGTAATAAGGAAGGGAACTAGATAAGATTGAGTGAAAAAGCTGGTGGGATCCAACACAGCATCCTTTTTTTTTTTTTTGTAAAATTTTTTTTATTTTTCAAAACATTAAAAATAATACATTTTTCTTATACAAATCCTTTTTTCCATATTATATAACATTTTGTTCTGTTTGTATAATCTTGTTTTTATCTTATATTAGCGGTTTCCCACCACATCTGAAGCATAACACATTTTCCACTCTATCCAAAATAGTAATACTTATATCTATGTTTACATTTCTGGTAACGGTCATATTTCTTAAAAATACTTATACACTAATTCTTACTTTCTATATTTTTATATAATTCTAAAATAAAAAACAACTTCATTGTCTAATTATCCTTAATACATTCATATACTCTAATTCTATTGCTTTATGTTATTATAACCATGTATAAATGCAATTTTTCATGTCCCAGTATTTTTCAACATACTCTTTCAAATCCTTCCAATCTTCTAAAAAAGTCTCTGAGTACAGATCATTCAACTTTCTAGTCCATTTATCCATTTCAGCCATATATAACAGTTTTTTCAACCATACCCACACCTCTGGTATTTTTTCATTTTTCCAATTTTGTGCATACACCATTCTTGCTGTTGTTATCATATACCATATTATTGTCCTTTTCTTTACATTTATCTCTTCTAATTTAAGTCCAAGCAATAACATTTCAGGCAACTTCTTAAATGTACATTTCAAGATTTTTTCCATTTCTGCATGTATTTTTGACCAATAAATCTTTGCTTTGTCACAAGTCCACCACATATGATAAAAAGAACCTTCTTTCTTTTTACATTTCCAACATTTGTTAGACATATTCTGATTAATATTTGCAATTTTTTTTGGTGTCATATACCATCTGTACATCATTTTAAAACAATTTTCTTTTAAGTTATAACACGTAGATATACTCATAGCATTTTTCCATAAAAATTCCCAAGATTCCATTTCAAAGTCTTTGTTAAAGTTTATCGCCCATTTTACCATTTGTTCTTTTACCATTTCATCAGCATTAAACCATTTTAGCAAAACTTTATACATTTTAGAAATCATTTTTTTCCCACCTTCCTCCCAAACTTGTTCTATTTCATTATTTTTTTCCCTAAAGCCGTGTTTTTTATCACTTCTATACATGTCATATATTTGTCTATATCTTAGCCAACCATAATCAAAGTCCATCTGATGCTGCTCCTTCAATTTAAAGTCTTTACCATGTCTTGTTAATAAGTCTCTATACTTCAGCCAATCTTGTCCTTTGTAACGTGATGCTGGATTTAAAACTTCTGCGGGTACAATCCACATAGGTATCTCTTCTGGAAAAAAGTTTTTATATCTTGTCCACGTATCCATTAGCGTTCTTCTCAAATAATGATGTTTAAACATATTGTCCATTTTTGTTTTACCATAATACAAATACGCATGCCACCCAAATCTACAGTCGTGACCTTCCAGGGACAATAACTTTCTATCTTGTAACATAGTCCATGTCCCTACCCAGGTCAAACATATTGCATCATGGTATAGCCTTAAGTTTGGTAATTGAAACCCTCCTCTATCTTTAGCATCACACATTATTTTCATCTTGATTCTTGGTTTTTTCCCTCCCCACACAAACTTAGACAATTCCTTCTGCCAGCATTTGAATGTTTTTACATCTTTCACAATTGGAATAGTTTGAAACAAAAACATTAATCGTGGTAACACGTTCATCTTAACCACCGCAATTCTACCCAACAATGACAAATTTAATACATTCCACTTTTTAATATCCTGCATAATTTGCAACCATAATTTTTCATAGTTATTTTTATAAAGATCAATGTTTTTCATTGTTAGATTTACACCTAGATATTTTGTCTTTTTCACCACCTCACATTCCATAAGGTTTTGTAACTCATTTTGTTTGTTATTTGACATATTTTTGCACATCACTTTCGATTTGTTCTTATTTACATAAAATCCTGCTAAGTCACCAAACTCTTTTACTCTCTGTAGCAAATATGGTAGTGTAGACAAAGGGTCTTCCACTATGAACATCACATCATCTGCAAAGGCCCTATATTTAAAAGAAAAACCTTTAATTGTTAAGCCTTTAATATCTTTGTCTTCCTTCACATTTAACAGTAGAACTTCTAAAATCCAAATAAATAGCAGCGGCGAAAGTGGGCATCCTTGTCGTGTTCCTTTTTCAACTTTAAAATCGTCCGTCTTTTCAGTATTAATTATTAAAGAGGATTTCTGCTCTTTATATATTGATTTGATGAGGTTAAGCATATATTCACCAATCTCAAGATGTTCTAAAACTTCAAACATAAAATCCCAATTTAAATTATCGAACGCTTTTTCCGCATCCAAAAAGAAAAAACCCACTTCCTTTTCAGGGTGTTTGTCATAGTATTCTATAGCATCCACTACTACTCTTAGATTGTCCCTTATTTGTCGATTAGGTAAGAACCCTGCTTGTTCTGTTTGTATAGTTTCTTTGAGGTGCTCTTTTAGTCTGTCCGCTATAATCTTAGCAAAAATCTTATAATCATTATTTAGTAAAGAAATCGGTCTATAATTCTTAACATTAGTCAAATCTTGATTTTCTTTCGGGATCAGTGAGATGGTTGCATCTTTCCAGGTTTCTGGGACCTCACCAGTGACTCCTATATCGTTCATCAATAGCAGTAACACTGGTGAAATCGACTCCTGTAACGTTTTATAAAACTTCGCTGTAAATCCATCCGGTCCAGGTGCTTTTCCTAATTTTGAGTCATTTATTGCGTTTTTAATCTCTTGTAATGATACTGGATTGTTGAATAGTTCTTTAATTTTCTCTGTTGGTTTTGGTAACTTTAACGTTTGCAGGTATTTTTTAATCTTTCTTCTGTCTTTGTTTTCCTTCTTAAAAAGTTTTGCATAGTATTTAAAAAATTCTCTTTTTATTCCTTTGTTGTCTATTATCTCAATATTATCTCTTTATCACTTTAGTGATAAATTTATTTTCACGTTTTTTCTTTAATTGCCATGCTAAGTATTTTCCGGGTTTGTTTGCACCTTCAAATGCTTTTTGTTGGAGTTTTTTTAAGTTCCAGTACATCTCTTGGTTCAGAATAGCTTTTGCTTGGTCTTGTAGCATCCAGATTTCCTTTTGCAGTTTCTTTTTCCCTGGTTTACTCTTCAGTTCTTCTTCCTTTGTTTTAATGGCTTGTACAATATTTTCATATTGCTCTCTTTTCTTTTTATTGTCTTTAGCATTTAGTGATATCAATAGTCCTCTCATCACTGCTTTATATGCATCCCATACGGTTTGGATTTTTACTTCTTTCTGCATGTTTACTTGGAAGTATAGGTCTGTTTCTTCAAGTAATTTTTTAACTATTTCTTGGTTGTCTAGTAAGACCTCGTTTATTCTCCATCTCTTTTGTTTTTTTACCTGCCCAGCCGTCCATAAACACGGATTATGATCTGAAATTATTCTGGGTAGAATTTCCACTTTTCTTGTCTTGAAGGTTAAGTTAGTAGTCATCCAAATCATGTCAATTCTTGAATGCAAGTCATGTCTATTAGAGTAAAAGGTAAAATCTTTTCCTTGTGGGTTAGCTTTCCTCCAAATATCTTCCAGCTTCTCGTTTTATCAGTTCAAAAAAATTTTTTGGAAGCTTCCCTAATGTCTCATCCTTTCTCTTAGAGCGCCTGTCTAATTTGTTATCTACAGTTCCATTGAAGTTCCCTAACATCATGATTTGATCGTAGTTTACATTGTCCAATTCCACTTGTAGTTCTTTAAGAAATTTTTCTTTGGCTCCATTCGGAGCATAAATGTTCACAATCAAAGTTTTCAGTCCTTGTAATAAAATTTCAATAGCTAAATATCTTCCATCTTTATCTTTAAATATTACTTTAGGTTCCAAATCTTTTTTGACATATGTTACAACACCATTCTTTTTATTACTTGCTAAAGAATAAAATTCTTCTCCCAATTTTTTCCTTATTAAATATTTGTGGTCTTGTTTTTTAAGATGAGCTTCTTGTATACAAATTATACTACATTTTTGTTTCTCCAGCCAATGACCTACCATTCTACGTTTTTGGGGTGAATTTAGTCCATTTACATTCCATGTAAGTATTTTGTAATCCATCTTGATGTATTCTTAAATATCTCCCAGGTCATCTTTATTCTCTCCCAGGAATGCGTACATTTCTTCTGTACTTTTAATCACTACTCTGGTGTTGCCATAGTAAAAGCTTAGTCCTTGAGGTATTTCCCAACGGAATCTAATTTTTTTCTCCTTCAGTTTATCCGTCAGACGCTTGAATTTTTTCCTTTCTTGCAGTATTGCTCTGGGCAATTCTTTCATTACTATAATTTTCTTTCCATCTATTTCAAAAGGATCAGTAAAGCACTTCTTGTAGATTTGTTCTTTTGTCCTTTTCATTGTAAATTGGACAACCACATCTCTTGGTATGTTTTTGTCTCTTGCATATGTGGAATTGACTCTATAAACAAGATCCATGTGTTCTTTAACGACCTCTTCCTGTTCTTGTAAAAAATCTGCTATTGCTTCTTGCATTCTTGTAAAAATGTCTTCACTCAATTTTTCCTCAATCCCTCTAAATCTCAAATGGTTTTGCATGTCTTTATAATACATCATCTTTTCCATCCTGTCATTCTCTCTCATTGTCTTTTGGGTGCTTTCTTCCAGTTCTTTTACTTTAGTTTCTATGTCTTGTGTTCTTGTGGTTAATTTTTGAAATTCTGCTTTTAAGTCCATAAAATTTTTGTCTGCTTGAGCCGCTATATTATTCATTTTAACATTTACCTCTCCTATAGCGTCTAACATTTTTTTTTCCATTGCTTCCATAACAGCTAATAATTCTTTTTCTTTTTTTGCTGCCATTGTAGGAGAGGACCATGTAGCTGCTCTCGATCTTAGTCCGCGGTCCGTCTTGTCTCTTTAAAAAAGATCGATTTTATTTTGTTTTCCAAATCAAACACCAATTAGTGCATTCAAACAAGCTAATCTTGCCAAGTCAAATTATGTTGGTTTCAGCCTTCTAAGTTATATAGTTTTTGAGATATTGCAGTTTAAAAATTTTATAAATCCAAAATGGCGGGCGCGACTTCTCTATGGTTTGTGTCAAAGGTTATAGTCTTTTTACCTTACTTCTGGCTTGCCGTAGTTTCCTTTTGTCCCTTCCTTTTGCTTCCTTGTCTGCTCTCTGCACGTCACTTCCTGTTGTGGTCTTTTTGGTCCGGCAATTTTTAAAGTCCCCTTTACCTTCTTCCGGTTCTTCTCCTTTTCCCTTCTTGTCTGCTCCTCTAGCCGTCATTTCCTGTCTCAGTCCTCACATCTTAGTCTCGCGATGCTTGGTTCCCTTCTCCCTCTTTGTCTCGCGATGCTTGGCTCCCCCTCCCGACTCTTCTTAACCGCAGGAATGTTAAACAACTTGTTTTTTTGGCTTTTTAAGTTCCAATTCAGCTTTTTAACGTTTCAAAACTGCACTCATCCAATCTGCAACAGTCTATTGCTTCACCCGATCTGCTTTTCATCTTTCAAAACGCGGTAATGGTAAGGCAAAAACTTTTTTTCCGTTACCTTTTGTTGTTACTTCGCTTCAGATGTGGTCCCAACGTTTAAAC
The DNA here is from genome assembly GCA_029233225.1 of Lepidodactylus listeri. NCBI lineage: Eukaryota > Metazoa > Chordata > Lepidosauria > Squamata > Gekkonidae > Lepidodactylus > Lepidodactylus listeri. Next base: position 24,264,986 of record JARCFY010000010.1, on the reverse strand, counting down.
TTTGTCTTCTTTGTTAAGGAATCAGGGGAATTGGAGGTTTTATGCTGAATTGATCAGCTCAGCTCGGCTCCTTAGAGATACTTGCAAGAATCTTCTTCGGCTGCAGTGCTCAAGGTGTCGGAAAAGTCTCCTCCGAGACTTTCCCTTCACCGAGCTTGCTCAGACCTGGATTATATTGCTTGCTAGTCCTCACACTACCTGTGTGAGGTTGCGTCAGGTGGATTAATCCACCCAAGCTGTCAAGAAGAGCCGCTGTCCGCCTTGCGCATTTGCAAAGCGTGTCAGACCTCCATTCCCCCGACCGGAAACCCCCCAACACAGCATCCTTTCACCCTGCAGCAGGGGTGGACTGGGATGTTAAAATGCCCTTGGAACAAGCCGAGTTGCCGTTGCTATGCTATAAATCAGTGCTGCAGGTCCAGACAGCTCAGCAGCAACAGCAGTGGGCACTGGCTTACCCATTGCCGCCTCCTGGAACTTGGTGGCAGTGCAGGAGGAGGTTATTAGCAAGCTAATGCTGATTTATCATTATCATTTTAACGCTGAAGGGTATGGGCAAGCTAGTACCTGAGGAACTGGCAGAATTGCTGGAGCTTAGCTCTGCTAACTCCTGGCTACCAGTGGTCCTCTAGGCAGTGGCCCACCCACCAGGGAATGTTTCTGTAAGTTAAATGGCCAGTCCATCCCTGATCTGCTGTGCTGTCACAATGCCACAGATTGGCCTGCCTTGCAAAATGACTGGGATTGCACCAGATGCTTGGTGTCTGAATGAGCATCACACTGACTGCGCATCATTTGGATGCAATCTGGATGTAGGACTTCTAGTCCAGCAAACAAATCTGTGCTTGCAAGATTCGTTTGTATTTTCCTTGCGTCCTCCCTGCCACAAATAACGAGTTAATGTCACTTTTCTGTTATAATGATTAACAAAATCTGTGCTGCAGTTGTTATTGTTTTGGAACTGTACTACTTAATATCCCAGTTTAAAATATTATATATACTATGTTTTCCCTCCAGAACTCTGTGTCACTCCGGAATCAAAAGGAGGATTTGAAAAATGGCCAGCGAGATCATTTTCTTTAATCAGATTAACGAACAATCTGTTTCATCGAAGTATGATGTTTGATATTTATGTGCTTATCCCACATTTATTTGATTAGTGATTTATTTAACTCTTGGTTATAAGGTTAAATGCTAAGAAAATGATTTTTTTGCACTAGAACAAGAAGTAGTAGGGCTGTTACTGAGCCTAATTAAAATAATTGCAGACATTTTCAAATATGCATGGAGCATCCATTTTTAATTATAAGCAGCATAACACTGACTTTGCTTAATATAAAAATGTCTCACATTTTAAATTGCTTTAATTGCAGACCCTAATCATATTCATTGTATAGTTGGATTATAATTAGCAAATTAGCAAGGCATTTTATGACATATGGTAATAATGGGTTGGATCCTAGTGATCCAACTTATCATGATAGTGGCATAACATGGCCATATTATATACTTTTAACTGTTACCTGTCTTTGTAATCCTGAGTGCAAATCCTCTATGAGCCAATAGGGTGCATTGCCACAAGACACTCAGCCTCTAACCTGCATTTCTTGTATTATACAAGCAGGGGTCATTTGGGGCCAGATCAAGGCAGAGCGGTACTCCGCCAACCCAGAAGTGGGCACTAGGGCAGCCACGGGCCGAATCAGATTCTCTGATCTGATTTGGCCTGCTGCTGAATTGCTGCTGAAATGCAGCGGTGGCTTAAAAAGCGGCTGGAGGGGAGGGGGGTTGAAAGGCTCCAAACTTACAGGGTAGCTGCTGGGGCCTCTCCCCCAAATACCCACCAAGTTTCCAGAAGATCTGACCAGAGGGTCCAATTCTTCAGGCCCCCAAACAGGTTGCCCCCATTCCCTCCATTGTTCTCTATGGTGGGAAAAAAGTAACTTTTTTCCCCACCATAGAGAACAATGGAGGAGATGGGGCAACCTGTTTGGGGGCCCGTAGAATTGGACCCTGTGGTCCAATTTCGTTGAAACTTGGTGGGTATTTTGGGGAGAGGCCCTAGCAGCTACCCTGTAAGTTTGGAGCCTCTCCCTCAAACCCCCTCTCCTCCAGCCCCCCATATACCCTATGAGTTTTTGCCATTGACTTCAGTGGCCCATAGGGTATAATGGAGCTGAAACTGACATTCAGCCAGCTGAATGGGCTTGCATTGCCAAAATTGACATGCAGGCGTCATTCGGCAGCTGGAACAGATGCGGCTTGATTTGGCCCGATCTGAATTGGGCCAAAAAAATTTATTTGCACACCCCTAGTGGGCACAAAGGGCAGTGGTGGCAAGACCCTCCCCCAGCGGGCCTGTGGAGGAAGCGAAGCAAGAAGGGGTTTAAAGTTTAAACCCCTTCTGTTTCAAGTCGCTTGGCAGCAGCGGCACGATCTTTCCATTGTATTCTGTGGGGCCCCTTCTCGTTTCGCTCCCCCCCTTGCCTCTGCAGGCCAGCTGGGGAAAGGAAGGTGAGGCTTTTGAAGATACCCCCCCTTTTGCTTCCCTTTCTGACACACTTCTGGTGATGTCAGGTGGCGTGGCATATGTTAATGACTTATATTAATAGGTATGCTAATGAGCTCCTGCACATCTTTTTCTACAAAATGACCCCTGTATACAAGTGTTTGGTTTCTCGCCAGTGGATTACTCTAAGGATGAAAATATTAAAGGGCATTAATGTTGAACGTTTATTAGTACTAACCATCACAAATGCAATGTGTGACCGATACAGTAGAACCAGATGGTTTCTTTTGTGAACATCACACATTTTCCAGTTAATGTAAAATGTCATCAAACTCTAACGACTTTCCAAGTTCACAGCCTCACTGTACAGTAAGAATACAACCCTCCATGTTTTCTTGAAATGCAGGTTCTGACAGCAATATTAGCAACTAGTGTGACCTGATAATTCTGAATGATGTACTACAAATGTAACTTGTTAAATCCTTGAATGGCAGACACCCGGGGGTGGGGAGAAGGGAGAAATTTGGAGTGGTTATTTCATTCTGGTCTTAACAAAAAATGTTTTCTAAATGTTATTCTGGTTTTAACAAAAAAAGTTTTTTTAATTGTCAATGTAAACCATGTTGAGCTATGAGGAAAGGCGGGGTATAGATCTTTTAATAAAAATGATAAATCCTAAAGTTTAATGTAGAGTCAGAATTGTGGGAGCAGTTCATACTTCTTTCAGTGCTTAAAATACATTAGAAGTTAGCAATCTCCATTTGTTTTTTTTGCAGATAAAGGGGTAATGGATATCATTGCTCACCCAGATCATTATTTAGACGATCTTTTTGCAGACTACTATGAAAAAGCTGCAAGCATGACTGACATCTCCACCAACTATCTCCGAGAAGGGGCTCACGTACGAGTTAATTTACTCAACAGCAACATCCCCAAAGGTCCCTGTTCCTTGTGCGGAATGGGGCGCTCTAAAAGGGAAACGGTCTACGGCTGCCTCGAGTGTTCTTCCAATGGACAAAAGTTTGTACGGCTGCATGCTGTGCCTTGCTTTGACCTATGGCACAAAAGAATAAAGTAAGATTTTCTATAAATGCCTTAGAGGTGACTGTGCCACAGACGTCCTAGTGAGTTCTAACAGTATAAAACATAGAGCCACAAATCATTTTATCTCCTTTTGGGGTTTTGAAAGCAATACTTTCTTCTGTAAGATAAACACTGATTCAGAAACAACTTCACAGAACCGTTTCCCAAATGTGTTCTGTTTTGTGGTCTTTCTTTCAAACTGAATAAACTGTAATCGCTACCATGTGCCCTTTTAGTTAGAATTTCTAAATAGGAGCTTCTTACATTAAAAAGGAAGCATATTAGTAATTTGTGTATTTGTCAGAGTAACCTGGAAACATTGGCTTTTGTCTAAGGAAAACCATGTTTTGCCTTAACTGTACCACTGTAGGATAGCAAGAAAGCATATGAATTATTTATTGATGCAATAAATATTTAATTGAAGTATCTGATCAAGAACGTGTTTGTGTTTGCTCTGTTTAAAGATACATTTAAACAGAGAAAAGCTATAAGCTAGCACTGAGCAGATGTTTAGATTGCCAAGATCTTCTCCTCTTATATTACTCTCCTTACTCTGTATTTATCACTAGCATCACTCAAACTGAGCTGGTTTTTAAATATTGTACTTGTACTATTTGTAGTGCTATTTCAAAATAATCTTTGTTTTTTTTGCAATAAAGATGTACCAGTCTGAAAAAGACAGCTCTCAATTTCTCCAGTCCCCTGTATTGGGCATAGTTTTTACGTTGTCAAATGTGATTACGTCCTAGCCGTTAGATGGCACTGTGTACAGCTGTGTTCAGGATTTCATGGTTAAAACTAGCACTGCTGAAACCTTCTAAAGTGGCTGCTGAGGACTTCTCTGCCAGAGCATTTCCAAAAGGAGAGGGGATTAAATATCCAAGCCTCTTAGGTATGAGCCACTAGCCTTGGATGCCTTATTTATTCCAATGCCACCACTTCTAATTCGCAAATGACAGTGCAATTCTAGACTTGTACTTATCAAAAGATGAATTTATTTTGATAATAAAACTTCAGCACTATTGGCATACGTTTTCCAGGAAGGATTATAGGCCTTCTGTTTGCTTTGCCAGTAGGCTGAAAAGAAACTATCTGCATTCCCATACATTTAATTAGGGGACATTATTCCCAATATGCACATTTATTTATGCCTAAGGGAGCTGGTTTTCAACAGTCATTTAAGCTGCTGAAATGTGACCAGACTGAGCAGTAATAGCAGAGCTGACTATCAAGTGCAACGATCCTCCATTGGCTATCTGCACGTTATGTGAAAGGGTGCTTGTGTGCAGCCAGTTTGGTGTAGTGGTTAGGAGCGGGAGAACAGGGTTTGATTCTCCACTCCTTCATGTGAAGCTGCTGGTGTGACCTTGGGCAAGCCACAGTTCTCTCAGAGCTGTTCTCCCAAGAGCAGGTTTTCTCAGCCCCACCTACCTCACAGGGTGTCTGTTGTGGGGAGGGGAAGGAAAGGAGATTGTTAGCCACTCTGAGACTTCGAGTGAAGGATGGGGTATAAATCCAATCTCTTCTTCTGCTTCTTACTGCAAAATCCCTATCTAATGTCCTAGGCTGCAATTCTTATTGCTGGATTAACAACACTGAACAAAGGATCAGCACTGCCATTTGATAGCATGTCACTAGGAAAGTTTTGGATCCAGTGATCTGTCAGCAGAAGGCCCTGACAGATGTGAATCTTCCTTTAGTTCCTCTCCTCTGAGATGTTCTTTCTGATCCCAGGAAAGTTGATTCCCAGGATCACAGGACCCATGTGGCCTAATCTCCATGAGGGTGCACACAGATAATTGAGATCTGGGGAATCAACTGTCCTGGGGTCAGAAAACACCACTGTGGGGAGGGTAACAAGGGAAAGATCTGCAATCCTTGTGCCTGCAGCTTGCTAGATCCAGCCCACTGAATCTGGGTTACTCTTTCCTTCTACTCCAAGTCTTACAACATGTATTTGCCAGTTACAGCTAACAGAGCCATAAATAATAGCCAATAGCTGTACAAAAACATATCCCTTTAGGCCACAGTGAATTATTGCATAAAAGGGGTCTTGGTAGTGATACCTAAAAGCCAGAATTTTTCAGTGTGGACATTCATTTTTAACCATATTACACTTGACAAGCAGAGAACAAACATCCTGCAGGAAATGGAAGTTGAATTTTTGAAGAAAGGCCTAAATCTACAAAACTGAAACTTTATTCTGCCTGTGGCAGTTGTGGCACCTCACCCTTCCTTAATGCCAGATCTCTTATCTACATGACATTTCCCCAAACACGATTTAAGATGTGTGGTGTTTTGATATGTGAATATCACGTGTGTTTTAATGTGGGGTTTTATATGTATATTGCTGTAGTTTAAAAAGGCAGGCCTATAGAGTGAGAAAGAGGAGGCCTGGATGGGTGATTGAAGTGTGTTAGTTGTACCCAAGGGTTGACATGTTTGCACAGAGAGAGAGTTGGGTTCAGTGTGTGTGGGAAAAGAGCCGAGTGAAGAGCTGTGGAGAGTGTAAGGGATCTGTGTTCCTTGTGGAAGTTTTAGCTTAAGTGGCAAGTTAGTAAATTAAGCTTTGTTGAAATTATTAGCCTAAGTGGCCAGAAAATAAGCCTTTGTGGCTAGTTCTATCTAAGGAACTTCTGAGAAAGAAGAACCTATCTGAAATCACTGCACTTATGACCTTTACTGAAATTGTTATGCCGTTACCCTTCTAAATAAAACTCTATTAATGTTTAAGAGAAAACAACTTTTATTTAAAGGATCCCTTTTTACCTCAGAACCACTCCTACATGCTGACCATTCTGTCATTTTACCAGATCTAACTATGCCACCCTATTCTTTGGGTTCAGCTAAGGAGTCTAAGGTGAGAGCCTTTGGTGGCAAGGAGGCAGCATAAGACACCTCACCTCAGAACACTACAGAGAGGTACCCTTCCAAGTGTGACATATAAAGGGTCTCAGAAAAGAGCAAAACCTTTACAACATGTGTTTGCCAGTCTGCTGAACTGGGGTCGCGGGGGGGGGGGGGGCGGGGGGGAGCCTGAGGAACCACTTGGAGCAATGATAGGCAAGCAAAGGAAGGGTCAAAATCCTCTCTCGCCATGGATTCTCTGCTCAAAACTATTCCCAAAGTTGTCTTCTATATCACCTGAGGGAAGTGGCTAGGGCTTTTGGCATACCAGAAAACCACCCCTTTGTTAATACTCTGGATCCTCTTATGGGCATACCATGGTAGTAAACTCTTTTTTCATATCTACGTTCCAAAAAGCTTAAGGCAGAATTTAAAAAATCACAGAGCATACAGACTACTCCCATTTTTTTCCATTTTATCAAACTCCGTTACTGAAATGTAACTAATTTTATTCTTGATAAAAAGACACAGAAATCACAGTGAAAAGTATAAAAAACAGAATACACATTTTGGAATGTTGCAGCTGTAAATCCAAGGCAGAAGTTGTGCGTGCAAAACCCAGAGATGTCAGTGGGACGGAAGAGAACATAGCTGTTTACTGGACTGCAACGCTAACCACCTATAATCCACACCTCTGCCTGGTGTGCATTAAGGGCTCCTGCAAAAGCAAACTCATATTGCTTTCAATGGAGGGGGCAGTGAGTTATGAGCGCAGCCCTGTCCACTCCACTGAAGTGGATAGGGAAGCCCTCGTGCTCATTGAAACCAGATGACCACTCAAGAGGAATTGCTAGATTGGGGCCCCTTACTGTCCACAAGGGGATGAACAGATCTCTTAGAACTCATCTGTTATAGTTCATCATGTTGGTAGACATTGTATTCTCTGGCAGATATGAAGCCATCTCCATCATGGTCATTCTTTTTAAATATATCAACCAAAATAGTCTCATGAACTGACGGGTCACGTTTCTTTCCATCTCTTTCAAACTCTCTCTTCAAATAACCATTTATCTGAAAGAAGAAAACGGGAAGGGACCAGAGGGATATCACAAAGTTGATTTGTATACTACTATAGTAAAATACAGAAAGGCTAATTTAAAACAGCTGGAACTCAATAAAAACAACATTATTTTTGAAATGTTAAGGTTCTTGTATTTAAACAGCAGCCTGCAATCAAGGACTTCTAAAAATGGAAATATATTACAGTTATACACTGCCCTTTGTCACACATACTGATGGATTTTTCCACAGGGCTGTTGTGCTCATGGTGGGTAGGAAGGAATCCATTAGCCAAGAGTGTTCAAATAAAGAGAGCTCTTTTGGGCGAGTGAAAAGGAATCCTATGCTACTCATGAAATTAGCCTAAGAGGAGCAGGGGTATTGAGGCCAAAAGTTCTCTAGAGAAATTAATCTGGGGGTGTATGTGCATGTTTGTGGAAGACAGTTTCGCTATTCCTTCTAGAACAGCAAGAGGAAGAAAGGTGAAGCCTGCTACTTTTAAACTTAACTTTTCATTTACCTTTGCCATGGTGCAATAGTCAGAAAAGGTTAAGAGACAAATTATAAACAAGTGGGGACCTGCAAGAAACTTGCGGGAGCAGCTGTTCTATTCCCCCCGTCTTTGATTCCTCCTCTCTCCCTCCACTTCTCTCAGTGTCTCTTTCCCCCCACCCCTCTTACTTTCTATCTCTCCCCCATGTCTACTACCACTCCTCTCTCTCTGCCTCCCTCACCCCATTATTATCTTTCTCTCTCTTTCTGCCTGGCTGCTTGGCCTCTTCCCTGCTGCAGTGGCTGCAGCTTGCCTGCATCCCTGCCTTAGCAGCAGCTTGCTGAGCCCCACCCACTGGCTTCACTGCCTTGGCGGCTCTGCTGGCTCCTCGCCGTCCTCTTCTACTGTAGTGCCTGCCATTCACTCCTCGCGCCTCACCACCTCGGCAGCATGAGCAGTGGCTCACTCAGCCTCCCCCCTCGCGGCTTCACCATCTGGGCGGCTCACCTGGTCACTCGGCCTCTTCCCTGCTGCAATGGTTGTTGTTCGCCTCCCCCCACTGCCAGCTTCACCGCCTTGGGGGCTCTACTGGCTCCTTGCCTGGCCTTTTTGCCACCTCTGCGGCTCTCCTGACCACACTCAGCCTGTTCCTTGCCACTATGGCTGCAACTTGCCTGCCCACCCCTGCCAGGTTCATGAAGACACATGAAGCTGCCTTATGCTGAATCAGACCACTGGTCCATCAAGGTCAGTACTGTCTACTCAGACTCCAGGGTCTCAGGCTGAGGCCTTTCACATCACCTACTGCCTGGTCCTTTTAACTGGAGATACCAGGGGTTGAACCTGGGACCTTTTGCCGGCTAAGTAGAGGCTCTTCCACTGAGCCACAGTCCCTCCCTCAGTAGCTCTGCTGTCCGCTCACCCAGCCTCTCTGCAGTGGTGGCCTCCTGCAGCCTCTTGTCTTCTGCCTTCTGGTCTCTTTGCTGCCTCAGCAGCTCACCTCAATGGCAGGGGCAACTCCTCCCCCACCTGCAATTTTGCCACCTCAGGAGGAGAGCTGCAGAGGCACAAGCAGTACTTTTCTTTTCGGGGGAATTAAATCCCGCCCCCATGTATTTTTCAAAGTTTTAAGATTTTTATGCAAACCTGGGGAGTCCCCCAAGTTTGGAGGAAAATCTCTCTCTGTGCAGGCTGATCTGCGGATTTCGGTGTTCGCAGATCTGCCTACGCTCGAGCAATAGACACAGGGCTATTTTTGGGCAGATACGCACAGGAACGGAGTTCCGGCTGGCTCTTGAGCTGGCCACGCCTACAACCAAAACCTCTGGCATACGTGGCTACAGAGCACGCTGCCCTCCCCACATTACATACAAGAGGGAAATGTGGTGTGTTAAAATGCCCTCTTTCCCTCTGGGGATTTCCTTGTCAAGTTCACCCCCTGCCAGTCAGCTGAGAGTGAAATTGACAAGGAAAAGCCTCTCTCTGCCTTCCCTTCTCTAGCTGACATGTGCAGCTGGAAAAGGGAAGGCAGGGAACCCAGGCATGTTGAAAATGCTGTCAGGTTTGGGGGGGGGGGTAGGAGACTAGAAAGGTGGTGCTGAAGTGCCTGGGATCTTTCAGCAGCGCCTTTCCTCGGCCATCTGGCTCAGAGGGGAAGGTGAAGAGTAGAAAGGCAATGCTGAAGTGGGGCGGAGAAGCTCGGGGGGGGGGGGGGAAGAGGCTTGCCCTGTGCTTTCCCAACACCCCTCCGCCTAGTATGCTAATGAGGTGTGCTGTCAGGGGTGTGGCCTGTTATACTAATGAGTTCCTGCTGAGCTTTTTCTACAAAAAAAGCCCTGAATAGATATATAGATAAAGATGAGTAGAACAAGAAGTTATTGTACTGAGGTGGTTGGCAACAACAATCGTTACCTCATCTCTTGAGAGTTTTTTGTCACTGTCCAGGTCTATTTGAGAGAAAGCTTCTACACTGCGTGGTCCTTTAGTCACTGCATAGAGTTCAATCTCGAAGATCAGAGTCGCGTTTGGTGGTATTCTTGCTGGTTCTAAGAATGTAACAAGACCATTACAGGGATTTTTACACTGATCACAGATAACCTTAAACACAGATAATGTGTTATTGATATTATTCTTAGCTTCTATGTTAGATATGTTTGGTTTTTAAATATCGCAGCAGGTATTTGCAAAAGAACAACTCTCATTCATTTCATGGAAATTTCTGAACGGACTGGGCCCTAACTAAACTGAAATTAAATCAGAAGAGTTTTCAGCAAAACATTAGGAAGAACTGCCTGACAGTTAGAGCGTTCCTCAGTGGAACGGGCTTTCTTGGGAGGTGGTAGGCTCACCTTCTTTGGAGGTTTCTATGCAGACGCTAGACGGCCATCTGACAGCAATGCTGAGTCTGTGCACTTAAAACAGATTATGAGAGGAAAGGTGGGAAGGGATGAGCGAATGCTTGGCTCTCGTGGCCCTTTCTCACATGCCTAGGGTAATGCTGATTGCCATTTTGGGGTCAGGAAGGAATTTTCCTCCAGGCCAGATTGGCCAAGGATCCTGGAGGTTTTTTTGCTTTCCTCTGGGCACAGAGCAGGGGTTTCAGAGGGAATGGGGGTGGGTGGGAGGTAGCTGTGAATTTCCTGCATTGTGCAGGGGGCTGGACTACATGACCCTTGAGATCCCTTCTAGTTAACTGTTCTTGAAGAGAAAGGAAAAACAGTAAATCGCTCTAAGTTTGTTCCACAATGTCAGGCAGTCGTTGTTCCTTAAACATAAAATGGGTAGAGAAACACCCATTCAATAAAAGAGAAAGGATAACTTGAAACATGTCTTTTAGAGTATGGGGGAAAGTGGTCTCAAAACATCAATGGTATTAAAAAAAATTCGAAGTTTCAAGGAAGAAACTGTGCTTCCAGAAAGACTGATGTTTAGTGTACTACGATATCCTGTTATCAAACCTACACTCCAAAATCTGGCTCTGGGTCAGAAAGAAAACGGCAGTTTAGGAATTACCAAGAAACATGTGAACTTTCCAGAGTCAGTCCTCTTGAAAAGCCATGCAGCATGCCATTAATAAGGAAGAAATTAGACTGTCATTAATCTAAAGTACGAAACTTAACATTCTTAACATGCCATCTCATCTAAAATTATGTAGTTTATTCTTCTTTCTTGAGCTTCCATACACTGCACTGAAAACAAAAGTTGGAACAGCCTTCTCCATTAACAAAGGGGAAATGAATGGTTATTGTCTTTTTGATGAATTCAGAGTGGATAAAAATACAATATAGCCTTTTGTATACAGTCAGAGACACACCTGCATAATCTGTAATCCCCAGAGCTGACGCCAGCCATGTACAAAAGCCCATCAGGTGACTGAGGTGACTGACTGACACAATCCCTGTTTTTAAAGTCCTTATTGGGCAACAAAAACCAGATTACTAAACTCCTGGTAAACCACATGCATTGTCTCCTGGGATTCTTAGCCTGATATGTTACAAATCACCCAAGCCTGGTCTACGAAATATCTTTCTTCAAACTTTTATTTAAAAAAAACCCTGAACACATACTGTATAATTCTACGGAGCTTATACTTGGCTACCTCTAAGCTCTTAAGATGTAGTAGGTTAAAGGATGCAAGCAGTTTTGAGAATTATACATACCACAGGAAAACACACGCAAAGACCTAGAAAGGGACATGCATTCTCGACCCTCAAAACTAGCACCATCTCGCCCAGCATGCAGGCTTAAGCATACAGTAGGTGGAGGGAAAAGGCTCCGTCAGTTGCAGCCTAAAACAAACAGCCGTAAATTAGTATTCAGAAACCATGCAATGCTCAACTTGCTCTTCCGAGAACATCTGTTGCCCAACTAACAGTGCAATCCTAAACTGAGTTACTTCAGCCTAAGGCCATTGATTTCAGTGGGCCTAGACTGGTGTTAACTCTGCATAGGATTGCACTGTAGGACATATTAATTTGGTTGAGGAATAATAGTTAAGAATTATCATGATATAATGGCAAACTAATTCAGACTGTGGAAGTCAAAGGGATGCAGTGCCTGCATACCTAAAGTATCACTGGTTCAAACGTAGGGCCACTGTAGATTTGACGGGAGAGGGGGAACCCACATGTATTCATTCACACGTCCACCTGATCATATATAAAGTCTGGGAGGGTCTATTTTTAACAGAAAATGGAGCACTTGTGCAAGGACAGCTGGATCCCGCCACAACCTCACCATACAACAGTGTCTGTCTGTCTGTCTCTCTCTATCTGTGTTACATGCCATCAAGTTCCTTCCAGTTTAAGTCAACCCTGTGAATTAATGTCCGCCAAAACATACTATTATTAACGGCCTTGTTCAGGCCCTACAAGCTGAGGGCTATGGCTTCCTTTATACAGCATAGCATTGTTTGAAGCAGCTTTGATTCTGGAAGCAACCTGAGCTGGAAGAAAAACACTTTGAACAACGGAATGTAGCAAGACAAGAATCTGCACATTACTTATCTATTACATGAATAGATCTCCTTTCCTGATGGCAGAATGCATACAGTTCCCAGGAAATCTTCTGACTAGACAACGCTGGGCAGGTCCAGACTGGCTTTGTTTAAGCAAGGGTTAGCGGGTCATGTAACTTCCAGCTACACCCTGGAACCATTTCCATTTTCTGTTAAAATTTAGACGCTCCCTCTGCTCTCCCTGTGGACGGACCTGGGACTTGGTATTGTTTACCCATTATAGGTACTAATCCCTTGCACATCTTTCTGTAACTTCCGACTCTATCGGTTTATCTTGCACTAGACTTTATGTTAATCCTACTTTGCCTACCTAAAAATAGGGTGGCCCAAACCCACTGTGAGTAAACCGATTACCCTCTTTCATTAGACCTTGTTCTAAACTGGCCTGTCTTTGTAACATCGACTCAGCTGCCCTTCTGTTGTGAATATAAAAGCATCAAGCTAATGGATATGCACTCTGACACATCTGATGAAGGGGGCTCTCACTTATGGGACCTTATGCTGGAATGAATTTTTTACATCTGTAAGATGCCACTTGACTCCTGTTTTATTTGACTACCATTACAAGGTGTTTATGGACAAATAACATCAAAAGAATTAAGATGGGACTAAATAATCCCTATATCTTTTTAAAATTATTATTATTTTTAAATTTCATTTATCAAAGTGAACATAACATTATCTGTAACATAAACAGTATCTTCAAGTGACAATGAACAGCATAAAACAGGTACAATCAATACAAACATAAACCATCAGAACAGTTGTCGCTCAATGCTGTCATTTGGGGGCAGGGTTTCCCTCGCCAGTGAGCTGGCTGGCAATGGACAGAAGCCCTCAAAAGCAGGGAATTGGAACCCTAGATGTTGTTGATGCAAGTTTAAAAATCTCCACAGCAAATCAGCAGCCCTACTGGGCAAAAGCCCAGTGTGGGCCCACCCCCTTCCGAAAAACACTTGGCCAGATCCAGAAGTGCCCACCAGCACCACGCTGGGGACTACTGGTGTAGCTGAAAGTATACCGAAAGGCCAAAGACACATCTTTGTTTTACCATATCCTTGTTGCCCATATGCTAGCGAAGGAGGAATGATCACTCTGCGTTTCTCTCCAGGACACATATTCAGCATGGCAATATCTAATCCTTTGATGACTTGCCCAACGCCAAGAACAAACCATTTTGGGTGACCTTCATTTTGTGTTCGGCTATGGAGAAAAACCAAGAGACACACAGAGAGAAAGCAAGATTTTAAAATATCCTTGTTAAATGTAAAGAGAGCAACTGAGGCTGTGGACAGACTGGCAGCTTGGAGTGATACGGCACTGCCTCTGATTGTAGTGCTTTAAAGTATCGCGGGTCATACCAACCAGACAGCGGCCGTCCCGTGGGCACGCATTCACATTACTGGAGTGACTCAGCCACGGAGCATCCTGCCCGGTCATTTTTTAAAAAAATGTAGGAGGGTCCATGCGCATACAGGAAGACACTATGTTTAAAAAAACCCACCCCAGTGGTGTAAACGGATCTGCAGGTTCAGATTATTCTGCATGCGCTTCCCCATATTTCAGACATCCAGCCACATGTGATGCATGCACGGGGAACTGAAAACACCACATTATGTGGTGTCTGTTTACTCCATTTCCAACTCGTTGTACAACGGGGTGAGTACGACTGGGGAATGGCTGACAGATGCGGCTGTGTGACATCGCTGGTTTAATCCGTTAGAGGAATGCAGCTATATTGGGCCAAACTGCCAGTCTGAATGCAGCTTGAGTCTGTAAGCATGGTATCATTTGTGGTGAATATGTATTAGGGTTTTTTGAAATAACTGATCCCACTTATTCATTCATGGATGACAGCCAGTCTGGGTTGTAGGATACCATATAAAGGGCTGCCAGCAACTAACTACTCCTTCCTGCTTGGGCACAGACAAAGTGTGCCATACCAGGTGGCACTGGACATCTGCCAGCGCACCAACGTCAATGGATACGTTCCCACACCTGTATTGCCATAGGCACACAACCTAGGCATTCTAACAGTGCGGCACCATATCTCAAATTAAGGCCAACAGAGTTGGAAGTAGGGACCAGTGTTCCCTCTAAGCTGAGTAAGTGTGAGCTAGCTCACAGTTCTTTAGCCTCCAGCTCACACATTTTTGTCTAAGCTCAGGTAGGATGGCTCCAGAGCAAGCTAAATTATGCAGTAGCAAAATTGCTCGCTCACAACTTTAATGCCAGTAGCTCACAAAGTAGAATTTTTGCTCACAAGACTCCACAGCTTAGAGGGGGCATTGGTAGGGACTTCTGTTTAGGTGTGCCAGGCTGTGTCCGACAACCAGTGGGAGCTTTAGAAACAGGCTCATGAGGGTCCATAGCAGGATCTAACTATGACATCACATCTGGGAAAACCACAAAGTTTCCGGCAATTCCTAGAGCTACCCAACTTCACTTCTGGGTTTTCCCCAGAAGTGATGTTACAGCACAAATGCCAATTGCTTTTAAAAAAATTTCTGCTACTTCTTGCAGCAGCGGCAAGCAAGAAGGACTGCTGGTGGTATGGCTGTTTTGGTGGAGATGGGAATGGGCCAGATCTTATCCTAGCAAGCCACAGCCCAAAATAACAAGATCCAAAGAAGCCAGCCATTCATTGGTGCAGGCAAACCAAGGAGAGGGAGGTTCAGGACCAATATTTATTTTTTACTTTATTTATACCCCAACTTTCTCCCCAGCTGGGACAAAGCAGATTACAATAATTCTCTCCTCCATTTTATCATCACAACAGTCCTGTAAGGTAGTTTAGGCTGAGCATGTACAACTGGACCAAGGCCACTCAGCAAGCTTTACCCACAGAGTAGGGATTTGAACCTGGGTTTCCCAGATTAACCACAACTCTATGCTGGTTGAGAGCCTGTTTGGTGTAGTGGTTAAGAGTCGCAGACTCTAATCTGGAGAACCAGGTTTGATTCCCCACTCCTCCACATGACGCCAGATGGGTGATCTTGGGTCAGTCACAGTTCTCTCAGAGCTCTCTCAGCCCCACCTACCAGAGAGGGTGTCTGTTGTGGGGAGAGAAGAAGAAGAAGAAGAGATTGGATTTATACTCTGCCCTTCACTACCCAAAGGAGTCACAGAGCTGTGAACTGGCAAAATCCAGTTGGAAAGTGCACTGAAAGTGGATTATTTAGTGTGCGTGATCATAGCAATCATTTAATTGTGGGTAAAAGGTCTGGTGTGCTTGCACACTTCTTCAGAGACAATGAAACAGAAGTCCCCATTTTACAATGAAACAGAAGTTTACCATTTTAGTCGGTGCACGTGTGGAAAAACAAGTATATGGTGAGGCCAGGGCTGGCCCGTTATTGTTAAATTTTAGACCGTCGCTTAGGGCGACAGCTCGACAAGGGCGCCATTCTGGCTGGCCTCGTCCCCTCCTTGCCCCGCACAGGAAGCCTCCCTTGCCGGCTTCTTGCTCCGTCCCCAGCAAGAGACTCCCCTCTTTGCAGCCCCCCAGACAGAAAGAGAAGAATGGTGGGGGGACAGGCATGGGGAACAGCCCGGGATGACGGGAAAGTGCCGCTTGCCCTCTGCTGCCCCCGCCCCTGCGGTTTCTTTGGGGGGGGGGTGCCAGAATGTAGCCTCGCCTAGTGGGTGGAAAAACCTGGGGTCATCACTGGGTGAGGTGCATATGCGCATGCGCAGACAGGATTTTTTTTTCTGAAAGCCAACCGCATGGCTCCTTACAGTGGATGCCATCTAGAAAAACCCACCGCGGAGTCACACACAGTAAAGCAATTCACGGGGGAGCTGTCTGGTTGTGCAACACTGGATCAAAGAGATCTAGCTCAAATTACAGCCAGGCCAATAGTGGGATTAACTGCCCATCTGAACGCACCCTTTAAGATGCTACTGGACTCAAACTCTGTTCTATTGCTTCATACCAACACAGCTATCCACCTGAATATAGATATGACACCGAATTGAATGAATTGGAATCCTCCCCCCTCCCCCTCCCCCTGCACCAGCATACATTAATTAATTAATATTTATTTATTTATTTCAGATTTATACGCTGCCCTCCCTGCAAGCAGGCTCAGGGCGGCTAATAAGGGCACACAGTACCAAACCCCATACAAGATAAACATTTAAAATGCAATAACAGTAATAAAACAGTAGTAAAACAGTTCAAATAAATTGCAATAAAATGCTTCGAATCGTGGTCGTCAGTATTTAGATGGCAACCTATCAGAGTTGGGTCCGACCTCTCAAGACCGTCAGGCCTGGGCTGTGTTCAGAGCCAACCCTTATCGCCAATGTTATTTGTGATGGGATGGTACTGAGGGTGGCGGCTCCTAGCCAAAGGCCTAGCAGAAGAGCTCCGTCTTGCAGGCCCTGCGGAACTGCATAAGATCCCGCAGGGCCCTGATCTCCTCCGGGAGCTCATTCCACCAGACAGGAGCCGCCACTGAGAAGGCCCTGGCCCTGGTTCGGTAAGCCTGGCCTCCCTGGGGCCCAGGACACAAAGTCGATGTTGCAACCCCGACCGAAGTGCCCGCTGGGATATATATGGGGAAAGGCGGTCCCTCAGGTACGTTGGACCCTGGCCGCCATATATGGCTTTAAAGGCAATTTCAGAGACCTGCCTGAACCTGGGCTGCCTGGTTCTTTATGAATCAAACAATAGCCAACCCGTTTATTTAGCAGGGGAGGGGTGTGTGATGCAGCAGTGCAAACCCAGCAGAGAAGAATAGGATCCTGGGGGGGGGGGGGGAGAAAGGTGGAGAGTACAGCCCCTCCCCCACTCACCTGCAATAAAACTTGGTTTTATCAGTGGCCAAGTAGCCGTCATAATGGGCATTCAGTAGATCGCCCTTCTTGCTCTTTTGTTGGCACTCTTTGGGGACGTACACGACTTCGATTTGCACGTCGTCCGCCGAGGCGCCTCCTCTCTGTTGCCCGCTCGCCCGGAGAGTCAGAAGAGCGAGAGCCTGCAGGGAAAGGCACAGCATGACCGCCCCGAAACGCATCTTCTCGCCTGGCACGACCGACCCTCCTCCGCAGCAGCAACAGCGGCTTGCAAGCGCAACGTCAGAATGCGCCCCCTCTCGCTTCTCCCGGGGCTGCGTGGCACTGCCATTGTTTGACGTCATCCAGGGGCGTGGCCCCAAATAAATCCAGATGTTGCCTCGCGTCGGCTTTATAAGCCAGTCTGGTGGCTTGTTTCCGCCTTTGCTTTGAGCCCTCCTGTCTTCTTGTCCTCCCTGCTTCCCTACCCCGCCCCATGTGGTTTTTTGCAGAGCTGCTCAATTTCAAGCTACGTGTCCAGGTCTCCTTCCTTGTTTTACACCTAGGGGGTGGGAAGTAGGGTGGTGATGGTGGAAGGCAGATGGGGCAGCAGGACCTGCCGGGCAAATTTCTTCCGTCTCCTTCTCTCTTTGAAACTTGCGGCGAAAGAGAAGCATTTATCCCATAGTGGAGGAAAATTCGGGACGGCTCTCCCCACGACTTCCGCGCGAGTGTCATCCAACGATATAACTTAATAGCTTCCCTTGAATATATATTCTTGCGTGTTCAGGGCGCTAGGGTGCCGCCTGATTCCTTCCTCTGCTGCGTGTCTGCTTGGAATTAAATCCCACTCTATTCAAAGAAGCAGCGCATTCGCAAACTGGGTTAAAAACCCCTCCTAAATCCCTTGCAGCCAAACGTGTAACTGTTTAGCATTCCACGGTTAATCTCCAGCAAATGAGCACAGGGTTGCGGTCTGCAGGTTATAGAGAGGCGTACTGGGGGGGGGAAAGGTGTGTCGTATATAGCCATAAATTGGATGTTGTGTTTGTGCATAGATTGGGGGGACTGTATCCCGAGTGATTTCTTTAAC
The DNA here is from genome assembly GCA_029233225.1 of Lepidodactylus listeri. Classification (NCBI taxonomy): domain Eukaryota; kingdom Metazoa; phylum Chordata; class Lepidosauria; order Squamata; family Gekkonidae; genus Lepidodactylus; species Lepidodactylus listeri. The sequence goes on along the minus strand of JARCFY010000010.1, from coordinate 24,246,607 downwards.
TAGCCCCTTCGACGCGTGTGTACGCACGCGCCTGTGCATTACGACTTCCTCTTGACTTTTTTTGGACCGATGAGGATTTGCAAGCTGTGCGTGCGCACATTCTCTCCCCCCCCCCCCCTTCCCTGTTGTTTTTTTTAAAAACCAGCCCCTTTCATCCAGGAAGTGAATGACACGTCAGGGTCAATGGCACCAAACGCAAAGGAGAGGGAGGGAACGGGGAAGGAGAAAAGGAAAGAAAGCGGCTGCCGAGGAAGGAAGTAATCGGAGCCAATGCAAAGACTGCCTCTTTCCGCACCCCCCCTTTTTTTATTTGGTAATCGCTTTCTTTCTCCCCCCACCCCCCCCAGTGGCTGGGATGCGCATAGGCAATGAATGACTCCGCGGCGGCTGCTGTTGTTGCTTTTGCACGTGCCTATAAGCCAGATCGGGCAGCCTCTCCAGAGCCGACCGGATCCAAAGGCGGCTGCCGCTTCTGCTCCCCGAGCTAAGCCGCTCAGCTGTCCATGTCCATAGCGGCTGTCGCTGCCTCTTCGGAGCGTGGAAAGGAAGAAGAGCCGACCCGAGGAGCCCCACTGGTTTCTGCTGCTCTTTCCCTGGAGGGGGAGGGAGAGACCAGGATGCTGCGCCAGCCGCCGCTTTGAACTATGGAAGGAGTTCTGTACAAGTGGACCAATTATATCACAGGTAGGGAGGACGGTTAGGGGCATCTGGGCGCTGGGGAGGTGGGTGTCCCAGAGCCCTTCTTGGTAAGGAGGCAGACAGGCTGGCCCTGCCGAGAACCTCATCAGCACAGAAAAGAGGCTCCAGGGAGGTTCTTTGTCCACCTGCTTCGATGCCACCTCAGCTTACTGTGAGTCCAACCATTGGTTTTTCAAGGTCAGTATTGTCTATTTTGGCAGCAGCTTTCCAGGGTCTCAGATCTTTAATGTCATCTATTGTGTCTTTTTGGTGGGAGTGAGTTGAACCTGGAACCTTGAGCATTGAAAAACTGATGCTCTGCCACTGTGCCAGGCCCATAGCTACAGTGGGGCCTCTCTGGGCCCAGCCCCTCCCCCCCCCCCGACTTACCACTAAGGCCCCCTGACTTCCCATCGAGCCCAGCCCCCCCCCCCCCCAATTTCCAATGTTTTATTTTATTTATCGCACTTGTAACTGGCAAGCCCTGCACCGTCCTCCAATCCCATGCCCAGGATAAAAATTATGCTCTAAGTGGGCTGGGAAATTTAGAGACAAGCGCTTAAAGCGTACTGCGGGATTTAGTGAATATGACTCAGTTCTGCCGATGCTTTGAAACCCTTAGCTCACATTCTCCGTTCTCGTTCTTCCACAGGTTATGCAGATAGAAATAGCTGGGGTTTGTAGCGTGGAAAACATTTCAGAGGCTGAGTCAGAGGTGCTCTGATAATTTCTTGTGGTTCTTAGTTTATCACTGAACGTGGGCCTTGTGGGTGTTTTTGCAAAATAGGAAACTTGGGGATCATGAGTAATGTGAGGAGACATGCCTGGTCTTCAGAGGGGGTCCTGTCTGCATGTCAGCCAAACTTAATTGCCCTCAAGATTGATGCTCTTAAGAAGCCTAAAGAAACAGTCGTAAGCTGTACCACTGAACAAGTAGATGGTGAATCTTTTTCTCTGAGATTCTTCCCCCCCCCCCCAAAAAAAAGAACTGTTTTGCTTTTAACATAGTGGGATTTGTTGCCTTATTAAGCTGTTTGCTGCTTGCCATTGAATCGCTACTGCCATTTGATGTAGAGAGGGAAAAGAAGATCTCCTTGATCTTTTTCTCCCTCTCCCAAAATGCTATACCTTGATGGCACCCAGTGAAGCTGATGGGCAGTAAGTTCAGGACAGACAAAAAGACATACTAAACACAGAGAGGGATTAAACTGGAATTTGCTACCAAAGGATGTAGTGACTGCCACAGGAATAAACAGCTTTAAAAGGGGATTAGATAGATTCATGAAGGATAAGTCTATCTATGGTTTACTAGCCATGGTTACTGAGGAAAACCTCCACGTTCAGAGGCACAAAGCCTCTCAAGCCCAGAGCCAGGAGACAAATCAGAAAGGTTTTGGCCTCTCTGCCCTGTTGTTGGCCTTCCAGAGGAATTGGTTGGCCACTGTGTGAGACAGGATGCTGGCCTAGATGAACTATTGGTCTGATCCAGCAGGACTCTTGTTATGTTCTTACGATATAGTTCAGATAACGTACCCTTTGACTGACTTTATATGTGTTTACCGTTGTGGGCCCTGAGAACAAACCACTAGCTTTCCAGTACATTCATGTCAACTTTGGTTACTCTTCACTGTTCACTGTTGACTTATAGGGATCCATGTCCCAGAAGCTCACATGTTTTCTGTATAAAGAGCTGCTCTGCACTAGTCAGTCCTTCTTTTGGCCTAGTACTGTCTGTCATCTTGGAGGAGGGTTTCCACAATGACTGTGGCTAATCCTGCTGTTACATGTACAAAGCAGAAGGATGTGAAAGCCAAGAGGGGTGTTTCCCCCAATTTTTTCCCCTGAGGCTTAAAAATTAATTTGGTGCATTTAATTATAATACACTATTAAAGAGGTCAGTGTTTTCAAAGTTATAAAGCTTAGCTTAATATCCAAGTATGCTGTTAATCCTACCTAGAGCGACTTGTGTGAGAGTTTCTGTCCAAGTAATACACTCTCTCGTGTTCACTGCAGAATTTGTTCTCTACAACTTTTATTTTTCCCTTAACTTTTAGATGGCAGACATTAAGATATGTGTCCTGTGGTAGTATATGGTGTAGCGGTTTACAACTCTTTCTTGCATATTGGATATACTTGCAGTTTTCTTATAGAAAATGAAGACATTTATACTTTTAAGTTCCATGGATATGTGAGAAAGTACAATTTTGTATGTTAACTGAGTTATAAATGATGCCTCTAATAAATTATATCTTTAGGTTTGACCGGAAAGTAAGTATAGCCTATATTTCAACCCCCCTGCCCCCCCCCCATGCTCTATGTTTTCCCCTTGGCTTCAAAATTCCTGGAAAGCTCTAGCGAAGCATGTACCCTGAGTTTTTCCTTCTCCATAATTATGTTTAGTTTAGACTTTTTAAAAAAGTACTCACTTCCTGGTTCTAAGGGGTATGCTTCAGATCTTAGATGCTACTTCTTTTAAAGTTCTGCCCCTTATCTTGAGATAAAGAAGAGATTGGATTTATACCCTGCCCTTCACTACCCAAGGGAGTCTCAAAGCGGTTTACTAACTCCTTTCCCTTCCCCTCCCCACAACAGACACCCTGTGAGGTAGGTGGGGCTGAGAGAGCTCTGACAGAAACTGCTTTTTCAAGAGCAGCTCTGACAGAACAATGGCTTCCCAAGGTTATCCAGCAGGTGCAAGTGGAGGACTGGGGAATCAAACCCGGTTCTCCCAGATTAGAGTCTGCACACTTAACCACTACACCAAACTGCCTCTTTGACTACAGTAGATATTCTATACTGTGAAATGTTCCTTTGTGGCTCTTGATTAAGGGAGACATCCTATTTGTACAGTTACATTCAAGTCCAGTAGCACCGTAGACACCAACAAGTAGCACCGTAAGAGACCAACAAGAACTTCAGGGTATAAGCTTTCGAGAGTCAAATCTCCCTTTTTCAGACACAAGTAGGAATGCGGCTCTCTGAGTCATTCTGTCCCAGCTAGAAACTGTTCTATTTGTAATATATCCCAATTTGAAACTGTACCTGGTGGTGTTCAGGCACAAGTGAGGTGAACCTCAGTTTCTTGAGATCATACAAGGCTGTTGTACTGAGGCAGGGCTTGTTTTAGCATAGCTTTATGCAATAGAAAAAAAACAAAATATTGGGAAACATTTATGAAACAGGTGGCCACTGCTAAGGTGTGTGCATCCCAAATGGCAAGTTGTGGGAGCTTTGTAGATGGTTTTTCAGGTTGCCGGCAGTGAATGTTAGGAAATATATTATAAAGAGGCAGAAGTCCTAAGTTGGAAACACCAGGCAGGTGCAAAATCCTGTTTATTGTTGGAGAAGGAATGGACCTTTGCATCACTCTGTGGCTGTCAACATGTTATTGAGGAATACCTCCCATAGCATCTTATCAGCAGTCTCCCAAATGTAAATTCTGGAGGCATCCTGTTAATTCTGCTGCAGTCGAACGACGGAGCCATGAGCCCATTTTGTCAGATGCATGAACTGCTATGTTCAGTTGGCTGAGATATATATACACACGCACACACACAAAGCTGCAGACAACAGAAGGACGAGGGGGAGTTATCGCGAAGAGAGCTAAGAACATAGCCCGGTTTTCCAGAACATAGGTGTATTATATAACATTGCAGGGAAGAGGTGAAAACAAGATCCAGTCAAAACAGTAAGAGATGCGCTCAGAGTGGATGTGGACCACTCCCAACTGTTGATGAATTAGCAAAAGTAGGATGAATTTGGATGCTGTATGTAAACCTGTGAGGAACAATTCTTTTATGAAATAGGCAAATAGTTCCTTATCTTACAGTATCATATAATGTATTTCACATATATCCCTCAGCTAGTGGCAGCTAGTGGCAGCTTAAATGGGACTGGCAGGCAAAACTGCGTTATACAGGGGCAGGCCATTGGTCTAACAAGATCAGCATTGTCTACTCTGTGTGGCAGTGGCTCTCCCAGGTCTTAACTAGAGTTTTTTTCATAAAACCAGCTACCCAATTCTTTTAACTGGGATACCAGGGATTGAACCCAGGACTTCTGCATGCCAAGCAGTTGTTCTTCCACTGAACCACGCCCTTATTTCAGTCCCACATCAAGACAGTAGTATCTTGACTGAGATCCACTTAACTTTAACAGTGTAACACCAGACCCTTCTCTGGGAGTGAATAAAGACCTGAAATGCACTCTTGATTTTCCTTGCCATGTGGTATTTTGGCTGGTTTAGTAATATGCACCTAGTAGCAATTCTAGCTGCTTTTAAAAATAAATAAATCCCTTTGAGTAGTAGCATATGGAAAGCTATTTGGAGAGAGGAAGAAGGATGCTAAGGGACTGAAGTCTCCATATAGAACAAGGTTTGGATTCCATTTTGGGCTGCGGAGTATATGTGTGTGTGCTTGGTGACCCTTTTGAGAAATGCTTAATCTGCCCCTTGAACAGGACGTGTCTGTTTTATCATTATGTGTATTATTCTGAAACTTGGCCTCTTTCTTTTTTTTTACCCCCCCCCCCCACTTTGTTAAAATCTTATTTCCTTTGGAAATGTTCTTGAATTTGGTAAGTTTGTAGGGTGGCTACAATTTTTGTAGCTGCTTCTTCCGAGGCAGGTTGTTCGGGGTTAGATTTGATGTAATCAAAGAGAGAAAGGTTGCCATTTTATAGGGTAAGTTAAGGCCATTAGATATGGCGGGGTGGCCGTGTTTGTTCATGCCCCTGCCTTGCTCACATCTAAAGTATTGGCTGGCTGTGTGGTTTTTAAAGGAAATTGTGTATGGGGTTGAAGAGAGCTGAGCCTTCCCTTGCCTTATGCTCGCCACAGTTTGTCATTGGAAGCACTTTTCTCCTCAGCCCAGTTTACCTAGTGTGGGAACTGGGCAGGGAGAAAATGGCACGCAGTCAGTCACAGAGTACAAGAAAGGGCACAGTTCAACTCTAATTTGTGAGCCCATTTTATTGTAAAAAGTAGGCCAATCTCACCCGTCTGGTTTTAGATATGAAAAGGACAGACATATACAGAACCAGTGTGGCTGTCCTCATCTCATCTACTTTGAACTTCAGACATAGCCTAGCCAGTCACTTAGAACTCTGCTTGTCTGTTTTATTATCCATGGCCAGCTTTGTCTATCTGTCTCCATTCGCCTTTGTTAATATACAAAATCATATAAAATGCACAATTATATACAATCCAAAACCAAACATCTGTCTGTTTGTCTATTTGATTCACTGCTGTATAGTTGTACTGTGTTTACATATGCTTTACATGTGGCTTCCTTGACTTCAGATTCAGAGTCACAATGGCATAAACAAGTCTGCATGTAAAGATAAGGCAGAGCATGGTTAATGACAGATTAAAAAGGAAAGTGCCTCATTGAAGGAGGAGGAAAACAGTGTTAGGAGGTGCAATTTAGTTTTGAAGGATTCTCTCGATATTAAAGATGAACTATTCTAATCTTTTGTTCTCAGTATTATTTTATTCCCCACACAGTGTTGCATGACATTTTGGGAAATGGGTGTGTGTGCTTGTCCCTGGATGTAGTGTAACATGACATTAATGGTGGACAGAAGCATGGCAGTTCTGGAACCATACCAGATTATGAGGAATGTTAAGTAGATGAAGGAAGCAATTGTAAGCAGGTCTATTCAGAAGTAAATCCCATTTTATTCACTGAGAGTACTGAATTAAAGGGGATCTCTGAGCATGCATGTTTTGGATCACAGGAGAGATCTGATTGTTTTGCTGTGGATTAAGCCACCGCCACCTGCAAAAACACAGTTTCCTTATGTGTATAGTGATCATGCCTACTTGATGTTGTTTGAGAGAGAGAGAGAGAGAGAGAAACGAGGGAGACACTGTTTTGCTGAAAGTACAGTTTGCAAACTTCCAAGATCAGATGATAAGAGAAAAGGATGATGGCTATCAGAAAAAATTGGGTGAATGAAAGGAAGGAAGTAGAGATGGAAGGTACTGACAAGAAGAGACGGTCAGGAAGTAAGCGTATGTCACTTCCTGTAAGCCATATAAAGTTCTGAATGGGCAGTTATACTTGGGAACTTCAGCTGGTATATCAAATCAATCAGTACTGTAAATCTAAAATACTGTTTGATACTATTAGGGGGAAAAATTGACTGATCAGTGTGATTAGAATTAGTGGGAAGTTGGAAAATACTTATGATTCCCTGTAAGATATTAGATGGGGAGGTTACCAGACGAACCTCTGTTTTGTAGGTAGTCGATCTAGGGTTTGGGAGACTCAGGTTTGACTTCCAGATCTGCCGTGGTAGCTAGTTGGTTGCCCTTCGATCAGCTACAGTACATACTCTCAGCCAAGCATAACCTCCCAGCTGAAGAAGTGAGCAGTGACTCACGAAAGTTCATATACTCTGCCACAGATTTTGTTGGTCTTTAAGGTGCTACTGGACTCTTGCTTATTTCTGCTGCTGCAGAAAGACTAACACGGCTACCCATCTGGATCTATAACCTCTCATGTTTGTTGTGAGGATAAAATGGAGTAGTGGAGAACAATATAAGCTGCTTTGAATCCCAGTTGGAGAAAAAGGGAGAGTATAAATGAAGTAGATAAATAAAGTCAGTGTGATTTTAAAAAAAAAGAAAAAAAAGAATTACATTTGAGAAATTAAAAACTAATCTGTTTGCAGTCTGAACTTGTCACTTTCTTCTTTATTAAAATAGGCTGCGTTTCTGAAAAAAAATATATAGTAAAAGGATTTTCCTTAATGAAGTAAAGCCTCTGTTTCCACTTCCTACTGATGCGCATGGGCTGTGAAGCTATAGTGCTGTTAATTTGTGAGCATAAAAGCCGTATGGAAATATTTTAGAGTATGGCTCATGAGTTATATTAGGGTTTTTGACCTTCATTAAGAATCTTTGACTGCAGCCGGGACTGAGTGTACAAAAGCTAGATGATGAAAATTATATGATGTACCGTTTTAAATAAGATGACTTGAGGGGCCATTTCATTTTTTAAAATGGAGCAAAGACTTGCTTGCTAAAATGCAGGTTCGCACTCTTCCTTAATTTTCAGAAAGGTAACAGAAGATGCGTAAAATGAATAACTGAAATCGGGTTTCTACACATTCATGAGCACTTTTTATCCTTGTTCATTTTCTTGCTTTATAGGGTCATCTAAAGGGATGGCAAGAGATAATGTCTTTTTCACCGCGGTGGAAAGGCTTCCTCGCCGCCAGAACAATAGGGCTGTGTGTTCCCTTGGTGCGGCTCAGTTCTGAGTTGCATAAACTGCTTAATCAGGTTTCCTTCAACTGCAGAGACGTGGGGTTTGTTTGATTCTACAATGCTCTGCTCGTATTCTTCTCTGCTTGAGTCAAGCTCGAATTTCTGCCACACACATAATGGAACCAGTCTTTTCCAAACCTATGAATCTCTCTTAGGTTGTTTTGTCTTGCTATCATGACCTATATCTTCTTTATCTGGTTTCCTTTAAAATGTTGGGAAAATAGATTTTACAAGTCTGCTTGATTCAAATGCCCTTGTTCCACGCTGCTAGTTCATAATGCAGTCTTGTAGCAGAGTTACACCCTTCTAAGACCATTGACTTCAGTGGATTTAGAAGAGTGTAACTTTGTTTAGGATTGCAGTGTTAACCCCTTTACAATTAGCTATAAGCTCTGGTTTTCTACATTCCGTGTCACAAGGATAGATAGAGGCAGGATGAGTCTGCGTGTGGAAAAAAAAGAATTTCAGACAAAGCAGGCAGCTGAAACTGGAAGAAAGTTGCATTCTTGGGGTTGCCAACTCTGACTTGGGAAATTCCTCGAGATTTGGGGGCAGTGCCTGGGAATGGTGGAACTCAGCAGAGATGTAGTTCTATAGAGTCCACCACAGGAACTGATCTCTCTAGTTTGGAGAATTCCAGGCCTTCCCTGGAGGTTGGTAACAGTTCTTGGTCACAACAATGGAGGGTAGCCTTTATTTGTAATTGGGCTGCCTCTTAACCACATTTTTTTCTCCTGGCTGTTTCCTCAAAGAAGGTGGTATTGGTCAGACTGTACTTATACCAGATTTACAGAGTTTCCCTTTTTAGACAAATACAGTACTGACTGGGGAAGTACTGACACTGAAGTATTAATCTTACAAGGCTTAGTTCTTGAAAAGTGCTTACATATGATGCTTCAGTAGCTCCTAGGAACAAGTGGTGAATGGGAACATTCCAAATGGGTTGTCATATTAAGTCTGTAGAAGCAAACTAAAGCTGGAGTCTGGCAGTAGAAGGGACTAAAAAGAGATTAGATTTATACCCCCGCCCTTCACTCGGAGTGGCAGAGCAGATTACAATCTTCTTTCCCTTCCTCTCCCTACAACAAACACCCTGTGAGGTAGGTGGGGCCGAGAGAGCTCCGCTCTTGAGAGAATAGCACTGAGAAAACTTGTGACTGACCCTAGGTCACTCCAGCAGCTTCATGTGGAGGAGTGGGGAATCAAACCCGGTTCTCCCAGATTAAAGTCCGTGCTCCTGACCACTACACCAAACTGGCTTAACAACCAACAAAGTGCCTTAAAGACTAACTGCAGTTATTCCTTCATGAGCTTTCCTGTGTCTAGAGATCACTTTATCAGATACAGAAGAGGCCTTAATTTTTCTTGACAGAGCTTTGCATGTAAAAGTTAACTGCAAAGTCTTGTCAAGCCCACAAAATAAGCATGGGGGACATCTTCGTCTTTATCTTTTAGGTGTTGCAAATACTGTTCAAGTATCTGAAGGATATTTAAGTATCTGTTTAAGTATCTGAAGAAGTGTTCATGCACACAAAAGCTTATGCCCAGAATAAAACTTTTTTGGACTTAAAGGTGCCACTGGACGCAAACTTTGTTCTGTGTAAATATTTACCAGAGTAGACAAAAGTAAGGTTCTCAATGCACAGGTGGGCCTGAAGATCTCCAGGAATTACAATGGATCTCCAGACTGTAGAGATCAGTTCCCCTGGAGAAAATGGCTGCTTTGGAGGGTGGACTCTTATGGCAATATACCCCACTGAGGTCATCACCCCAACTCTAACCTTCACAGGCTTTGCCCTCAAATCCTCAGGAATTTCCCAACTTGGAGGTTGCAACCCTACTTAAATAGACCTGGAAATGATAGTCTAGTGAGTGTAAGGTAAAGGTTTCCCTTGCTCAAAAGCCAGTCGAATCCGACTGTAGGGATGCGGTGCTCATCTCTGTTTCCAAGCTGAAGAGCCAGTGCCGTCCAAAGATGTTTCCGTGCTCATGTGGCCGGCATGACTAGACACAGAGGCGCACGGAACACTGTTTACCTTCCCACCAAAGGGATACCTATTTATCTACTTGCAATTTCTTGCTTTCGAACTGCTAGGTTGGCAGGAGCTGAGACCAGAGACGAGAGCTCACTCTGTCACTCAGCACTCGGGTCTCGAACTGCTGAACTTCTGACCTTCTGGTCTGCAGTTCAGCGTCTTAACCACTTGAGCCGCTATACAGTTATATAAAAAAGGTTATCATTGGTTGTGTGTTTTTTAAAAGTATATTTTGTTTCTGAAAGTTTTTTGAGTATGCATTGGCCCTATTTTCCAATAAAGACCTCAATAATGCTACTGTTCACGTGAGATTATCTTTGCAGTGAAACAGAATAAGACTGATGTTGCTTTCTGCTCTTTATGGTTCTTTTCCCAGGTTGGCAGCCTCGCTGGTTTGTTCTAGATAACGGGATATTGTCTTACTACGATTCGCAGGATGATGTTTGCAAGGGCAGTAAAGGAAGCATAAAAATGGCTGTGTGTGAAATCAAAGGTAAGTCCAGCAAGCAGGAACTTGTTATATATCAGCTCTTTGAAATGGGCCTGAGAGCAGACAGACATCCGGTGCAGTTGACATAACTTAGGTGGAATCTATTTTGTGTCACAATATTCAACTCAGGTGCTTTCTGCACCTGACTAAAGCTCCCGAGCTGTCTATTTGATGGGGCATCCTCTTCTATACTACCCAGCGTGTTAGTTAGGATCTGCCTCCCAAGCTCTGGTCTCTGTGTCCCTGCCTTCCGAGGTGAGGTGGCTGGCAACTAGAGACAGGGCGTTTTCAGTAGTGGCACCTCGCCTTTGGAATGCCCTCTGCCTTGAGGCTCACCTGGCATTTGCCATACAGGCACTGGGGCAAGACCTTTCTTAAAATCCGATATTTTAGCCATGGATTTTAAATCTTTTTTCGCTGTTTTGTGTTCTGCTACTAATTTGAGGTGTTTTATGTGGGGGTTCGTTGCTCAGTAGTTGGCTTGATGCTGTTTTTATGCCCCGTCTTGTTTCAGATAGCTTTTTAATGCTTTGTTTTTATGTTGATGATGTGTGGTGTTTTTATAACGTTATGGTATTGTTTTTACTTTGAAACCACCTTGAGCAGGCCTCTGGAGGGGCAGCATATAAATGCCCAGAATAAATAAATAAGTTCAAGGGAAGCCCCGTGTAAAGTGCATCCTGCCCATCAAACCTAAAAGTTATCAAAGCAACAGACAGTAGTAATTTGTGGCACACCAACAACTGAAAGTTTGGAATTTTAAAATTTCTGTCTTCCAATTTCAGAGGATAAAAATGTTGTAAGTAAAATAAAAATAAGAACATAAGAGAAGCCAATGTTGGATCAAGCCAATGGCCCATCCAGTCCAACACTCTGTCACACAGTGGCCAAAAATACCAGGTGCCATCAGGAGGTCCACCAGTGGGGCCAGGATACTGTTACCCCCCCCCCCCCCAAGCACCAAGAATACAGTGCATCACTTGCCCCAGACTGAGAGTTCCTATCTATTCCTTGTGGGTAATAGCCACTGATGGACCTCTGCTCCATATGTTTATCCAGGGCTTTTTTTGTAGAAAAAGCCCAGCAAGAACTCATTAGCATAATAGACCACACCCAATAGCAGACATACTCATTAGCATATTAGGCCACACCCCGACAGTGCAGCTCCCTCCCAGGATTGGCTTCCCCGGGTGCATGGGGAACCTGAGGGAAGGAAGGCAGTTTAAACTGCCTTCCCTTCCTGGATCAGCTTGGCTTCTCCAGGTGCCCTGTGGCTTGTGAGGCGCCTGGGGAACCCGGGGGGGGGGGGAGGTTGTAGGCGTGGCCAACTCAGAAGCCAGCTGGAACTCCATTCCTGTGCATTCCTGCCCAAAAATAGCCCTGTGTTTATCCAATTTCCTCTTGAAGCCGTCCATGCTTATAGCCACCACCTCCTCCTGTGGCAGTGAATTCCATGTGTTAATCACTCTTTGGGTGAAGATGTACTTCCTTTTGTCTGTTCTAACCTGACTGCTCAGCAGTTTCATGGAGTGTCTACAAATAAGAACGTAAAAATAAGGAGTATAAAAAAATATGAGTAAGGACTCAAGGGTGAAAGCTGCCATTTGGGAATCGGATCTCTTTTTAAAAACAGATGGAGAGAATGGCGTGGAGAGGTTTGGCATGCTACTTTCCCCATTTAGGTAATTTCAAAGCTGCACCCTGCTGTCCTCCCCCACAAAAAGGAACCAGTGCATTGGGTGTATCCAGTGCGGCTGTCCCTCATTCCTGAAAATTCTGTACAGTCCATACACATTTGAAGCAGGGGGCTCTCTGTAGTAATAACATTGCCTTTGAGCATGTGTTGAGTGCCAGTCCCTTTTCAGTAGGAGATCATGGCAGACAGTTAAAGCCCCACCTCCTCTCCTTTTAGACAGTGGTCCGGATCCAACCATGCAGTTCCTCTGATGGAATGATATTTTGTAGAAGAGGGTGCAAGTAATTTCTACCCATCCCCCCTTCCCTGCAGACCATGTTGTTGCTGTTGTTGGGGGTCCTCTGACCCCCATCCCCGGAATAAAATTTTGGAGGGCTCAGTGGTCTGCAGTATGAGAGGGGAGAGAGTCCTGCTCTTCGAACTGTATGAGTGGTTGGATGTGCTCAGTTGGATGCTTGAAAGCACATGTGACAAAAACTGTGTGTGCACTTGACTAGGTCAGACTGACCCTATTATTGGCCCGACCCAGACAGCCCAGGCTAGCCTGGTCTTGTTAGATCTTGGAAGCGCTAAGCAAGGTCGCTTAGTACTGGTTCGTACTTGGATGGGAGACCAACCAAGAAAATCTCAGGTAGCTATACAGAAGCTGGCAATGGCAAACCACCGCTGTTCATCTCTTGCCTTGAAAACTCTATAGTCTCCATAAGTCAGCTGTGTCTTGACTGCACTTTCTACCGTCACCACCCTGTTAGTAGCCTTGGGTGTCGAATCAAAGTTTACTTGTATCTCTGTTGATTTAAAATACTTTAACCAGCCTTTTCTTGCTGTGTGCGACTCAAAGGGGCTTCCAGAGAATGCAAACTTATTCACCAGTTGTTTTCTTTGTGTGTGTGTCTGTGTAAAAGAGCATCCACATATACAGTAACCTCAATTTATTTATTTATTTGTTTGTCTGTCTGTCTGTTTGTTTATTTATTTATTACATTTCTATCCCACCTATCCAGCAAGCTGGCTCAAGGCGGCTACCAACCATAAAATACCATAAAAATGGTTTACAAGCTTAAATAAACAACATCAGCGATAAAACAGTATAAGCAACAATCAATACTGGCAGCAACAGGGTTCTCATGGTGAAAGGCGGTGGCAAAAGGTTCAGCAGATTGGGCGATGATATCCTATGTCGCCCCAGTGGCGGCTCCTAAGGAAATTGTTGGAAGAATTCTCAGATTCTTATTTCACAGTTTGCTGTGAAGGGGGAGGGAGCTGAGGTTGAATCATAGAATCACAGAGTTGGAAGTGCCTCACCAGAGGGAAAACTACTAATAGCTCACATAATCTAAGGTTTCCAAGTCAGAGAGCATGGCTTCTTGTCACTTCTCACTTTGGCAAAGTGCTTGGAGGGGGGGCGACAGTGGGAGGGCTTCTGGAGTTCCGGCCCTGCTGGTGGACCTTCTAATGGCACGTGGGTTTTGGCCACTGTGTGACACAGAGCGTTGGACTGGATGGGCCATCGGCCTGATCCAACATGGATTCTCTTACGTTCTTAAACCTGAGCCCGGGTACTTCTCATTCTAAAAAACAAACATAGGAAGAATCACAAACAAAACAAAAGCTCATTCCTTTTGTGCCCAGACTATTTATAGCAAATATACCTCCTTGAACTCAGTTATGGCTTTGCTACCAAAGTCACATGGACACTGCTTTATACCAGATAAGACCACCAGTGATCCATGAAGGTCAATATTATCTACTCAGACTGGCAGTGGCTCTCCAGGATCTCAGTCTCTTCCCATCTCCTCCTACCTGAGCCTTTTAGGTGTAGATGTCAGGGATTGAACGTGGGACTTGTCTTGCAGACACTCTGCCACTGAGCTCCTGCCCCCTTTTCAAGGACTGAGAGCAAATTTGTAAGCTTGGGAACTGTTTTCAGTATCTCCCCCTCCTTGGCTCAGGTAAAGCCATTGGAATCTTCAGAACATAATAGAGGAGGCAAACCTGAGCACCTGGGAGCAAGCTTTCTCCAGAAGCCTTGCGCCATTCCTATGCCTCCTACCTCTAATTTCTTTTAAAGCACAAGCTGCTCCCATGAGTCATTTTTGCAATTCAGTTCACATCCAAGAAATGACTCAGTTCTAGTCTGTGTATGTGGCAGAATGAGGTGGTAGAATCCTGAGCTGGTAGAGTGGGTTGGATCCCTTCAGTCTGCAGACGGGGAATACCAGTTTTGAATGCCTTCCCCTTTTTAAAAAAGATCTCCCTGCAGAGGAGGAATGTTCCAGCTTTATCTTCTCCTTGTTGCATTAGGTCTCTACTTGCAGGATTGGTTTTTGGTACTCCCCAATTTACAGTGTAAAGTATTACATCACCCCAACTCATTGGCGCTGCTTGTATAGCTCCGGCCTAAATCACAGGAGAAAAGATACTGGAAAAATGGAATAATAACAAGCAGTTGTCTACTAATGCTTCTGTGAACACAGTCCTATTTAGGTACTGAAATGGAGAAACAGACTCAGTGGGTGCATTAACTAGGGAGTCTGTGTGGGTATTTTTAACTTGAAGGAAGCATTTATTTAAAGGGCCCAGGATGTACTGCCTGTTGGTGCAGTGGCATCCACCGATGCCTTCTCTGATGCCCGCCAAGTGAGTTTAGACAGTGAATGGGGTCGGGTGGGGCTTTTGCTGAGCAAGACTTTTGACTGGCAATTGGAGATTTGATTGGCTGTGCAGCAAGTGCCGTCACAGCACAAAGATCTTCACTGTGTGACTGAAGGTAAGCTGTGGGAGCCATATTGTGGCTGGCACTATCTCCCAGGGTTGCCCGACCCCTAGTCTGGCCAGAGGATCCCTCTGATCTTCAGGGTGCCAATCCGCTGCTGTCCAGCTGGCTGGTGGGGGAAGCCCCACCCACAAAGAGGCTCATTATGAGTCAACATGTGCGGCACAATGACGTCACACAGAAGTGACATCATCATCCTGGGGCGTCGTGTGTCAATGCTCTAGCATTTTAGCCAAAAACTCTTTGGTAACCATGGAGTTTCTGCCAAAATTCTACAGTGTTGATGCGTAATGTCCCTGGAATGATAACATCACTTCCGTGTGACATCATCGTGATGTTGCCCTGCCCCTCAGACTCCTGGGTGGTTCCCTCCCAAACCCCGCTGCCAGAATAATTGGATCTTGCTACCCCACTATCTCTTGTGGCAGCCATTTTGTGGCTACACCCACCTTACTGTGCCTGCAGGCTCAAAAAGTTGAGAACCCCTGGTTTATTATATTAGAACGCATGCAATGGCTTCCATCTTTTCTACAAGAACCAGTCTTCATGGTGAACCTGCATATGTAGGGCTACTCTGAGAGTAACTTCTGACCATCCACAGACAATTTCTGTGGCCAGTGGGAATTTGCACTGGTAAATTCTTGTTATTTGCTTGGTGCCCTTTGCTTGTTGAAAGGGTGTTTTGTGAAAAAAAATCAAGGTAGCAGTACTAAAATAAATGAACACGGTACCTAAAAAAAAAAAAATAGCTTGGAGTGAAAAAGTTACTTTTGGAAAATATCTCTATTATTCCAAGCGATACTTGAAGATCTGCACTGTTCTTATGTGTTAATTTGTATTTCTGTCTTTGTTGTTAGTTCATCCAACAGACAGCACAAGAATGGAGCTAATAATCCCAGGGGAGCAGCATTTCTACATGAAAGCCGTCAATGCGGCCGAACGACAGAGGTGGCTGGTAGCCCTGGGAAGCTCAAAAGCCTGTTTGGCAGACTCTAGAACAAAGAAAGAAAAAGGTACTTACTCAGATCTTACAAAGTTTGGAGGTATCAGGGTTTTGAAAAGCTTTTTTGCTTAGCAAAAACCTAGTTTTTAACTCCGGCCAGCTGGGTGAAAGTTCTGATGCATGTCAATTCTAGATTTTATGTTTTGAAGGATGGTTGTAAAGAGTAAATCCTCCATCATCCTGTGTTCTGTTCCATGCGCTTGTATCCATTCTTTCTTTTCATGAAGGTTTATAATTGCAATAAACGTACAAAAAGAGCTATGCAACAAGACGCCAAAACATGAACAAAGCAGGAAAATGCTGCCACACTCAGTGTTGTAATTGAGCAACAATGTGGTAATAGTGTAACACAAAGAATCACATAGTTACAATCATACAACTCCAAAAGAACTTTACAAAGAATATTTTGAAGTTCCTTGCTGCCACACATGCAGTTTTCAGAAGTTTATAACTGCAACCATGACTGTATTCTCTTAGAATTAAGACCCACAGCTTTCAGTGAGACCTGGTTCTGATTAAGGATACATAGGGTTTCATCCTTACATGTGTATAAATGAATGTAAGATCACAGCCTACAGGCTGAAAAAGTGAGCAGTGACTGCACGAAAGTGCATACCCTGCTACAGATTTTGTTAGTCTTTAAATTGCTACTGGACTCTTGCTGTTTTCTACAGCCTAAAGGCTGTTGGGCTTGTAACATGCTGTTTGGTTGCAATGGGCCATTTGTAGGCTGGACATGGTCTCTTGAAAGGCAGGTATTCCCTCCCTTGAAACGTCCCCACATTCAGAGGATAAAACCAGCACTGTGACTGCCTGTCTTATAAAGTGATGTTTCAGTGGTCCTAGTCAGCCATATGGACTCAAAGGGATAGGGTTGCCAGTTCCCCTTGTTGTGCCGGTGGGGGATTTGGGGGGCATTCCGGGGGTGGGTGGGGATGCCCCCAAGCCCTGCCCCCAAACTGCAGCCACCCCTTCCCTCCCCTCTTGCAGAAATTTAAAGGGCTTCAGTTGATTGGCGGGGAGCACATGGCCTGCCAATCAGCTGAAGCCCTTTAAATCTCTGCTGTAGGAGAGGGAGAGGGATGGCCGTGGCCTGGGGGTGGGGCTTTCCCCTGCTGGCCAGCTGGCCTGCAGCAGATTGGAGCCCCCAGAAGGGGAACTCCTGCCCAGACCTGGGGGATGACAACCCTACAAAGTGACCTATTATGGTCTACAGCTTCCAGTAAAGTAAATTCACTAAAAATATTTAGTTGGATGATTGCCTTACATTGGTGTAATCCATCAGCAGCTTTTATGAGTATGTTGTGTTAAAATAGTGGGATGAGTCCTTCGAAGATCAAACAGAATAGCACTTACAGGTTCAGCTCTTTCGCTCCTCCTGTCCCCCAGCAACCTCCCAAGAAGCTGATGCTGGGGGCTGCAGGGCCTGTGTAGCCAAAAGGCCACCTAGCTTTGGGGAGGCTACAGTGAGGAGGGTAAACAGGGCAAAATTGCTCTGTCTTCTGCCAGTGGTGCGTCTGTAGGTGCAAGAGGCTTGGTTGGCACAAGAGTGAAGTGGGGCAGGTTCCAGGTGGCTCCCCCTCTTCACTGCAGCACCCTGGGCTGTGTGGCTTTTTGTGTATGTGCATCCCACAGTCTTCAGCATTAGCTTTCAGGATGGATTGGGCTGCTGGGAGAAGAGAGAGGTGGAGAAAATCTACATCTGTGAGTGTCTTCTGCTCACAGGATGTGGCGTGCAATTTTCTGTTTGCTCGCATGTGACTCCTCTTTGCACATGTGTGTTCCCTGTGTGCAGACAGGAGATTATAGTGATTATTGAAGAGTTTGTGATCACCTTGAGGTGTCGTAGGTTGCTATACAGTTAATATGTGTGATTTCAGAATAGCTTTGCCCATTAATGCCAAAAACATTTACCCTATGTGTGAAGCTATTTAAGAGGCTACAAAGATCTATTTTGTCTACATAGTAACATAAGGGAAGCCAGTGTTGGATCAGGCCAATGGCCCATCCAGTCCAACACTTTGTCACACAGTGGCCAAAAATACCAGGTGCCATAAGGAGGTCCACCAGTGTGGCCAGGACACTAGAAGCCCTCCCACTGTTCTCCCCCCCCCCCAAACACCAAGAATACAGAGCATCACTTGCCCCAGATTGAGGGTTCCTATCTATACCTTACAGCTAATAGCCACTGATGGATCTCTGCTTCATATGTTTATCCAGTTCCCTCTTGAAGCCATCCATGCCTGTAGCCGCCGCCACCTCTTGTGGCAGTGAATTCTACGAGTTAATCACTTTTTGGGTGAAGATTTCCTGATGCTTATCATTGTGCAGAAAGGCTAAGAATGTGTCACTTCTTTCATTCAAAATAATTAAGTCTAAGATGTGAAGGTGGAATTTGTAAGCCTCACTGAGTTTCTGGTCTTGCAGAAATCAACGAAACCAATGAATCTCTGAAAACCAAAATGTCTGAGCTTCGCCTCTACTGTGACCTCTTAATGCAGCAAGTGCATACGATACAAGAATATGTTCAACACGATGAGAGTCACTCGTCACCAAGCATTGAGGTATCAGATATTTCTCTTGGGAGGGAGCTTTTTATTCACCTTAAACAAGGTCTGTTCAATTCCAGCAAACATCCTCTGTGTGTAGAGACCGATAACAGGGAGTTGTACCACCTTTTCCTTCCTGACCTGGATGGCCCAGGCTAGCCTGATTTCGTCAGATCTCAAAAGCTAAGCAGGGTTGGCCCTGATTAGTACTTGGATGAGAGACTACCAAGGAAGTCCAGGGTTGCTACACAGAGGCAGGAAATGACCAGCTCTGAATGTCTCTTGCCTTGGAAACCCTGTGGGGTCACCATCAGTTGGCTGCAGCTCGATGGCACTTTCCACCACCGGCAGTTTTCTCTGCTGCTGGAGTGTGCATGGGGCACCCAGGGTTGCACGTGTAATTTCCTTTCTAGATTGGGAAAATGAGCACCAGCACCAGACTCTGTCCCTGAAGAACAAAACAGAAGATCTCTGTGGGAGGCAGTGGACGCCCATATATGGCCTCCCTAAGGTTGCTGCAACCCACCCACTGACAACTGGCCATTATTTCATCTGTATCAACGGGCCAGAATCTCCCATAGCCAGCTGTTTTTTGTTATTGTGCTAAGTGTTCCCTCTAAGCTGAGTTAATGTGAGCTAGCTCACAGTTTTTTAGCCTCCGGCTCACACATTTTCATCTTGGCTCAGGAAGGAGGGCTCTAGAGCAAACTAATTTATGCAGTGGCCAAATCGCTCGCTCACAACTTGAATGCCCGTAGCTCACAAAGTAGAATTTTTGCTCACGAGACTCCACAGCTTAGAGGGAGCATTGACCACCAATTTTAATGTTTATATTGTGTTTTTAAATTTTAATTGTATTTATTATAATATGATGTTGCCTGCCCTATGCCCATTGGCGAGATGGACAGGATATAAATACAACAAACAAACAAATAAATAAATACAAGTAAAGCATGAATAAAACTACTGATTTGGCTTAAGACAATGATTAAACGTTTAAATACCATTTCCTTTAAACCTAAAGTTCTTTGCCTAACCCCCCCCAGCTGAATGTTTCCCCGTGTTTGATTAATATTGTTTTAGTGTCTCAATGTAATGTGCCTGTATAATATGAGACTATAATAATTGCAGTATATTTAAAAAAAACCAAATTATAATTAAATATATAAAACTTAATATTGTACAATATTTTGTAATTGTACATAATATAATTATGGTTTCATAATACATAATTATAACTATAATTTTATAATATTAAAACTATTATGACTATAATTGTATAATTTTACAGTTTTAAATATTATCAAAAATTATATATTTTTTAAAAAATCTCTTGAAATATATAAACAAGAAAAATAAGGAGTCCTTTCCTACGAGTCTTCCCACTTCTAACCAGAATGCCTGTGGCGACTTGACTTCTGTCCCGCTCCTTACCCAAATGCTTGGCATTCATCAAATTAGGCCTATGCTACCAGCAAAGAAGAACTTCACAAAAACTTGCAGTTATTGAAATGGGATGTATTGATCAATTAAGTTGTGAAGCATTCCGCTGTAGCGTCCACGAAGGTGCTGGTTTTTATTTTTCTTCGTTGGTTGCCAACATAGGCTTTTTGTGTGTGTGTTTGCAGAACATGAATGAAGCTTCCTCCTTACTCAGTGCCACCTGCGACACCTTTATCACGACACTGGAAGAATGTGTGAAAATAGCTAATGCCAAGTTTAAGCCGGAGATGTTTCAGCTGCCTCACCCGGATCCCCTAGTCTCTCCCGTGTCTCCTTCACCTGTACAAATGGTTGGCTGTTCTTAATAACTTTTTTCTGAACGTGGGGGGTGGGGAATTGAGAGGGAATAAGTGGAACAATCTGGTCTACAGCAGAGTTCTAAGTAGGGTTGCCCACTCCCCACCCGGAGATATGGGGGTTGGAGATGGAGGAGGGTGGGATTTGGGGAGGGGAGGGACTTCAGTGGGGTATAATGCCATAGAATCCACCATAGAGAACAATGGAGGGGATGGGGCAACCTGTTTGGGGGCCCATAGAATTGGACCCCGTGGTCCAATCTTCTTGAAACCTGGTGGATATTTCAGGGATAGGCCCCAGCAGCTACCCTGCAAGTTTGGAGCCTCTCCCTCAAACCCTGTCTCCTCCAGCCCCTCATATACTCTATGAATTTTTGCCATTGACTTCAATGGCCCATAGGGTATAATGGGGCTCAAACTGACATTCAGCCAGCAGAATGACTCCCAAATCAGCTTGCATTGCCGAAACTGACATGTGGGGGTCATTCGGTAGCCGGAACAGATGCGGCCTGATTTGGCCTGATCTGAATTGGGCCAAAAAAATTTTATTTGCACACCCCTAGTGGGCACAAATGGCAGTGGTGGAAAGCCCCTCTCCCAGCTCCCAGTGGGCCTGTGGAGGAAGCAAAGCAAGAAGGGATTTAAAGATTAAACCCCTTCTGTTTAGAGTCACGTGGCAGCAGCGGCACGATCTTTCCATTGTATTCTGTGGGGCCCTTCTCACTTCGCTCCCCTCCCGCCCACCTTGGCAGGCCAGCAAGGGAAGGGGAGGCTTTTGAAGATGCCCCCCCTTTTGCTTCCCTTTCTGACGCACTTCCAGTGATGTCGGGGTGTGGCATATGCTAATGAGTTATGCTAATAGGTATGCTAATGAGCTCCTGCACCTCTTTTTCTACGAAATGACCCCTGGGGAGATCCATTTCACAATTTTGTTGATTAATCAAGTGGGCTAGTTGGCTGTGGGAAGATGCTGCTCTTTCCAGGATGTCAGGTTAAAATGCATTCTTATAGAACACCTTTTTGAGACAGTTACATTGGCTGACAGTCCATTTCTGGAATCTGTTGCAAGAGGCAGGGCCTTCTCTGTTGTAGACTCGCTACTGTGGATGCTTAATTATTGAGACTTCCTTTCCCCCCCAAAACTACTTTTGATGGCTACGTTACTGCTGCTGCTCCTAATCTGCATCTGAGCTTGTTAACTGTGTTTAAATTGTGTTTTTAGATTTTTCTACTCTGCTTTGAACATCGCCAAAAAGTGGGAAAACACATTTTAAGTATAAATCCATAATGTTGGAGAGCTCTGATTGTAAAGGCAAATGCTGGTTTTAACCTTGCACTACTTAGCAGAGTGTTCAAACAAAATTAAAATGCCAGTATAAATGCTGTGCCAAGTAATTTCTGGATAATGGTGGAATAAGGGAGGAATACTAAGCAGATCTACTCAGAAATAAGTTCTGTTTTATTCAGTGAGGCTTACTTCTGCAAAGTGCTCTTAGAACTGCAGCCAAAGTATCATAAATACTTTCATGACAGTCTGTGTTTTTCCAAATCTATAGTTGTTTAAACAAGCAAAAAGGAATCTTTCATTAAAATATGCAAAGAACTATTCTGATTATTATTTTTTTATTTTTTTCCTAGATGAAACGTTCCGTTAGCCACCCCGGTATTTGTAATTCAGAAAGGTAGGTTTAAAAACAGCAGTGGTTTGTTTTTAATGGCTTATTTTTGTTTTTATTTTGAGGATCTGTGATATTTTTATCTGGTGTCGTTTTTACTTGTAAGCTGCCTCGAGCAGGGCTCTAAAGTGGGATATAAATTCCATAAATAAATAATTGTGTTATTAACTTTTAAAAGTAGGAAATGCCAGCTCTATATCACCTTAATCTAGGTGTCTAAATGCCTCTTGGATTGCCCTTCTGTGGTACCATATTTGTGTGTTCCAACAGAAATTGTGCTTGTTTCCCTGACCGGGTATGATATAATTAAAGTTTAGTGAATGACAGTGCTGCCCTAAGCAGAGCTAAGTCTGTTCATTTCAATGGACTTTGAAGGATGTGACTCTGCTCAAGAAGGTGCTGTGAATTGTCTGCATTCCACATGATGGTGACACTTGTATATAAAAAATGTTGTGTGTACATAAGAGCTAGAACATGGACTCTGGCGCTATCCAATCCTCCTTTCCCTTTTTGATGCAATATATAATTTGAGGCATTCTACCCCACTTCCACATAGGCAGAGGTCTCCCGTGTGCTTTAAATACTTGCCTCTCAGTGGCTTCTCGAACTCTTGCTCTGCACACCAAACTATTTGTGTGTACCTCTGGATGAAAAGGGGGCCCTGATTGGTATTCTACTGAGCTTGTTACCTTCCTAGTTGGCTGCCAGTTGGATGTACCACAATACACCTAGCTACTCCCAATAATTTGAGCCTCCTTTTCTTCATATACATGATTATCCAGCAACGTTTCTCTTTAGCTAGTCTCACAATAAACACAGGGGTGCTGCACAAGATGGCCTGGTTATTGGGAGTGACAGGCTGAAAGGATTCAGGTGGGCATATTCCCTCTAAGCTGAGTTAGTGTGAGCTAGCTCACAGTTTTTTAACCTCCGGCGCACATATGTTTGACTCAGCTCAGGAAGGATGGCTCTAGAGCAAGCTAATTTATGCAGTAGCCAAATCACTTGGCTCACAACTTGTTCGTACACCATCTTAAGTAACTAAGGAAACATCATCAGCACCTTTTATGTATAATTGTATTGTTTTTATTTGATTTTGTGCCGGTTTTACTGTTATTTATGCACTAATTATTGTGAGCCGCCCTGAGCCTGCCTTGCGGGGGAGGGTGGAATATAAATCCAATAAATAAATAATACCTGTAGCTCACAAAGTAGAATTTTTGCTCACAAGACTCCATGGCTTAGAGGGAGCATTGGTGGGCAGCTGTGTTGGTCTGAAGCAGCAGAACAAAGTTTGAGTCCAGTGGCACCTTTCAGCCCAACAAAGTTAAATTCTGGGTATAAACTTTTGTGCACATGCAGAATTAAATTTTGTTGGGCTGAAAGAGTGTGTGTGTGTGTGCATGCGCATGCGCATGCGGGTATATATGCCTCTGCAGAACCCACTTTATTTCTTTCTCTAAAAATCTATTTTGTTATTTGAAGAAGAAGATATTGGATTTATACCCCGCCCTTCACTCGGAGTCTCAAAGCGGCTTACAAACTCCTTTCCCTTCCCCTCCCCACAGTAAACACCCTGTGAGGTAGGTGGGGCTGAGAGAGCTCTTTCAAGAACTGCTCTTGAGAGAACAGCTCTGAGAGAACTGTGACTCACCTAAGGTCACCCAGCTGGCTGCATGTGGAGGAGTGGGGAATCAAACCGGGTTCTCCAGAATAGAGTCCACTGCTCCCAACCACTACACCAAACTGGCTGTAGCGGAACAGAACTTTATCAACTTGCATGTCCTGCTACAGCCTGAAATGCTTCCTGACGTGCCATTCCTGGGGAAGACAGGGGACCTCTAGGAACAGCAACAGGGACAAGTTGTAGGGCTGTAGTGGAAAGGGGGAATCTGTGAAAATTTACTCTCCTCTTCCATCATTGGAAATCTTTTGCCAGATCCAACCCTATGCTTTTCAGATTTCTTTTTCAGTTTCTGATTTCTGCAATCCTATTGCTTTGCTTATTGGCTGTCCCATCTGGTTGGTTGTATTGATTTACACTGTTGTAATCCGCCTTGAGTCTTAGTGAGGAGCAAATGAAAATATTTATCAAAAACAAGCACTTTTTAAAAGTGCAGTAAGCCACAGTGGAGAGAGTTGCAGCTTGTACATAGCCAGCATGGTGTAGTGGTTAGGGTGTTGGGACTAAGATTTGGGAGACCCAGGTTCAAATCCCCGCTCTGCCATGCAACTCACGGGGTGACCTTGGGCCAGTCACATGCTCTCAGCCTAACCTACCTCACAGGGTTGTTGTGTAGATGCACTGGAAGAGTGGAGAATGGTGTAAGAAGAAGAAGAGGAGGAGATTGGATTTATATCCCGCCCTTCACTCACTTAAGAGTCTCAGAGCGGCTTACAAACTCCTTTCCCCTCCCCTCCCCACAACAAACACCCTGTGAGGTAGGTGGGGCTGAGAGAACTCTTTCCCAAGCTGTCCTTGAGGGAACAGCTGGTACAGAGCTATGGCTTGCCCAAGGTCATCCAGCCAGATGCAAGTGGAGGAGTGGGGAATCAAACCCGGTTCTCCCAGATTAGAGTCCACACACTTAACCACTACACCAGACTGGCTCTCTTTGGTTCCCCATTGGGGAGGAAGGTGGGGCATAGATGAAGCAAATTAAAATGATAAAATGTGCAATGCTGTTGAATTTTTAGGGGCAGTCACTCAATAAAAGAATCAACCTCTTCATCCCACCGGTCATCACAGCGGTGCAGAAGAACATTGTCAGAAACAGAGCCTTCTATAGAGCCTCACCTTGAAGATGCAGACAGTAAGTTTTGGAGCGAGTGTGTTATTCCTGCTAAGAGCTTTTATGCTTCAGTTGTATTCCCCCCCCCCTCCTTGTGGAGATATTTCTTGTTACAGCAACAAACAGTTCTAGGAAAAGCTGCGCAACATCCTGCATTGCACAGTGAGTCGAGTGTGGTGTTAACACACCCTTTTGTTTAACCTACTGTCTCTTGTTTATTTAACACTTTTGAAAGCTATCTTTCTACCCAGTTTACAGGCAGCAAAGCAATCTCCAAGGCAGCAAAGCAATCGAAAGCATGAAAACCCAACTAATATATATTAAAAACATGAACAGGAAGGAAAGTTAGTGAAAGTCAGGGAGGGAAAGCCAAAGAGAACGGAAAGTTCTTCAGTCACTGGCAGAAGACAGTGCTAGAAAGAAATAACATCCAGATCGCAAGGTGTCACAGTCCCGCTGTACACTGCACTGGTCAGGCCGCACCTGGAGTACTGTGTGCAGTTCTGGAGGCCTCACTTCAAAAAGGATGTGGACAGAATGGAGCAGGTGTGGAGGGGAGCAACAAGGATGATTGGGGGCCTGGAGACCAAGCCCTAGGAGGAAGGGCTGAGTCTGGAGCAGGGCCATAGCCAGGATTTTTGACTTCAGGGGGCCTTTAAATAAGTCAGGGGGTACTGTGTCAGGAGCGACGAGAGAGAGAAAGCTGGAGTAGGGAGCAGACGTGCCCTGTAGCATGCCTCGCCCGCAGCCAGCCAGAGGTACACTGCTGGCTGCGCGATGATGCGGCCATGGTGCACGCAAAAAATAAACCAGCTGGATTTATAGGCCTGGGCAGTAAGTCTGAGGGGGCCCAGCCCCAAGATGCCCCACTGTAGCTATGGACCTGGTCTGGAGAAGAGGAGGCTGAGGACATGATTGCTCTCTTGAAGTATTTGAAGGGCTGTCACTTAGAGGAGAGCAGGGAGCTGTTCCTGTTGGCAGCAGAGGATTGAACTCGCAATAATGGGTTTAGGAAGAACTGTTTTACAGAAAGAGTTGTGCAGCAGTGGAATCAGCTGCCTTGGGAGGTGGTGAGCTCCCCCTCACTGGCAGTCTGTTTATCTGCTAATGTTAATATTGGGGGGGGGCAGGGGAGGACCTGCTACAAGCCTCAGCAAAGGAGCCTTTAATGTTTCCTCTGCCCACAAATGTTCACCCTTCAAATACCCCTCCCTCTGAGCTGTTCCTAACTCAGGTTTTTTTCCTAATTACCCTTCTTAGGCTACAAGTACACCTGGCCCCGGGGGGGGGGCACTCCATGAGTGGGGGGTTAGATACCCGACTTCCCAACCATCAGTTCCAATCAAATTTTTTTTTGACAAAATAGGAGGTTGGTCCAAAGTAGCAGGGGGGGGGGGTTGTTCTTTGTCTACAGACTGCAATTTGCAATAAGCATATGAGATTTTGGTGTTAAAAATTGCTGAACAGGTAGGTTTCCTTCACAGTAATTGAAAACACTTTTGAGTACAGTCTCCCTCAATGGGTGCCCTTCTGCTTGCTTAAGCCAGTTTGGTGCAGTGGTTAAGTGTGCGGACTCTAATCTGGGAGAGCCGGGTTTGATTCCCCACTCCTCCACTTGCACCTACTGGATGACCTTGGGCGAGCCATAGCTCTGGCACAGCTGTTCTTGAAAAGGAGCAGTTTCTGTCAGAGCTCTCTCAGCCCCCCTACCTCACAGGGTGTCTGTTGTGGAAAGGGGAAGGGAAAGGAGTTTGTACGTCACTCTGAGACTCCTTTGGGTAGTAAAGGGCAGAGTATAAATCCAATCTTTTCTTCTTAACATAGAAGGCAACCCACACTGGGTGCTGGGAACATTAGTGCTATCTTGTGGAAGTGCTGATGGGCCTCTGTTATAAATAATGTCTGGGCTATGTGGCCATGACATACCAAGCCAATGGCCAGTGGAAGTTGTTAAAGTGCAGGAGTAGGATCTGGGAACCCCAGTTTTGAATCTCCACTCTGCCCTGAGAGTTCCTTGGGTGACCTTGGATATAAGCATTCTCTCTCAGCCTTGACATACCTCACAGGGCTATTGTTACAAGCACAAACTGTAGGGGAGAATAATATTGTAAGCTCCCCCCTGATTTAAATTTTTATTTTGAGAAAATTAGAACACAAAGTCATATAAAAATACGTCTTACAGAAATTTATTTATATATTTATTTATTTAATTCGGCTTCTAGGCCGCTCTCCCCACATAGCAGGCTCAGAGCGGCTTACATAATTAGGTGAACATCGTTCACAATAAAACAGTTAAAACCAATTAAAACATTACAACATTTGCATTTACATAAAACTTCATAGTACAAATATAAAGTGCTCAGTGCTGTCTGATGGCGCACCAGATGGTGTCACTTACAACCAGCTATTGGTAGCATACAGGGTCCTCAGTGACCAGATGGTACCGTTATTTTGCGCATTAGTGGTCACTAAGTAACCAGGGGGGACAAAACGAGGGCGGCGGCCCCTATCCAAATGCCTGGCGGAAGAGCTCCGTCTTGCAGGCCCTGCGGAACTGCATCAGGTCCCGCAGGGCCCTGACCTCTTCCAGGAGCTCGTTCCACCAGCTAGGGGCCGCCACCGAAAAAGCCCTCCCCCTGGTGGCAGTGAGCTTGGCTTCTCTTAGGCCAGGTATGGCCCGGCGGTGTTGGGCCCCGGACCGTAGTGCTCTCTGGGGTGTATATGGGGAAAGGCGGTCCCTTAGGTAGGTCGGACCCAGGCCATGTAGGGCTTTAAAGGCCAATACCAGCACCTTGAAGCGAATCCGGTACACCACTGGTAGCCAGTGCAGTGCCTCCAGCGTTGGTCGTATGTGCTCCCATCTCGGGAGGCACATCAACAACCTCGCTGCGGCATTCTGCACCAGCTGAAGCCTCCGGATTTGCACCAAGGGCAGCCCCATGTAGAGAGTGTTACAATAGTCTAGCCTCGAGGTGACCGTTGCATGGATCACTGTAGCCAGGTCCGAGCGATCCAGGAAGGGGACCAACTGCCGCACCAGCCTCAGATGATAAAAGGCCGATTTGGCAGTGGCTGCTACTTGGGCCTCCATTGATAAGGAGGGATCCAGGAACACACCCAAACTCCTAACCACCGGCGAAGGCACCAACGGCGCCCCGTCGAAGGTCGGGAGTGGGAGCCCCGACCATGGGCCACCCCGACCGAGGCACAGGACCTCCGTCTTTGTCGGGTTCAGCTTCAGCCTGCTCAGCCTGAGCCAACCAGCCACAGCGTGCAATGCCCGGTCTAAATTGTCCAGTCCCGTGCCAGACTGGCCCCCCAACATCAGATAGAGCTGGGTGTCATCAGCGTACTGGTGACAACCCAGCCCCACCCTCCTGACAATCTGGGCAAGGGGGCGCATATAGATGTTAAAAAGCATTGGGGACAGAACAGCCCCCTGAGGCACACCGCACTCAAGCGGGTGTCTCCTGGACTGCTTCTCCCCAAGCACCACCCTTTGTCCCCGACCTTGGAGAAAAGAGACAAGCCACTGTAAAGCGAGTCCCTGAATCCCCACGTCGGCGAGGCGGCGGGACAGCAGCTGATGGTCGACCGTGTCGAATGCAGCTGACAGGTCAAGCAGCAGCAACACCGCCACACCACCTCGAT
Source organism: Lepidodactylus listeri (assembly GCA_029233225.1). Lineage (NCBI taxonomy): Eukaryota > Metazoa > Chordata > Lepidosauria > Squamata > Gekkonidae > Lepidodactylus > Lepidodactylus listeri. The sequence goes on along the minus strand of JARCFY010000010.1, from coordinate 24,218,185 downwards.
CCAGATGTCTCCGGAGGTCGTCAGTAAGGGCAACCAGCGCTGTCTCGGTCCCAAACCCCGGGCGAAAGCCTGACTGGAAGGGATCTAACACAGAAGCATCATCCAGGTATCCCTGTAACCGTATCGCCACCGCCCTCTCTATTAATTTGCCTAAATAAGGCAAATTAGAGACTGGCCGATAGTTCGCCAATTCGGCCGGATCTAAGGTTGGTTTTTTCAAGAGAGGGTGGACCATCGCCTCCTTGAGTGCCTGCGGGAATTGCCCCACCATAAGGGAGCAGTTAATAATCTCCCTCAATGCACCTCGGAACCCCTCGTGGCCCGCTTTAATAAGCCAGGAAGGGCACGGATCAAGGAGGCACGTGGTTGGATGTACGGTCATGATCAACCTGTCAACTTCGTCAAGGCTAAGCTGGCCGAAGGAGTCCAAACCCAGCATTCCAGACGTGCAAGGGGCCTCAAGTTCGCTCATTGTATCAATTGTGGCAGGGAGGTCGCGGCGGAGCGCCAAGACTTTATCCGCAAAATAGCTCGCAAAAGCCTCACAGCCAATCTCTAATTCCCTATTATTTGATTTGCCCTGCGGCAATGCTGTCATCGACCGAATTGTTCTAAATAATTGTGCCGGGCGTGAGCTAGCGGATGCAATCTCCGCCCCCAAGTACTCTTTCTTGGTGGCCTTGACTGCCATCTCATAGGCTTTCATAAACGTCCTATAAGATGCTCTTGTTGCTTTGTCACGAGCACGCCGCCACTGTCTCTCTAGTTGTCTGAGTTCCCTTTTCATAAGCCGTAGCTCCTGGGTATACCAAGGAGCCAGCCTAGTACGGGAGCGCAGAGGGCGCCTAGGAGCGATCTCGTCGATGGCTGAGGAAAGTCGGCCATGCCAGTCTTCCACCAGCTCATCCAGCGAGCCGCCAGGGGATCTTGGATCCATCAGAGCCGCCAGGAGCCGCCCTGGGTCCATCTTGCTCCAAGGGCGAGCTAAAATCCGCTCGCCGCCTAAACAGGGTTGGAGTGGGATGTCCAGGCGGGCCTTCAGTGCATGGTGGTCCGACCATGCACTGAGTAGTAATAGTGCAGTAATAGTAAAACTTGTAAGCCAAGCCAAACAATGAAAACATACAGATTTACAAAGCAAGCATAGAACTAGTATATTCTCGCATTTAAACACGGGTTTAGAGCATCGATATTTTTAATGGCTGAAGTTTGTAAGTCAAGTCAAAGAGAGAAAATGTATTGGGGAGAAAAGGGTGCTATCAGTAATGAAACTGAAGGAACATTAAATGGCTCCAGTAAGCCGTATAAGGATCTCATTCTGCCTGTGAAAGCTGGTAGTAGAGACCCAGCTTTACATCCCCACTCAGCGACTAAGCTTGCTGACCCCAGTGTACTAAGCAGAGTTGCAGCCTTGGACTTAGATGGCTCTGTGAGTACCTTGGGCTGTTCACCATCGTATAGCCTAACCTACCTTACAAGGCTGTTGGGAGGATAGGAGAAAGAGAAGAAAGGTTCACGTAACTTGATCTGTTCTTCTTGGACGGTAAGAAGAAGAAGAAGAAGAGATTGGATTTATATCCCGCCCTTCACTCACTTGGAGTCTCAGAGTGGCTTAAAAACTCCTTTCCCTTCCCCTCCCCTCCCCACAACAGACACCCTGTGAGGTAGATGGGGCTGAGAGAGTTGTGAGACAACTGTCCTTGAGAGAACAGCTGGTACAGAGCTATGGCTTGCCCAAGGTCATCCAGCAGGTGCAAGTGGAGGAGTGGGGAATCAAACCCGGTTCTCCCGGATTAGAGTCCGCGCACTTAACCACTACACTAAACTGGCTCTTCTGCACCAAACTGGCTCAAACTGGGTAAAAAATGTATTTGATATACAGGTGGAAATTACAGAACAAAGTCTGAGTCCAGTGGCACCTTTAAGACCAACAAAGTTTTATTCAAGTTATCAGCTTTTGTGTGCATGCACACTTCTTCGGATACACTGAGACTGAAGTTACCAGCCTATACATATAGGTAGAGGGCGAGCAGCAAATTAGCATACAGCATAATGAAGATGTTTAACAGATGCAAGGACTAAACAGGAATAACAAGCTTAGTTTATATGATCACCATTTGTTTAGATTTAATTCTGTGGAGAAACATAGTGAAGCAAATACATTATCAGAATTTGAGATTGATGTGTAAATATACTTTCTTAATTGTGGAATGCTGAGAGTAAGTAATTGAGTTGTTTAAGATGGGAGGGCTGTCTGTGTGCAAGAAAAGGCCTCCCCCCCAGGGCTTGTGAAAGAGAACTGTAATTATTCAGTAGAGTTTGTAAGTCGTTGATGATGCATTGAACTGTTTTGAGTTCAGAGCTGCGTGTGACTGCTAGTGGTGTTCTGTTATTGTCTCTTTTGGGCCTGTCTTGTAACAGGCTTTCTCTGGGTAACATTCTGGCTGTGTTGATCTGTCTCTTGACTTTATCTGGTGGATATTTTAATGCTAAAAATGTTTGTTTTAGATCCCTCAGGTGAGAATCTGTCTGTAATGTAATTTGGAATGGTAGATTGGAATGTATTTTTCTGGTCTGGGGACAGAGAAGATACACACTGTACAGCCAGTCACCCCACCTCAAAGAAAAGGATGCTGTAACATTACCTCCACCCTTGAGAAGAGACAGATGGAGCATAATAACAGGGCCTCAGTTTATTACTCTCAGCATTCCACAGTTAAGAAGGCTACATCTGCCCATCTATCTCAGATTTTGATATATTTATTTCCTTCGCTATATTTTCCCCTGGAATTAAACCCAAACAAATGGGGACCATATAAACCGAGCTTGTTATTCCAGTTTGGTCCTTGCATCTGTTAAACACCATCTATTATGCTGAGCCCTATGCCCAAAAGTTAAAGCCCCAAATTGAGGGGTGAGCATCTACTTTTTGCATGGCTCCACTGGACTCGAATATGTCTCTTTAGGGGGAAATTATGTGTGTATTTATTAATTAAGATACTTATACCCTAGCTGGAACCCAAAACAGCTTACACCTTCATCCTTCTCTCCTCACAACCACCACCCTCTGAGGTAGGTCAGGCCAAGAGAAAGTGACTGACCTAAGGGAATGCAGTGAGTTTCCATGGCAGGGTGGGGATTTGAACTCGGATCTCTCCAAAAATTTATTGGAAGCACAGTGCAAACTTGACAGCGCTGTGACAGCCATGCCTCAGAAATGACAACCCTATGAGTTTGCATGCATAGCGTGAGATAGATGATGCTGTTTGTTGTGTTGTCAAATTAAAAGTGATCTGGTGGAGCTTTTTCCAAAGACACCACTTCAATACTTCAATCGCTGTTTTGTTAGGACAGCCCTACTGTCCCAGAGGTACTCTCAACGGGGATTTGGTGTCTCCAGCCATTCCTGAAGCAACTTTTGCAGTGTCTAAGAAGCAATCCAGGCTTGAAGAGACCCTTCCACCAACTTCCTGAGGAAAGCGAAGGATCCACTTTCCATAAGTAATGCTATGCAAAAGCTGCTGTGGTTCTACTATCGTAGAAAGGAGTTCGTTCCCCATCTGAAGGATTTCTCTGCACTTTATAGAATAATGTAAAAAACAAACAAAACTAATTTTGAGGTGTATTTGTATAGTTGTATAGTTTATTTGCAAGAGTATTTTCCTAAAAAGAAAAAAAATAAACTTCAGTTTGTGCATTTTTGAAACAAATTTATGGTTTAACTAAGAAGTCAGTACCCCTGTTCTCAGTGTAGCTTTTTCTTTTTTTACGTGCTGCAATGCTCGAACAATTTCACAAGTTTGGAAATGCGAAAACTCGGCACAATTTGGGGGCGGGGAAAAGTTGTGCCGTAGATCCAGCTGGCCGATTGATTCTGTAGCTGTGCTGGTGCAGCATCCCTTAAAGGGCACCGTCCTCTCCTGTTGGACTCCGTGGCAAAGGAAGCATTTTTTGTTTTTGCGGTTTAGGAGTGCACCGTTAATTTCAGTGGCATGCTTACCTACATTATGGCTGAGGCTGCATTCCTAAAGTAAAGCATGCCGGTTAGTGTATTTCTTTGCTTTGCTTTGCTTTTTAAAAAGCAAGCATGTGTAAAGGGCATAACACACCCAAAGTCCTACTGAAACCAATGGGACTTGAGCATACTCTCTAGCCAAACTTAAGCACCTTAAAATCCCATTGGTTTCTCTAAGAAGGATTTAATCACACACAGAACTTTTCCCATTGAAGTCAGTGAAGCTATACTGTGTTTCGCTTTAGCCAGCTTGTGCTTAAATTCCATCAGAAATCGTCTCGTGGCACCTTGAAGACAAACACGTTCTTACGCAAGCATTCACAGACCAGAGACTAACGCTTATGCCAGAACAGAAACGTGTTCGTCTTGAAGGTGCCGGCAGACTTTCTATTTATTTTTGCTTGTTTATTTTTGCTGCAATGAACTTAACACAGCTTTCTCCTCTGGGCTTGAATTCTGGGGATTTTGATTTCCCCCCCTCCCTTCTGGGACTTAGCACATCTCTGGCTTGCACTTGAAATCCGGTCCTTAATTTTTAGCCAGTCAAAATTATGTGAGATGTGCAGTATTTTTCTAAATGGACATATCTGTATAGAAGAAGTTATAACCATACATGGACAAAAGATATTTTGACATATTTGTTATATTTCTTTTTGCACCAAAAAAAAGCCTACTCAACTTGGCATTACTGAACAAAGGAAAGATGTAAAAATTGTGCTTAATTGTTGCTGAGGTGTCTTACATCACTCCATATCATTCTGGGTCGTCTGCTTTGTTTTAACGTCATTGGGTACAATCTAAACACGGTTATGCAATTGTAAGTCCTCTCAATTTCATTGGAAGAGTAAAGCACATGTTTCTGCTGAACACCTGCTCTTTTAATTAAATGGGCAAAAAATATGCTTAACTCTGGCTGGATTGTTCCCTTTCTTTACACCTAAAAGGAAAAGTAAATGTCATTGATGTGTCTTATTACCAAAGTGTTATTTTACTGCTGGTTTCTAAAATACGTTCTTATAGCTGCTGTTGTAATATATTTGTATTTGCAGCGATAACTTTTATTTATGACCTATTTATACCAAAGGGGAGGGGAGGATGGCTTTTATCATTGTGAGCTCTACATAACTCCAGAATGGCCCATACGCACTGCCGTGTTCTCATCTCTGCTAACTGTAGTGTCGACGACAAGTTCACTCCTGATTGAGATGAGAATCGCACTTTCGACTAGAAGATGAAGCGTGTTGCTTAGCCGCCGCCTGTTCGTACATTATAGGTCCAGTTCCTCAGAAACCTCTCTTGCGCAAGCCATTTTGTGTGAGCAAAAGTGAATAAGCAACAAAGGTTTGCAAAGAAGTTACTGATGAATTGTGCCATGTTAGTGTTTTGCATTGTAAATTCTTTGGTTTTGTATTCACTTTGGGATAAATTTGGTATATAATGTCTTGGCCATGGAGCACTTTTTAAAAATTAAATAAAATGGGATTTTTTTTTAGAAGTTACCTGTGTTCAATAAAATATTGTTTTTACACTCAGACAAGCTTTTTGTCTTCTATTCAGATCTTTTCGGAACTGTTGAAATACATGACCTATCTTTGGTCAGTACAAACTGGAACCACTAAAACAGCACATCCACTTCTTGATAACTAAGGCATCAGAGGCTGCGGTCACATTGGTAGCCTGGCGTGGTATGGTGGCACCTCTAATTGTACTGGTTTAAAGTGCGGCTGGGCATATCATCCAGACAACACACCCTAATGCGGGTTACCCACACGGCCGGTCAAACATCCACATGACTGCAGCGCCTCAGCTGTGTGCACTGCCCAGTCGGGTTTTTTAAAATGCAGGTGAAGGCGTGCGCATATGTGCTCATGTGCTTATGCATGTATAGGCAAAAACTAAACCCCCCCAACAACCCTAGCAGTGGAAATGGATCTGCAGGTTCAGACATCCTTTCCAGGTTCCTTTCACTACAGGAGAGTACAGACATCAGAAAACCTGGAGGGAACCCTGAACAACCCATTAATACCGGTCTTGCCCCAGTATCTCTTTATTCCACATGCGGAACAGCACGGGTTGCCGACAACTGTGCCACGGAGGGCAGATGTTCTCGTCTGGAGGGGCCCATTTATTCCGCTCAGGTAACACTACTTATAGCACCACAAACTGCGCGTGTGACTGCAGCCTGAATGTCCTTTGACTCACTCAAGGCCAGGTAAGCCAATGCCTGAGCTCAGAATTCTCTTGAAGTCCTTCAGGTCTTCTTACAGGACCCTTCCCATGTTTTCAGCAGATAATATGGGATTATGATACCCGAAGAAGGCCTCAATCCATTCCCCATTGGTTGGCTTCATAGGTGTGGCATGTGCACAGGACAACACTGGAGAGATCAAGAGACGTTCTCGTCACATTTGCACAGCTGAAGTGTTTCATGATTACTGAGCAATAAGATATTAGTCATCATAATTTTATCTATTTCTGCCTTTCTTCCAAAACTTCAGCGTGGTATCCATGGAGACTGCCTATAATCTCACAGCAGTTTTGTGAAGGAAGTATAATCTAACATTGGCTTGCCCAAGGCTATCCACTGAGTCTTACAAGTAAGTTATGTCAGGGCCCCGGGAAGGAGAAGGAGAGCTGCACAGGTATATGAGGAGGATACATAGTAATGGTCAACATGGAGTAGTAATGGTCAGTATGGAGTTGAGCACCTTACTTAATTTTCTCTCCCACACACATCTATTTTGCAGCTTGTCTACTGACAGAATATTTGAGTTTGAAATCTTTTTTGTGTTTTTCTCCTGTTAACCACCGTAATTGAATAGAAGCCCTTGTTTTTAAGATCTGCCCCACTTTTTAATGTCAGATTGAAAAGGTCCAGAGTGCTTGTTATCAATGCTCCCTCTAAGCTGTGGAGTCTTGTGAGCAAAAATTCTACTTTATAGGCTACTGGCATTAAAGTGAGTGAGCAATCTGGCTACTGCATAAATTAGTTTGCCCTGGAGCCATCCTTCCTGAGCTAAGACAAAAATGTGTGAGCCAGAGGCTAAAAAACTGTGAGCTAGCTCACACTAACTCAGCTTAGAGGGAACACTGCTTGTTATCCCCAATTTGCCTTCTAAAATGAGCTAAAGTGAGCTGCGATGAAGGCCCCTCCTTTTTGTCTTAACATGTCTATATAACATCAGCCATATAACATAAGCATTGATATGTTATGTAAACAAAGTAGTTGTGCCTGGATACCTCACTTTTGATCTTCAGCAGCATGCTGAAATTTTATTTAGGACTAATTTAGTTTTTATCCATTAGCAGTCCTAACTGAGATTTTAAACATTAATAACTTTTATGTACGTTGTAAGATGCCTTGAGTTGTGCAAGGTAGAAAGGCAGCTAATGTTTTAAATAATACAAAAAAAAATCTCTTCCATGGTATTAAAATCCCATGCTCACATTCCATAGCTCATTCTGGATACTCGCCCTCTTGGCTGAGTGGTGATCATCTGTTCTCTGTTTCAGAATTCACCACAGACCTTTTCTTCAGTTTTTTGGATGCCATTTAACCCGCCCTCTTTTTTCATTCTGATGCCCTCCTTACCGCTTTTTTATAAACCATCGAATAAGCTTGTTTAGTTGACATACCGCTTTCCTCATTTGCTGATTTATGTATGAAATAAGGTGTTCTGGAGTTTACTTCAAGCCCTTTTCAGAGTGTTTCTGGGGTATTTTTGGTAGCTTGCGTTTTTTTAAAGGATCAGTGGGGAGGGTGTGGGGAATACATTTGATAAATAAATAAAAATAAAGTTGTACAAAATGTTGGGGTCCTGCTGAGGTTTTGCTGGCCCTTCAGTCTAGTTTATTTATAATCACTTTTCAACTGAAAAAGTCCCCCAGGCAAGTTATGAGACAATGAAAAATCAGTTAAAACAGTAGTGCCACACACCCCTGCCACAACATTTCTTTACAAATTTAATGTCCATCTAGAAATGATGAGTGGAGATGGAAGTTCTGGTCTTTGTCACTGGATACTACTTCCTTACTTAAGCTGCAGTAATCCTCAGCCATAGACAAATTTCTTCTCTCTGGTCTCATAGTGTGTGGGACAGTGCAGAATACAGCTTACTACGTTTTAAGAGTCCTCTTTCAGACCCCGTTATTGTTTCGCATGAGGCTTCCTTGTGGGACAATCAAGGTGTGAAGTGTGAAACATTATTAGGTATTACAATATCTGAGACACAGTATAAAATGGTGGTTTGCCCTTCATATCTGAATTATCCCAAACTCTGAGGGTGGTGAAAAATCCCCTCGTAAATATCGCTGCAGATCTATTCTGATGGGACTGTATCCACCAAGCTGCCCCCTCGCCCTACTTTTATTCCTAAAACCCAAAGATTATTCCAACCCAAGCTCTTGCTGTGGTTTGATCCAGTCTCCCCTTCAGGCAACTTTGGCCGAAGACATTAATGATCCACCCTTCCATTTTTCACATGGAGTCACTAACTGCACAGGTGGTGGTAGTTATTTATGGATTATCACTAGTAATTGCTAGATGGTGAACTTGAGCATGGAGTGACATTAAGAGATGTAGGGTGAGTGGGGAAACTGTGCGGACACTCTTCTCAGGATTTGGGAATTCAGTCAGGAGAATGTTACTACTAAAGAACTTGAGGTTGTTTTTTTTTTAAGTTGGGAGCTGTTTGTGCAATTATTGGCATATATTTCAGAGAAGGAACTGTAATCAAATGGCTGCCAGCTGAGGGAGAAGTCTGAAGAAATAAGAAACTTGGAGCCAAGAGTGTTGGGGAACAACCGGAACTGGCAAAAACCAAGCTCCAATCCTTTGCCCTCAAGAGCTTTTCCTCCAGAAGCCAGTTTCTCTTTCTGCATGGTCTGCCTTTTGCTTAAAATTCATCTTCCATAACCAGCACTCTGGCACTTATAAAAAGGGCAGCATATTAACCCTGCTGGATATTCACACATGTAAAGCTGTGTATGCCCCATATTTAGAGTTTCTAAAGAGTTTCCTCTGACCCCCTGCCCTTAGTACATACTATCCACTGAAGCCCTCTCTTGGTGAATGAGTGAGAAGGATGAGTGAGAAGGAATTGAAGATAACAATCTGAGGCAACAGGCCTGTTTTTTATATTCTCTCATCCTGACCTTAAAACACTTAAGAAACTGATTTGGGGCTGCTTCCCTGAAGTCTTTCTAATGTCAGTCTCAACACTGCCTTGGGGGTGGTTCATTCAGGCTTTTTGCCCCATTCCAATGATTATCCACTAATGTGGGGGGTTTGAAACATACTACTTAGGCCTGAAGGCCTTCCATGCTACAGCCAGAGCTGCCAAGAACTATTCTCTTTGTAGAAAGGAGGGACAGAAAAGACTGCCCCATTTGAGTTTTAGCTACAGGAACAAAGTGTTTTCGCTGGCACTACTAAGACATTATGTCAGATTGTGACACACTATTCAATACTATGCTGGTCAGTTCTTTTCTGCTGCAAATCCCATGTAGTAGTTGAATTTTAAAATTTTAATAATCTGTTATAAATAAATGCCTTCGAGATCTTTTTGTTGATTCACGGGCGTTACTTCTATGCAATAGAGCCATTTTTGCGTTTTATCTAGGGTTGCCAGCTCTGGGCTGGGAAATACCTTGAGATTTGGGGGTGGAGCCTGAAGAAGGCGGAGTTTGGGGAGGGGAGGGACTTCAGTGGGGTATGCCATAGAGTCCACCTTCCAAAGCAGCCATTTTTCTCCAGGGGAACTGATCTCTGTCGCCTGGATATCAGTTGTAATCCCAGATCTCCAGTGACCACCTGGCGACTGGCAACCCTACCTTTTTTCCTCCAAGGAGCCCAGCAGTGTACTATACATGATTTTTACCTCTCCCCATTTTACAACAACTCTGTGAGTTAAGCTTAGGCTAAGAGATCGTGACTGGCTGAATTTACTCAGTGAGCTTCCCGAAGGAGTCGGAATTTACACTTGCCTCCCCATCAGTCCTAGCTAATAGTCTAACTGCTATATCACTTTGAGTCTCCTTTCCCTTTTTGTTGATGATGTTCTGGCTAGACGTCTTTTATTGTGTTCACTTGTTGTCTTTCTAAACCCGAGTTCTAAATTTCTCTCACTGCCAAATATTGCATTGATAAAGGTAAAGGTTTCCCTTGCTTGAAAGCCAGTCAAATCCGACTCTAGGGGGCAGTGGTCATCTCTGTTTCCAAGCTGAAGAGCCAGCACTGTCCAAAGACTTTTCACGTGGTCATGTGGCTGGCATGACTAAACACCAAGGTGCATGGAACGTTGTTACCTTCTCATGGAAGCGGTACCTATTTATCTACTTGCAGTTTCTTGCTTTCGAACTGCTAGGTTGGCAGGAGTTGGGGCCAGAGACGGGAGCTCACTCCATCACGCAGCACTCTGGTCTCGAACTGCTGAGCTACTGATCTTCCGGTCTGTAGCTCAGCATCTTAACCTCTGAGCCACCGCAGCCCCTGCAATGTTAACAGATGGCTTTTCACTTCAATGTAAGATTAAAAGTTGGAGGTAGAAAACTGGACATCGTAAAACAAAGAGTTGAAGCTCCTTTTCTGTATGAGGCATAAATCATGTGAAGGGCACTGCTGTAGGTGCCAGAAAGAATAATAACTAAAACACACATGTGGTGAGGTGCAGGTAGCAAGCTTTATTTCAAATGAGCAATATTATCTCAAGGAGGTTCAGCAAAACAGCTTCAATACAATTTATTACTACTACATAAAATAAGCTAATTAAAATTTTATGTTCAGGGCAAAGAAATGTGATGTTACAACAACAGTTTAATTTTTTCCCCTAAACTGTGGTTCAGAGCTTAGTTGCCTGGAGTTGAGAATATCTATCAGTCTTCTAAAAACTACCACACAATCACTGCACCCGAGGAACCTCCAAGAGTTGGTACTGCTTCTGCACTTGAGTACCCAAAATAGCTTTGTCAAAACGAGGGGATGGCCAGGTGATGTTACTTTCCTGGAAAGCTATTTAGGCAGTCAATATGCCAGAAACAACACACTCACAGGTGGTGAACAAAATGCTGGCCGTTGCACTTTGTTCTAAGTCTTGTGAGTTTTAGTCATGAAAATATATATAAGTTTGACATTGATCAGACACAACATAAGACGTTAAAGTGCGGCTTACAGGAGGGTATGTGTAAACCTCACCAATGCCTTATGTTTCTGAGTCAAAATTTATTCGTGCAGGTATAAAGACACCATGCACAGCATCATCTCTTAGGTGTAGGTAAATAAGTCGTCAACAGGGAATCTCTCTACCTGTTGAGGCATTCTTAGACATCAACACTTCGTTGAGGCGCAAAAAATTAGTTCAATGTTGAGCAGGGTATTCGTTTCTTTAGAAACTTTCTCCTACCAACCGTTTGTTCCAAAAGTTACATTTTAAAATGTCATAAAATAAAGGGTACAAAACTCCATAACCGTTATCTTCGGCTATATACAGTATGTACATGTCAAATGAAACATTGTTTTAAAGTTGAACAGTAATAATGACTATAAGTCATAAATGTATTTCCTTGGACTTTTGTCTGGTTTGGGTAGGTACAAAAATATTTTTTTTAAATATATTTACAGATCAGATATTTCAGTCCATATAAATCACTTGCCAAAAAGTCAAGTGTAAATAAATAGGGCAAGCCCTCTAAATTGATCGAACATTAATATTCACGATGGCAGAATCAGTGCCAAACTCATTCCCTAAATTCAGTGTGTAAGGTCCCCCATCGTTCTTTTGAACATCCATGATGATAAGAGTTGTTAAGTCTTCACAGGTTTCAATGTGAAATCTACCACCCTGACTGGAAATGTCTTTTCCTTTGCAGGACCATGTAATTTCAGGAACAGGCTCGCCAGAAAAGGCACAGGATACGGTGAGGACCTTTCCTTCCTCAATGGAGATATCATTTGGAAGGGCTTCAATTTTTGGTGGTATTCCTTTGCAAAACAGAAAAAGAAAGGTTTTTAAAATGAACTCTTAGCTGAAATACAATTTCACGGTGACAAGAGTTATTCTACACAAACTACACCAGGATATTGTATGTGGTTTTCTAGTTCTACATATAATGGTATTGCTCACCTCTCATACCAGATTTAAGCATTCTACTAGTTGAACTCTCCAGTTGGGTCAGACTAGATTTCCCCATTACACTGCTGGAGCTCATCTCTACAAAGGATTCTTTCATGGAGGACATGCTTTGGGCAGACATGCTTGCAAATTTCATTTCAGTCATGCTGCTACTGCTGAACGCTGAAGCTTCTTGTCTAGAAGCAGACATTTGAAAAGACTGCGAAGAGAAACTTTCCTGCATGCTCGCATCACCACTTGTCCTCAACACTACCTCTTTTGGAGGTTCTTCAATTAGAGCTGTGGAGCATAGCAAACACAGACGGGAAAAACCAATGACGTCACATGAATTGGTGGTCATGCGATCTATAATATTGACTTTATTAAAGAAGAAAGAGGAGACCGGTTTGTTATTTAAGGAAAACTTAATCTGCATGAACGTTTCTTTCCAACTGCAGAGCCCATTTTTAATATTTTTTTCTTTTCTGCTAAAATATATGTACAGTTAGCTAACCAATGGTGAGAAAAAAGTAGGTTCCTGTTTCGAAAATTCCCCCCCCCTACTTGTCTCCTATAGTTGGTGGTCTGCCCGAAGGCAGTGGTAAAAACCCCTGAAGCTTTCCTTAAACACAAGCACATAAAAACATGAATAGCAGAACACAGAGTAACCCATTGATTCCTGGAATCCAGATATGCTTAAATGGTGATATGTAAATGCAAATTACTGTGATAATGTATGTGAAGTGCTTCGAACACTGAAAACATTATACAAATGCTAAGCATTAAGAAAATTTAACAGATCTGAGAAATTTACTGCAACATTAAGAGGAAGAGGAGAGGGGGAGGAGATTGGATTTATACCCCGCCCTTCACTTGGAGTCTCAGAGTGGCTTACAAACTTCCTCTCCCCACAACAAACACCCTGTGAGTTAGGTGGGGCTGAAAGAGCTCTTTCCAGAACTGTCCTTGAGGGAACAGCTCTGATAGAACTATGGCTTGCCCAAGGTCATCCAGCCGCTGCAAGTGGAGGAGTGGGGGATCAAACCCGGTTCTCCCAGATTAGAGTCCATGCACTTAACCACTGCACCAAGCTGGCTCACAAAACAAATTCTGTACCTCTGGAAACTTTCCTGCATTTTTCCTAGTTGTTCTGCTAGTCTACATTGTGATCACCAGAACCAATGGGTTAATGACAAGTTTACATAGGATAGTCAAAGCTTTCAAATAACATGGAGCTGACAACAACAGTTTTTGTATGTAAATATTGTATTTTGATGCTATACATTTTATATATAATTTGTATTTCACTTTAGACTTGGCAACGGAAACCAACTGGTTAAAAATATCAGCTCATCCAAATGCTTTTGCCACATTCTGCACACCCCGCTTATGTTAAGAAAAGGCTTAAAAGAAGAAAACTTACGAAGGACATTCAGGGATGCTGTTGCAGAACATTGCCCGTGGTAGTTTTTCGCTTTGACTGTGTATTTCCCACTGTCACTCACGGCAGCATTTTGAATGGCAAGAGAATAAACATTCTTGGAACGATTTACTTGGATGTTGGATGAGAGAGCAATCTGAGGAGTGGAAGAGATGTAATAATTAAGATCGTGTAATCAAAGTTCAAGATTAAGCATAAGACTAGCATAAGTGATTACTTACTGGCTGGTTATCTTTAAACCACTCGATTTCAGGAGAAGGATCTCCAGAAACTTCACAGGTAAGCAACACACGTTGTCCTTCGTCAACGTTTTGAGACCGAGGTTGTACGATAAAGGCCGGTGCATTTGAAAGATCTTTGGAAAAAGTCATATCAAAGTGACATTTGACGATGCCCTGCTCAGTCTTCGCTTCACAGGTAAGAATTCCTTCATCTTTGTGAGTTGCTTTTTTGATGGTTAGACTGTGATCACTTCCAGACACACCATATCTATAATCTTCAGAGTTAGCGAGCTCTAGTCCATTCAGAAACCATTTCACATCAGAAGCTCCAGCAATATTGGCTTTCAGGGTTGCCTTCTGACCTTCGGACACGGTCATTTTACTAGTAGTTGATTTAACTTCTGTGTAAGATTTTTTAATATCCTCAGACACTAGAGATTTTTTCACTTCTTCTTGGACCACTGCCTTATCTTGAGAGGTCACTGCTGCTTTCTTCTGGGCAGATACTTCAAGTGTTTCAGCCTCTTTTTGAACTGATTTTTGAGTTTTGGCTATGCTTGACACTTGAGAACTGATACTTTTAAAAGCTTGGCCAACAAACTGGAAACTGGTTTTAGAGATGCCACCTTCCCCGATAATCTCACATGTATATTCACCTTGATCAGATTCCTTGAGATTATGAATTCTAAGTTCATATGTTCCATCAGCTGCGTAGTGAAACTTGAAGTGTTCATCTTCTTTTAATTTCTTGCCATCTTTGTACCAGGCTGCTTCTCGGACACTTAAAACGCTGCTTTCTACTGCACAGAAGAATTTTACTTTGTCACCAGAAGCTTCTGCCTTCAACTGCTGTCTTAGTTTTGGAGGAACAGCCACCGGTAGTTCTACTTTCTCTGCTGGAGCTGTTTTGGCTCCAGCTGTTGACTTGGCTTTGGAGGGGGCAGGAGATGGTTCGGGGGATTTTACTCTCTTGGGGGATTTTACTCTGTCTGGGGACTTCACGTGACGCTCAGGAGACTTGACCCTTGCAGATGACGTAACTGCTGTATCCGGAACCTTTCTCTTTTGAACAGTCAAAGTGAAGTGGGCTTCTTGTCTCCCTTCAGAATTTTCTACTACCACAGTGTAGCTTCCTTCATCTGAGGCCTGGGCAGATGAAATCTCAAAGGTAGATTTATATTGTGTACGTGTGACTTGGTAACGTCCAGAAGAAACTATGGCTTGACCTGCGCGTATCCATGTCACTGTTGGTGTTGGCTCACCATCAATGTCACAAGAAAATCTTGCTGTTTCTCCTTCAGAAACAGTGATTGATCGTGGTTTTGTTAATATTGTCGCTGCCAGAGTAGTTTTAAATTTCCGGTGTATGGCTCTTTCTTCTAGTGATTTTTCCTCTGAGGCACTGACTTTCTTTTCAGCAGAAGCATAATGTTCATATGACGACAGTGTCTCTCGTGTTGCTGAAAGTTCTGACTTGACTTCTCTTACAGATGAACTTGCTTCCATTGCAGAGGTTTTCTTAAATGAAGCAAATGCGTATGCCTCAGTCCTTGTCAAGTCAGGAACAATGGATCTAGGTACTTCCTCATCTCTGCGTTGGGAGGTATAAGTAGTGTATTCTCCTCCTGTAACATCTAGTGTAGCATAGTCAGAACATTCTCCCTTATAGTTTGTGCACACAACACGGTATGTACCACTATCATCAATATGACAATCAAGGATCTCCAAGGTTAATACACCACTAGTATTAGTAAAATGTATCTTATGGCTTTCCTGGATTTCAATACCATTATGATACCATTTCACTTCGGCTGTTGGTTTGGACTGGACGTTCAAAATGAATCTGGTGTTGGTTCCACATGGTACACGATGTGAGCGCATTCTCAGAGTGACCCGCGGGCCATGATCCAGAGTGAAAGGCTCTTGAGTCAGAACTTCATGTTTCCTTTCCATGGTTTTCTGAGTTTTCAAAGCAGCTTTCATGGACTCGTATCTAGAAAATATATCAAATCTTGCTGATCTTTCAAATCTAGAGAGAGATCTCTCACTTGACACTGGACTAGGTGAGCGTGGCCGAGTTCTCTCAGGCGTTGGAGATCTTCTCTCTGGTTCCTCCACAGGGCGTGAGCGGGGTCTAATTAATTCAGACACTGGACGCATTAGTTCAATGTAAGTTGGAGAAAGAGATCGTCTTCTTCCTAGTAGTCTTGAGGGAGGTGAAAATTCCCTAGGAACGTATCTCACCACTTCTATTTCTTCTTCCTCCTCTTTTGATGCCATCTCACTTATTTCTCTCTCTTGTCTTCTCCTCAGTCGTCTCTTTTCCTCTTCTGACATATACTCAAGCTCACTCCTGTACTCAGAGATTCTCTGGCTTGTGGTAACTGGACGCAGCAGCTGTTCATCCTCTTTTTCAGCCATTATTCTCAGTCTCTGTTTTGGAGGTTTATAAACAGCTCTATCGTGCCGTTGTCTGAGTTCGGCATAAGTTGCACTAGTTTCTTCTTTAGATGGTATATGATAGGTTGCGTATCTCAGGTCTCTTCGCCTAGATTCTTCTGCAGTGAGTTGTGCATCTGCTGCAGAGTAATGAAGAGAGGACAGTTCAAAACGTGGGGGGCTTCTGCTTGGAGGCGAGGCAGAAAAGCCTAACTCCAGCTCTTCTTCAAGCCGCAGTCTCTCTTCTTCAGTCCTCTTCATGGCTAAATAGTCATCAACAGGTAGAAGTAATTCTTCATCTGACAGGTCCCCGAGTGATCGTCTTCTAGGCCTGTAGTAAAACTCATAATCAGGAGAAGGTGTGCGTCGCCGTGCTGGTCTCACTGTCTCAAGATCGTCTTGTGACAGTTTGGGTATACGCCACTTAGGTTTGTACTGATCAGAAATGCGTGGCAGTGGCATGACATAGAACTGCTCCCATCTGGAAAGGCGAATGCGCTTTTGTCGCTTCTGAACAATTCTGTCGAGTTTTCCTGGCATTTCATACTGGTCTCGTAACTTCTTGTACCACTTCATGTCTGACATAGGTACAAATTGTTTGATGTTCTGATCTTCTTCAAAAGCATGCACATGTCTGCGAGGCTCTGGAATCTCATAAGGCATCCGGAGTCTCTTTTCTTCTTTAGCTTTTTCCTCTTTAATTTCAAATTCACCTTTCACTGTTTTTGTGCTTACTGCTGGTTTGTACATGATAGCAGCTTGCCTGAGAGCTTCCTGTGCGACTTGCGTCAGCGGAACAACTTCTGTTCCAGAAAGGATTTCTGCCATTCTTACTGTCTTGTCGATTCGCTTTTGTACTTGTTTTTGCCGTTCTTCTTCGGACTTGTACTCACGCTTGACATATCTCAAGCGCTCTACCTTCAAGTAAGCCTGGCAGCTTGTGGATCCGGCACTGTTTGTAGCAGTAACTCTGTAATAGCCACTGTCTTCTGGTAAAGTATCCCTGACGTGCAAAGCATAGTAATCTAATCCTTCATGTACAACTTCGATGTTGGGACTAGCTGATAGAGGCTGACCATCTTTTTCCCATTTTAATGTCGGTTTTGGTATACCTGATACTCTTATCTCAAAGCAAACACTGTGGCCTTCTTGGCACTCTGCATTTGCCAATAGTCTTTTGAACATAGGTCTCAAAGTGGTATCCTCTGCAGGTGCGTGCTGAACAACGGTTAACTTGGCTTTGCAGCTATCCTCACCATATTTGTTGCGTGCCAGCACAGTGTATTCAGCAGAGTCATCCTCAGTCACTTTGTGGATGAGAAGCTGATAGAGACCTTTATCTGTTTCAAAGGTATACTTCCGGTCATCGTCGCCTGGCTTGATCTTCTGACCTGATTTGAACCATGTCACACGAGGTTCTGGGTGGACTGTTATAGTTACTCCAAACCTGACATTTTCACCGACATAGGCAGTACGGTTGTATATAGGCAGAGTAAATTCTGGCGGCCTCTCCAGAAGTCTCATGGTATCTACTCGGCGCTTCACTCTCTTGACAGTTCTGCATCTGTAATAGTCAGAAGCCTCTCTCACACCCTTAACAAAAAGTTCTGCATAGGAACTGTCTTCACCGTAATCGTTGACTACTTTGCACCTGTAGGTACCGTCATCTGATTTAGCAATATCTTTGACGTACATTGTGGCCACTCCTTCGTGGTAGCTGATTTCATATTTTTCACTGCTCTCCAGCTGCCTTACTCCAAAGTACCAAGTCACTTCAGTAGCTGAATCATAGTTTTCAATCTTGCAGACATATTTGACATGCCCTCCTTCTTCTCCAACAGCATGCATTATCTGCCCAGAAATAGGTCCGATTTCAATTGATGCCACTTTAACTTTAGCAACTGTGACACCTCTCTGAGATCTGATTGCGCCACCCCATGCAACGCGGGCTACCGACACAACTGTATTCCATTCCTTCTTCACCAAAGTTTGGTAGTAACGTCTGTGTCTTAATGTTTTGATTACTTTAGTGCTGGTTTTCTCTGTCCTCTGCTTCAGCCAAGTATGTTCAAGTGCTTCGGCAGCAGTCATGCGTGCTTTCCTTTCTTTTACCAGGAGGCGGTCAACAAAATCCATGGCCTCAACACTTATATCTTTGAACGCTTCTTCATCGAAGTTGTATTCAGCATTGATTATGTTATCTATTGTCTGTTGGTTTGTTTCAGCAATGAAAGGATTCAGGCCGCTTAGAAGCACATACACTAGAGTTCCAAGTGACCACATGTCAGTGGCTGTGCTGACCAAATCATGTTGATGGACTTCAGGTCCATAATACTCAGGTGAAGTAAACTGGAGTCTAAAATTATCACCAGGTTTTAGTTCCCTAGCCTGGCCAAATTCAATGATCTTAACTACAGAGCTTCTTCTTGTGAAGTAAATAACGTTCTCTGGCCTGATGTCAAAGTGCCCAATGCTACGACTGTGTAGGAATTCAAGTGCTTCACAGACTTGACGTACATAACTTACAATTTCTCTTTCATTAAGTTCAAAGGCAGGAGTATTTAACCTTTCAAAAATGTCAACTCCAGATATGAATTCTGAGATCATGACCAGTTCTTCAAGGCTTTCAAATGATTCATGGAGGTATAAGATATTTCTGTGCCTAGCAATGCTAAGGATGGAAATTTCTTTCTTTACTAGGACTTGATCTGCGCCTTTTACTTTGACAAACTTGGCCAGGTAGGTTTTCTTAGAAGCTGTCTCCACACACCGGTGGGCAATTCCAAATTGTCCACGGCCAAGTTCTTCAGCAATCATGTATTTATCATAGAGTTCCTTTGTAGAAGAGTGATGTGCTTTCGTAGTGGTGATTTCTCTGGCCTCATCAACTTCTTCATCATAATTTAGCGATCTAGTCTTATCTTCCTTTGTTACAACAGGCTCTGTAGGTTCAGAAGGTTGGCTTTGTCCAAACTTATTTTCTGCTATAACACGGAATACATAGCTTGTCTTACCGAATAGGTTTACCACAGTATATCGTGTATCACGAGCCTGACCAACGCGGATCCATCTCTCAGATGTGGTAGCACGTTTCTCAACAGTATAGTGTGTGACTCTGCTTCCGCCGTCATTAGCCGGAGCATTCCAAGTTAAGTTGGCAGAGTCCCTTGAAACTTCACTTGCTTTCAATCCTCTTGGTGCATCCGGTACGTCAGCCACATCTAATTCAACTGTCTTCTGATCAATGCCAAATCTGTTTTTAGCACAGACAATGTAGAAACCGGCATCTTTTCTGTCCACACCATTAGGGAACACAAGAGACGTGAATGACCGTGTTACAATAACTTGGTAATGTCCATTAGTATCAATGAGATCTTGCCCCTTTTGCCATGTGATCACTGGATCCGGCTTGCCACTGAACGGAATTTTGATGCTCACTACTTCGCCCCGGAGAGCATGAACAGCTCCCATGCCTTCAAGATTTTTAGGCAAGTGGATCTTAGCAGGAACTGCAACAAAAACAAATCAAAAAGAGGCATAAAATTAGTGAAGAAATAGAAGTATTGGTTTAAACAGAAGGAAACAAATTTTATTTATTTATTTCATTTATACCCTAATTTTCTCCACGATGAGGATTGAAGTGGCTTACATAGTTCTCTGTTTTATTGTCACAATGACTCTGTGAGGTAGGTTAGGGCCGAGAATGCCAAAAGTCACCCAGGAAGCTTCCATAGCAGCCTGGGGATTTGAACCTGGGTCTCCCAGACCCTAGACTGACACTCTAACACTACACCACAGTGGCTCTCATTAATTCACTCAGAAAGACTTAGGCAACTGCAGTGTAGTGGGAATTAGCTCTTTGCTACACTTTCTTTTGTTATGTTGCCAGCTGAGCAATACTTGTCCGTCATATCGCAACCTCTGGGGATTAAATTCCAGTAATGATGCTTGTTACTGCAACAGTTCTAGAAATTCTTTACCAGACAATGGTGAAAGAGCCTGTGGTCATCTTACAGTCTGATATAAGTTGTAACAATATTTCACCACTCAGGTGCTACAAAAGTACAGATGTAGCCTATGTAATCGATATTTTTATGGTTTGTTTTGTGTTGTTGCATTCTAGTGCCATTGCATTCTTGAATTTGCCGAAAAGAGCAAGAGTCTAGAAGCACCTTAAAGACTAACAAAATTTGTGGAAAGGTATGAGCTTTTGTGAGTCACTGCTCACTTCTTCAGATACAGCTAGAATGTGAGTCCATCTGTCCTATATCAAGGAGAGTGGAGTGATTTCTGATGCCGAATGACATTAGCAGGTGAATGACAATAGCAGGTGTGATTGGATTAGATGTGATATGCAGAGGGATAGTAGGCGCAGAGAAAGTAGCACTGGTAATGAGATAGAAAGCCTAGGTCTCAATTCAGGCCAGGAGGATTCGTTGTCTTGAACTTCATTATCAGTTGCAATTGATCAGTCTCTGTTTCTACTCTCCCTTTGAAAGTCCTTTGTAAGAGAACAGCTGCTCTTAGCTCAGCAACTGAATGTCCTGGAAAGTTAAACCGTTCCCCCAAAGGAATTTGCCTGCAAATGTCATTTGGCATCTGAAATCACTCCACACTCCTTGATACAGGGCAGATGGACTCACATTCTAGCTGTATCTGAAGGAGTGAGCAGTGACTCACAAAAGCTCATACCCTGCCACAAATTTTGTTAGTCTTTAAGGTGCTACTAGACTCTTGCTCTTTTCTACTGCTACAGACAGACTAACATAGCTACCCGTCTTGAACTTCCTGAGACTGAGAGGAAAGGAGTCCGTGGGATCATAGTGAATATAGCCTGATGAAAATGTCAACCCATTGTGCCGCAACAGTGAAAACGGATAACTCTGTGCTGGGGATTATTAGGAAAGAGACTGAAAATAAGAGCCAGTAGGCCCTTATATAGATCTATGGTGCAACCTTATTTGTAATACTGTGTACAGTTCTGGTCACCTTTTCTCAAAAAGGGCACTGCAGAGGATGTAGTAATGGCCACAGGCTTTAAAAGGGTTTTAAATAGATTCAAGGTGGAAAGTTCTATTGGTGGCTACTAGCCATGGCTAGTAAAGAGAACCTTCACATTCAGAGGCAGTAAACTTCTAAATACCAATGGCAAGAGGAGGCATAAAGAAAAGGCCTTGGCCCCTATGCCCTGTTGCTGGAACTCCAGAGTAACTGGTTGGCCACTGCATGAGACAGGATGCTGGACTAGATGGATTATGGGTCTGATCTAGCAGGCTTCTTATGTTCTTATGAAATGAAAGTATAGTGTGCCGTGATGTAGCCTTACTGTCCAGCTGAGCCCCTGTGCTATCTATCAAATTTCCAGTGTTTGTTACCATCTTGACTTATTTTGAGCCTATAAAGAATAAGTTAAAGGTTTTTGTTCACTTTAGCTCAAATACCTATTATGTCCCTGATTCTGAGCTATGAAAAATGAAAGTAATTGTAAATAGCAAAGTATATTCTTTACCTTCAACATCTAAGGAGGCAGTTCCGGAGACAGAGCCTCCCTGATTGGTTGCTCTCACTTGGTACACAGTGGCATCATCGTCAGTTACATTTGAAATGACCAGTTGGTGATATCCACCCTTGAACTCTTGTATCTTGACCTTCTCACCATCAGGCAAAATCTCTTTACCCTGCCTGAACCATTTCACAATAGGCTTAGGATGACCAGTGACTTTGCAAACAAATGTAGCATGGCCTCTAAATTTCACATTCAGGTTCCTGATTTCTTCCTTGAAATGCGGTGCCTGAATTGGTACATCAGATTTGGGACTGATTGGTTGTGAAACTTCGCTCCATTCGCTCTCACCGCCTAGATTTTCGCACTTGACACGGAACTCATATTCAAGGTCTTCAATAAGACCTGTTACTGAATATACAGTTTCACGGATTTCATCTGTTGTCACGGCAATCCATTTGTTTTGCTTCTTTTCACGCTTCTCTAGGTAGTAATTTCTGATCTTTGAGCCTCCATCACTAGCAGGTGGCTTCCAAGATACAATACAGGAATCCTTTGTCACAGCAGATACGGCTGGCTGACTTGGTTGGCCTGGTTTTTCTGTAATGGAGGAAAATTCAGAACATGAAGTCAGTTTGCTTCCCTGAATTGCAGATCAATAAAGAGATGGGGTTATGGTGCACACTTACCAAAAGGAGTCTTGATAACAACAACAGAAGGAACCTCCAGTGGTTCACTAATGCCATATGTATTCTGAGCAGAGACACGGAAATAATAGCCAGCATTTTCAGTTAGGTTAACGATTCTACAGGTTGTGCCAGAAATGCTTGAAGATACCAGCTGCCACTCTGTGCCTTCCTTTGCTTCACGTTTCTCCACAATATAATTTGTTATGAAGGCACCTCCATCATCTTCAGGCGGCTTCCAGCTGATTACCGCAGAGTTCTTTAGCAAAGCTTCCACAACAATTGGCCCTGCTGGTTTATCTGGCTTGTCTACAGAAACAAAAAAGCAAACACGGTATTTTACCCTTATACTGCAGGAAACATATTAGATGATAGCACTTCTAAAAACAACTGTAAACCAATAATTTACCTTGTATTTCCACATTGAGTACAGTGTCAACAGTTCCAAATACATTACTGAGTTGCACTTTGTACTTTCCTGCATGGGTTTTATGCTGTACATTTCTAATGACCAGGTGGGTGTAATGCTCCGTGTTCTCAATAGTAATATTCTCCCCACTCTTCAACATTTTGTTTCCATGGAACCAGGTGATAGCAGGCACTGGGCGACCAATGTAGACAACATGGAGACGAAGAGATGAACCCACACCTGCATAGTATTTCTCTTTTAGTGGGAAGCCAGGATGGAAATGTGGAGGAGCTTGCAAAAGGAGCTTGCCACTTGTTTCAATCTCTCCAACCTCATTGATGGCCTTGCAAGTATAAACCCCTTCATCTTCCTGCTCTTCTGTGAGGACTGTCAATGTATGGGTGCGTCCGTCGGATGACATCTTGTACTTCCGGCTTTGTACCAGTTCTTTGCCAAAGCGATACCATTTAATATCAGGAAGAGGTCTCCCAACAATCTGGCATGACAACTGACCTGGTTCACCCAGATTGGTAGTGACATCTTTCATTTCTTGTCTTATTCCTGGAGTTTCTCCAGCTGCATTTATAAAAGGAGAAAATAGTAATACTGAAAGTTCGCATTGTGCCCTTCGAGCTACAATACTGTGCCCCAACATATAATTATTGTTCTGTCCATTTAAATAATGCCATTTTCAGTTTCATAAGCATCAGAGGATGAAAGAGCTTATATCCTCCATTTTGATCAATGTAGATAAGTTGATATATGCAATTAAAAGTGCTAGAATTACATCCTGAAACTACCAAAACTGTAAAACCACAGTTTAGGTTAGATTAGATTAGGTATCTCTACCATATAATTCTTTACTGTGATACTGTACCATCAAGCACAGCACAACATAAAACATAGTAAATATGACTGAGCGTTTCAACTTACATGTTAATTTAGTCTTTATTGCCATAACTGTTCTACGGGGTCTGCTGATTCCAGTCTCGTTTTCTGCAAAAACTCTGAATTCATATTCTGTAGACTCCAGCAAGCCACCCATTGTAAATTGCCTATCTTTGATACGTTCTTTATTGCACTTCTTCCATGTGCTCTCTCCAGACTGGCGATATTCAACCCAGTATCCAATAATTTCTTTACCGCCGTCGCACTCTGGACGCTCCCATTCTAGAGTAATGCTGTCTTTAGATACAGATGTGATCTCAATTTCTCCAGGCTGACTTGGTTTGTCTGTGGAATTTTAAAAAAGAATGGTAAGAAATTAAAAAATTGCCCTCTGCCAGGACTTCATCCTGTTGCCCTATAACCCGGAAGTGAATAGAGAGGTATTTACCAAATGGATCCTTGCATACAACAGGCTCAGAAGCAGGACCTGGTTCACTCTCACCAATATCGTTTTGGGCTATCACCCGGAACTGATATTCAGCATCTGGAACAAGCCCTGTGACTGTATACATCGTAGTTGTGATGTGAGTCTTGTTATGCCTGACCCACTTCTCAGTAGATGTTTCTCTGCGCTCAATGTAGTAACCAGTGACACGAGAGCCACCATCATCTCTAGGTCTGGACCAACTTATGCTAACAGAACTCTTTGTGACATCAAGTATCTCTGGTGGGTAACTTGAGGGCTCTGGAGGATCTGGATGGGAAAAAACATATTTTCACAGTCTTTATGTATTGTTTTGATAAATACACTCTGGTACTAATAGTGGCGTGCTTTTTTGTTGAACAAAATAATCAATATTTAAAATTTATACTTACTCAAAGGTGTCTTTGGCACAACTGGCTCTTCAGATTTCAAGGACTTGCTTATGCCAAACTGGTTTTCAGCAGAAACACGGAAGTGATATTCTACATTTTCTTTAAGTCCTTTGACTACTAATGATGTACCTCTTACTCGGGAATCAATGGTATACCAGGCAGTCTTGGGTACCTCACGCCTTTCAACAATATACCCTAGTATATCTGCACCACCATCGTCCGTTGGATGTTTCCAGCTGACTCTAACAGAACGGGCTTGTATGTCGTCATACTCAAGCGGCCCTTCTGGTGGGTTTGGAATGCCAATCACTCTGACTTTGATGTAAACTGCCTTCTTGCCACATTTGTTTTCGAGTGACAGATCATAGGTACCAGAGTCTTCTCTTTCAGCATCTTTAATCACAAGTTCAGTGTCTGCTTCGGAAGTGGCAATCATGGCTCTCTTGGAGACATCTAGTCCTTCTTTAGTCCACTTACATATTGGAATGGGTTTACCTTTAATTGGCACTGTCAGCTTAATTACTCCTCCTTGTCTTACAAACACACCTTCCAGGTATTTTTCATCAAGTTCATAATCAGGATATTCTGCGAATGGGGGAAATTTCATGTTGTGAAATCCATATTATGTAGCTAATTTTACAAATAGATAGCTACCCTTTTTAAAAAAATTCATTGGAAACCTAAGCAGCAAGTCTATCAAAAGCAGCAAATCTATAAAATCTTTGAAATAAAGCTTCATCATTTATTAAGCAGTCAGGCAGAGTATTTTAAATATTCCACTCATAAATTCTATATGATGTGGTTACAGAAATGTTCACCTATCCAAGTATGCCCGTTTTGGAACACCATTGGTTATTGTTATTATTCATCCTTCCTTCATAGTTAATTAACCATAATATTGCTAATAAATAGCTAGTGTTAAAAATGAATTTCATTAAGAAGTAAGAGGTGAAATAGCTTACCGAGCATCTCAGTCACTTTGGCTGTTCCTGGCACATCAGCCGGTTCACCAGGGCCTCCGGCATTACAGGCTATTACACGGAATCTATACTCTGCACCTTGTGGAAGATGTGTTAGAGTGTATTCACGGATTTTAGTAGGAGTGGTATTGCATTTGGTCCATTCAAACTGATCAACCTTTTGCATTTCAATCAAATAGCCAGTGACTTTAGATCCGCCTTCATCTTCTGGTGGACTCCAAGCCAGTGAAATAGATGTTCTTGTGGTGTCTGTAACTCTTGGATTCTGAGGTTTGCCTGGAGGAACTGGAATACATGGTCAGAGCAGTGTTAGATATGTTAAAACTACCTGCATGTTTAGTATTGCTGCTTTAAGGACAATTTTTTTAAAAAATCAGCACCTGTGAACACCCAAAATTTTTGCAGCTAATATGTTTCAACAGACATACCCAAAATGCCAAAAATGTTTTAACTGAAATGAAACCCATGAAGACTACAGTTTCTTAAACGGAACACAGTACAACCCCTTATATAATTTCTTCATTGTCGACACTGTACGTTATGAATATTGGAAGTTATTTACCAATTGGATCCCTAGCAACTGCAGGCTTAGAAGGTCGGCTTGGTTTGCCAGTACCCCTGGCATTGATTGCTGTGACACGGTGTTCATACTCCAGCCCTTCAACCAATCCAGTAGAACGATAGCGTGCCATGGTCACTGCAACTTTATTTACGCGGATCCATCTGTCTGCTCTAACTTCTTTACGTTCCACAATGTAGCCAGTGATTTGTGAACCACCATCCTCTTCTGGTGGATACCAAGTAAGCGTCATTCCATCACGGGAAATATCAAATACTTCTGGGGTACCAGGTGGTCCTGGAATACCTGTAGTAATAAAAATGAAAAACTGAGAATACAATTGTATTTATAATCCCCTTTCCCCCCTAATAAGCAGACACATGGTACTGCATTTTCCTTCACAAATACATTGGCTTGGATCGTCTTGAAATTTACCATGGCCAGTAGGATGTCTGCCCACAAAGTAAAGATTTCTTACCCCTCCTGCAGTATTTATTTATTTATTTATTTATTTCATGCGACTTATATCCCGCCCTCCCCGCCAATGGCGAGCTCAGGGCGGCTAACAACACATAGATAATACATACAATATTCTGTATTATGCTGCTGTAGCCCATAAAGCCTCTTCAAATGCTGATCCTGAGGTACAAGGATACCGCCCCCCCCAGAATAGCATGATCGAGGAATTGGAGCGCTGCCACAAGAGGAGCAGAATGCGCAAAATTTACCCCTCCCCTTGCATGCATGGATCTGTTTGACAGGATCCAGCCTACTACAATGCAACTTCTAAACTAGGCAAATAAAAGTTACAGTCAAATCCTGACATACTTCTGTACATTTAATTTGATCTAATATTTTTTAATGCAGGGAAAATATTTACTTACTGATTCTGCTCTTGCATTCTATAATTTCTGACTGTAAGTATGATCCAATTCCAAAACGGTTTGTGGCAGCCACACGGAACACATATTCAGTACCCTCAGTGAGTTTAGTGAATTTAAATGTTGTCCGAGTTACAGATTCAGAAACTGGCAGCCATCCTGGACGGTGAGCATCACGTTGCTCTACCACATATCCACTTAATGCCGCACCACCTTCCATTTCTGGTGGTTCCCAGGAGATGGTTACAAAAGTTGCATCAATGTCAACAATTTTAATAGGTCCAGTTGGTGGTCCAGGTTTGTCTGTAGGGGAAAATGAGGCATAAGCAAAGGAATAGTCGAATATGAAAATAAAGTGCATACTTAAATTGAGCAAAAAATTATGTAAGGAAAATAATGGATAATTATATTTTCATAACAAATCCTTACCAAGAATAATAACTTTTATTTTCTCAAGCGCTGTTCCAGTTGTGTTCTTCAGTTCCAGTGTATAGTCCCCAGTATCATGTATTGTGGTTTCACGTATGGTTAATTTAGCTACTTTAGCAACTGTTTCAACTTTGACACGTTCTGATTCTCTTAGTTTTGAACCAGCAAAGAACCAAGAAACAGCTGGAGGTGGTCGCCCAGAAATTGGAATTGCTAGCTCGATAGGTCTGCCAGCTGGTACATGAATGGTCTTTTGAGGTATTCCGGCAAGATCAATTGCAGGTAGAACTGAAAAGAGATAAGTATCCAGTATTGTTAATCCAGGAAAATATGTATTAACATTTTGAACATTTTTTTTTAATAATTATGTCTCTTACCTTTTAGGTCTTGTACTGTCACCGCTGTGACTATCTCTCTTGGTTCAGATACACCCTTTGGATTCTGCGCTCTGACTCTAAACAGGTACTGTTCACCTTCATTTAATGAAATTATTGTGTGCTCAAATATATTAGACTTCAGTGTTACAACCTTCATCCATCTTTCCGTTCCAGCTTTACAGGCCTCAATGACGTAGCCAGTTAATCTGCTGCCACCATCGTGCAGTGGTTTTTCCCATGCAAGTGATACAGTAGATTTCGTAACGTCGACCACCTCCAGTTTCTGAGGCACGCTTGGAACCTCTGACACTAGAACCGCGTCCGAGGTCTCGCAGGGTTCACCGATACCATAGATATTTTCTGGCAGCACTCGGAAATAATACAGAGCTCCTTCAATGAGTCCAGAAATTCTGTAAAAGGTTTTGCTGCATTTAGTAGTTACCGTCTTGTATGCTCTCATAGCAGCCTCGCGCTTCTCAATTATGTAGTTGGAGACGGGTGCGCCACCATCAATGGTAGGAATTTCCCAAGTAATGGTTACAGAATCTTTGGAAACCTCTTTGACTCTCACTGATCCTGATGGGCCAGGAGTATCTGGGGGAAGAGAAAACAAAACAAACATTTTTGCATTTCTGAATTATTCAAGTCAAACTTACAGACCACTGCCATTCTACAAACTTACTTTTCATTGGTGCCCTCTCACTATTTTTCACTTTGCGAGGTTCTCCCATTACTTAATTGCCATATCCGTGTTTGAAAATCTCATGCAATGAAATAATTACAGTTGTGCCCTCCAGCTACCACCTGCTACCATTCTGTTACTATTTGTTACCATTGATCATGGTCTTCAGTTTTCAAGGAGACGGGATAACCGTCTTGGTTTACCCAAGTTAGGATAATTACAATCTGGAATCCCTTATGGGATTTAGTCCTTTCTGCTTCTAATTGTTTAACAGCAGGGCATCATTGTAATAGTTGTGATGTAGTTTAACTGCCATCATTTTAAGGGTTAAGTTTAAAGTTTTAAGCTTTGATTTTATTGTCTTGTATTAATGTTTGTAACCCACCCTGAGCCCATTTGTGGGGAGGACGGGATAGAAATTGAATCAAATAAATAAATAAAATTGTAAATAATGATAAATTACTGTATTTGTACCTACCATATACTTTGACGAGAACTGTTGCAGATTTCTTTCCTGATTGATTTTCGGCCTCAATGACATATTTCCCAGCATCATACCGGTTAACTTTATCCACAACTAACAGTGTGTAGCTGTCTGTGGTATCAATAATGCCGCGACTTGGCAGGTCAACGCCCTTCTTGCTCCATGTGATTATGGGGGGTGGTCTGCCAGTCACTGACACCATTAGACGTAAAGAGCCACCTGCCCTGACAATCACAGTCTTCTTTAGATCCTCAGCAAGTTCAAGGTCTGGTTTTTCTGCACACATAGAGATAAAAAAAAGATATTGATTTTCTCCTTGAATGTTTCAAAACACATGTATAAAATTCCCGTTTTTTAAAAAACCGGATCTTGACATTACCTATCCTTTCCACAGGCTCTATTTCAGCAGAAGACTCGCTGTATTCACTCAAACCGTTTATGTTGGTAGCAGCCACTCTAAAGCGGTATTTCTGGCTTGTTTTAAGACCCGTCACAGTGTATTCAGCATTCCTTATGGTAGCCTTAGTATGTGCCCTGTACCATTGTTCAGTACTTTCTTCTTTCATTTCAAGGACATAGCCTAATATGTCAACACCACCATCATACATGGGCTTTGTCCAAGCCAAGCTTATGCTGGTCTTAGTAGTGTCCACAACTCTGGGAGGTGAAGGTGCTGCAGGAGTGTCTTTGGAAAAGAATAATACATGCTTTATGTTACTACAGAGAATAGGTTGCACTTTTAACTCCTAAAGAAATAATCACTTTAAAATTTCTATAATCATAGCACCTTAGAGGTCAACAAGATTTTCAGGGTATGAGCTTTTGAAAGTCAAAGGACCCTTTGTCAGATACCTGATGAAGGTATCTGATAAAGGAAGCTTTGACTCTTGAAAGTTCATACCCCCCAAACTCTTGTTGGTTTCTAAGGTGCTTCTGGACTTCAAACTAGCTGTTCTACAGCCCTGACCTAAATAGCCCAGGCAAGCCTAATCTCGTCAGATCTTGGAAGCTACGCAGGGCTGGCCCTGGATGATATTTGGATGGGAGACCTCCAAGGAATACCAGGGTTGTGACATAGAAGCAGGTGTTGGCAAGACACCTCTGAATGTCCTTTGCCTTCAAGCCCCACTAGGGCTTGCCAGAAGTCAGCTTGACTTGATGGCAAAAAACCAACAACAACTAGGTGTTTTACTGCTGACCCAACATGGCTACCCTCTGAAACTAACTTGAATTGGACCGTCATTTTAGCTGACAGCTGGGTACCTCAACAGGTTCTGCTTAACTGGGAATACATGAAGCAAAGGCACAGAAAATTGTTTGGCCTCTGGCCCTCAAGGAAGTAATGAAATAGAATGATAGGGTTGACCAGGATCAGAACATTATCAAACGGTGCCTGGCCTCAAGCAGCAACATTTACATATCATTTTTAACCACCTCTTATAAACTGTCACTAATAATTCAACATGTGCTGTGCTCTGATCACAGAGTCAGCACGCCATTAGGAGACTTTGCCGTTCAGTTGACACGAGACAGCGAATCTGACCACAGGCTACTACTGAAGACAAAACCATTTGAAAAAAACCCACAAAAATCTAGAGTCAGTTTATCTCCTCTGGGGTGTGTGTAAAATTTTTCTTACTGCTGGACAAGGTGATTAGTGAACCCTGAGTACGAAGCAAAATAAATTAACTGATTCCTCTTTCCCAAAGCAGAAAATATTACTGAAGTTCTAGTCCATCCTAACTAGCCCAATATCCCTTGCCAAGGCCTTAGGTAAAGAAAAACTTGCTTTCTGACTGACCTCAGTATATCATAACTGAAGTAAGAGAATAAAAATAAATACACAATTTATGAATATGTCTGTTTATGTGACTGACACCACATCAAAAAATTACTTTTGAAATTCGCAGAAAGATTAATCAGGTACCTATTTATGTAACAGTGGGGGCAACTGTTCAATATGGAACTGATCCACAACCATTTGTGGGCACAATAAATGTCCCAGACTATCCCACGGGACCTCTCTAGTCTCAAGACTCATATGTCCCCCCCCCCCCCCCCAGTTAGATCTATATTTCAATCTTGGCAACTTACATGATGGTTCTTTGCACAAAATATTTACGGAAGCATCACTAGGTTCACTGTTACCAGCGGCGTTTACAGCAGTGACTCGGAACTGGTATTCACTGCCTTCCATTAGACCCGTCACTTTTAGTCTTGTATCATAAATAACGTAGTTTTTGTTGACCCGTGTCCAGCGTAGACTTTTCTTTTCACGTTTGTCTACAAGATAGGTGCTAATTTCGTTACCCCCATCTGACTCGGGTTTCAGCCACTGAATGATGATATGCTCTTTGCCGACCCCTGCTGCTTCTGGAACGCCAGGTGCTGATGGAATAGCTGTAAATATTTTTGAAAATGGGGGGGGGGGGGAATCAGCTATTTTGTGTGATAGAAGCCACCCCTCTCCAACATGTGCACACTGTGGCTAGAAATGTACTTACTGAATGAATTTCTAGCAACAATGGGTTCCGATTCAAGTGGAAGTCCTGGTCCATACTTGTTGACAGCTCTTACACGGAATATGTACTCATTATTCTTAATAAGCCTGGTTACCACACATGACACTGTCTGACACTCGGCTTCAACAATCACCCAGTTCAGCCTGCTGGTCTCGCGTCTCTCCACAATGTAGTGGGTGATTTCTGCTCCTCCGTCTTCTTGGGGCATATTCCAAGACAGAGTACACTTCTCTTCTGTCACTCTGCTAACCGCGAGTTTGCCAGCACATGCACCAGGTGAATCTGCAGATAAGGAGTAAAATAATAGTTAATTATTCCTAGGAAAGCATTACCTTAAAAAATGACTTTGATGGACCATTAAGTCCCTTTCGGAAATAAAGTTATGAAATATTTACCAAGCACTTTGACAAGGACGGCAACTTGCTTTGTTCCACTGGCATTTTTTACGGTTAAAGTGTATTTTCCAGTGTCACCTCTGTCACAGAACTTGATGATTGCAATGGCATGCTTGCTTGTGTATTGTAAAGAGACCTTTTCACTGGGGTCCAGTTCTTTGTCGCCTTTAGACCAAAAGACTTTTGGTTCTGGTTTCCCACCAATGGATGCCTCAAGAACAAGATCAGATCCAGCCCTAATCGTTACGAGATCTACCTGCAGTTTGCCGTCCAGCTCAGCTTTAGGTGGTGCTGTGAAAAAAGCAAGAGAAATAGATTCACACTTGGAACACTGACAAGGCCTATGTGCTTTACATAATTTAAAACGCACATTAATGTATCTTACAATATTCATCTTTACAGGCAACAGGGCCAGTAGATTCAGAGCCTTTGCTAATTACACCAGCAGCATTCTTTGCCAAAACACGGAATTCATATTCCTCTCCTTCACTGAGCGCTGTCACGGTAAAGAAGGTTTCGGAGACAATAGTGTAGTTGCATTTCAGCCAGCGTCCATCTCCAGCTTCGTTATATGGCTTGCGTTCTATAATATAGCCAACAACTTTGCTTCCACCATCATAAAGTGGAGGAGACCAACTTAATGACACTGAAGACCTTGAGACATCTGTTACTTCTGGTCTACCCGGTGGATCTGGAAGAGAACAAAGTGTGAAAAATATAGTTCTGTTGTCCCTTAAAACAGTAGAAGGAAGCATACTTTCTCAGCCGGTTTTACTTACCCACTGGGTTTTGAGCCATTACCGCCCTGGAAGCTTCACTAGCTTTGCTCAACCCAGCAGCATTCAGTGCATATACTCTGAACTGATACTCAAGGCCTTCCACAAGCCCTGTAACTTTGTAGTCACAATCAAAACAAGGGGCTTTGTTTTCCTTCACCCAAAGGATTGTGTTGCGCTCTTTCTTTTCAATCCAGTATCCAACAACTTTGCTGCCACCATCATGATATGGTTCTTCCCAACGAATGCTCATGGCATTGGCAGAAACTGAATACACTTCAGGCCTATTGGGTGGGCTTGGTGGGACTAATTAAAAGAGAGAGAGAGAGAGAAAAATATTAGTGCTGTGTGTTTGTTTTTTAAAGCAAGGTCAGAGGAAATCTATGCCCATTTCTTTTATAAATTAGTACTTACCAAATGGATGCTCAGCCACCACTGGTACAGATTCTATTGGCTTGCTGACACCAAATCTGTTTTCAGAGCTGACACGGAAACTGTATTCCATGTATTTAGTAAGATGAGTGACTTTGATCTGTGTACGTTTGACACTGGAATTTACCAGTTGCCACGCCGTTGAACCAGATTCACGTTTCTCAACAATGTAGTTTGTAATGTCAGAGCCACCATCATCTTCAGGCTCCTTCCATGACAGAACACAAGATTCAGCTGTCACAGATGATATTTCAATGGGTCGTGTAACTGGACCTGGTCTTCCAATAACAACTACGGTGACAGTGAATGTTTTCACTCCAGCTGTGTTCTCCAGAGTCAAATAGTATTTACCAGTATCACCTCTCATACTGTCCTTAACAATCAGTGTGGTTCTATTTTTTGTCGTCTTGATAGTTACTCTATCGGTTTCCTTAAGTCTCATTTCTTCCAGTTTCCATGTGACTTTTGGAGCAGGACGTCCACTAATTGGTATATCAATAGTAAAAGTACTTCCAGTTTTGCAAGTTATAAGTTGCCTGGTAATTCCACTGAGATCTGCAGTTGGCTCAATCTGTGGCTCTTTAACGATGACAGAAGAAAAGGATTCTCTTGGCTGACTGTAGCCAGCATCATTCTTTGCTTTGACCCGGAACTCGTATTCATTGTTCTCTACAAGACCTTCAACAGTGAAAGTAAGTTGCTTTGTCTGACCGGCTTCAACCCAAAAGTCAGATCCCTTTTGTCTCATCTCTATGAGGTATCCGGTGATACGACTGCCACCATCGTGATCAGGTTTAAGCCAAGCTAGATCTACAGATGACCTGCTA
This sequence comes from Lepidodactylus listeri, assembly GCA_029233225.1. Classification (NCBI taxonomy): domain Eukaryota; kingdom Metazoa; phylum Chordata; class Lepidosauria; order Squamata; family Gekkonidae; genus Lepidodactylus; species Lepidodactylus listeri. Next base: position 24,184,255 of record JARCFY010000010.1, on the reverse strand, counting down.
GTATCAACAATATCTAATCTCTTGGGTGGAGCAGGTTCTTCAGTTGCTACAACTGGCTCTGCTAATTCACATGGTTCACCTACCCCATATTCGTTTTCTGCTGACACACGGTAATAATAGGGCACACCTTCTGCAAGACCAGTGACCCGGTAGATTTGACGGGTACATTTTTCACTCACAACCTGCCAGCTGCGGCGGCTCGCTTCTCGCTTCTCCACAACGTAATGATGGACACGTGCGCCTCCGTCCAGAACAGGAGCATCCCACATTAAAGTGATAGAGCCTCTGGTGACATCTTTAAACGTAATGGGACCTGGTGGCCCAGGAGTGTCTAGCACCTTGACAGTGAAAGTGATAGATTTGCTACCGCTATTGTTTTGCACTGTAAACACATACTTGCCAGCGTCAGTTCTGTTGCACTCCTCCACAGTTAATGTACTGAAAGAGTCTGTAGTATGAATGTCTGCACGTAGACTAAGATCAGAATCTGCTTTGGACCATATGGCTGTCGGAACTGGCCTGCCCTTGAAGGCAATGAACAGACGGATGGTTGCTCCTGCTCTGATAATGTGAGTCTGCTTGAAGGAAGCATCGATATCAAGTTCTGGTGAACAGAGCCTGTCAACTGTTTGTATGGAGGCAGGGACTTCGCAGCTTTCTCCTCTGCCTGCGCCATTCACGGCGCTGACCCGGAATTTGTAGTGCTCCCCGGCTTCTAGTTCTGTTACGGTATACTTGGTAGCAATGCAAGCCTCCGCGTTGACTTTATGCCACTCTCCCAGATCAGCCTTGCACATTTCAATGATGTAGCCAATGATTTCCAGGCCTCCGTCGAAAACTGGCCTGGTCCATTCTAAGCTGACACTTGATTTGGACGTGTCTGTCACTTTGACAATGGTAGGAGCACCTGGAGGATTGACCGGCTCTCTGCATTTAATCAGCCTGGAGACGTCACTTGGAGGCCCCACTCCAGCATTGTTTTCTGCCATAACATGGAACTCGTATTCATTGCCTTCAGTTAAGCCGGTGACTCTGAACCTTGTCTCAGCAATGGGTCTCTTGCTGGACACCTTAACCCAGCGAATACTCTTCTTTTCTCTTCTCTCCAAGATATACTGGTTGATGTCACTTCCGCCATCTGATCTGGGCCTTGCCCATGTCAGTGTGATGCTGTTTCCTGTTACATTGCTGGGTTCTGGAGTGCCAGGTGCTTCAGGAACCGCTGTAAAATAAAATTTAAAGAGGTTAGAGAACATTCTGGATAAGAAGAAGAAGAAGAGAAGAGATTGGATTTATACCCAGCCCTTCACTACCCAAGGGAGTCTCAGAGTGGCTTACAAACTCCTTTCCTTTCCTTTCCCTTCCCCTCTCCACAACAGACACCCTGTGAGGTAGGTGGGGCTGAAAGAGCTCTGACAGAAACTGCTCTTTTTCAAGAACAGCTGTGCCAGAACTATGGCTTGCCTAAGGTCATCCAGCAGGTGCTGGTGGAGGAGTGGGGAATCAAACCCGGTTCTCCCAGATTAGAGTCTGCGCACTTAACCACTACACCAAACTGGCTCAAGAAGAGTTGGATTTATACTCTGCCCTTCACTCAGAGCGGCTTACAAGCACCTTCCCTTCCTTTACCCACAACAGACACCCTGTAAGGCAGGTGGGGCTGAGAGAACTCTGAGAGAACTGCTCTTAAGAGAACAGCTCTGAGAGAACTGTGACTGACCCAAGGTCACCCAGCTGGCTGCATGTGGAGGAGTGGGGAATCAAACTGGGTTCTCCCAGATTAGAGTCCACCACCCTTAACCACTACACCAGATTGGCAAGAATTCAATTATGATGTAATTTAAAGTAAACATACTGTATTGTGCTTGTGCTACAAATGGATCAGATTCCAGTGGCCTTCCGACACCAAATTTGTTGACTGCAGAGACACGGAACTGGTATTCGTTGCCCTTTATTAATTTAACAGCAGCATAACTGCAGGCTTCACAGTGGTCTTCAATCAGTGCCCAGGATACCCTGCTGGTTTCACGTTTTTCAATCACATAGTGACTAATGGCTGCGCAACCATCATTAGCTGGAGGCTCCCACCATAACGTTGCCTTCTCTTCGGTTATATTGGTGAACCTGATTGGCCCGCCTACTTTTCCTGGAGTGTCTGTAACATTAAATTACCAGTTATTTTAACAGGGCTAATTTCAACACGAATGTAATACCAAATTTAAGATACTTGGTATAACGGAAGAAAATCTTGAGAAAATGATGCCAAGTTACCTTGAACTCGTACGGTTATCTCTGCATGTTTGACGCCTGATGAATTCTTGGCTTCTACCTTATATACTCCACGATGGTCCCGAGAAGCATCTCTCACGAAGACAGTGCTGTAGCCAATGGCACTGGTTATTTCCATATTCAACCTCTTGTCAATTTCTTTTCCATCTTTCAGCCAGGTCACCTGAGGAACTGGACGGCCTGTGATAAGAACTTTAAGTCTGATGCTTTCTCCAGCTTTCACAGTAAGGCCTTCAAAGTGCTCAGCGCCAAATTCAATATTTGGTGCAACTAGAGAATGAAGAGAAATGAAATAATATTACTTTGTATCATCATTTGGGTTTATTTATCACTAATATCCAAAGGCTGTTACAATCTTAGCATCAGATATAATAATTTTTTAAAATACAAAGATTATACAGAATTTTGAAATACAAGAATCAAGCAAACCCCAAAACATAAACATTTATAATAATAATAAAGTTCAAGTTTCCTTCACCCCCCCCCCCCTCGATTAAACTACAACTAATTTGAGTAATTTACTGCCTGGTCAAACGCTGTTTTAGCCCAACCTTAGCCACCATTGCATAAAGAGAAACCATGTGAATTACATAAATTGTATTCTTACAGTTATTCCTGCACGGGTACAGTTATCAACATCCCCCAGCCCAATCTAAAGATGCGTGTTAGCTATTTTGTTTCAGAGGTCCACTTAATCTTAAGCACATATAACTTCAGCATAGTAGAAAAGCATTATAGTTTGTGCTGCATTAATCTGTTCATTAAAACATCTATGCCTCTTTCTAGTATTAAAAGACAATGAATAGTGTGAACTGCTTGTTCAGCAGACAGGGAGACAATCAGCCAATTTTACATGCAGTAATCTAGTTTACCACAAAACTTTAAGGGAATTCTGGGTTCTTTAAAACATAGAAACACAGATCTGGAAGGGACCTCAAGAGTCATCTAGTCTAACCCCCTGCATCTAGTCCAACCTCCCCTCCCCCAGATACTTAGCCATTAACAAACAATGCTTACCAGCTTCATCTCTGGTCATAATATAGCCTGAAGATTGGGAAGGAGGACTGATGGTTCCTACAGCATTTCTTGCAAGTATTCTGAATTCATATCGATCACCAGGGCTAAGTCCCGTCACTGTATACTGGCATTCGCTGACATCAGTAAAATTGCATCTAAGCCAGCGGTCACCGCTTCCTTGACGCTTCTCAATACTGTAGCCTACGATCTTGCTGCCTCCATCACGAAGTGGGGCAGTCCACTTCAGAGTAATAGTTTCTCTAGTCACATCAATGTAATCCGGTGTGCCGGGTGGATCTGAAAGGGAGACAGACGCATGCGTAAGTAACTTAGACATCAGCAAAAATCCTGACAGTATGACATGATAGGTGTTTTAGATTCAGAGGATAGTCACTCACCTACTGGAGACACTGCCAAGGTAAATTTGCTTGGATCACTGGCGGAACTCAACCCAGCAGAATTTTCAGCATATACACGGAACTGGTAGTCCAGACCTTCTATCAATCCAGTAATCCTGTATTCTCTATTAGATATCGGTGAAGTATTCACCTTCTGCCACAGAATGCTGTTTCTTTCTTTCTTTTCAACATGGTACCCAGTAATTTCTGCACCACCATCATAAACTGGAGCATCCCAAGATATGGACATTCCATCGGCTGTAATGTTGTAAACTACAGGTTTCCCTGGTGAACCTGGTGGTTTAAACTGGTGCTTGGCTACAACCTCCATTGAGGAAAGCGGTGGGCTTACTCCATATCTGTTTTCTGCACGGACTCTGAACTGATACTCAGTATCTTTAACAAGGTTAGGAACTTTGAAAGTTGTCCTTGATACACTAGAACACACCATTTTCCAATTGGTTTGTGAAGTTTCTCGCTTCTCAACACTGTAGCCAGTAATTTCTCCTCCTCCATCATCTTCAGGAGCACCCCATGAAAGAACCATGCTATCTGCTTTGATTTCATCTAGTTTTATAGGTCCTTTTGGTTTAGATGGAGGGCCAAGTGTTATCACTGTAATTGGGAATGATTTTCTGTGCACACCATTGTCAAGGATTAAAGTGTATTTGCCACCATTTTCTTTCTTCACATTCTTAATGCTTAAACTTATTTTGTTTTCAGTTTTCTTGAAGCGGATCAGTTCACTTTCTTTAAGAGGCATGTTGTCTTTCAGCCAGCTCATAGTTGGTCTTGGCTTTCCCTTGTATGGCAATTCAATATGTACATTGTGACCAATTCTCACTGTTACTTGTCCGCCAAGTATATCAGAAAGGTCTGCTTCAGGTGTTATTACATAATCTTTCACTGTAATGGGTCCAACTATAACACCATCACTTTTTCCTTTTTCATTCTTAGCAGAAACTCTGAACTCCATAACAGAAAGCTCCTTAAGTTTGTCAGCTTCAAATTCACATGCTTTAGTTACGCCCGCATATGACCATTCTCTTTCATCTTTTAGTCTCTTTTCAATGACATACTCTGATATAAGACTACCACCATCAAATTCAGGTTTGGTCCACTGCAAAGTGACAGAAGTCTTTGTTGAGTCTTTCATGGACAGGTTCTGGACAGGTCCAGGGACTTCGGCAGCTTTTACTGGTTCAGAAGTTTCACATGGTTCACCCAATCCATTTTCATTTTCTGCAAGAACACGGAAGAAGTATGGGATCTTCTCTGACAAGCCGCTGATCTTGAATGATGTATTAGAGCATTTTGCTGTAACAGAAGACCAAGCTCTCTTTGTGGCATCTCTTTTTTCAATGACATAATTGGTTATTTCAGAACCACCATTAATGAGTGGTGGTTCCCATACTAATGTCACAGTTCCACGAGAAACATGTTTAAGATGCAGTCTCTGGCATGCAGATGGAGTGTCAAGCACTTTAACATTCACAAATGAAGATTTTGGTTTTCCAACTCCATTTTCAATTGTGAGTACGTATTTTCCTGTATCATTGCGAGTGACTTGAGGGATACTTAGCAGTGTGGATGATTCTGTGTTCTGAATGGTGTATCTTTCATCAACGGCAAGGTTCTTTTCATCCTTTCTCCACACGACAGTTGGAGGAGGTCTTCCTTTGAATGGAATCATTATTTGTATGTCTTCACCTGCTTTAGCGACAATGGAAGTTCTGAGAGCAACATCTAGATCAATCTCTGCCTCCTCTGCAAGAAAATTAAAGTTTAAAATGAACATTATTAATATGTGTGTGTGTGGGGAGGAAATCTTGAAATACAAAAATATTAAGAATGATAGAGGAATCACACTGCATACCAAGTATGTCTTTAGCTTGTACAGGTTCTGTCATCTCAATAGGTTCACCTTGTCCAGCATAATTTATAGCAGCTACACGGAAGAAGTAGTTGATTCCTGGCTGAAGATGAGAAACAACATACTCTGTGGTTCTCACTTCTCCTCTTGCACTGACAACACTCCATTCTTCCTCATCTCCCTCTCTCTTTTCTACAGCATAGCTGGTAATTGCACTGCCTCCATCGTAGGCTGGTTTAGTCCAGCCAAGTGTGACAGAGGTCTTTGTAGTATCCACAACCTTCAGCTTAACGGGTGGCCCAGGTTTGTCTGTAAAATATTAAAAGTAACAATGAGACTTCAAAAGACAGACAAGAAAAGGCTGGAACATCAAAATATTCTCTCAGGTTCCACCCAAGCAGCAGTCACCCACGTAGAACATGAAAATAGGTCCCCATGTATTACCATACATGTCTATTGTCTGTAGGCTGGTCTTGAATTTTCACTTATCGACATGGATAATTTCTTACCAATGGGATCTGCTGCTTTGTAGAAATCTGATGCTTCTGAGAATGGTCCTTGGCCAGCTGCATTCACGGCGGAAACTCTGTATTGGTATTCACTGTTTTCCGTTAATCCTGTTACTTTCTGTCTGGTGTCACGGATGGTTTCTTTAATGACCTTGAACCAGCCTAGGCTTTTCTTATCACGCTTCTCAAGGTAATAGCCATTTACATCACTGCCACCATCCACTGTAGGTCTGCTCCAGACTACGGTCATTGAATGCTTAGTTATCATGGTGACCTCTGGCACGCCAGGTGCTCCGGGTGTAACTGTGTTTTTGTTAAAGGACAAAAAAAAAAGTCACATCAGGTCAATGTAACTAAATAATAGATCATCTATAGAAATTCAAGGAGCAGATGTAATAACATCTACTTAACTTACCAAATGCATTTTTAGCTATGACAGCATCAGATTCCAGTGGCTCACCGACCCCAAACTTGTTTACACCTCGTATGCGGAAGATATATTCATTTCCTTTAATGACTTTTGTAGTAGTGGCACTGCATTCTTCTTGTTTTTCTGAAACTACAGACCATACCACACGACTTGTCTCACGTTTTTCAACGATGTAATGAGTTACGTTGGCACCCCCATCGTCAGCTGGTGGGTCCCACAGAAGGGTAATCTTTTCAGCAGTGACAGTCTTGAATTGTATAGGTCCACCTGGAGGTCCTGGCTTATCTGTTGAGTATAAGAAGAAATTAAGTATTTTAATATAAAAGAATGGGTACAGCGAGCTGAATTTAAGAATGAATATGATGTAATATTGTTCAAAACCTACCAAGTATTTGTACTCTAACAGTGGCAGTTGCAGAACCCATGGCATTTTTCAATTTCAGTTCGTAGTTTCCACTGTTAAGGCGAGTTGCATCTTTGATCAGGATGGATGCAAATTCGGTTGTATTTTCGATAGACACCTGGGCACTGGTTTGTATTTCTTTTCCATTTCTGAACCACTCAATTGTAGGCACTGGCTTTCCTGAGATGCCAAGTTTCAGCTTAACTGAAGAGCCAGCTTTGTATTTTACCATTTCCGTGTATTCTGGTGGAACATCTATTTCGGGTGCACCTTTCATGAACAACAAGGAATAAAAAGGTATTAATACATCTGAACAAGTGTCAAACCAAAGCTTTTGGGTAGCAAGACTAATGCACACATATACATAGGTAGAAGAAGAAGAGAAGAGATTGGATTTATACCCTGCCCTTCACTACCCAAGGGAGTCTCAGAGTGGTTTACAAACTCCTTTCCTTTCCCTTCCCCTCCCCACAACAGACACCTTGTGAGGTAGGTGGGGCTGAGAGAGCTCTGACAGAAACTGCTCTTTTTCAACAACAGCTGTGTCAGAACTGTGGCTTGCCCAAGGTCATCCATCAGGTGCTGGTGGAGGAGTGGGGAATCAAACCTGGTTCTCCCAGATTAGAGTCTACACACTTAACCACTACACCAAAGGTAAAGGTTTCCCTTGCTCAAAAGCCAGTTGAATCCGACTCTAGGGGGATGTGCTCATCTCTGTTTCCAATCCAAAGAGCCAGTGCTGTCCGAAGACTTCTCTGTGGTCATGTGGCTGGTATGACTAAAATGCTGAGGCACATGGAACACTGTTACCTTCCCACCAAAGTGGGATCTATTTATCTACTTGCAATGTCTTGCTTTCAAACTGCTAGGTTGGCAGGAGCTGGGGCCAGAGACAGGAGCTCACTCCGTCATGCAGCACTCGGGTCTCGAACTGCTGAACTTCCAACCTTCTGGTCTGCAGTTCAGCATTGAGCCACTGCAGCCCTGCACATATACATGCTCTAGCACAAAAGCCTCATAAGGCAAACAGAATCTGAATCAGTGCCATCAAGCCAGACACACTGAATTCAAATAAAATTTTATACAAAAAATGCTAACAGTAAACTCAGACACAGAGCTTGATACTAATATACATGCAATTATTTGTTCCTTACCGTAAGTATCCACGCATGTAATAGGGCCTAAAACATCCGATGGATTGCTAATTGAACCGGCAGCATTCTTTGCAAAAACACGGAATTCATATTGGGAGCTTTGAGTCAATCCTGATACAGTAAACTGAGTCTCTATGACATTGGTGAAGCTAGCCTTTGTCCACCTTCCATTGGGCAGATCACGTTTCTCAACAATATATCCAGTAATTTTGCTACCACCGTCAAAAGCTGGCTTTGTCCAAGAAAGACTGACAAATGTCTTGGAAATATCTGTGACACGAACATTTCTTGGTGGTTCTGCAACATAAAAAATAAAATAACAGCATTTGCAGGTAGTAAGTGTGCTAGTACAGGTTGGGGGCCCATGAATAATTCCAGGGTAAGGTGGGGACAATGTATGATGGAGAAATTCTCTACCATGCTTAATAGTGCAATAGCATTATGATGCTCAGGTTCAGGGCTTGGGCAGCCATCCCTGAACTCTCTGAAATAGCACATGGAGGGTGGGTTTTTAAAAAAAATCTCCATACATATATTGTATGGGAAAATTTGGTGGGTGTGGGGAATTGGTGATTGAAAAAGAAGCATGTTTTTTCTGTTTTCCACGAGCCTTTATGAGTGTTATGAGGTCTGTCCCTTTGCAATTTAAGTGTGTTTGTGGTGGTGATGGGTAATTTGGATCAGAGGAAGTGCTATTCCTTCATATTCCCATGTGACCCTTTTCATCCAAAGGGCCAGATCATATAAATATTTAAAAGACCTTGGGGGGAGGGCAATGGTAGGCATCCTCCAACCCCAATTGCCCTCTTGCAAGCTTTAGATAGCCTGCACTTGCTCTTTGCCCTCAGTGTTCCTATTTGAGGATTTTTTTTTCTTTCAAACCCCCCCCCCCCCTTTTTGCAAAGGTGTGGTGTCTCTTGGGTTGGCTGAAACCATCTTCTCTCCATTCCGCAGCTATGCTTGTCAGCAAGAGGCCAACCACTTTGCTTATTAGAGTGAATTATTCCATAATGCCTCAACAAAGACAGAACATTTCCCACTAAATTCATTACTGGAAACATGATGCTCTGTACCCAATACTTACCACATGCATCGATAGCAAGAACTGCATCAGATGGATGACTTGCTTTCCCAATACCAGCTGCATTTTCTGCATAAACTCTGAATTCATAGATAAGTCCAGCAGAGATGCTGGTCACCTTCAAGTGAGTGGTACGTATAATGAGTTTGTTCACTTTCTTCCATAAGATGCTGTTCCTGTCCTTCATTTCAAGATGATACCCAATGACTGTGCTGCCTCCATTGGAAACAGGCTCGTGCCATCCCACAGTGATATATTCTCGAGTCACATTAGTAATCCAAGGTGTGGAAGGTGGTCCAGGGGTTGCTACATAAACATTAAGCACCAGTTAATAAAGCCTAAAAACATGTCTGAAGAATTCAGAAAACAAAAGCAAACGAGATGTTACTTACTGTACGGCAATCTAACATGTATGCATGCTGAGTCAATGTGGTCACTGATGCCAAAACGATTTTCTGCTTTGATGCGGAACTGGTACTCCTCTCCTGTTGTTAGCTTCATTATTTTAATAATATTTCTAGCAACTGTGGCAGACACTTCGGACCAGACAGCGGTGCTTGTTTCTCTTTTCAGTACAATGTAGTTGGTAACTTGACTTCCACCATCATAACGTGGTGGTTCCCACTTAAGGGTAACGCCTTCTTCAGTGACATCACTAATAACAACAGGACCAACAGGAGGGCCTGGTCTGTCTAGGACGATGATGTTAACAAAAGACTTAGTCGTTCCACTGGAGTTGGCAGCTGTGATGTCATATCTACCAGCATCAGCAGCCACGCTTTCTTTAAGGTTGATGATGACACTTTCAGCTGTGGTTTCTGTGTTAAACCTCATGGTTGCCTTGATTGGAATGCCGTCCCTGGATAAAGTCACTTTTGGCAATGGTTTTCCAGAAATTGGGATCTCAACCTTTAGGTTGGAACCTGCTCTAACATAAACTGTGTTGCTTGGGAAGCCTTTCATGTCAACCTCTGGTGATTCTGAAAAATACATTCCCAAAATGTTACAAACATGGCTGCAAAGTACATTTTCAGTTCAATTTATATTAGCTCTGAGTTTAGTATTAGCAGACATACCCAGTTGTTCTTTAACCGTAACAGCAAGAAGGAGTTCTCTGGGTTCACTTAGACCAGCTTGGTTTTCAGCAAATACTCTGAAGAAGTAGTCCATATTCTCCTTGAGGCCATGGACAACATGATGAGTTGTCTTGACTACTGCACATTTGACCCATTTTTGCTGCCCTTTCTCCAGAGCTTCAACAAGATAGCCTACAATTCTGCTTCCACCATCATGTTCTGGCTTTAGCCACACAAGAGATACACTATCTTTAGTAACGCTTGAGACTCCCAGTTTTTCTGGTGGGCTTGGTTTTTCTGGGAAATAAGAAGACAATGAATTGAAAACAAAATAAGCCATATGAATTCTACTTAGCATACTCAGTAAGCATACATTTTACATAAGAAAACTATATCCTGCATGCCTGTATTAGAGCAGTGATTCTTAACTATGGCTGTACAGCTGCCCAGTCTCAAACTGGGATGGGGGCTATCTCAAGACATCTTGAGAAACACAAATAGAACTTTTGGGGACAAATGGGAAACATTTGGGATTTCTGGCAACCCTTTCCTCCACTTACTGTGGCTACTGACAACCAGTGCAGGATAGCCATTTTATATTGACCACTAAGCCTTGAGAATAAATCACAGTTCTAGATTTCTAGATCTCAGGGTTCTTGAAGTGGCACACAGCAAAACAGAAGAACTGACGATTGCCATTGCATACAAAAGTCTCATTGAATGGATGCCTGAGATCTGTATATTTTATGTGTATATCATAAATATGTCTATATAAAGTTCCCTTGACCTAATTTTCTATTTGTAGCTTTAAGGATTTTCGATGATAGTGCTGCATATAAATCATTGAGAGTTCTTGTTTTTTTACCCACAACAAACACTTTTGATTACTGCTTTATAATAAATTAGTTTACGGTATCAGGAATATTATAATTAATAATACATTATGACTGCAACCTTATGAATAATACCTTGGAAGCAAAAGCCCCATTTGAACTCAGCAGGACTTATTTTGCACTAAACACGTATGGAATTAAGCAGGATATTGTATAAAATAAAAATACTTTTTTGGAGACCAACCTGTTATCGTAACTCCTTCCTTGGTTTCAGTGGGAACTCCAACACCAAACTCGTTTTCTCCGGCGACTCTGAAGTAATAAATTCCACCTTCTTGTAGGTTGGTGACTTTGTAGGAAAGACGAGGGCAATTGTTTGTCACAGTGACCCAAGCTTTCTTGCTAGCTTCTCGTTTTTCAATGTAATACTTCTTCACAGGAGCACCACCGTCATTCTCAGGAGCTTCCCAAGATAAAACAGCTGATTCTTTTGTTACATCTTTTACAACAATATTAGAGGGAGGTCCTGGTGAGTCAAGAACTTTGACAACCAATGTCAGGGTGGCCGTGCCTATGATATTTTGTAATGTTAAAGTATACTTCCCAGAATCATTTCTTGTTGCTTTTTCAATGGTAAGTGAGGTGCAGTTATCTGAGGTATCAATAGTTGCTTCTGTACGGAGATCAGTATCTGGTTTACTCCACAGTACATTAGGGACAGGTTTTCCTCTGAAAGGTACAGTCATTGTAAATGATCCACCTGCCTTCACAACTAATGTCTTTCTCATTTCATTATCAATGTCAAAAGCAGGTTCTTCTTCCCGTTCTTTTGCCACTTGAGGTTCTGATACATCACTTGGATCACTAGCACCAACTTTGTTGATAGACTTTACTCTGAAAACATACTCAGCCCCTGATGTCAGGCCAATTACAGTGTATTCTGTGCCTCTTAAACTTTGAATAGCAGTTGACCAATTAGTTTCACTAGTTGTTTTGTACTCAACTGTGTATCCAGTAACAGGTGCACCTCCATCAAATAATGGTTTTGTCCATCCTATTGTTATATTTGACCTTGTAGAGTCCATAATCTTGGGCCTAGATGGAGGTGAAGGCAGGAAAACTGGATCTTCTGCTTTTACTAGTGGTGATGTGTCACTAGGAAGACTAAGACCTGCAGCATTTTCTGCATACACCCGATATTCATATTCACATCCTTCTCGCAGACCTGAAGATTTTACCCTTAGGTCATAAACCGGCTTTTTGTTTACACGGATCCAACGCAGGCTGTTTTTCTCACGCCTTTCAATTACATATCCAGAAATTTCATTGCCTCCATCACTTTCTGGTCTTGCCCAACAAAGGGTCATGGATTCTTTTGTCACACTAGTAATCTCTAAAGATGTGGGTGGGCTTGGAATAGTAAAAGGATCTTGAGCCTTCACAGCATGGCTCTCCAAAGGTTCACCAACACCATATTTGTTAACACCCATCACTCTAAAGATATATTCATTTCCTTTGAGTAGTTTTGTGACTTTGCAGGATGTTGTTGGAAGTTCTGCTTCACAAATAGTCCAAGCAATTCTACTTGTCTCTCTCTTTTCCACAATGTAATGATCAATCTCTGCACCTCCATTTTCTTGAGGTGGTCCCCATGACAGGTGACACTTCTCAGCAGTAAGCCCTGTTATTTCTAGTGGGGCTGCTGGTGGACCAGGTCTGTCAAGCACTTTACAATTGACAGCTAATGATCTTGTTCCTGCAACATTTTGCAGAGTTAGCACATATTGCCCTGAATCACGTCGAATGCAGTCTTTAACAGTTATTGCAGTAGTATGATCTGTTGAGACGATTTCAATTCTTGCTTTTTCCTCAATTTCTTTGCCATCTTTTGTCCAGGAAACTACTGGTGAAGGTCGTCCTGCAATATCAGCATTGATTTTCAAGATCTCTCCAGCTTTAACAACTACAACATCCCTAAATTTGACATCCATCATAATTCTTGGAGCATCAACATCATCCTTTACAGTCACTGGCCCAGTCGATTCTGATGGCTCACTAAATAATCCAGCAGCATTCCTAGCAATGACACGGAATTCATATCTCTGGTCTTCTGTAAGTCCTGTTACATCAAAGAAGGTTTCCTGTACATTGGTGAAGTTGCACTTCAGCCAACGACCATCTGGTAGTTCTTTTCGCTCAATAATATAACCTGTGATCTTTGCACCGCCATCATATTCTGGTTTGGCCCATGACAATGAGACACATGTTCTTGTAATGTTAGTAACTTCTGGTTGGCCGGGAGGATCACATGGGTCTCTTGCAGCTACAGGTTCACATGATTTACTACATTTACCTATTCCGACAATGTTTTCAGCAAATACACGATATTCATACATCAATCCTTCATCAAGGCCTGTTACTTTCAGTTGAGTGTCAGTAAGAAGGGTTTTATTTACTTTAGTCCAAAGAATACTGCTTCTTTCTTTACGTTCAAGATGATACCCAAGTATTTTGGTGCCTCCGTCATTAACTGGTTCCTGCCAGTTTACAACCATGAATGCTTTAGTTGCATGTACAACATGGGGAGTACCAGGAGGTCCAGGAGGATTAAAAGGATATTCTGCAACAACAGGTGTAGTTTCAACATACGTACTCTTGCCATAGCGATTTTCTGCACAAACACGGAATTGGTATTCTGATCCTGTGGTTAAGCGAACAACTTTAATCGATGTTCGTGCAACTGCTCCAGAAACAACACTCCATGTTGTTGTTGTTGTTTCTCTCTTCTCTACAATATAATTATTAATTTGACAACCACCATCATACTCTGGGGGTTTCCATGATATGGTTACATTATCGGCACTAACATTATCAATATGTAATGCAGTCGGTGGTCCTGGCCTATCAAGTACAATTACAGTGATAGAAGCTGTTGTAGAGCCAGCACTGTTTGAAACATGTAATTCATAACTTCCTACATCTTCTCTTGATGCTTCCTTGATTACAAGTAACGTTGATGTTTTTGATGTCTGGACATTAACTCTTGTTGTCTCTCTTAAAGGCAGTCCATCTTTTTTCCAGCTAACTGATGGAACTGGTCTTCCTCTGATGGGCACCTCAATCTTAAGATCATCACCAGCTTTAACACTGAAAGTATTGAAAAGGAGCTCAACTGAAGGCTGGATTTCAATGTCCTTTGCGACTACTGGAACCCCAAGCTGTCTTGGATCACTTTTTCCTTTTTCATTAACAGCACGGACTCTGAAAGTGTATTCTTCTCCCATGCTCAGTCCTGATACTGTAGCTTCTAATGTCTTAACCTGTGTGCAGGTGCTCCATTTTTCACTTCCTTTAGTTTGCATTTCTACTACATAGCTAGTAATTTTGCTGCCACCATCACTTTCAGGTTTCTCCCATTTAATAGTAGCAGTATGGCGTGTGACATCAACAAGAGTTACTTTCCCAGGTGGATAGGGTGGTTCAGAAACCTTGACTGGTTCAGTTGTTTCTACTGGCAAGCCAACTCCATATTCATTTGCAGCCAAGACACGGAAGTAGTAACTGCATCCTTCCTGTAGCTGTTCAATTCTGAAGACATTCTTAGTGCAGTTATTTGTAATAGTGGCATAGGCCTTTCTTGTAGTTTCTCTCTTTTCAACAATGTAGTTTGTAATTTTAGCTCCACCATCAATAAGTGGTGGCTCCCAAGCTAATACCACAGAATCCTTCTTCACTTCTCTGACAGTCAAGTTAACAGGTGCACTTGGTGTATCAAGCACTCTCACGTTAACAAAAGCTGATTTTTTGCCACTATTGTTTTCTAAAGTCAGATTGTATTTCCCACTGTCAAATCTGTTTACATTATCAATGACCAGCATCGTATATGAACTGGTGACCTCAATCTGAGCTCTGTCACTCAGAGTGCCTTCTGCTTTTTCCCATTTTACTTCTGGCTCTGGCCTCCCTTTGATAGTGACAAACAAACGCAGTGTACCACTGGCACGTACAGTGACAACTTTTCTGAGATCTGCATCTAGCTCTATTTCAGGAGGTTCAATTTTTTCAGCAGCAATGACACTACCAGGTATAGCTGCTGGTTCTCCAACTCCTTCGGAGTTAATAGCACAAATACGGAAGTTGTACTCATTATTCTCTTTAAGTTGTGTTACAGTGAATTGTTTCCCCTGCAGTCCTGATGGTGGTGTGCAGGTTGTCCATTCATCTGCAGCAGATTCTTTTACTTCCACAATGTATCCTTTCACAGGAGCACCACCATCATAAATAGGCTTGTTCCATGCGAGGGACACAGATGACCTGGAGGTGTCTGTTACTTTTGGATTGCTTGGTGGACCTGGTGGATATACTGCATCACAGGCACGGTAAAAGATTGATGGCTCACTAGGTTCACCAACTCCAGCAGCATTTTCAGCAGAAACCCTAAACTCGTAGAAATGACCATCTGTAAGTCCGGTTACTCTGTATCGTAAGTCTGTCAGTCTCTTTTTATTGCACTTGGTCCATCGAATACCATCTTTGTCTCGCTTTTCTAAAATGTAGCCTTCAATTTCAGCTCCACCATTATCTGTGGGGCGACCCCAGGTAGCAATCATAGAATCTTTAGTGATTGCAGAAACTTCAGGTGTTGAAGGAGGACCTGGAGGTTTGTATGGATTACAAGCCAACACAGGCTCAGATTCCAGTGGTTCACCTATTCCATACTTGTTGACAGCCATTACACGGAAAATGTACTCATTGCCTGGGAGGAGTTTAGTTACTTTGTGGCTTAGGGCTTGCACATCAGATGCCACTTGTGTCCATGAAAGCCGGCTTGTCTCTCTCTTTTCTATGACGTAATGAGAAATGTTAGAGCCACCATCATGTAAAGGTGGTCCCCATGCCAAGTAACATTTTTCTGCGGTCACACCTGTAACCTTCAAAGGACCTTCTGGAGGTCCAGGTCTGTCAAGTACTTTTACAGTTATTGGTATAGACTTTGTGCCACCAACGTTGCTCAGTTTAAGTGTATAGATGCCTCCATCCACTCTGATGCAATCTTTGACTGTGAGGGTTGTTCGTTCAATGGTAGACTTAATTTCCGTCCTTGCAGTTGCTTCTTCAAATTCTTTCCCATCTTTTGACCATATAATATCAGGAATAGGTTTGCCATGGATGTCAGCTTCAAGAACAAATGTTTCTCCTGCATGGACAACAATGACATCTTTGTATTTTGGGTCGAGTGATGCACTTGGTGCTTCAATTTCATCTCTAGCAATAATCGGCCCTGTGCTTTCAGATGGTTCACTTAAGCTACCAGCTGCATTTCTTGCAATTACTCTAAATTCATATCTTTGGTCTTCCACAAGGCCGGTTACTGTAAACTCAGTTTCTATGACATTCGTAAAACTGGCTTTCATCCAACGGCCTTCAGGCAATTCTCTCTTTTCTACAATATAGCCAGTTATTTTGCTGCCACCATCATATTCAGGTTTTTTCCATTTTAGTGTTATATAATTTCTAGTAATAACAATGGCATCTGGACGGCCAGGTGGATCGCAGGCATCTCGGGCAAAATACAGTTCAGATGTTTTGCTAACTTTGCCAATGCCCACAATATTCTCAGCAGAAACTCTGAATTCATATTCAAGACCTTCTTCAAGACCCTCTGTTTTATATGTGGTGTCCTGAACAAGGGTCTTATTCAACTTCGTCCAAAGAATGCTGTTCTTATCTTTACGCTCTATATGATATCCAAGGACTTTGCTTCCTCCATCATTAACTGGTTCATGCCACTGTACTATCATGTGGTCTTTAGTAGCTGTAGTGACAAAAGGTGTTCCAGGTGGTCCAGGTTCTTTGTATGGATATTGTGCAACAACTGGTTTAGAATCTATTGGAGCACTCTTCCCATATCGGTTTTCAGCATGAACTCTAAACTGGTATTCAGAACCTGTCTTAAGGTTTGTTACTTTAATAGTTGTTCTTGCAACAGTCGCTGATACCACTTGCCAGGCAGTAGTGGTGGTGTCACGTTTCTCTACTATGTAATTGGATATTTGGCAGCCACCTGTGTACTCTGGTGGATCCCATGATACAACAACAAAGTTTGAGCTAACTTCATCAAAGCGGATAGGTCCTTTTGGTGGGCCTGGCTTTTCCAACACGATTATACTAATATGCTCTGTTGCTGTGCCTGCTGCGTTAGTTGCTGTTACTGTGTATTTCCCAAAGTCCTCCTTGTTACTTTCTTTAATGAGCAAGGTTGTTGTTGATGCTGTATCTTCAACATGCAACCTGGTTGTTTGTTTTAGGGGCTGATCATCTTTTTCCCAAGTGATAGTAGGTTTGGGTCGAGCTATAAATGGGATTTCTACTTTAAGATCTTCTCCAGCTTGTACAGTGAATGTATTAAACATCAGTTTAAAACTTGGTTGAATTGTTAGGTCTTTAGCAATCACAGGAACTCCTAGAAGTCTGGGATCGCTTTTGCCTTTTTCATTGTATGCCAAGACACGGAACTGATACTCCTGTCCAGAACTCAAACCAGACACAACTGCATTGCATACTTTGGTCTCGGTAACAACAGTCCATTTGTCTGCTCCTTTAGGTTGCATTTCAACAACGTATCCCAAAATCCTGCTACCTCCATCATGTTCAGGCTTCTCCCACATAAATGATGCACTTCTCTGAGTCACATCGGTGAGTGTCACTTTTCCAGGAGGTAAGGGTGGCTCTGAGGCTTTTGCAGCATCTGCGGTTTCAACAGGCGCACCAATTCCATATTCATTTTCAGCCATAACTCGGAAATAATAAATTCCTCCTTCTGTAAGATTTTCCACTTTGAAGCTTGTTTTGCTACACTTTGCACTCACGTTTGCATAAGCTTTTCTGGTTGACTCACGCTTATCAATTACATAATTCTTTATCTTTGCACCACCATCATTAGCAGGGGGTTCCCATGTCAGTACAGCATAATCTTTTCTTATTTCTTTCACAACTAAATTTTGTGGTGGCCCTGGTGTGTCAAGTACTTTTACAGTAACAAATGCAGACTTAGAGCCACTGCTGTTCTCTAGTTTAAGTATGTACTTTCCAGCATCGTTTCTATCACAATAATCAATTGATAGTTGAGTATAATTCAGGCCTCTTTCAATTTGAACCTTATCTGTAAATTCTCCTTCTTCTCGAGACCATGTAATTTCAGGAATTGGCCGTCCTTTAAATGGTATATTTATTCTTACAGATGCACCTGCTCGGACAACAATGCCTTTCCTTAGCTCTGAGTCTATATCCAGTTCAGGAGCCTCAAGTTTATCTTCTGGCTTAACTGTACCAGGAACTGTTGCAGCCTCGCCTACTCCGACTTTGTTGAGGGCACATACTCGTAGTTTGTACTCTTGATGTTCAATAAGCTTTTTGATCTCAAAGCGATTAACTCTTAGACCAGTCTGTGGTGTAACTACAGACCATTCTTCTTCATCAGCTTTGCAGATTTCTACAATATATCCCAGGATGTCACTGCCACCATCATAAATAGGTTTACCCCAGGCAACTGTAATTGAGTTCTTGGTTGTATCCACAGCATGAGCATTAGTGGGTGGCCCAGGTTTAAACATAGGGTCACATGCTTTGCAGTATGGAGTAGCCTGACTTGGTTCACCAGTTCCAGCAGCATTTTCAGCAGATACTCTAAATTCATACTCATGATCTTCTGCCAGCCCTGTGACTCTTAATCGCAAGTCTGTAATACGGCGTTTATTACATTTCACCCATCTGATGCCTGCTCTGTCTCTTTTTTCTACAATGTAGTTAACTATTTCACTACCACCATCACTATCTGGACGATTCCAACAGACGGTCATAGAATCTCTTGTAACGTTGCTGATTTCTAAACACTTGGGTGGACCAGGAACCACAAATGGATTTTTCATCAATACTGGAGCAGACTCCAGAGGTTCACCAACTCCATATTTATTAACTGCCATTATACGGAAAATATACTCATTTCCTTCCAGAAGTTTTGTAACCTTCAACATTGTGGCTACAACGTCTGAGGCAACAACTGTCCAAGCAAGACGACTCGTTTCCCTCTTCTCAATTATGTAGTGAGAAATGTCACTGCCACCGTCATGGACTGGTGGAGCCCATGTTAAGGAGCATTTTTCAGAAGTTACTCCAGACACTTGAATGCTTTCCGGAGGCCCTGGTCTGTCCAGTACTTTTACTGTTATTGGCACTGATTTTGTTCCTGCAATGTTGGAGGCCTGTAAAATGTATTGCCCACCATCAACACGTATGGCATCTTTTACAGTAACTAATGCCTTAAAGTCTGTATTCCTTATTTCACATCGAGCAGTGTCTTCAAGTTCTGCATCTCCCTTTAGCCATGTAATAGTGGGAATTGGCTTCCCATGGACATCAGCCTCTAGTCTGAACGTTTCTCCAGCATTTACAACAATTGCATCTTTGTACTTTGGATCCATGGAAATTCTTGGAAGCTCAACTTCATCTTTGGCTGTTATTGGTCCTGTACTATCAGAAGGTTTGCTTACTGCCCCAGCAGCATTTCTTGCAATGACTCTAAATTCATATCTTTGGTCTTCAGTAAGGCCAGATACAGTAAACTGGGTTTCAATTATATTTGTAAAGCTTGCTTTCATCCAGCGGCCTTCAGGCAAATCACGTTTCTCCACTACATACCCTGTAATTTTACTGCCCCCATCGTATTCTGGCTTCGTCCACTGCAGGGTAATTGAGCTTCTTTTAACAACAATAGCTTCTGGACATCCTGGTGGATCACATGCATCACGTGCTACGTAGCATTCTGAAACTTTGCTTGTTTTGCCTATACCAACTATATTTTCTGCAGAAACTCTAAATTCATATTCGATGCCTTCTTCAAGGTTAGCTGCCTTATAATATGTGTCTTGAATAACTGTCTTGTTTACTTTTGTCCACAAAATGCTATTTCTTTCCTTTCTCTCTAGATGGTAACCTAAAATTCTACTTCCACCATCATTTATTGGTTCATGCCACTGCACAACCATAGAGTCTTTCGTAACTGCTGTCACAAATGGTGTGCCAGGGGGACCAGGTTCTTTATAGGGATACTGAGCAACAACTGCATCAGATTCCAAGGCAAAGCTCTGTCCATACCTATTTTCGGCAAATATTCTAAACTGATATTCTGCGCCAGTTTTGAGCTTGGTCACCTTTAGTGTAGTTCTTGCAACAGTGGCTGAAACTGTTTCCCATACAGTGGTGGTTGTATCTCTCTTATGAACAATGTAATTCGTAATTTGGCAGCCCCCTGTATATGCTGGAGGATTCCATGACAATGTTATACTTTCAGCACTAATGTCATCAAATTTAACAGGGCCTTTTGGAGGATCAGGTTTGTCCAGTGTTATAATTTCAACAGATGCAGATTTCTGTCCAACAACATTAGCGACTGTGATTTCATATCGTCCACTGTCGTCTTTATTTATTTCTTTAATATTCAGGATCGTAAGGTTGGGTGAATCACTGACATTAACCCTAGTTGTCTGTTTTAATGGTATCCCGTCTTTTGTCCATGTAATAGAAGGCTTAGGTCGGCCAGATATTGGTACTTCAACCTTTAGGTCTTGACCCACCTGTATACTGTAGCTGTGGAATGTAGGTCTTACATCAGGTTCAATAACTAGGTCTTTAGCGGTTATTGGAACAGCAAGTGACCGTGGATCACTCCTACCCTTTTCATTTACAGCCATTACTCTGAAGAGATACTCTTCTCCTTGAGTTAGGTTAGTGACAACCGCCTCAAGGGCTTTAACTCGCGTACACTCCGACCATTTGTCACTGCCTTTAACTTGCATTTCCACTATGTATTGCAGAATTTTGCTTCCACCATCATGTTCAGGCTTTGCCCAGCTCAATGACACACTCTTTCTAGTGACATCATCCACTGTTATTTTGCCTGGAGGCTGAGGAACTTCAGCAACTTTAACCGGATCAGTGGTCTCTGCAGGCAGGCCAATTCCAAATTCATTCTCTGCACAAACTCTGAAGTAGTAGTAGCAGCCTTCCTGAAGCTGATCAACTTTCCATGATGTCTTGTGGCAGTTTGTTACAACAGCTGCATAGGCTTTTCTTGTGGCTTCACGCTTTTCAATAACATAATTTTTGATTTTAGACCCACCGTCTATCAGAGGTGGCTCCCATGCAAGTGAAACTGAGTCTTTGGTGATCTCTTTAATTTTTAAGTTAACTGGAGGACCTGGGGTATCTAGGACTCTGACACTGACAAAGGCAGACTTCGATCCACTGCTGTTTTCTAGAGTAAGTGTGTATTTCCCAGAATCAAATCTGTTAACGTTGTCAAGAACCAATGAGGTAAAGCTGCTAGTACTGTCAATAATAGCTGTCTCTCTGATATCACCATCCACCTTAGTCCATTTTACTTCAGGTGTTGGACGCCCTCGGATAGGAACAAATAACCTTAAGGAACCACCAGCTCTTACATTTATAACTTTCCTCAGTTCCATGTCAAGATCAAGGTCTGGAGCCTCTAGCTTTTCTTCAACAACAATTGTTCCAGGAACATCAGCGTGCTCACCTACTCCTGCCTTATTAACAGCACAAATGCGGAATTTGTATTCATGCTTTTCCACTAATTTTTCAACTTCCATATTTGTTTTCTTGATTCCGGTTGGTGGCGTACAAATTGTCCAGTCTCCAACACTTACATCACATTTTTCTACAATGTACCCTTGGATTTCAGAGCCACCATCATAGATTGGTTTACCCCAGGAAAGAAAAACTGAAGATCTTGTAACATCTATTGCCTTAGGATTATTAGGAGGACCTGGTTTGTATATAGGGTCACAAGCCCTGTAGTAAGTAGAAGGTGGGCTGGGTTCACTTGTGCCAGCTGCATTTTCTGCTGAGACTCGGTATTCATAATCATGATTTTCTATAAGCCCAGTAACTCGGTATCGAAGTTCACTGATCAAGCGTTTGTTGCATCTTGTCCATCGAATGCCTTCTTTATCACGTTTTTCTAGTATATAACCCAAAATTTCACTGCCACCATCAGAGGCTGGTCTGTCCCATACAACAATCATAGAGTCCTTGGTAACAGCTGAGACTTCTGGTGCCTTTGGTGGCAGTGGTACTACAAATGGATTTTTTGCAAGTGCAGGTTCAGATTCAAGAGGTTCACCAACACCGTATTTATTTACAGCCATGATACGGAAGATATATTCATTTCCTTCTAAAAGCTTAGTAACTTTGCAACTAAGGGACTGTACGTTGGCATCGACTAAAGTCCATACTAAGCGGCTCGTTTCTCTTCTTTCAACAACGTAATGTGAAATATCACTGCCACCATCCTGCAGTGGAGGCTTCCATGACAGCAAACACTTTTCAGCAGTCACACCAGTTATAACAACAGGTCCTTCAGGTGGGCCAGGCTTGTCAAGCACCTTGACATGAACTGAAGCTGTTTTTTCACCTGCAACATTCTTCACCAGCAAAACATAATGTCCACTGTCGACACGAATGGCCTCCTTTACACTTAAGCTTGTGGCAAAATCAGTACTTTTGATTTCCAAGCGGGCTGTATTTGCTAGCTCCTGATCACCTTTCAGCCACTGAATGGTAGGCAATGGTTTGCCATAAACATCAGCATCGATCTTGAACGACTCACCAGCATGCAGCGTAATTGTTTCTTTAAATTTGGGATCCATGCTTATACGAGGTGGATCTACTTCATCTCTTGCTGTGACTGCCCCTGAACTTTCAGATGGCTCACTGAAGACACCCGCTGCATTGCGTGCAATGACACGGAATTCATACCTCTGATCTTCAACTAGGCCAGTTACTGCAAACTGCGTCTCAATTACATTTGTAAAGCTTGCTTTCATCCAGCGGCCATCTGGTAATTCCTTCTTTTCAACAATGTACCCTGTGATCTTGCTCCCACCATCATATTCTGGTTTCTTCCACTGAAGTGTAACAGAATTCCTTGTGACAATGATAGGCTCTGGACGACCTGGAGGATCACATGGATCATGAGCTGTATAGCATTCTGACCCTTTACTGGCTTTCCCAATGCCAACAATATTTTCTGCATAGACTCTGAATTCATATTCAATGCCTTCCTCAAGCCCAGTTGTTTTAAATTTAGTGTCAGGGATGGCTGCTTTGTTCAGTTTAACCCACAGAATGCTGTTTCTTTCCTTGCGCTCCAAGTGATATCCAATAATTCTGCTACCACCATCATTGACAGGTTCATTCCACTGCACAACCATACTTTCCCTGGAGATTTCCGATGCAAAAGGAGTTCCAGGTGGGCCAGGTAGTTTGTATGGATACTGGGCTACCACCGACTCAGATATGAGATATGGACTCTTTCCATATCTGTTTTCAGCTGCAATTCTGAATTGGTATTCACTTCCAGTCTTTAATCTACATGCTTTTAGAGTTGTTCGGGCAACTGTAGCTGAAACAATCTGCCAAGCAGTGGTGGAGGTGTCTCGCTTTTCTACAATATAATTGTTGATAGAACTGCCACCATCATATTTGGGTGGTTCCCAGGAAATGGTAATGCTGTCTGCTGTTACTTCATCAATCTTTACTGGTCCGGTTGGAGGTCCTGGCTTGTCAAGAACAACAATATTAAGAATTTCAGTGGCTTCACCAGCGGAATTTGAAAGTTTTACTAAATATTGTCCAACATCTTCTCTGCAAGCTTCCTTTATTGTTAGTAATGAATTGTTCTCTGTGCTTTCTTCATGTACTCTAGTTGTTTGTTTTAGTGGCATGTTACCTTTAGTCCATGTTATGGCTGGCTTAGGTCGACCAACAAATGGAACGTCAACCTTTAAGTCTTCACCCGCTAGTACACTGAAAGTAGTAAACAACAGTTTGAAGGCTGGTGGTATCACAAGATCTTTTGCAATAACTGGTACACTCAGTTGTCGAGGATCACTGATTCCTTTTTCATTTTGTGCAGAAACACGGAAAGCATATTCTTCTCCCTGAATCAATCCAGTTACAGTTGCTTCAGTGGTTTTTACAGTAGCACATGTGGCCCATTTGTCACTACCTTTGCTTTGCATCTCTACAATGTAGCCTAAAATTCTGCTTCCTCCATCATGCTCAGGTTTTTCCCAGGATAAAGATACACTTTTTCGTGTCACATCTAATAAAGTTATTTTTCCTGGAGGAAGAGGCCTTTCTGATGCTTTGACAGATTCTGATGTTTCAACTGGAAGACCTATTCCATATTCATTTTCAGCTAGGACTCTGAAATAATAATTGCAACCTTCCTGCAGATTGTCTACTTTCCAGCTGGTCTTGTGGCAATTGGCCATAACAGTTGAGTAGGCTTTTCTTGTTGCCTCACGCTTTTCAATAATATAGTTCTTTATTTTAGAGCCACCATCTATGAGGGGAGGGTCCCACATAAGTGTGACAGATGACTTAGTGACCTCTTTTATCTTCAGATTCTGTGGCGCGCCAGGCGTATCAAGAACTCTAACAATTACAAATGCTGATTTGCTGCCTGAACTATTTTCTACAGTCAGTATGTACTTGCCACTGTCAAATCTGTTCACATTTCCAACTGTCAAGAGTGTAAAAGAGCTTGTGGATTCAATAGTGGCTTTGTCTAAGGACTCTCCATGTTCTCTCGACCATTTCACTTCAGGTGCTGGTCTTCCTTTTATTGGGACAAAGAGCCTTAAAGTGCAGCAAGCTCTAATCGACACAACTTTACGTAGGTCTGCATCAAGTTCAATCTCTGGAGGCAGCAGCCTTTCTTCTGCCTTTGGTGTCCCAGGAACAAGAGCAGGTTCTCCAAAACCTTCAGAGTTCATGGCATATATTCTGACTTTATACTCCTGGTTTTCTTTTAGATTAGTGATGGTAAAAGAAGTAGCTGTTAAACCTGATGGTGGAGTTACAATTTTCCAGTCATCTTCTTCAGGTATTGTTATTTCAACCATGTAGCCTGTGATCTCTGAGCCGCCATCGTATATTGGTTTATTCCAAGCAATTGTAATTGAAGACTTGCTTGTATCTAAGACGCGAGGATTACCGGGAGGACCAGGTTTAAACACAGTATCAACAGCTTTGTAGAACTCACTGCAAGGACTTGGTTCACTTACGCCAGCAGCATTTTCAGCCTTTACTCTGTATTCATATTCATGACCTTCTGTCAGTCCAGATACTTTATAACGCAAGTCTGTAACAATACGCTTGTTACATTTCACCCAGCGTAGCCCTGCTCTGTCGCGACGTTCTACAATGTAATTGGTTATAGGGCTTCCGCCATCAGAATCAGGATGTCCCCAGCAAACAATCATAGAATCTTTGTTAGCAGCTGTGACTTCAGGTGTCTTGGGTGGATCAGGTGGTACATATGGATTCACTGCAAGAACAGGCTCTGATTCCAGAGCTTCACCGACCCCATATTTGTTAACAGCCATAACACGGAATATATATTCATTGCCTTTCAACAGCTTTGTGACCTTTAATTTTGTTACTGGAACTTCTGTGGCTACACTTGTCCATGCCAATCTACTAGTCTCACGTTTTTCAACAACATAGTGGTCAATGGTTGCACCGCCATCTTCCAAAGGTGGTAGCCAGGACAGTACACATTTTTCTGAAGTAACATCAGATACAGCCAATGGCCCTTCAGGAGGACCGGGTCTGTCTAGAACTTTGACATGGAAAACGTGTTTTGCAAAGCCACCTGGATTGGACGCTGTAAGAGTGTAGGCACCTCCATCTCTTCTTGCAGAGTCCTTATTGGTAAGAACTGTTGAGAAATCTGCTATTTTTACTTCTAATTTTGCGGTGTCTTCAACCTCCTTTCCATCTTTTGTCCATGTCAGAGTTGGTGGAGGACGACCTGCAACATCAGCTTCAAGTCTGAAAACTTCACCTGCTTTTAACACTAAAGTGTCTTTATATTTGGCATCAACCATTATCCTTGGTGCTTCTATCTCATCTCTGCATGTTATTGCATCTGATGGTTCTGATGGTGGGCTAACAGCACCGGCAGCATTTCTAGCAATCACACGGAATTCATAAGCAGCATCTTCTGTGAGTCCACTAACAGTGAATTCAGTTTCTAATATATTGCCGAAGTTAGCCTTTAGCCATCGGCCATTGGGAAGATCTCTCCTTTCCACAGTGTATCCAGTGATCTTAAAGCCACCATTATACTCAGGTTTTGTCCATTTAAGTGTTACCGCGTGTCTTGTAATGTTGAGAGGAACTGGCTTACCAGGAGGATCAATAGGGTCCAGAGCAAATGTTGGCTCAGATGGCTTACTTGGTTTACTTTTGCCTGCAATATTTTCTGCTATGACTCGGAATTCATAAGCAATGCCATCTGTAAGGCCGGTTGATTTGAAGATGTTGCCTGCTACTAAAGCTTTACTTACAGTCTGCCAGAGAATGCTATTTCGTTCTTTTCTTTCAACATGGTATCCCAAAATTGGACTTCCTCCATCAGTAAGAGGCTCATGCCAGCTTATGGTCATTGAATCTTTTGTGACTGCCACCACCTGAGGAGTGCCTGGATGCCCAGGGACCTTAAATGGAAAACTAGCAATTACATTCTCTGAACTGATGGCTGGACCTGAACCGTATCTGTTCTGAGCTTTAACACGGAACTGGTACTGGGTACCAGTAATGAGGTGAGCTGCTTTAAAGGTGGTACGTATTACTGTAGTTGCTAACTCAGCCCAGGCAGTACTATCAGTTTTACGCATTTCTACAACATAGTTGCTTATTGGCACCCCTCCATCATTCAAAGGAGGCTCCCATGAGAAAGTGACAAAATCAGAGGAAACTTCATCGAATTTGATCGGTCCTGTCGGAGGCCCAGGAACATCATGCACTTGTATAGTTATCACTTCACTAACTTCGCCAATTATATTTTTAGCTGAAAGTGGGTATTTGCTGCTGTCATTTCTTGTGCATTCATTGATGGTTAAGATGGTTGCAGTGGCGGTGTTTTCAAAGTTTACCCTTTGGGTTTGCTTAAGCAATTGGTCTTCTTTCTTCCAAGTAACAGTTGGCCTTGGGCGACCAAGCACAGGAATCTCAACTTTGATATTGTCACCAGCTTTAGCAATTACTGTTTTATGATAAAGGCCACGCAAATCAAATTCTGGAAGCATCATTTGTTCTTTTACAACAACCGGTCTGCTTTCTCTTGGATCACTTCTTCCAGCACTGTTAACTGCCATAACCTGGAAAGTATACTCTTCATTTTCAGTTAAGTTCGTTACCACACATTCTAGTGCTTTCACAGTTTTAACATGTGCCCACTGTGTTGAACCTTTTTTCTGTGCTTCAATTACATAACCGGTAATCTTGCTACCACCATCATGCTCCGGCTTTGGCCAAGCAAGGCTGACTGAGTTCCTTGTTATATCCATGATATTAAGGCTCTCTGGTGGTGATGGCGCTTCAGTTGCCCTTACAGGCTCAGCAGTTTCAGTGGGTTCACCAATTCCAAATTCATTTTCAGCCAATACTCTGAAGTAATATTCACAGCCTTCAGCCAAATTAGGAATCCGAAGAGAACACTTCTGGCAGTTTGTTGTGATTGTTGCATAGGCTTTTCGTGTAGATTCACGTTTTTCAACTATATAATTTGTTATGCGTGAACCACCATCGATTAGAGGCATATCCCACTGCAGGGTGATACTATCTTTAGATATTTCTCTGGGTTTAAGATTTAATGGTGGCCCAGGTGTATCCAAAACTTTTACATTTACAAAACCAGTCTTTTTTCCAGCAGCATTTTCAAGGGTCATTACATACTTCCCTGCATCATATCGATTACATTCTGTGATTATAAGAAGAGTGAAAGAGTCTGTATTTTCAATATTGGCACGTGCTTTAAGTGGGATATCATCTTTGGTCCACGTCACTTCAGGTGCTGGACGTCCTCTAATTGGAACAAATATCCGAATGCTCAGTCCAGCTCTTACAACAAGAGTTTTTCTCAGCTCAGCGTCTAATTCAAAATCAGGAGATGCTTCACGTTCCTTGATTTCAATGTTTGGAAGCTGTGCTGGTTCACCAACTCCAGCAGCGTTGATGGCCATAATTCTAAAATTGTATTTAGCTCCTGGCTGGAGATTAGCAACAACAAATTCTGTGATTCTTAGAGCAGTTCCTGTAGTATCTTTCACCCAAGTTTCTTCTCCTTCTTTTTGGTGCTCCACAACGTAGCCAATAATATCAAGTCCACCATCATAATGCGGTTTTCCCCATGTTAAACTGGCAGATGTCTTTGTTGTATCAGTTACACGTGGATTTGAAGGAGGTCCTGGTGGGTCTGTAGTAATGAAAGAAAAGACAAACAGGATATTTGTTTAGAAACCTTTTACAGAAAATCATGCTTGTGATGCAATATAACAGAGTTTATCCAAGTAAAGAAACCATACTAACATGCAGCATCCTTGGTTAATACTGGTTGAGAAACATCACTTGGAGGTCCAATTCCGGCTCTGTTTTCTGCACTAACACGGAATTCATATTCGTTTCCTTCTAAGAGTCCAGTCACTTTGCACCTAAGATCCGACACTGGTTTCTTTGTAACTCTGACCCATCTCACGGCTTTCTTTTCTCTTCTTTCCAGATGGTAACCCATAATCTCACTGCCGCCATCATCTGTTGGCCTTTTCCAGCTAACTGTAACTGAGCTTTTTGTAACATTTGATACTTCTGGTTTTCCAGGAGGGCCAGGGGGACCTAGGATGGAAAAAATTTTTTTTTAAAAAACAAAACACTGACATGGTTATACGCTGCAACAAATTCATCTTAAAATCTGTCCACCTTTTCTGCTTACCAAATCTATCCACCATTTTAACTGGTTCTGATTGTGATGGTTCTCCTTTGCCATACTGGTTCACAGCTGAGACACGGAAGATATATTCATTTCCTTGAATAAGCTTAGAAACAACATGTCTGCAGGATTCAATATTTTCAGAGACCAATGTCCACAGCAGTCGGCTAGTTTCTCTCTTTTCAAGCACATAAGACTTTATTGGCGATCCACCATCTTCTGCAGGAGGTGTCCAAGTGAGAGTAGCTTTTTCAGCTGAGACATTGCTGACTTCAACAGGTCCAGGGGGACCTGGTATGTCTAAAACTTTTACATGCACGTGCTCTTGTTTTGTGCCAAAAGGATTGGTTGCTGTGATGGTGTATTCGCCAGAATCTTTTCTAGCTGCATATTTTATAGTAAGCGTAGAAGAAGTTGGAGCTGAATCGATGTGTATAGTCTCTGAAATCTTAAAGTCTTTTCCTGCTTTGGACCACGCTGAAGTTGGAAGTGGCTTGCCAAGGATGCTAATTGCTGACATTGCAATGGTATCTCCTGCTTTAACGGTCAGGCCTTCTTTGACAGCAGGATCAATAACAATTGTTGGTGCCTCTGTAAAAGTAAAACGATTCCTTCTTTTAGAATATGAAAGCGGATAAGGAAACACTTAAGCATTAATTTAAACAAATGTGATGCATGCATTTTATAGGGCATACACACCGTATTCATCCTTGCATATAATCGCTCCTGTTGTTTCTGAGGGAGGACTGATTGCTCCGGCAGTGTTCTTCGCTCTGATTCTAAATTCATATTTTGAACCTTCCATAAGATCTGTCACTGTAAATGCACATTCTTGAACATTCACGTGATTTGCCTTCATCCAAGACTTGGCAGGTAGATCACGTTTCTCTACTATGTAGCCAATTAATTTGTGTCCGCCATCGTACTTCGGTTCTGTCCAGATCAGAGTCACTGAATTTCGAGTCACGCTGATGACTTCAGGTTTCCCAGGAGGATCTGAAAAAAAAAAAAAGAAACAGAACATCATGAGACATGAGGAAAAAATGAATGGAAAGAGTATGAGAGCCCTTGAAAACTTATTTCTTCTCTTTCAATAGCTTACCAATTGGATCTAAGGCCACAACTGGTTCGGACGGCAGGCTTGGTTTACCAACTCCAGCTAGATTGATTGCCATCACTCTGAATTCATATTCCAAACCTTCAGTTAGTCCTGCTACTCTAAAGTCTTTCATCTTCAGTGGAGTCTTATTTGCTCTTTTCCATAAAATGCTGTTTCTTTCTTTGTATTCAATGTGATAACCTACAAAAGCAAGCAGTCAGAGAAATATAGATACTATGTCAATGTAAAGGCTCTACAGTTCTGGTAAAAAAAAATAACCACCTAATTCTATTTTTGTTTTTTTCCTTATGAGGTTTGTCCAGATATGTGTACAGCATTATAACAACACACCCTTCAAAGTTATTCATATTTTCCCTGTAGCAGTGGCTCACAGAAAGCCACATCTGCAAATACAATCAACCTGAAGACCCACGTGGCTAGCTAAATGCCCTCTGCACCATTCCACCAAAAACAGATACAACAAAATATAATATTAAATGTATAACTATAACCTTTTTAATTACTAGAGTACCTCTGAGCATGTATGGTGGTCTCCCCCTACAGTTGCTGAATCTTAGCCAGCCCTTGTGTATCTGGAGCAAGGGGAAGTCAGACTTACAACACAAAACAGTGTGCAGGCTTTCAAGTTCTCCAGAACTCTTTAATAGGTGGGTGTTAAAATATAAACACTCACTTATGTTAAAAGTACTTTTCAAGTTGAACTCTGCCATTGCAGGAAACAGCCTGGTTAGAACCTTTCTCTGTGTTTAGTGGGAACCCCCAGCCAACCATAACCCCCACCAGGCCATACCTATCTTTCCTGAAGCATGAAGCAGGTGCCATGTTAGGGAATGGTGCTCAGAAGAGCCTCAGGTAGCATGCTAAAGAGCCACATGTGGCTCCTGAGCCAGTGAATAGAAGAAGAAGAAGAAGAAGAGTTGGATTTATACCCCACCCTTCACTCGGAGTCTCAGAGTAGCTTACAGTCTTCTTCCCTTTCTCTCCCCACAACAGACACCCTGTGAGGTAGGTGGGGCTGAGAGAGCTCTGAGAGAACTGCTCTTGAGAGAACAGCTCTGAGAGAACTGTGACTGACCCAAGGTCACCTGTGGTGGAGGAGCATGTGAAGGAGTGGGGAATCAAACCTGGTTCTCCAGATTAGAGTCCACCACTCTTAACCACTACACCAAACTGGAATAAGTATCACCACCCTATAGCATCCTTAATCTTAGGTATCATGAACTTCAGAAGAAATACCTGTGATTGGTGAGCCACCTGTCTTCTTTGGATCGGTCCATACTAGAGATACAGAATCATGCCTAACCTCAACAATTTTGGGTGGTGCTGGAGCATCAGGAACATCTAGAAAATATAATGAATATGAAAGAGTATTAGAATAAACCAAAACTAATGAAACGTTTCTAAAAAGAAGCACAATATTTTAGGCTTACCAAATGGATGTCTTGCAATGACAGGGTCAGACTTAAGGCCTTCACCTACTCCATATTTATTTTCCGCACTGACTCTGAATGTATATTCATTGCCTTCGTGAAGTCTTGTAACTCTAAATGTAGTTTTCTGGACAGCAGATGCACACGTCACCCACTTATTGTTCACATTGTCTCTCTTTTCCAGGATATAGTTGGTGATTTCTGAACCACCATCATCTTTTGGAGGACCCCATTTTAATGTCATTGCTTCCGCGGTAACTTCATCAAACTTCACTGGTCCTGTTGGTATTCCAGGTTTGCCAACAACTTTCATAGAAATAGTGCCTTCTTTACTTCCAGCAACATTCTTCAGTGTGATGGTGTATTTTCCGGCATCGTCTTTATGACAATCACGCACAAGGAGTGTAGTATTTACCGCTGTCGCTTCAAATGCAACTCTTCCTGTTTCAGTAAGAACCTGGTCTTCACCTTTTTTCCATGTCACAGTTGGTGCTGGCTTGCCTTTAATTGGGATTTTCAGACGGAAAGAGCTTCCTTCTCTAGCTAGGTAACATAAGCCTGGCAGGTCTCTTAAATCAAGATCAGGTGCCACTGTAAAACAAAATACGCAGAGTATACAGTGAATATAGGCTGAGAAAGTTCTGTTCTCCAAACCGACAAAAACAATGCGCCCCTGTAAATAAGATAATGTAGACAAGCGCTTACCAACATCGTCCCTTGCTACCACTGTGATTTCACTAGGTGTTCCAAACCCAGCTTCATTTTGCGCTCTCACTCTGAAAACATATTCTTTCCCCTCCTTCAAGTCCCTTGTTGAGTACTGAAGATTTTTAGACCTCATGACTTCTTGCCACTGATTTTCACCAACCATAAGATCAACAGTGTATACATTAATACGACTTCCGCCATCACTAATAGGTTTTTTCCATGATAAATTACAAGATGATTTGGTGACAGCCAAAGCTTTTAAGTCTACAACTGGCCCAGGTGTTTCTAGGAGGAAAGGGAAAAAATGGATAAGGTTCTGCACAAAACCAGAACAAGACTTTTAATAGCTCGATAGGACAAAACCATGCATTTTTCTCACCAGAAGCTTTAACAGCATCACGAGTCTCACATGGGTCGCCAATGCCATATTCGTTTTCAGCCAAAACCCTGAAGAAGTACGATTTCCCTTCTTCCAAGTTAGAGATCCTGAAACTTGTTTTTGGACACTCTGTAGATACCGTAGACCACGATTTTCTCTCTGCGTCTCGTTTTTCAACCACATAGTTCTTCACTGGACTCCCACCATCAATTAAAGGAGGTTCCCATGAAATGAAGGCAGAATCCTTAGACGCTTCTTTTACAATCAGATTAACTGGTGGCCCGGGAGTATCTGCATGAACACAAAATAACCATTTTAGATGCTGACTGAAACATAGTAATATATGAATAGTATTGTACGTATATATCTTAAAGCCATTTTTGCAATAATGGTCACACTTACCAAGTACTTTGACCACAATGGTGTATTCCTTTTTGCCACAGCTGTTCTCCAGATGCAGGACGTATTTTCCAGCGTCATATTTATTTACATTTTCACAGCGAACGAAAGTGTCAAAATCAGTGGACTTGATGTCCAGTCCTACCCTATCTTTTATGTTAGCACCCACTTTAGACCAAGAGATCCTTGGAGGTGGCCGACCTCTCACTGGCACATAAATCCTCATTGTGACTCCAGCACGTAAGATAAGAGCTTTCCGTAGTTCAGCATCCAGCTCTCCCTCGGGTGGAACTGCATTTTAAATAAAAAGAATATTTATTTGTTTGTTTATTATTCAAATTTATATTCCGCCCTCCCCATGAACAGGCTCAGGGTGGATCGCTACAACAGTTAGGCCACTCGGCTGCACAACACAATAATAAACAATCAGTTAAAACATTAAAACAAGCATTTAAAAACAATCTGTATCAATACTGGTGCCACTGGATTCTAGATTCATTTAATCCAGGCCGCATACAGATGTTGTCTTCAGTTGGAGGGGTGGTGATCTTTTTTACTGGATGCCTGCCACCTCAACCAAAGGGCTGGTGGAACAGCTCCATTTTACAGGCCCTGCAGAACGATAGAAGGTCCCTCAGGGCTCTGATGTCACACAGGAGCGTGTTCCACCAGGCCGGGGCCAGGGCAGAAAAGGCCCTGGTCCTGGTTAAGGCTAAACGGACATCTCTCAGGCTGAGGACAACCAGCAGATCTTGCTCAACCGAGCACAAGGCTCTCCGGGGCACATACTGGGAGAGGTGGTCCCTAAGGTATGTCGGTACATTAAATAATGCACTTTAACTTAAAAGACAGAGGGGAAAACCCAGTTTCAGTGGGTGGAGGAGGATATGAAAGGAAAAAGTAAATGCAAAGGAGAGGAATTAAACTGGAACGTAAGTTATGTTTAATTAAGGAAGGGGAGGACAAAGGGAGACAGGAAACATCCCTGAAGACCATTTTTGACCCCTCTCTCAATTGTGAGCTTTCATGCCACCTCAGTGAGACTCTGGTAGTGACCTATATTTTTCTGAGTTGAAATCCTCAGACCAGAATATATATTGTTTTGCTGAGCATTCTACTTCTAGCCATGTTAGGGCCCTTGCTGTGGTCTAATTATCTAGTTTATTAACCGGAAAAGGGTGCTAATGTTGCCTTAAGAACACATGGCACCTTTTTCTCCTTGACAAGTCACAGCTGACTTATGGCAACCCCATAGGGTTTTCAGGGCAAGAGACATTCAGGGGAGGTTTGCCATTGCCTGTCCTCTTAGCGACCCTGGTATTTCTTGGGGGTCTCCTATCCAAGTGCTAACCAGGACCAACCCTGCTTAGCTTCCAAGATCTGATGAGATTGGGCTAGTGGCTGGCATGAGAAGTGCTGTACCCTATAATGAAGGAATGGACCAGCATGGTGTATACAGCACATGTGCTCAGCACCAAATGCCAGTACTTATGATTTAGAGACAGTGGCTTATGGACCAGGACATGGACACAAGGGTCTATAATACGCATGGTTCCATAGAAGGCCACAAGGTTCCTTCAATTCAGCCCTGCATTAAATCTTCTAAACTGCCCTCTTAATCTGCATTTCAACCAGCAAGTCCATTTCTTCCCAGGACACTTACTTAAAATGTCTTTGGCGACATGCTTATCAGGCACGTCACTTGGGTCACTGTATCCAATCTTATTAACAGCATAAATACGGAACTGGTATTCTGTGCCCTCCGTGAGCCCCGTCACAACGTAACTGGTGTCTGGCAAGTTCTTTGGCAAATTGCACCTGACCCAGTTTTCTGTATCGGCTCGCTTTACTTCAACAAGATAACCAATAATAGGGCTTCCACCATCATAGGCTGGTTTGGACCAAGACAGGGTTATGGAACTACGGCTGGTGTCAATCACTTTTGGGAATGCTGGTGGGCCAGGAGGATCTGAGGATGAAAAAAACAGGAAGTTACACAGTGCATAATTTTAAACTGGCAAAAACACTTGGACACCCTCAGGTGTACCCGCACTCCCACCCATGCTACTCATAGACAAATGAACATATATGCATTTAACTTACACTGAGGATCACGAGCATATACAGCCTTAGATGCTCCACTGGGTTTGCCTAGTCCAGCTTTATTCATAGCAGTCACTCTGTACTCATATTCTGTTCCTTCCTGTAGTCCTGTAGCCTTTATAGTTCTTTCAATAACAGGCTTCCTGTTCACTTTTGTCCAGTTGACAGCCTTGGTTTCACGTTTTTCAACTATATATCCAGTTATAGGGGAGCCACCATCATCAGCAGGAGCTTTCCAGCTTACAGTCATGAAGTCTTTTGTTATGTTACTGATTATAGGTGGATCACAAGTTCCAGGCACATCTGTAAGTAATAGTTTAAAATTTACTTTTGCATTCTTCAACTTACACAACCAGCTGCTAAAGCATAAATCAGCACCAATTAGTTAGAACAGAGGTCCCCAATTTTGTTGAACATGTGGGCTCTCCTGGAATTCTGAGAACGTTTAGTGGGTATCATAATAAAATGGATGCTATGAGAGGACCAATCACCAAATAGCTGCCATGGGGGCTAGTTATCATCACAAAACATCAGGAGGTTCGACAAAACATTAGGAGGTTCCAAGCCAAGTGTCCTCTTATGACGAAGGCAATAGTTTCCAAATTGGTGTTTCCTAAAGGCACAAATATGATCCCTCTCTTGGGCCTTTCTGGAGCGTTTCTTACTCCAGCAAAATGGAGGAAAGCCAGGACTGGCTCTTTGCCTTGAAGAATAAGTGGATGTCAGGAAACACACTGGCAGGCACCATGACACCCATGGGCATTACGTTGGGGATCACAGGTTTAGAAGATGCTAGTAAGAGAAACTTACCATATGGGTTTTTAGCCACTTTTGTTTCAGTCAAGATGGGATCTCCTACTCCGTATTTATTTTCAGCACAAATGCGGAATTGATACTCGTGTCCTTCGATCAGTTTCTCAACACTGCAGCTAGTGATTGGGACATTGGCAGTGACTTGAGCCCAGTTGGGCCTGCTTGTTTCCCGTTTGTCGATAATGTAATTAGTAATGTCTGACCCTCCATCTTCAAGTGGAGGTTCCCAAGATAGCATCGCTCGGTCTGTGTACATGTTTGTAATCTTAACTGAAGCTGGTGGGCCAGGTTTGTCTGGAAGAGCAAAACAAGATAGTGAAGAAAGTCTTATTTCAGATGCATTTTTAAAAGTCTAAATGCGGCTATTTAAATGAACCTTTAACTTACCAAGCACTTTAAGCTTAATGGTTGCTGACTTGGAACCACCTGCATTCTCGGCTGTAATGGTGTAATCTCCTGTCTGCTTTCTGTTTACACTGAAGAGCTCCACTGTTGACAAATTTCTCTTCTGAGTGATCTTGATACCCTCAGCTGGTTTTAGGACCTCTCCTTCTTTTTTCCAAGCAATAGTTGGCATAGGCTTTCCAAAAACATTAGCCTCGAGGCAAACATTTGTTCCAGCTTTTACTGTCAGCAAAGATTTCATATTTACACCCAGCTCTATTTTTGGTGGTACTGAAAAGGAAAAAATAATAAAAAGAGAATGATAAAATTGCAAAGAGCACGTACCAACAAGAAGGACAAATGCATTGCTTAATATTAACAATGTTCGGCTAAAATGTTCCTTACCACTTTCCGCAAGAACAGTCACTGGATCAGAAGGCTCGGAAGGCCAACTTATGTTGACGGCTGTCTTAGCTATTGCTCTAAACTGGTATTGTGCATTTTCCTCCAAACCAGTTGCAGTGTACTCCTCTTGAGGTATTTGGTGAGGAGTGGTATTGCATCGGACCCATTTATCACCTGGCAATTTACAGGCTTCAACAAAATAGCCAATAAGTTTGCTACCGCCATCATGTTTGGGTCTTGTCCAGACAAGAGATACAGCATCCTTAGCAACATCGATGACTTCAGGTTTACCAGGAGGATCTAAAAACAAATGGGGTTGAATTTACTCTTGCAATCTGGGCATCTGACAAAAAAAAAAAAACTTCAAACGCAATGAACACACCGTATGTGTTTTCTCGGATAGGCATGTAAAGCACTAGATCGATCAATGAGTATACACTGAACTTCCAGTGAAGTTTTAGAAACTGAGAGGGATCAAGGAAAATAACCATCCTATTTGTAATATTTAAGAGGCTTAAACAGGCCCTCAATTAATGTTTATACTCCATTCCTTGAATACAAATGCTTTGCTTACCAACTGGGATTCTCGCTGTAACAAAATCGGTGGGTTTGCTGGGCTTGCTCGCTCCAGCTTTGTTCAGAGCATAGATCCTAAATGTATACTCAAGGCCTTCAATTAAGTTTGCACATGGGTATTCTGTGGATCGCACAAGTGTATCATTGGCTTTCACCCACAGTATACTGTTTCTTTCTTTCCGTTCAATGAGATAACCGGTTATTGGACTGCCTCCATCACTGTCTGGCCTATCCCAGGCCACAAAAATGCAGTCTTTGTTCACCTTGGTAACACGTGCATTCTTTGGTTCACTAGGAACATCTGCAGCAAAAGAGATGCAGGGAAAAATATCACTTCATCTGCTTAACGTTAGAAGAATTTAAACAAGGATGGTAGTCTAATTTGGGCTAGACTTACCAAATGGGAACTTTGCAGTCATTTTATCTGATGTAAGTGGCTCAGAAATACCAAACCGATTTTCAGCCCTGACCCGGAACATGTATTCTTGTCCAGGGGTTAGTTTTCCAATTCTGCAACTTGTCTTTGTCACAGAAGCAACTGCTGTTATCCAGTCTCCTCGGCTAACATCGCACTTCTCAACCACATAGTTGGTGATGTTACTACCACCATCTTCAAGAGGCATATGCCAATTCAAAGTACACGCATCAGCATCTATGTCAGCAATGTCAAAGGGTGGTTGAGGTGGACCCGGGATGTCTATAGAATGATACAAATGTAAATATATGAGACAATGGTAGTTGGTGAATATGTTGGAAACACGTGTTGAGAATCAAGCACAAAAAAGAAAATTGAACGCACCCATGACGATAACTCTGATCTTCTGAGTTGCTACTCCGGAATTGTTTTCAGCAGTTATACTGTAATAATCACTGTCTTTCCTAGTTACATCCTTAATAATGAGAACGGACATGCTGTCTGCTTTATGTACAGCCAGACGGCTGGATGTCATTACGTCCACCTCAGCTCTCATCCACTTGCAAGTCGGGTGAGGTTTCCCATATATGTGTGCTTCAATCCTGAGTTTTTGTCCAGCTTTTATACTGATACGATCTGGCATCAGAATCTTTGGTGGCACTGAAATGGAAGTCAAACAAAGAAGAACACACATGTAATTCCAAAGAAAAAACAACAGCTCATGTGACTGGGTATGAGAGGTATTTAGCTGATATCATGGCTACAGCGGAGATAATTGTAGCTCCAGGTTTCTATTGTGCAGATTTCCTGAACCTGAAAGCTACATTGTGACATTCTTCAAACTGTATGCATTGTTTTGGAAATAAAAATGCAAAGGGGTAGAAGCAGCATAGCATTAAAGGGCCCTTATTAGAGCTCTTACAGTGTGGGCCAAGATTAATTCTTTCTATAACATCCTTCTCTCTTTTTTTTCTGTTTCTGCCACACAGACCGTTAAGGAGGAGGATAATTATAAAAAAGTCAACCACAGCACTGGATAAAATGATGAACCATTTCAAACAGTGCAACCGGCAGTGTAAGGAGAGGGGAGACCCTGAGCTCCTTGGAAGAAGGGTGGGATAGTAATGTGATAGAAAGGGAAGAACCAGTACTATATCCCAAGAACAGACTAATAAAAAAGGTTTAGCTCATTTTTACACGGTCACCAAAAACTAGCTCTGAGGAGTCACATTCCTCAACTTTGACTGAATCATAATTTTGTTCCTTTGACTCTTCCCTTGTATGTGTTTTTTCATTCTACGGAGTGAACAACATGTTATTTTATTTAGTTAAAATCATATTTGCCTGTTCTCCAGACTCAGGGAGTCGCACTGTATTTTAAAATGACAAAGAACATTAAAATACAAATCAACATACTCTTGCTGCGCACAGATAATGCGAGCAAGGCACCACCAGAAAGCTACCCTGCAAGGATCTGTATTTAATACTCGACTGACCAGAGACGACACTTTGCCTGGAGGGTTACAGGAAACCACAGCAGATTCAAGAGGCAGTGAATTGGTATATGAAACAGCTTTTAGACTCATTTATAGTACAGCCCTATGTAGAATTAATCCAGCATCAGCCTACTCAAATCAGTGGGTTTAGAATGGAGTACTTCTGCTTCAGGACTGTCCTGCTAGCTACTAGAGGGAATTTATGTGGCAATAAGCAGGTGCAAATATTTTTTTAAGTTGTGACACACAAAGCTGGACATAGCTATAATAATTTAATAGTAAGATAACATTAATGTCTTGCATAACAATCGTTTTGGTGACTATGAAATATATTTTAATAGTACAAGTGATAATAACTAGCTACTTACTGAGCTGCTCTTTGACTTCAAATATGCCCTCTGTTTCTCTTGGTAAGCTTACTCCTACAGCATTTCTAGCTGCCACTCTAAATTTATATTTCTTTCCTTCCTTCAGGCCAGCGACAACAATATTGAGATCTTTAACAATAGAGTACTGTGTCCAGTGATCCTCTGCATGACCCTCTTGTTGGTATCCAATAATGTATCCATCAATTTTAGAACCACCGTCCCGGAGTGGTGGCAGCCATCCCAAAGTAGCACTGTTCTTTGTGATTTCAGTCACTTCTACTTTTCTTGGAGGATCAGGTTCACCTTTAGAATAAAACAGGACCACATATTAAAACATTTACATATTCATAACAACAAAAAATCATAACTGGAACTATTACTAAGATCAGGAAATCTTTCTGAGATTGATTAGTATGGTGTGTATCCAAACATCTGCAGATCAAGTGGAGCTGGACTTTCTTGATACCTCCGTCTGCTGTAGCTAGCCCACTGAGCTTCTGAACTTTTGTTCCAGGGTGGTGGGGGTGGTCAGTGGATGCTCAGGAACAGCATAAGAGATGAAGTGGAGGTCTACACTGGGAGGGAAGAAATGGCTTTCCATTTCTAAGTGGTTAGGAACCACATTTTGCCTTTAATCAAGCCCCCCCTCCCAGTCTCTTTAATGAATTAAAGCTATCATTCTTAATATTCAGGCAATGATTCTCAATATTGTATTGGAAATGCCAGACTGTGTCTAAAAGTGCAGTCTTAATAATGTAGATTTCTGAATCCCCTGAATGTAGAAATTCCTTTAATTTATTTGTAACAAATAATACACTATCACTGATAGTAAATAATGATAATTAATGATGATAATCAATAATCATAATTTATTTTTACTGTCTCTGCCATCATGAAAAATCAAAAAATGGAATATGTTAGATTTTTTAAAAAATCAGAATCGATATTAATAGATACTCACTTAGTGGATCTGTTGCTAGGATTGGCTTTGGAGTGTCTCTTGGAACACCGGAACCATATTCATTGACAGCAGTCACTCTGAAGAAATACTCAGTACCTGGTACAAGATTAGCAACTTTGAAGCTTGTCTTCTTTATCTCACCAATAACAGTCGCCCAGGTCTTTCTGTCAGCCTCACGTTTTTCCAGTATATAATGTGTAACAGGACTACCACCATCATTCTCTGGTGGTGTCCATGAAAGCTGACATGACATTTTTGTGACTTCTGAGACACTGAACTCTGCCACTGGCCCAGGAGTATCTATGAAAAAATATCAATCCACATTTTAGTCTTCAATCACAATTCAAAATGACATAGCAGCTTTCTAAACTGTAAACAATATGGCTACAGGCACCTCACTTCCTTCTGTGGTGAGGGGCTCCAGGGGCAGTACTGCAGGGTTTGGGGGGGTTTTGGATGAGA
Organism: Lepidodactylus listeri; assembly: GCA_029233225.1. Classification (NCBI taxonomy): domain Eukaryota; kingdom Metazoa; phylum Chordata; class Lepidosauria; order Squamata; family Gekkonidae; genus Lepidodactylus; species Lepidodactylus listeri. The sequence goes on along the minus strand of JARCFY010000010.1, from coordinate 24,143,316 downwards.
AAGCACTGGGGACTTAACTTGTATTTGTAATATTTGTGTTATTTATAAAAACACAAGTAGAGTTAGATATAGACAAAGAGTCTCTCTTACAAAGCAATGGATCTCCCACTCCTCATCAGATAACCAGAGGGATTCTCTACTCCCAAATTCCTTCATCTTCAGCCAATTTTCAACTTGCTCTGTATCTGCATTTCCCTCTGTCTGCCCCTAACTTAAAACTGCCCCTTTCCCTCAGCTGGTTTGTATGTCTGTCTGAGGGACAACTCCAAGTCTGATGGATAAGTTAGTCAAACAAACAGATTCCCCAACTATTAAGAAATAATCTTCCAGCCATTATCTTGCATTGAGAAAACATAAGATATCCCCGCTGGACTATTATTCCAACAAAGGAATGGTCAAGCCAGAAACCATAATCATATTAACAATTCCACAATAAGCATTAAAACCAAAATTAAAATTATTTCTGTTACTTACCAAGGACACGGACATTCACAAATACAGCTTTTTCTCCAGCGGGGTTAACAAGCGTCAAGGAATATTTGCCTGAGTCATCCCGTGTTGAATTGGGGATAACACAGAAAGCCATTGTATCAACCAGATCAACTTGGCCCTTTCTGACCACATTATCAATCCCTACTCTCCTCCAGGTGACTCTAGGTGCTGGTCGCCCTCTGACAATGGCAAAAAGTCTTATGGGACATCCTGCTCTGACTGTGACTAACTTTCGCAGACTTGCATCCAACTCAATCTCAGGAGGTTCTGGGGGGAAAAATGACATATCAAAAGTTTAAAAAAATATTCTTTGAAACTATATTGGAAGAATGCAAATAAACATTGTATGAGTTAATGCCAAATTACCAAGTATTTCTTTAGGAGAGACAGCTTCCTTTAAATCAGCCGGTCGGCCAAGGCCAACCTGATTCTGAGCAGCAACTCGGAATTCGTACAGTTCTTTCTCATCCAGGCTTGTCACAGTAAATTCTGTATGAATGACTTGTGCAGCCACGTTGCATCTTTTCCATCCTTCATCAGGACCTGCTTTTTCAGTTTTTGGTCTCATTTCCACAACATATCCAATAATCGGAGCACCACCGTCGAAGACTGGCTTTCCCCAGCCAAGAGTTATAGAAGTCTTGGTGCTATCAACAACCTTAAAATTAGTGGGAGGACCAGGTGGTTCTGTAAGATAACATAAAAGCACAAAAGTAAATATTCCAGAGAATCAGTGAAAGATCTGTTAAATTAAAATATAGTGATAGATGAAAGATCATTACCTATTGGGTCCTTTGCTATAGCTGGTTTGGATGGGAAACTTGGTTCACCGATTCCAATTTCATTTTCTGCCTTGACACGGAATTGATATTCATGTCCTGGAATGAGATCTGGAACTTTCTTGCGTCTTTCTGGGATTGCAGTTTTGGTAACAGGAACCCATCTTAATGATCGTTTCTCTTTCTTCTCCAGTATATATCCTGTGATTGATTTACCACCATCATGTTCTGGTGGATTCCAAACCACTGTCATCTCTTCTTTGCTGACTCTTGTGATTTCTGGGGGATCAGGACGACCAGGTCTATCATATTTTGTTTTTGCTATAATTGGCTTAGTTTCTGTTGGTGGACCAGTGCCCATCTTATTCTCTGCACGAACTCTGAATATATATTCATTGCCTTCTACCAGATGCAGTACATGTGTGTAGTTCATAAGCAGAGAGGAGGAATAGGTAGTCCAAATCATGCGCTTGGTTTCACACTTCTCCAAGATGTAGTTCTGAATTTCACAACCACCATCGTCTTCAGGTGGGTCCCAGTTGACTGTACACCGGTCATTTGAAATGTCAGAGACTTTCAAATTTCTTACAGGTCCTGGTTTGTCCAAAACATTTACAGTAGCATATGCTACAAAGCTACCAACTGGATTTGTAGCAGTAATAACATATTTACCCCCATCACTGCGCTTAGATTTTGTGAGCAGGAACTTAGATGAGTCTGAAGTTGTTTCAATTTTGACTCTTGGAGATTTGGTTAGATCTGCAGCATCTTTGTCCTTTGCCCATACTACTTCTGGTTGTGGCTTGCCTCTAAGTCCTGCTTCAAGTTTAATTGAATCACCTGCTTTCACAGTAAGTACTCCACTGAATTTGAGGTCAAGAACTGGTTTCTGAAGTTCTTCCTTAACAACAACTTCACTTGTCTTCACCCAGTCACTTTCACCTCCTTCATTCTTGGTCTGAACTCTGAACTGATATGTTTTATTTTCAACACATCTGTCAATCATGTAATGTGTTTCCTTAATGCTGCCTTTGTGCACCCTTTCCCACTCATCTGAATCCTTGAGTTTTCTCTCAACGTGGTAAGTTAAGTTGGGGCTTCCGCCATCATAGTCTGGCTTTCTCCACTTCAGATACACAAATGTCTTTCCAGTTTCTGCAATGTGAAGGTTTTCTGGCGGGCCTGGCCTTTCCACAGGATTAATTGCAAGGACAGGAGTTTTGGTTTCAACAATTGGGCCTGGACCTACTTTGTTTTCTGCACAAACACGGAAGAAATATTCATGATTTTCTACGAGATGTGCTTTTACCAATCGCTTAGTAAGATCTGAAGAAACAATTGACCAGCCTCTCTGATTTGGTTGACGATACTCTACTATGTAATTTGTAATTTCAGAGCCACCGTTATCTTCAGGGTTCTCCCAAGCAACCATACAAGAATCCTTAGTGACATAGCTTACTTTCAGATTCTGGCAAGGCCCAGGCCTATCAAGTACATTAACAATGGCTGATGCTTGAGCATGTCCACTGCTGTTCTTGGCTGAAATTAGGTATTTGCCATGGTCTGTTCTCATAGCTGCTTTCACTTGCAGCTCTATATGAGGGAATTCATGAATGATTTCGATACGTTTATCTTTTGTTAATACTTTGCCGTCTCTAGACCATGTTATATCAGGGTCTGGTCTGCCTTTCACTTTGCCAACAATCCTTGCTGTTTGGCCTACTCTAACAGTAATTATATCACGGCAGGTCAAATCCAATTCTAGCTCTGGAGGGGAGAGAATGTCTTTGGCAATTACAGTCTCTGGCAATTCTCTGGGTTCTCCCTCCCCAACAATATTAGCAGCTTTTATACGGAATCTATATTCATTTCCTTCAATTAGCCCAGGCACAGTAAAGGCACACTGTCTAATGAGTTCATCTTTATTAATCCTATTCCATTGTGCAGTTCCACTTTTCTGGCATTCCACAACATACCCCAGAATAGGGCTACCACCATCTTTGAGTGGCTTTGTCCATACTAGTTCAGCTGTTTCTCTGGTCTTATCTTTCAGCTTTGGATTAATGGGAGGACCAGGAGGAGTGATAGGCCGTGATGCTTTTACTGGGTCAGAAACTGGAGACGGTTTACTAAGGCCAACAACATTTTCAGCAAAAACACGGAATTCATATGTGTTGCCCTCAAAGAGGCCTGTAGCTCTGAACTTCAGATCAAGCACTGGTGATTTGTTGACACGAATCCACTTGCCTGATAATTCACGGCGTTCAAGAATGTAGCCGCTTATTGGACTGCCACCATCAGATTTTGGCATAGACCAAGTTACTGTTGCAGCATTTTCTGAAATATCATGAACTGATGGTTTACCAGGTGGAGATGGTGGATCAAACTTATGCTTAGCAATTGCAGGTTTTGAATCAAGGGGTGCACCAATGCCTATCTTATTTTCTGCACGAACACGGAAAATATATTCACAGCCCTTCTGCAGACGTGGAACTTTAATTCTAGTTTGACTCATTCCTGAACAGACCACTCCCCAAGTTTCTTTCTTTGACTCTCGCTTCTCAACAATGTAGTTAATCACAGGACTCCCTCCATCATCTTTAGGAGGTCGCCAAGCAATGACCATGTGTTCTGGAGTGACTTCTAGAATATCAATTGGTCCAGTTGGAGGTCCAGGAACATCCAAAACAGTTAGATGAAGAGGTACAGTTTTGCTTCCAGCTATATTAGATACTGTTAGCAGATATTCACCAGTATCTTTTCTTGTGCAGCTTTTAATAGTAAGAACAGTCGAGTAATTATCTGTATCTATCTTGTAATTGCCTTCTGATTTAATTTCATTATCATCAGTTACCCATTTTGCTGTGGGGACAGGTACACCTCTCATGATTGCTGGAAGTCTTACTGTGCTACCAGCTTTAACAACAAGGCCTTCTATAAGCTTAACATCCAGTTCAACAGATGGAGGTACTGTAATGAGAAAAACACACACATATATAGGTGTTACCACTTCAACAAGTAAAATTAAGCAGTGAATATATAAACAATTTATCGAACAAGATACCTAGTTTTTCTTGGCACTCTACTGGAATGGTTGTGTCTGGAAGGCTAAGTCCCACAATATTTTGGGCTTTCACACGGAATTTGTAAATTTTTCCTTGTGTTAGACCAGTAACAACGCACTCTGGCAAAGAGACTGTTTTGAATTTGGTCCATTCATCTGCACCTTCTTCTTGGTACTCCACCAAAAACCCAGTAATTTCAGCACCGCCATCACGATCAGGCCAGTTCCAAACAAGAGAAACTTCTGTCTTGTCAACATCTACATGATGCAAGTTCTTTGGTGGGCCAGGAGGATCTTTTTTTTTTTTAAAAAAAGAAGATAAAAATAGGATTATGTCTCTCACATGTATTTCCATATGCTCATGCATGCTGCACAAATAAGCAATATCTCACATTTTGCAAAGTTTCTATAAAACAGGATAATGAATTGAAAGGTACTTACGAAGTGGATCTATAGCCTTAATTGGTTTGAGGCTTTCAACATAGGGACTCCGCCCATACTGGTTCTCAGCAGCAACACGGAAGAGATACTGAGTGCCTTCCATAAGATGTTTAGCTAACAGACTATGTTTCTTAGAAGATGATGATATCGGTACCCATTGGGCAGAAGCAACATCTTTCTTTTCCACAACATAGTTGGTAATGACAGAGCCACCATTGTCTTCTGGTTCCTTCCATGTTAGATAGCAAGAATCTTTTCTAACTTCACTGACTTGTAGATTCCTAGGTGGCCCCGGTTTATCTAAAAAAGATTAAATTAATACAAAATACTTACTTAATAAAACACTGGAATATTCACTTAATGCTTTAGTAACTTAAATTTAACTTTAAAAAATACACTTGCAATTTACAGCCCTTCTCATTGCGTTGTATGTTTATTAGTTGCAGAGTATCTAAATAGATCCTAAGTATATTTTTTGCTGGCAGAAGACACCTCCTTCAGCCAAAAATGGGGGTGATTGTTAAAGATTCTTCCTTACCACTGCAGCCCCCCTACTATACCCCCATGCTGTTCACCCATCCCTGGAGTACAACTCATGGGGGAGGGGCAGACTTCAGAAAAAGGATAAAAGGTTGACTTTTGTGAGAAGCAATCGATTCATGCTAAGTACAAATCTAAGTTGCAACTTGTATTTTCTAGATTAACTTGGAAAATAAAACTTGCCTCAGTTATAATGTTTTTTTTTTAAAAAAAATTGTGCATCATCCCCTTTCTCTTGCACTGATTTCAAAACATCATTGTTCAAAAGTTTGCCAAAAATTTCTTACTGTGGTAATTCTAATGAATATGGATCAGGGAGAAGAATTAAGATGTCATATATAGAATTTATGCCCCACCTTTTTATTATAAATACTAGTTGAGGTGTAACAATAAAATTATGCAAATATAACCTACCTACCTACCATACATACATACACACATACAGAGAGAAAGAGAGAGAGAGAGATGATAGATATATAGACAGAAAGACAGACAGAGATAATATCTAAGAGCAGTAACCAAAAAAGTCCTGAACAACACCAACCTTAAAAAGCAGCCAGGTGTCTGTTTTCCACTGACCAAAGGTATACCCCCAAATTTGGAAGATTATTTTTAATTCCATATTTTATTTAATGTCCATAATCAGGGAGAATTTAGATCTATTTCCCAACACGTGGATTTACTGTACCTCAAATTTGAAGGAACTGACAAAAGTGAACCCCACTAGTGTCAAATGAAAAGGTTCATCTTTCATTAAAGAGGTTCCAAAAACTGGGCAAGCTCTCCCTGATTTAAAAGGATTTATTTTTAATAGGTTTACATCGAAATTCTTATTTGGGGGCTTTGAAAGGTAAACTGAAACTTTATTTATTGTATTTAAAATATTTCCCTGCCTTTCTCCTGAGCATCTTAGGACCCAAGATGGGTCTCCAATCTCCTAAATCCTGAATACTTTAAAAAATACTTTAAAAATACTTTAAAAATTTCCCATTGAAGGTAGAGAGCAGGATTACTGATAGATAACAATTAGCAATAATTGCTCTTGGAATTAACCTAATTGGCTACGACACTGCTACTGGGCAAAGCTAAGAGAATAACTAAAAAGCAATAACTTAAAGTATAATTACTTACTCCTCTTTCACTGATGTGTTCCTACCATTCATGTTTAATAAATTCTCTTATTTTCCAAGAAAGTGATAAAATGGGTATTAAAAGGATTAAATTAATTACCTAGCACAAGAACTTTTACTGAAACAGTCTTTGAACCAACTGGATTCTCCACAGTCAGAGAGTAAATGCCTCCATCTTCATGGGCAGCATTACGAATTTCCAGTTTACTGCCAACTTCTTTAACCTCAATATCAGCTTTCGTTGAAACTTCCTTATCATCTTTCTTCCAGGTCACTTTTGGGAATGGGATTCCTTTAATTACAGCACTGAGTCTCAGTGTAGTTCCAGCTTTTATTTGTTGGTCTCGTGACATACTAGCATCCAGGATTAATTCAGGAGGCTCTGAAAAAACGAACAAACAAAAAATTCAATTTTAGAAATATGTGCGTTTTGGTACCTTAAAGAAGAAGAAGAAGAAGAAGAGACTGGATTTATACCATGTCCTTCACTACCCAAAGGAGTCTCAGAGCGGCTTACAAACTCCTTCCCCTTCCCCTCCCCACAACAGACACCCTGTGAGGTAGGTGGGGCTGAGAGAGCTCTTGACAGAAACTGCACTTTTTCAAGAACAGCTGTGCCAGAGCTACGGCTTGCCCAAGGTCGTCCAGCAGGTGCAAGTGGAGGGGTGGGGAATCAAACCTGGTTCTCCCAAATTAGAGTCCATGCACTTAACCACTACAACAAAGTGAAGTATGAAAGGATATCATAGTCTACTTACCAAGCCTGTCCTTTACTTCCACTGGATCGCGAACATAAGCTGGTTCTGATTCTCCGGCTGCATTAACTGCCATGACTCTGAATTTATATTTGGTACCTTCAGTGAGGCCAGTGACATTATATTTTGTATCAGGGCAGGAGTCTGCTGTATGATTGGCTTTTTTCCAGTCTTCATCTCCCTCCTTTTGGTATTCAATGAGATAACCCAAAATCTTGCCGTTTCCATCATGTCGTGGTGGTTGCCAAGACAAGGCAACTGAACTTTTAGTTTTATCCACAGCTTCAGGATTAATTGGTGGACTTGGCTTAACTACAGAGAAAAAATAAGTTAGTTATAACAAATCTGCAAAAGATAATAATTGATCTTAAATATTGTAAATAATAGAATGATGAGAGAAAATGTTTTGGTATCGTACCAACTGGATCTCTAGCAAAGACAGGTTTCGATGGTGGGCTAGGATCACCAACACCAATTTCATTTTCTGCTGAAACTCGGAATTCATATTCACAGCCTTCAAGAAGATCTGTTACCCTGAACTGGGTATCTGGGTAAATAGGATCTCTGGTGACTCTGGCCCATCTATTGGACATTGTTTCCTTCTTTTCAAGGATATAAGAAGTTATCGGTTTTCCACCATCACGAGGTCTGTTCCAGGAAACTAACGCAGAATTTTTGGTAACACCCTTAACAGTAGGTTGTTCTGGTGCATCAGGAACACCTGAAGAAACAATGTTTTAAAGTTTAAAATTCTTTTTTTTTAAAGAAAGCCAGAACAGAAAAGTCCAATATGGACATAACAGATATACCAATCAAACGAATGAGCAAATTGGAATGACATACTGAATCGATCCTTGGCTTTCATTTCATCTGATAGTAGAGGATCACTCATGCCGTACATATTTTCAGCATAAATTCGGATAACATATTCTTTTCCCTCAAGTAACTTAGGAACTTTGCATGTAGTTTTGACAGCAGCTGATGTTACAGGCATCCAGAGTTCTCTGTGTGCATCTTTCTTCTCAACAATGTAATTTGTAATTGGACTGCCACCATCATCCAAGGGAGGTTTCCAGGAGATAACAAAATGATCTTTATGTACTTCATCAAAAATCACTGGGCCCACAGGAGGTTGAGGACGATCTGTTTGCAAATAATACAAATGCTTATTTGTAATGCTGATTCAAAGAACGATGCACAAATTTGTAATGCTGATTCAAACAACAATGTACAAATTCAACAGATTTTATTATCAGAAAAGCAACATGTAAATGTATCACTTTTTTGCTTTTTTTCAAATCATTGATTTCCCCCACCACCACCAAATGTAGATATAAATTAGTTGTAATTGGTAACTGGGTTATAGCAATTCTACTTGTAATTGGGGAGTTATAACTGATGGTTATGAATCTTGATCGTCCAATTACTGTATTTAGGAGTATCAGTACATCCAGAGCAGTAATTCTCATGCAAAAGGTGAACCTCAAAAAATAATTTTTTTTTAAATGAAGCACATTGTAATTCCAAAGTTTCTGAACAATGAAGAGCCTGTTGGATGAATCTCTGCATGAATCCTCCCAATGGAGAATTAATTTCCTTGAGAAAAGGGCCAGCCCAGGGAGAGAATATTCTCTTCTCAGAGCAGGCAGCTCTTTTGCATATTCCAAGAGTATTTTCAGGTTTAAGCTTGACATTGTCTCTCCAATTTATATTCAGAAAAGCACTTGACTCTCAGTACATTCTTTAGCATAGTTAAGCCATTAGGTATATTAGGTTATTTGAAATATATATATATAAACTATTCAGTAATACACAGGCCTATCACCATTTGTCCATACCAACACATAGAAACCATCACAGTACTATAACAATACCTACCAACTACGGTAACTTGACACAAGCCTTTCCTTGATCCTGAACTATTTTCTATAACCACACAATATTTGCCAGAATCTTCACGGGTAGATTTTAAGAACCCTAAGCAAAGAGTCACTGGTGTCGTCTGGATCTTTATCCGTTTGTCTTCTTTCACTGTAATGTCATCTTTGAGCCAAGTAACCTTTGGGTGTGGTTTGCCCGAGTAACGGCCTGTCAGACTGAAAGCTTCACCTACACGGACAGTGAGCTTATCTCTGAAGTCAAGTTCAAGTGCAGGAGGAGCTAGTATTTTGAAAAGGGGGAAAAAGACAATCAGCATTATTTAAGAAAATAGCACAGAGTGACAAATGCACACAGCTATTTTCAGAACAAAAACATACCAATTTCATCTTTGCATGTGATTGGCTTTGTGCAAAACGATGGTTTGCCTTGACCGACGATATTGCAAGCACTCACACGATACTCATAAGTGTCTCCTTCTTTTAATCCTTCCACCGTATATTTCCTGTCAAGCATTTTCTCTTTTGTAATCCTACTGAATTTCTCTTTTCCAATCAGACGGCTTTCTAAAACATACATGGTTATATCAGAGCCACCATTGTACTTAGGTGGGTTCCAGGTCAGTGTAACAGAATCCTTAGTTACTTCTTTTACTTGAAGATCCTCAGGTCTCTCTGGCACAGCTGGGAATTAAAAATAAATAGTACATTAGTTAGATCCTCCTAAACATATTTTTTTCTTATGATAATTATTGATGAGACAAAGTAACTTACTTATTGGATCTCTAATTACAAGCTCACTCGTTGTCTCTACAAACGGGCCCATGCCAATAATATTTTCAGGTGCAATTCGGAAGAAGTATGCTTTGCCCTCGATTAATCCCTGAACAGTAGCATTTTGTCTGGTAACTGTATACGTCACTGGTGTCCAGGCTCTGTGATCTGTTTCACGTTTTTCAATTATGTAGTTGGTGATAGCTGAGCCGCCATCATCTTCAGGAGAAAACCATGTAAGTTTGCAAGAGTCGTTGGTCAGGTTTTCAGTAAGGAATGGAATGCCAACTGGGCCAGGCACATCTAAAATGGAAAAGTAAAGTATGCATGAAATGTTTAAATTTTAATTCTTTCTTGTTCCCCCTTAGGTTGCCAGCCAGGGGCTGTCAGCAGCGGGAGTCTGGGAGGGGGCAGTGACAGTGTCTGGGCTCTGACAGCAACAGTGTCTCATCACTTCCAGGAAAAGCCACAGAGTTTCTTGTGATTCCTAGATGGGCATGACATCACTTCTGAGTTTTTCTGAGAAGTGATATAATGGTTGTCAATGGTGATGATTTTTTTTGTTTATGATTCTCCTGCTGCTGACACTGGCAACCATGCCTATTATGTATATTCAAATCTTATGGCTTACCTAGCACATCAACAATAATAGTCTTCTTTCTTTCTCCACCTGCATTTTTGGCAAGAAGGGTGTAGATACCCTGGTGACTTCTTTTGCAGTTCTTTATGACCATGGAAGAACTAATAGCAGTTTCCTCAATATTAGCCTCTGGTGGGAGAGCTCTGTCATCCCTACTCCAGGATATAGTTGGAGGTGGTTTTCCTGAGACATAAGCTATGATACGGATCACGCCACCGGCATGAACGACAATTCGGTCTTTCACGTGAGCATCCAGCTGAAGATCAGGAGCAACTGTGGGAATAAAGAATGACCTTTTATATACTTTCCCATTCTTTCACTCATGTATATACACGCCATATATGTATTTTGTATGAAGGATACCTATTCTATCCTTTATTTCAATGACTTCAGTAACTTCCCCAGGCTCTCCGATACCAGCTGCATTAACTGCTCTCACTCTAAATCTGTAGAAGCCTCCTTCTTTTAATCCTGCTACAACAAACTTGGTTCCTCTTATTTCTTTATCTTTTGCCTGCAAGGGAAAAAAAAGACATTACGAGTCAACAAATGAGGTAATCCATAGACTGGATCTTCTAATGGCCTATTACAGAGAAATACAGGAGGGTTCAGTGCTTGGAACACATATGTGTGGAGTTGTGAAAGTGAATGAGAATCACTGGAAGAACAGTCTATCAAACAATAAAATATGAGAGATGGCTGTTTTACTTTGATAAACATAATTTTATGTCAGCTAGGTAGCTGTGTAGCCACTACAGCCCTTTTCACATGTTGCAGTGAACACACATCCTGTCTGTATGTACATACGACTGTTCATAGGAAAGAGCAAATGCATATTCACTTTATGAATGAAACTGGGGACTGGTACCTGGAAATTGTAATGATTATATTGATTGTTCGTTTGTTTAATAAAAGTGCCTTCAATTAAAAAAAGAAAAGAAAAATATGGGGTTTGTATCTTATGTTCAGGTGTACATGAATTAACTGACATGAGAATTACTCAAAGCACATACAAAGAACATTCAAGTGTACACTGTACACAGATTGTATATGTGTTCACTTTAACACAGGGACAGGTTTTGTGTCTCCAGGTAAGAAAGCAGAAGTAAGAGAAGAACCTTATTTGTGTAATTATATTAAAATATTTATACACTGCCTTTAATCTCACAAAATACCTGGTGTTTTTGCCCACTGTGTGACAGAGTGTTGGACTGGATGGGCCACTGGCCTGATCCAACATTGGCTTCTCTTATGTTCTTATGTTCTTAAATACATTAAAGCCCCAATACTCCCTTCCCCTCCCAAATCCCTGTGCTGTACATGCTAGTAAGAGCCTTAATTAATAAAATGGCCTCTGAACGATTTCTAGAGACAGTGCGCATGTTCTTCTTAGGGTGAAAGCTACTATAGAAAAGTGTAGGCTCCAGTTGATGCCAGGTGGGTTATCGCAAGTGGAAGAAAAGCTAGTAGGTGGCAACACGAGGACCTTATTATTTGGCACATGGGGACATATGGGGAGATCTTATATTTTGTATTTAAAAAACTATTGTGTACACGTGGTACAAATTTTGTTACTTGAAATGTGTCAAGGAACATCATCTGATGAAGTTTGTTCAACTGTTAAAGATGTAATCTCTTTTATTGTTAATAGTTTATCGCTAATTTTAGGGAAGTTCCTGTTTATTTTTTTTAAGAGAGAATTTATCTCAAAAGTCTGTAATATTGATATTTTACTGTTTACTTTTTTATTTGAAATACGTAATAGATATACATTTGATTTTACTTGTTGTATGTAAAAACTCATAATATTTGATAAACGATGGATCTATATTCTCCCCTATCCCTTCTACCCTTCTATATCCCACCTTTTTGAGATTTTTTTTTTTAAAAACGAACATCATCTGATAAACTTAACCCCACATATTTCCGTGGTACATAAGTACCCAATGTCTCTGAATTGCAAACCCACTCTAAACAATGAGATGATTTGTGTTTGAAATGATGTTTTTGAAAAATAATACAGTAATTGTGAAACTACAAACACTTATTTTTACTAACCCCTGAAGCTGGATAAAATCATTTGTTTTATGAATATTTCTACAAGAAGATATATTATAGTAGTTAGCAGCCCTAAGACCTAGGGCAAGAACATAATGTGAACTCTCTCGAATCTAGTTTAATCTTCAGTGTATCATGCCACCTAGTCTGTCTCTTGTTGGATACAGTGATTTGGTGAAGACTAATTAATTACTTCTTCACTGTATCCATTCAACATTCCTTCCCCTTTAGCATGACATGTCAAAAAACCCCTCAGTTTCGCCTACCTTCTCCCATTCTTCCTTCCCTTCCTCTTTATATTCAACAATGTAACCAGTGATTTTAGAACCGCCATCTTTTGCTGGTGGAGTCCATTCAAGATCAACAGATGATTTGGTCCAATCTGTAACTTTTGGAATTGGAGGACCAGGAGGAGCTGAAAAAACATCATCACACCATTTTGCCATAAGTATATTGTTTCCTTTTTACTTGGATGTTTTCACATCTTAAAAAATTAATAAATCTGAAGTATTTACCAATAGGGTCTCTTGCAGTTACTGGATCAGAGGGCATGCTTGGTGGGCCAACACCAGCTGCATTAATAGCATATACACGGAACTGATAATCTGAACCTTCGATGAGGCCAGTCACTTTGTAAGAAACTCCCAATGTCATTGGTTTAACAGGATCCCGATTAACTCTTGTCCACCTCTTTCCAGTCGTCTCCTTGCGCTCCAGCCAATAACCTGTCACAGGTGACCCTCCATCATATTCTGGCTCCTCCCAATTGACAGTCATTGAGTCATGTGTGACACTGCTGACAGTTGGCTTATCACAAATTCCAGGAACAGCTAGGGAAAAGGTACACAAAAGTGTTAGGCTACTGAAAGCTGCACTTCCTATTGTTTATTTGTATAACTCGTTCTGTTCTACTGTGCATTCTCTGGCTGCAGTCACACTGGCAGCTTGGCATGGTATGGTAGCACCTCTAATTGTACCGGTTTAAAGTGTCGCGGGGCATATCACCCAAACAGCACACCCTGCTGTAGGTTACCCACGCAGCCATCCTGTGGTCGAACATCCACATTACTGCAGCACCTCAGCCATGGAGCATGCATTTTTAATAATGCCAGTAGGCATATATGCACACATGTGTACACATATGAGCTTATGCATGCACATGTGCTCATGTGCATGCGTGTATGTGCACTCATGCGCATGTAAGCAAAAACTAAAAAAAAACCACACCCCAGTGGCAGAAATGGATCTGCAGGTTCAGATGTCCCTTCTGGGTTTCTTTTGCTGCAGAAGAGTTTAGATGTTGGAAAACCCGGATGGAACCCCGAACAACCCACTGATACTGGACTTTCCCCGGTATCTGATTATTCAGCTTCCACTGTGGAACAGCACAGGTTGCCAACATCTGTGCCACAGGAGGCAGATGTTCTCATCTGGAGGGGCCCATTTATACCACCAAGGTAATGCTACTATAGCGCCCATGTGACTGCAGCCTCTGAGGGCATTTTCACACATGCTGAATAGTGTACTGCCAATCCATTTTTCAATGCACTTTAGCAACCGTTTTCAAGTGGATTTTCCCATTTCACACAATAAAATCCTGTTGCAAAGTGCATTGAAAGTGCATTGAAAGTGGATTGAAAGTGCATTGTTCCGTGTGTATGAAAGCACCCTTAGAAATGTCTTTTCCAGTCTTTCAGTACAACTTTAACATGCAGTCTAATCCTTTCCTGTGGTGCAGAGTCTGTGATGTAATCACAAAAACTGTGCAATTACTGTTACAGCAGCACCTTATGTGAAGCAAGTAGGGCAGGGATGTCTGTCTTTGTACCGCTTGCCTCTGTGAAGCCTTCCTACTTCCAAGCCGCACCTCTTTTTTTGGTGGAATATTTTTTACAATTCTGTGCTAAGAGACTCCTTTTTATCTTGAAAATCCCTCTTTGCAGGAATCCTGCACCGTATACCAACTTTTGTCATATGACTATGGCTCCTGCTGTCCCAGCATTGGAACTGGGCTAGTTTTCTGCACAAGGCATAAGGACTGGCCTGTGATTCAGATAATATCTAATCCTTCAGTGAAAATGTCAAGCACAGAGAGTGTCCACATTAATACTATCCAAAATGATGTATAAGTAGAACAGTGGAGACACTAGCTAAAATTGCAAGCATTTGTTTTATAAAGATGACATAAATTCGGGTAAACAACAGAGGCTCTGTTTACAGAAACCCTGTAAAAACAACTAGAAACATTTAGCTATATAGGAATTTAGACAGAAGTTTTCATTTTGACTTGCACCTGCCAGGGCTGGCTCCAGATTGGGGGGGGGGGGGGGGGCTGGGCAGAGAGTTCCCAGGGGCCCCTTCCCAGCCACTCACCCAAGTGTCTCACTACCTGTTTATGCATCCCTCCCTACCCTGGACACGAGCCCTCCCACTGCCCATCCTCACAGGAATCTGCACTGCCCACAGCCCTTTCCCTGATGGCACCAGGCAGTGTGTGCAGCTGGATGTATAGGTGGCAATGCACTCACAAGTGAGCAGACAGGGCAATGACATGCTGGGTTGGGGGGGGGGTCGGGGAGGGGGTCAGCTGCAGCAGTGGATCCTGCCAGAAGCCCTGGCAGCTGCTCCACCTGAGGGTATGCTTATGCTTATGCTGGCCCTGGCACCTGCAGTGCCTATTGAAATTCCTCAAGAACAGCTGGCTTTAAACAATTACACACGTACTGAAAAGATTTCTTGCTGTTTCAGGGTCACTATCAAGAGGTTCCCCAACGCCATATTTATTCTGTGCCATAATGCGGAAGATGTATTCATGGCCTTCCAGCAGCTTGGGTACAGTGAAGATGCATTCCTTAGGTTCATTGGTCACAGCGACCCAGAACTTCCTGTTTGCTTCCCGTTTTTCAATAACATAGTTGGTTATCTTAGAGCCACCATCGTCTTTCGGAGGGAGCCAAGACAATGTCATCTGATCGCCTGAAATGGATTCAAATTTAATGGGCCCTTCTGGTGGTCCAGGGCGACCTGAAAATATTAATTGAAATAAAATATTAATTGAAATAAAAATATAGAATGATCTAATATATTTTAAAATTGGGTTGCCAAAGCTAAGAGCTGCTAGTACTTACCGAGGACGTTCAATCTCATCTCCTTTGAATCGGCTCCAAAATTATTGACAGCCGTTATCGTGAACAAGCCTGTATCCTTTCGGCGAGATTGCTGTATCAGTAAAGTGCAAGAGTCTTCACTCACAATCTTGTTGACGTGATGATCATATAGCACTGGTGATTTCTCATCAGGCTTCTTTGGAGAAGCTTTATGCCATGTCAGTGTTGGGAAGGGCACACCCTTTATCTTGGCCACAATGTTAACATCTGTTCCTTCTTCTACCTCCATAAACTCTTTGAGCTCAATAGCTGGAGGACCTACATATTTTTTTGAAAAACAAAAAATTATGGTGCCTTTAAAAAACTTACAGCAGTCCAATCATTGTAAACTGTATTCTGAAATGCAATGGGTTAGATCCAGCAATCCACTCATACCAGGATCCAGCAATCCTTTCTGACCCTGGAAAAGTTGATTGCTCCCTCTTGCCTCTTCCATCAGTGAAGAAGAGGAGACTGGATTTCTACCCTACCCTTCACTACCCGAAAGAATCTCAGAGCGGCTTACAATCTCCTTTCCCTTCCCCTCCCCACAAAAGACACCCTGTGAGGCAGGTGGGGCTGAGAGAGCACTTTTGAGGACTGCTCTTTCCAGAACAGCTCTGAGAGAATTGTGACTGACCCAAGGTCACACCAGCAGCTGCAGGTGGAGGAGTGGGGAATCAACCCCGGTTCTCCCAGATTAGAGTCCACACTCCTAACCACTACACCAGACTGGCTCTCAAGTTTTGGAGTTTTGTTGATGGAAGAGGCAGTTCTGTTGATGATAGAGGTAGGATGGGTGATTTAGCCCCCTTCCCCCACCTTGCTACAGCCTATCAACCTCCATAGCTATTGCTCCATGCAGGTCCCACAACTCTGGGAATCAACCTTTCTGGGGCCGGAAGTGGTTGCAGGGGAAAGGGGAAAGTGAGGAAGATCCATAACTGCCAGCGCCTTCTGCTGACAGATCACTGGATCCAACCCAATATTTTTGCAGTACTTACACGTCTGATCTTTGACAATGATTGGCCCAACAGTAGCTGACGGTCTACTTGGACCTGCCTCATTGACTGCTTTCACTCTGAATTCATATTCTCCACCTTCTTTGAGATCTTCTACTGTAAACTTTGTTTCTTCCACATCACGTCTGTTGCACTGTCGCCAGGTTTCTTTTCCTTCACCAGTACGATCCCAGCTAAGGCATTCAATATTATAATGCGTCACGGGAGCACCACCATCATTCTTGGGAGGTTTCCATGACAAGCTTACTGTGTTCTTAGTCACAATACCTATCTTGAGTTTGGTAGGTGGATCGGGAGGTTCTTTAAAAAGTAAGTAAAGCAGAGTAAGTATCACTGGATATTTTTAGTATCATTAATCAATCCAAATGCTTTACTTGGATTTAACTCACGGATTGGATCCCTTGCTGTGGTCCTCTGAATTGTATCTGCTGGGGGTCCAACGCCAAAGCGATTCTCTGCTCGTACACGGAAGAAATATTGTTGTCCTGCTATGAGGTCAGGAATGACAGTTGATGTGCCGCCACAGTTTGGATTAACTTTTGTCCAAGCTTTCCCTTCAACTGTTCTTTTCTCAACAATATAGTTTTTGATTCTGTCTCCACCATCATTGTCTGGCGCTTTCCATGCAAGTTTACAGCTGCCTCTTGTTATATCGCTCACCTTCAGGTCCTTTGGTGGTCCGGGAACATCTGTTCAAACAACATGAAAACAGTTATTACACAGCTAAGTTTACATCATAATTTTAGTGGAATGAAATGTTTCAGATTTAAGATTCATGTGTCTTACCAAGGACATTCACTCGGACATTTAGTGTTTTCTGTCCTGCTTTGTTCTTTGCTGTAATACTGTATTTCCCAGCATGACCCCTGTTGCATACAGGGATAGTAATTACCGAAGTAGTGTCAGTTGATTCCACCTGCATGTAGGAAGTTAAAAATAAATTTATTCAGATACAATTAAAAAAAAAAAAACCTCTTGAAACCCAATTTGAAAAAAATAGCTATTCTAAAACAAATGAATTAAAATATAAGCTATTGATTACCGTAGCATCTTCAGGAATGTTATGAACTGCATCCTTTAAATAAAGGAGAAAAAAGTAAACATAAGGGCTATTGAAATGAAGTTAGTTAAGAGATTTCAAACAAGCGATTGCTTTTTAACTGACCTTTACGGCTTTCTTTGCTTCGCCTTCAAACTCCCAAGATGTTTTGGGAACTGGGCGGCCCTTAATAACTGCTGGAATCCTGATGGTGGTGCCAGAACGGCAAGACAGGAAGTCTTGTGCTCCAATATCAAGAAAGATTTCCGGCTCCTCTGCAAGGCATGAACAATATAATCAAAATACATCTAGTTTGTCACATGACTCCTCTAAACTGTGCACTGTTTTCATGGAGATATAGAAAGATATCTCAATAGCAGCAGCCTATTCCTACAATAAACCTATCACAAGAGAAGTAATTCACAAGCAAAGCTGAATTTTGATCTTTTTTGCAAATATTATTTTTATGTATTGCTATAATTGCCCTTTTTCTCAAGAGTCCCACGTTTTGATAACCTCATTAATCAGTCTGATGGCACAATTGCTTCAGGGTGTCTCCCCCCCAAGTGCGTTTTGCTTTCTCTAGTAGTCCCAGAGGGAGCAAAACACATGTGGAAAGGGGGGGGCAAAGCAATAGGAAAAACAAGTTACGAAATTGACAGTGCGGATCTATTCTAGAAACAGTAAGTGTATACTTCACACTTTACTGTGTGCTCAAAGGTATCAGATGCTGATACTTTCTTCTTTCATCCCTGCTATATTATCTGGTTCTTAAGCTCTGCTTACTTACTGTGACAATTGTGCCATCAGACTGATTAATGAGGTTATCAAAACGCGGGGAGCTCTGTTTTCACCCATATGTCCCCAGTGAATAAAGACTGCTCTGTTCCTTACAATACTCATGCGGTAGCCCGTGACTTCTGCATTTCATGTTTCCCCCCCTTTGATCTCTTCATGTGTGTATATTCTAGTGAAAGGAATGTTAAAGTTAAGTACCAATTTTAATTCCAAGAGTCCTCACCTTGAATTTCCTTACACGGGATTTCCGAAGTTGCAAGACTTGGCTCGGATTCCCCAGCAGCATTTACAGCCTTTACTCGGAATCGGTATTTCCTGAGTTCTTTTAGGTTAGGCACAACACATTTACAGGTAGGGAAGAGCTTGTCTGGTTCATTCACATTCTTCCAATCTGTACTACCTTCTTCTTGCATTTCAACAATGTATCCTTTAATTGGGCTGCCACCATCTTTCTGTGGAGGCTTCCACGCGAGAGAGATCGTCGACTTGGTTCTGTCTGTGACATCTGGACATGATGGTGCTCCAGGAGGAACTAAGGAGTGAACGTAAAACATTTCAACCTCAGTATTATGCCTTCACCACCCCACTACAACATTCGATAGGGATTCTAATGCATGTAATGCTCTTTCACGGGCCTTCTGCACTGAAGTAAATGAAAAAAAACCTATAGTCATATGTGATGCTCCCTCTAAGCTGTGGAGTCTTGTGAGCAAAAATTCTACTTTGTGAGGTACTGGCATTAAAGTTGTGAGTGAGCAATTTGCCTACTGAATAAATTAGTTTACTCTGGAGCCATCCTGCCTAAGCTAAGGCAAAAATGTGCGAGCCAGAGGCTAAAAACCTGTGCTAGCTCACTCTAACTCAGCTTAGAGGGAACACTGGTCCTATGTCTTTTAAATTGTTACCAATATGTCACAGACCAAAGAAGATTTGCTATAGATTAGGACAATATTTTCTTCTGAAATGCAAAACTGTAGATGTTCAAGCTCAAATGCTGAGCTTCTGCTGAAATCACAGGATCCCTCCTGGAAGGAGACTAAAACCTATTAAGTAAAAGTGGCACGTTCTACCGTCCATAAACTTTATATACTTACAGACGGGATCTGCTGCTTCAACAAGGTCTGATGGTTCACTGGGAGGACCGATTCCTGCAATATTTATCGCCATCGCTCTGAACTGGTATTTAACACCTTCAATCAAACGCAGTACAGTGAATTCCAGTCCTTTCACTGCTGGCTTTGTTACTGGAGCCCGATTGACACGTGACCAATAGACACCGTCTTCTTCTTTTTTCTCCAGCCAATAGCCAGTAATTGGAGCACCGCCATTGTCCGTAGGAGGTGTCCACGTCACCACCATTGATGACCTAGTGTGGTCTGTGACCTTTGGTTTTCCAGGTGGTCCGGGAAGGCCATACGGATCCTTGATGACCACTTTCTCCGAAAGACACTCATCACTTGTTCCATATTTGTTTACAGCCCTAACTCTAAATTGATATTCACCATTTGTGATAAGCTTATAGACCTGTAAAACAAAGCAAAAATGAATTACGCTAAAATGATCAGTTTCAAATCTGAATTCCTGTGTAGCTCCTAAGATTTTAGACACAGCATACCAAAGCCACCAAAGCCCAGGGATTTATCTTCTAACACACTGAATAATTATTCTGTACGCAGAGAATAGTTAAATAGTGGCAAAGTTTTCTTTCATTGTTTCATTGCATGCTATTACCCTGTTAATTTGTTTTGAGATTTGACTGTATACTTAAAACTTGTGTAAAATTCAGATACTGATCTGGATAGCCCAAACTAGCCTGATCTCGTCAGATCTTGGGAGTGAAGCAGGGAGGGCCCGGGTTAGTACTGGAATGGGAAAGCACCAAGGAAGTCCAGGGTCATCACGCAGAGGCAGGCAATGGCAAATCACCTCTGGTTTGTACGGCAGAAGGCGGTCATTAAGGTATGTTGGTCCCAGGCCATACGGGGCTTCAAAGGTCAAAACCAGCACTTTGAATTGTGCTTAGAAGCAAACTGGAAACCAGTATAGATGGAACAAGACTGGAGTGATAGGGTTCCTATGACCCACTTTACTCACGGCCCACTTCATTCAACACTCTGACTGCAGTAATCTGTACCCACTATAGCTCCAGGACAGTCATCAAGGGCAGCCCCACATACAATGCATTGCAGTAATCTAATATCATGCCTTTGGAGAATTAATGCTATCATTTGGTGGCATAGTGGTTAGAATGTCAGACTATGATCTGGGAGACCCAGGTTTGAATCCCCTCTCTGTCATGGAAGCTTGCAGGGTGACCTTGGGTCAGTCACTCTCTCAGCCCATCCCATTGTATGGGCTTGTTGCTATGACAGTAAATATAGGGGTGGGGAGAATAATGTTGTAAGCTGCTTTCAGTCCCCACTGGGGAGAAACGCAAGGTACAACTAATCAACTAAATAAAAATTATTAACTGAAAGTCCATGCAATTTTAAACTGGGGGGGGGCATGGAAATTTTACCCCAAATCGCCTGTCAATAACAGTGCTGGATACTTCCTCCCAGTCGGATTTCTTCCTGCTTGCATCACGTTTCTCAATAATGTAGTGAGTAATTTCACTGCCGCCATTATCAAGTGGAGCATCCCAGGTCAGTTGGCAGGATTCTGCTTTGATGTCAGAAACCACAAGGTTTCTTGGTGGAGAAGGACGATCTAAACAAAAACAATTTCAATATAACGTGAGGATTGAAGCAAAAACAAAACCAAAATGGTTAACTCCTGCGGTCATTTATAAAGTAAGCCACATACTCACCATATACTTCAAGGTGAACATTGCGGAATGCTGTGCCAAGACGATTGGAAGCTGTCACAGTGTAGGTGCCTGTATCACCTCTACCTGCTGCAGGTAAGCTGACTTCTGTTTTTGCCTCAGTTCTAGATACCTCCTTTTTGGTTATTTTAAGCGCATCTGATGTTTTATCGATAAGAACATCATTTTTCGCCCATTCAATCTTTGGTATTGGAAGACCTGTCACATCTGCTGGCATGTTAACTGGCTGCCCTGCCATTACTTTGATGGTATCTCCCCTAACAGACAGACGTAATGTCACTGTGGGAGGCTCTGAAAAAGGAAAATCAGTAGAGAAGCAATTAACGATTCGCTGTTAAAAAGGCGGTATAATCTAAGCTAGCTGTATCTCGTGAGCAGTGACTCATGAAAGCTCGTAGCCTGCAACATATTTTGTTAAGTCTTTAAGGCACTACTGGACTCTTGCTCTTTTCTGCTGCTACGGACAAACACAGCTACCTATCTTGATCTATCTCCATGGAAGGCACCACATTTAGCCATACAGAATGGAAATCCATCAGCTTTGTGAATTATAAAGTACTGGGTCCAGAGACGTGTTACAGTGAAATTAGCTCATAAGTTTATTGATGGTACAGTTCCAGGCTGCTGAATGGGACTCGGGGGTCTGCTTAAATACACATCTAAATCACACCCCCGGTCTTGCCCAAACTCCCTGATAGGATTACTCCCTGATAGGATTACCCTGATAAGATTACACCCAAACTCCCAGATAGGATTACCCTGATAAGATTACGCCCAAACTCCCTGATAGGATTAATCATGAGTTACCTTAAACCATAGGTCCCCTGGTGGAACCTGGGTGGCCGCTTGGTCTAATTTACAATCCAGCCGGGCTATTGTCTCCCGAAGCGAAGCTCCGGTAGCCAGCCTGGTCACATGCGTTTCTCTGACCCACGTGCGCGGTTGCCATTAGGACATAACATGAATATCACCCCCCTGCATATCTCACCTAAATCCAATCATGCCTGCTATTGTCATTTACCTGCTGTTGTCATTTGCCTGCGAATGTCATTCGGCATCTGAAATCCCTCCACTTTCCAATAAATAAGACAGAGGGACTCCCCGACTAGCTGTATCTGAAGAAGTGAGCTGTGTCTCATGAAAGCTCATACCCAGCCACCTATTTTGTTAGTCTTTAAGGTACTACTGGATTCCTGCTCTTTTCTACTGCTAATTGCCAGAGTTACAGAAAGATGATTGAATGCCTTTCTGTTAACAACCCCCTCACCTTCATCATCCTGGATAACTACATTGAGGGGCAGGGAGGGTTCACTTTCTCCAATCTCATTGACAGCCCTGACACGGAACTCATACATGTGCAGCTCGGCAAGATCTTCAACAAGAAGTGATGTCTTGGGGCAGAGTCTCTTATTGACTCTTTCAAAATCGGGTGAGTCGTGTCTTCTTTTGTCAACAATGTAGCCAATGATCGGGCTGCCCCCATCGTTGCGGGGAGGCTTCCAGTCAAGGGTCACGCTCGATTTCGTTCTCTCGGTGTACATGAATCTTTCAGGTGATGTCGGAGGACCTGTTGTGACGAGAAAGGCCTTTAAGTGACACAAACACTCCTTGGCAATTACTCTTTTTTGTGATCATTCAGCAATTGCACAGGAGAAGAAGGCAACACCGCAGAAACATCATTACATTTATATGGGTTTGTAAACCCTATCCTATCCAAAACGCTCAGGGCATGCAACAATAAGTTAATCAAAAAAATGCACTCCCCCACCAGAAAACAGCCTGCAGATTTTTAATGACCCCCCCCCCCATTTCTTCAGCTCTTAACATGAAATATTCACCTTGATCGAAAAGTATTGTGCTAATTCTGACATCTATTTTTAGGGATCTCATAAAACAATAGGAATTTTACATGTTCATTCTCTGCAAAGTGAGAAGCATTGTTTTAACTGTTAATCTTTGCCTTTACTTGCACAACCGTTGGCAACCTCCATCATCAATTATCTGCACATTCTGATCCCTAGTGGCCGCTACACCCTCCTTATAGTCATGCAGGTCTAGGCTTTCACCACCTTATGTACAATATGTCCATTTGAAACTTCGGATCATTTAAAAGACCTGGACATCCCTTGGACCCTGTATAGTGTGCTGCTGCAGTTGCTGTCTCGTCCTTCTCTTCTGCGTGATGCTTTTGAGAGTCAAAGCTCTCTTCCTTGGACTCTTGGAAGCTACTCCTGACCCAGGTATCCCTGGCAAGCCCGATCTCGTCAGATCTTGAAAGCTAAGCAATGCTGACCCTGGCAAGTACTTGGATGGGAGACCTCGAAGGAATAGCAGGGCTGGGACGCAGAGGCAGGCAATAGGAAGCCACCTCTCTGAAAAACATCCAAGACCCCAGTAGGGGTTGCCAGAAGTCAACCATGACTTCCAGGCATGTATGCATGCACACGCACACACACAAATACAAAAAAGAAGAAGAAAGAAAGCTTATAACCTAAAAATATTGCTGGTGCTACTGGAATCAAGTCTTGCTCTTCTACAGTAGAGCAACATGACTATCTTTCTGAAGATACCTCAAGGTTTAGTATAATACTACTTTGTACCTGAACTTACTTCCCCCTTCAGCCTCTTTGGGCCATGCCACCTGTGCTGCGTCTGATCTTAGTCCTTAAAACCACTAGCGACCATCACAATCCCAGTGCTGGCTTGTGGATATCAGGCGCTGGGAATCAGTGATGTTCATGTAGGAGAACTACGTCCTGCTTTCTGCCATGCATAGGGCACACAAGGTAGCAGAAAGATCCTCTCTCCAAAGAGTTGTAATTGTTTCATATCAACAAAACAACTTTACCTTTGGGGTCAACAGCAAGGATAGGTCCCAGTTCAACAGGTGGACCACAGCCAAACTTGTTCTTGGCAAATACCCGGAACTTGTATTCTTGTCCTTCAACAAGACCTGTAATATCACACTTCGATCTGTCTGTGTCGACAGCTAGTCGCCATGTGTGCATCTTGGCATCTTTTCTTTCTACGAGGAAGCCTGTGAGATCACTTCCTCCGTCATCTTTGGGATCATCCCAATTAAGTAGGCACATTTTCCTGTTCACCACTACAGGGTGTAGGTCAGTCACTGGTCCAGGAACATCTGAAAAAAGAAGACATGACACATAAATAAAAAGCCCAAACATCTTTTCTATTCATTTTGCTGCTTGTAGTACTTCTTACCGAATATTTCTGCCCTAGTTGCAGCGAACTTAGAACCACTGTCATTGGTCGCAGTGATCACGTATCTTCCATGATCTTTTCTGAGTGCACTCTTGATACTCAGTTCAGATGAGGTGCCGACATTTTCAATCACGACCCGTTCTTTGTCAATTTCCCCATCCTCTAAAGTCCAGACGATTGTAGGTGCAGGGCGTCCGGTGACTATAGCAGGAAGCCTTAGGGTTTGACCTGCCAGTATCTGAACACCTGCTCTGACAGAAATATCCAGTTCAACGGTAGGAGGCTCTGTATACAAAAAAAGAGAGAGACACCTTAATCAAGTTTATGATCCTGTGATCTATTTCACATCAGGCTTCATTTTAAATTTTACATTATCTCCGTACCTTGAGGTTCTGCCACTGTGACAGGTTCCGTTTGTCCGGGAGGTCCTTCCCCAGCGATATTTACAGCAGTAACACGAAGTCTGTAATCAGCACCTTCCCTGATTCCTTTAACTATATAACTTCGAACCTTAATAGCCTTGTCCATGCAGCGCGACCATTCATTGGAGCCCACCAGCTGCTTGTAGACAAAGTATCCAGTGATGTCACTACCTCCATTGTATAGTGGAGGATCCCATTCCAGATCAATAGATGTTGAACTTGTGTCAAGAACTCTTGGAACCGGTGGACCAGGAGGCACTTGAAAAAACGAAAAAGAAACATGTAAATAAAAATTAATAGATTTTTAAAACTAAACCAGTCACACTCATTGGCAATGCTGCCAATTAAACTTACATATTGGGTCTTGTGCGGTTTTAGGATCTGATGGGGGGCTGAATTTGCCGGGGCCAGCCGCATTTTCGGCACAAACTCTGAAAATATAAGTTAGCCCTTCCAAAAGTCCATCAACTCTTGTTTCCAAGGCATTTACAAGTTCTTTATTCACACGAGCCCAGTGAGTTCCGTTGATTTCACGTTTTTCAATCCAGTATCCCAAAATGGGACTACCATTGTCTTTGGGTTCATTCCATTTAACTAACATACTGCTGCTGCTGGGTTCAAGTACTTCAGGTTTATCAGGTGCATCCGGAGGAGCTATTTTTTCAAAGAGAGAGAGAGAGGGGTACACTTTTAGCAGATCATTCCAAACTGTATGCACCATGTTATCTTTGAGTTTTCCCCAGAGGAACAAGCAATGGGGCAGTGGTTGTGATGGGTTTAAATGGAAAAAAATTGCATAAAAGGGTTGAACATAAACACCCCAGTGCCTCTGGGGCAATCCAATTAGGAGCCTCCATGTGGGTACTTGAAATTGAAAACCATGTTAGGAGATCAGATCATGGAACTCTTGTATAATGTATAGTTTGGATCTCAGGAAGCATGTGCACAGTGGAACATAGTTCGTTACATGCCAATGTTTCGCCTGTTTAAGACTTCACCATGCTTGCCATTGGTACAGAGCAGAAGTGGGAAATATAGACATGGACACAGAAACAGGAAGTATGAATCACTCACAATATTTCTCTTTCTGCTTTGTATGCATCAATTTATTCGCACCAGTGGTCACTTTCAAAATTCATCTTGCAGCGCAATCCTAACCCCTTTCTAAATCCATGGACTTCAACTGAATTAGAAGACTGTAACGCTGCTCAGAATTGCACTGTTAGTCTATTAAGATCTTTCTAATGCAACATATCACATATGAAGGGTACAGTTCCCATCTACTTCGAACAAATACCTTGTCCGAGGTGGCCAAAGCAGATCCAACATACAAGCTTGATGACCCAACATACAAGCTTGATGTAGCAAATTTTACAGTCATTTGGGCTTGATGGACTAAGGGTCTGATTAGAAGAAGAAGAAGAAGAAGAGATTGGATTTATGCCCCGCCCTTCACTTGTAGTCTCAGAGTGGCTTACAAACTCCTTTCCCTTCCCCTCCCCACAACAGACACCCTGTGTGGTGGGTGGGGCTGAGAGCTCTTTCCCAAGCTGTCCTTGAGCGAACAGCTGTGCCAGAGCTATGGCTTGCCCAAGGTCATCCAGCCAGGTGCAAGTGGAGGAGTGGGGAATCAAACCAGGTTCTCCCAGATTAGAGTCCACGCACTTAACCACTATACCAAACTGGCTCTCATTAGATGAGATGTTAAGCATGAGTTGGGTTGGGGAAACCCCAGCCTAAATTGCTTGTAATGTTTGACTGCACTCACTTCAAAATAGCATAAGTGTGTGTGTGTGTGTGTGTGTGTGTGTGTGTGTGTAGGAATTGGGCTCCTGAGTACACATGGAGTGGCAGGAGTGGCTTCATTCTTTCCTCCCTTTCACCCTGTGCCCTTTTGCAAGCAGAGGAGGGCTTGTGAGAGGTGAGCTGTTTCTCTTACTGCTGGATCCACGTGTGTCTCCTTGGCAGACATGTGGAACAGCATTAAGACAAATACCCCCTGCCACAACTCCCTTCTGCTGCAAAAGTGCACTGGGTGGATAGGAGAAAACAATGAAGCCTCTGTTGCTGCTGCACACATGCTGTTGGGCCCATTTCCCCCCTCACATGAGTGCGGTCTAGGGTTGCCAGATCCCTGGTCCGGCCAAGGGATCCCCTGATTTGCTTGGCGACTGCCCAGCGCTGGCCAGCTGGATGGTGGGAGAAGCCCCGCCCTGAAATAGGGACGCTGCATAGAGTTTTTGCTTTTAAACCAGAACATTGGTGCAAGCTGTCCCTAGTGTGATGACATCACTCATGGGTGACATCACATCGGGGAAGTAGCGCTGTGACATCCCTGTTTGGGGCAGAGCCATGCCCCCTCCCGGATTGCTCCCTCTCACCCCCCGCCAGCGCATCGAGGATGCCTGGCAACCCTAGTGCGGTCACAGATTAAAAGAGAGGTTGAGATTCCTTCAACCCAATTTACATTTAATATCTGGTCTAGCCATTGTGTTTTTGGGCAAGCTGCACTCAGATCTAACAGTGAGTTGTAACTGCCCCACTGTATCTTTTCTCAAAGATTTTTTTTTTAAATTGGATTAATTTACAGAATTATAGTTTTAAAATTAAAGCTGTATATGAGTGTAAAGTCTATATGCAGAACAACACTTACTGAATGGATCTTGAGCTACAACAGGTTTTGAAACACATGGCGGTCCAACCCCTACTCTGTTCTCGGCTTTCACACGGAAGAGGTATTCTTTCCCTTCAATCAGTTTGGGCACAATGTATCTGCAATGCCTCAGTGTTGAAGTGATGGTAACCCAGCCAATTTCAGCTTTTGAGTTGTCTTTCCTTTCCAGGACATAGTTCAATATTTCGCTTCCACCATCATCAAGAGGAGGTTCCCACTTGCAAGTAATGGAGGTTTTCCTAACTTCTTCAAAAACTAAGTCGACTGGCGGTCCAGGAACATCTGTATTTAAAATTAAAAAGAATGATGAGCACTGCTTTAAACATCTCGAGTCTTAAGGTTTTGAAGGAAAAAAAATACCTCATGTGTCTTTACTCGTACCTAACACGTTGACTTCACAGGAAGCTTTTGCAACACCGTGATCATTTTGAACGTGGATCGTATAGGTGCCGTGGTCTGCTCGGATCGAGTCCCGAACTCCTATGAAAGACACCCCTTGTTTGCTGTTGTCAATCGTCAAGCGTTCTGTCAAGGACAAGTGGAAAGGCACATCTTCTTCAGCTTCACCTTTCTTCTTCCTAGTAACTTTAGTGACTCTCTTCTTAATTTCTTCTGGTTTAATAATCTCATCATTCCATAACCAACTGATAGCTGGATATGGTGACCCAGAAACATGTGCTTCGAGTGGAATCTCAGAACCTTGCTTCACCTCAAGACCACCCTGTAGACTAGTGCTGAGGTAGACTTTTGGAGCCTCTGTAATTACAAAATGGAGTATTATGTGGCATTTTATGAAAGCATAGCAGCACTTATTAAAAACTCATTGGCAAGAGAGAAAAAAATAAGGAAAGCATACCAATGGGATCCACAGCTTTCACAGGAGGAGTAGCCCGAGAAGGTTCACTGACACCTGCAGCATTCTCTGCACGGACACGGAACTGGTATTCTTTGCCTTCTTCAAGACCTTTCACGGTGTAGGTCAACAGAGGAACCAAAAAGTCGTTGCATCTCTCCCACTTGTCATCTCCCTTGGCGATCTTCTCTAGAACATAGCCCATAATTTTGCATCCTCCATCATACAATGGTGGCTTCCATGTCAACGTCACTGACTTGGATGTTGGATTGTGAACCTCAGGGTCAACGGGTGGGTCTGGACGCTCTGTATATTGAAAATTAAAAGGACAGCACATAAATAGAAGTCATGGAGAAGTTACAGAGCACTCTGATTTTGCCTAGTGACATGAAAACTTACGCTTTGGATCTTCTGCAATCACCGGGTTTCTCAGTTCAAGGTATTCACCTCCTCCAATTTTATTGACAGCTTTAACACGGAAGTAGTATTCACCATTTGGTATAAGGTCCTTTACATTCCAGGCCAGCTTGTTCTCACCGGACATCACTGGTGTATATGTTCTCCTACCAGCTTCTCTCCGTTCCAGCACATAATGCAATATGGGAGTGTTGCCATCAAATTCAGGCGGTTCCCAGGTCACTTTGCATGAGCTTTTAGTCACCTCACTTGCCTTAATGTCTTTGCATGGTCCAGGCAGGCCTATTTGAATAGCAATATATAAGCATATAGCATTTAATTAGGCAAGCAATGATAAGCCTGCTAAACTGCGTTAATAGAAATATTGGATTGGAATTTGGAACCAACCCCTTCTTTTACAAGTGCAAGAACACTTCACCTGTGCTATTTGGGGAGCAAGTAGATCTCTACCAGTTCCTCCCCCTTTGCACTCCTCTCCACTGTGGTGCATCCCACCCCGTTCAAGAGTGCGTGCACAGAATGCTGCAACACGAAAGGAAAGGTAGCAAAGAACTATTCCATGAGTGAAACTCTGATCACAAGTCTCTGAATCCAGGCTAATATATATGGAGGTACCTCATATAGTCTTGTTCATGTGTGTATATGGTATATGAACAATAAACTGGCAATGTGTATAAAATTGACAGTTCCAAAAACACAGGCTGATAAACATTTCCACAATTAAATTATTAATTTGTTATTACTGCCATTGGGATATCCATTACAGATATTGTCATTGGTTATGTATCTACCAAGCAGCCAACGAATGAAAACCTTGCCCCCTGCTCACCATCATAAACCTAATTAATAAGACTGCTAAGACAGAAAGATAAATTACCTATTACTTTGACATTGACTGAACCAGTTGTCGAACCCAATTTGTTCTCCAAGGTGATGGTATAAACACCAGCATCAGCATGCACAGCATTAGTGACTTCCAGCAAGGCAGATGTGTAGTCACTCTTCGTCGTTGTCCTGTCACCTACTTTAATCTCCTTCCCATCTTTGTGCCACGAAATGGTTGGAGAAGGAACAGCTCTGAAGGGAGCATCGATACGTAATTTCTCACCTTCAACAACAACAAGGTCTTGAGTCTTTAGATCGACAGTTGGATTACCTGTAAGAAAGCCCAGAAACAGAATTTCAGTCAGGTTGTCAAGGTCATTTTGCCATCGTCATTTACTTTATGATTGCTTTAAACAGCAAAATACTCACAGTCTGGATCTTTGGCCACAACATTTTCTGATATGTCGGATGGATCACTAGCTCCTATGGCATTGACTGCTCTGACTCTCAGAACATACTCCTTGTCAGGAACAATGCCTTCTTCTGCTTTGTATTTCAAGTCTTTGATCGGTCGGGAATTTATTCTCATCCATTTTTCGGTCCCTGCTTCACAGAGTTCAATGTTGTAGCCAATTATAGGACTACCTCCATTCTTCTCTGGTGGTTTCCATGCAATTGAAATGTGATTTCTGCTTGCATCGGTCACATGCAAGTCCAGAGGAGGTGAAGGAGGGCCTGCCACAATAGAAAAGATGTATGTGATTTTCTGTTCTGAGTAACATGTCCTAGCGTTTCATTCATTAAAATTAGCTCTGTAACTCACTTGTTGGATCTTCAATTGGAAGGATATCAGTTGGTTCACTAGGATGGCCGCAACCGGCCTCATTCTCAGCACGGACCTGGAACTGCACTTCTGTGCCTTCAATGACATCGGTTACTCTGTATTGACAGTCAGGTCCAGCTGTTTTGCCAGCTTTCACCCAGCGTGTGCCCAGCTTCTCCTTCTTTTCAATAACGTATCTATAGCAAGAAGAGATATTATCAGGGGCATGCAAACAACTGCATGGCAAAATCAATTAGAGAAAATAAAGTTGAAATAAAGCACATCGATAATTTATGTAACAAAAACATTAGCTGTATAACAAACATTGGGGTGTATCCAACTTCCATGGACTTTGTATAGTAAGACCTTCCCTTTCCCCCCCTTCTACTGTAGTCTTCAGAGCCTCCTAGGAATTTTGTTCTCTGGGGGTCACTGGAACCACAGAAAAAGTCTTGGGGTCAAAGGGGGGGCTCCTGCAGTGACAGGGAGGAATCAATGGAAATTGCTGCCCCCTCTTCCAAAGACTTAGAGGCACTTAAAACTGCATGGTCAGGTACATGCCATTTAAATTATATAGCAAATGTATCCTTCTTCCCCTCCCCCCGTGTGCTGCTTCATGTGCAGTGTACACAGCTGCACTTGTGGAGGAGATGAATGCCTACATTGCTCAGTACAGGAGACTGACTGGGATTTCCTCTTAGTTTCACAAGCATTTCACAAGTGTTAATTGCTCCCCCATACCCCACAATGAAGACATGAGAATAACTTTATTAGGAGCTGATCTGCAGCAACTAAACTGATCTGACACTTCCTTTCTTAATCTCACTCTGTGTGTGTGTGTGCATGCGTGCAGGCTGTTGTTTCCAATTTAAGGCAACCTATGAATTAATTACTTCCAAAATTTCAATAAAGTGCAATGCCTCGGTGTCAAAGTGACGATAAATTGCTGCTTTGGAGATCAAGTCTCCAAAGGCTTTGGATGTTGACCAACCTCACCCCTGTTCAAAACTCAGCATAGCTGATGGCCATGGGGTACCTTTTACTGCCTATGTATCAACTAGGGTTGCCAGGTCCATTGGAAGCACTGGGGGGGGGGGAATGGAGGACATTGTGGGAGACAGAAGCGTTGTTGTGCCTACCGCACCTGGAAGTGATGTAGGTATGTCGGTGACGTCAGAGGCGACACTCTGGTTTTTGGGCAAAACTCTGTGGTACAATAAGCCTCAAACCATAGAGTTTTGCCCCAAAGCTAGAGCATTCCCTCTGACATCACCAATGTGTCTATGTCACTTCCAGGTAACATAGGCATGTTACGTTTATTTCTGCCAATGTTGCTGTTTTTTGGGGGGATTTCCAGTTATCTGGCCAGGAGCAGGCAAGAGCCCACAAACCGGGGAATCCCCTGCCCCCAACTGGGGAATGGCAACCCTAGTAGCAACTGATGTACCAAGGGGGATCTCCCCCAGGTTGTTTGGCCTCAGAATCTGCATGGGTGAGGGAGCAAAATTTCTTTAATTATTTGGTTCATCTTTCCCAACAGATAAAAGTAATTCTTACCAAACCTTTTAAAAAATTCTCTGGGGTTCAAGCCTACTGGTTTCTGTTCCTGTACTGTGCACTCCCTTTCTAGATTATTTCTCTTGCTATAGGTTTCTAGTCCAATTTACCCCTAAATGCATATCTTCACCCACCTTGTTCTTATTATTAATGCTTGGCCTGAATCCCTGTCCACTGATTTAAGAGTCTTAGATCTGATTCTGAGCCTTGAGAAGGTGGGACAAGGAGTTTGGCATTGGGGAGCTTTGTATTCATTACATTTCTCCACCACTTTTCCTTGTTCCTCAAAGCAGCAAATTGTAATGATACATCAGTGGTCTATTTTTATTTATAGATTGCTTGGATTTTATGATCTTTACTCCCATACATTGCTTTTAGTCATCTAAGGGTCCACTCACAACTGACTCATTGGTGACCCTATGAAGTTCCACCTGATGGGGTTTTCAAGGCAAGAGATAAGCAGAGGTGGTTTGCCATTGCCTTCCTCTGCATAGCAGCCCCGGTCTTCCAAGGTGGTCTCCTATCCAAGTACGGACCCTGCTTACTTCTGAGCTCTGATTAGATCAGGCAAGTCTAGGATACTAGGGCTGCTAGTCATCTAGCACTAGCCAAAAACATATTTTAAAAAAATTATTTGTATGACACATACAGACAAGCTCTAATACTATTATTAACCTTATTACCACCATCATCATAACTACTATTACTACCTTTGAATTGGTCTGCCGCCATCATTCTTAGGTGGCTCCCATTTTAGGTCGACGTGTCTCTTAGTCACTTCAACTGGTGTAAGTGCATACGGTGCTCCGGGAGTAGCTAAAAAAATATATTGACATTAGGAAAATCTGAGAACCCCAAATCTAGTTTGCTGACACTAAATTCTGAACTCGTACATGGACAACTTACTGAAGGTGTCTTTAGCAAGGACAGAGTCCTCAATTTCACAGTAGTCACTCTGCCCTACTGCATTTTCTGCTGCCACGCGGAATACGTATAGAGAGCCTTCTGTCAGCGGTGTCACTGTATATTTGGTGTCCTTTACGGTGGTGTCTACCGTTTGCCAGCCTTTCCGCCGTACATCTCTCTTTTCCACAATGTAATTTGTAATAGGGGAGCCGCCATCTCGTTCTGGCACTGTCCATTTAAGGTCTGCAGTGTTTTTAGTGATATTAATGACCTCAAGCCAACGAGGTGGTGAAGGTGGATCTGTAAAAAACATTAAAGGAAAATAGCTGTAGCTAATTGGAACTTCACAGGTTATTGGCATACATCCAACCGTACACAGGCTCTGCAGAGTCGGACCAGTGTTCCCTCTAAGCTGAGTGAGAGCTAGCTCACAGTTTTTTAGCCTCTGGCTCACACAGTTTTGTCTCAGCTCAGGAAGGATGTGGCTCCAGAGTAAACTAATTTATGCAGTAGCCAAATCATGCACTCACAACTTTCATGCCGGTAGCTCACAAAGTAGAATTTTTGCTCATAAGATCCCACAGCTCTGAGGGAGCATTGAGTGGAACTGTCCTGTTTCCCCATACTACTGCACCATACTGAGCCACCCATCCAAATTTTGTTCCTTGGGGTCAGCAGACACCCCCCCTCCCCAGAATCAGCACTGGGGGCAAAATAGGTATCTGCATGGGGAGTGTGTGTGAACTGGCAAAAACTGCCATCCTATCTTCCACAAATAGAAATGCTTTTCTGTTGGAAGAACTGGCTGAGTGGCATGGTGTGCTTTCCCCCCTGCTGGCCCCCCCCTTCCATGGGCCAGGCTCAGGCCCCATCATAGGCCCACCTGGGAGGGGGTGGGCCAAGTTTTCCCACTGTTTCTGCCACCTGACCCCTAAATTGCCTGCACAGCCTGCCCTGCCTTGCAGGACATGGCCAGCTATGGCTGCCACCATCCCTGCTGGCTCTCCCCACCTGTGCGGGACCGCAAATAAGACCCATGGGTGACTCGGGGTCTCCGCTAGTAGGAGCCATGCTGTGAAGAAAGCAGGGGGATGAGGAAGTTCTTAAAACAATGGTTCAAGGGGTATCATGCTGCACACAATACATGTGAATGCTTCCACTGAATTCCAAACATTCTCTTTGTCGCTGATGTTCTGCTCTGAAGTGCTACTTACTCAGTCTCTCTTTGCATAGCACAGGATCACTCGGGTCACTGGGTTCACTCTCTCCGACCTTGTTCACAGCTCTGACACGGAAGGAGTACTCCTGTTTTTCCATAAGTCCTTTGAGGAAGTATTCAGTCGTGGGAATTCCGTCAGCTACTCTCACCCACTCATCTGTACCAGTCTTTAACAACTCAATGACATATGACTCAATCTTGGCACCACCGTCATGTTCTGGCTTTGTCCACTGCAGGAAACATGAGGTCTTGCCAACATCTTTCACAGTTGGCTTTCCAGGAGGCCATGGGGGATCTAGACATAAATTGATAATTTAGTTTCAAATGTCATCATTATATCTTGGATTAAGTATTAAATTAAGCCACAAATAATGTTTTCCATACCAATGGGATCCTTCACCAAGATTGGCTCAGTCTCTTTGCTTGGTTTTCCTGGCCCAGCAAGATTTTCTGCTAAGACACGGAACTTGTACTTCTTCTTGTTTGTAAGACCTTTCACCCTAATAATGACAATCCATGAAATATATATTTAATATGAAAATACCAATTTGTACTAAAATCAGACATAACAACAGAAGTGTAAATCCCATAGATGTTAGCTAATATCTTCCCTCCTTGGAATACCAGCAGTTGGGAGGCAGGGGCAGGCTTTATTTAGCCACCTCTCTGAATATCCTCCGGGCCCCCAGTAGGGGTCAGTCACCAGAGGTCGCCCTCCAAGTACTGATCATGACCAACCCTGCTTAGCTCTGGAGCTGACAAGCTCAGGCAAAGCTCGACTATAAAGCAGAATCAGGACAATATAAAAATTACCTATTCATTTAAAAAAACGGAATATTTTATATTTAATTTTCTTTTAAAAAATGATTAATACTTTATCGTTTTATCCAGATGCAATACATACATTTCATCATAGATACAAACAGTTCAGAATATCTTCAAACTTTACAGTATATGTTGTTAACAAAATCATGAAGGTACATTAACCTTGTTAAACAGAATTGCTACTATCATGTATATGCGTCTATTCTTATTGCTTATTAATATTAATCTCTGTCTTCATACTTTATATTTAATTTTCTTTTTGAATCTACTGATCTATCTACAAACTAAGCAGAGAATTATACTTACTTGAATGTTGTGTCTTTAACTGGAATCTTATGACATCGTACCCATTTACCACTCTCAGGGTCAAATCGTTCAACCCAGTAACCCGTGATAGGGCTGCCGCCATCTTCATCTGGTTCAGCCCATGTTAACGTTACAGAATCTTTAGTGACCTCAACTGGCTGAACTCGAGTTGGAGGACCCGGTGGATCTGAACAACGAAGCAGAATTGAAAATTAACTTTCACATATTTTAGAAATGAAAATTAATGCTCACTTATTTGCTGTTTGTGCACATCTAAAAGACCCTCTTGTCTGCGGAACATGCCAATTCTCATAAAAGAGCTTCCATTTGATGGCTGCTTTTCTGTGACTGTTGCTCCTCTTTTATTTAGATTTTTAGGCCACTCTTCCTACAAGAACCCCCAGGTAGCATATATGGTCCCCTGGCCCCAAGGTCATCTAGTGAGCATCATGGCAGAATGGGCATTTGAACCCATGCCTCCTTTGCTGTAGTTTGACATTCTTCTCCCCCCCAATGGTATTTTTGAGATGGGCAAATCCATCTCTGATCAAAAAGCGTGTCCTAGGAATCGATTTTAGTAGTTTAACCCAGAGAGCCTGCAGAGTTTGCTCACCCTTTTTGGTCTTTCTTTCTCAAGATCTTTACCCTCCAAGCCATGTTACTGTAGAGCTTTTTTGTTTGCAAGACTGAATATTATTCCTTCAATGGTTTTACAGGGGAGATTTTTGAATTGGCCCTATTTTGACAGAATCTGCCCTTGTGGCCTTAATAGGATAGATAACATCTTTCCATGCCCCCTTGAATGTAGGCTCTTTGAGAATATATTAAGCCTTTAAACAACCAACCATCCCCCTACACACCGGAAACCCTGGCTCTTTAGCTCAGCAATAAGGACCCTAAGTTTACTCTAGCAACTGCAAAATCTGTCTCAGTCCTTTTAGCTCTTGCATCAACAAAATAAGAAGCAAGTATCTTCTGCCGCTCCAGATCTATGAATCAATGAGCTTCTAAGGGTATAAAAGGAAAGGAGCTTACCAAATGAATATTTAGCAATAATAGGATTGGCCAGGGCTGGTTCTCCAACTCCATACATGTTTTCTGCACTGACTCTGAAGATGTACTCTTTGAGAGGCGTTAGGTTTGTGACCTTGAAGTTTGTTTCTTTAACTGTTGATGACAGCTTGTGCCATATTTCGCTGTCTCCTTCTTTTTTCTCCAGAACATAGTTTGTTATCTTGGAGCCTCCATCATCCCGAGGAGGATTCCAGGTCAAAAAACAGGAGACGTTTGTGATTTCTGAGACGTCAAATGCAGCAGGTGGCCCAGGCTTATCTGTGGATACATAAGAAGAGTTTGAATGTCTTCTATTCAGATCTATTGATCTAAGAAAACACTGTTAAATCATTTGTAAGAAAAGAAGGATGCCATACCGAGAACATTAACTTCTACAACCGCTGTCGCCCGACCACTGGTATTCACAGCTTCAATAATATAGGTGCCGCTGTCGCTTCTTGTGCTGTCAGCAATGATGACTGTGGAATGGTTAGGTTTGGATTCAATGGTGATTCTTTTGCTGGGCCTCAGTATGGTTTCAGCCTTTGTCCAGGTAACCCGAGGCTCCGGCTTTCCTGTTACGGTCGCCGGCAGTTCGATTTTAGTTCCTGCTTTTACGGTGATTCCAGCGAGCAGTTTCACATCTAGGAAAATTTCTGGGGCCTCTGATTGGAGAAAGGGAATTAAAACAATGCATTTATATGCACCCACGCAGATGCTGCAGCCCCACCATATATTTTAAAGAATGCAAATGAAGTTTTAATGTAACTGGGGAAGTTACCCATTGCGTCCACAGCTTGGATGTCATCTGTTGGCTTGCTTGGTTTGCTTGCCCCTTGCCTATTCAGCGCCTTCACCCGATAAGAGTACCACTCCCCTTCCTGCAGCTTAGTGACTTCCATTCTGTTAATCATAAAATGTGTTTCAGTGCACAATGTCATTTTAATGAAAGCCTTTCAATTTGTCAAAAGTGGCGTTTCTGTCTAATATTTACAACAACAAACCCTTACTTCGTTTCAACGACCGGGTCCCCGCAGGGCTCCCACTTGTCAGTGCCACGCTGGCATTTTTCCACCAGGTAACCTTTGATACGTGAGCCTCCATCATACTTGGGGGGTTCCCATGTAAGGAAAATGGATTTCGATGACGGATTCCTCCATTTAACATTCTCGGGTGGATCAGGCACCGCTGTAAGGAGGGGGGAAAGAAGAAGAAGAAAACATATAAGAACGTACAGCCACTTAATGTTTTCCAGCTCGTTACTGCCTTTCTGCCTACTTTTAAACATTGTCTTTGCTGGAAAAGGAGTCACCACACTGCAGCTCTTTGCTATGCAGCAAAGTCAGTGTAAGAAGCCACGTAGGAGGAGGCCACACTGGGAGGAGGCCACACATCTTCTTTCCATGCCAGGGCAGGCCCCATTTCCCCAGAGTGATGCAGGCCCGTAGCCAGGATTTTTTAAAGTCGGGGGGCATTTAAATTTCTTAAGAGGCACTGACTAATCAAATTAACCTGGGGGAGGAGGCTGTGACACCCTGGGCTGGATGGGGAGTCAGGGGGCCTTGCCAGCAAGTCAGGTATCAAAGAGGGTTTTGTACAGCTCATCCTGAAGTAATGAGCTACAACACAGAGCCTTAACATAAAAATGCCAGACATATAAAACCAATGAGAATAATTAAACATTCAGAAAACGCACTTGCAGGCGCTGACATGTTGACAGGTTCATCGATATAAGCGGGTTCTCCTGGTCCACATTTGTTGCATGCTGCAACCCTGAACAAATACTCTTTTCCCTGGGTGAGATCTGGTACCGTGTACTCTTGGTCAAGGACATTCTCAGCCACCTGAAAACGGCAGAAGCTTGAGGTTAATACAACTCCCCCCCGCTCATGGCAACAGAATATTTCATATGATCTTCAGGAAGACATAATGAAAACATACTGAAAATGAACATGCATTCTATTATGAAAAACAGAACATACTTTGGTCCATGTTTTGCGGCTCACTTCACGTTTCTCAATGAGATAGCCAGTTAATGGGCTTCCTCCATCACTTTCTGGTGGTTCCCATGTTAACTGTACTGTGTTCCTAGACATCTCCGGAACTTTCAGTTCTCTTGGTGCACTCGGGCGCGCTGGAAAAAGTTACATATTACATTAGCAGATTGTTACCGTTTTACTTCTTACTTATTTGATAAAAGCTTTTTTGCACAGTGACACCTACGGGCTTTTATATCATGCTTCTCCATGTTTATAATAAGATTCTACGATTCAGAACAAATCTGATTTTCCTTGGCTTGCGAACTTTTATAATAAACTGGCAGGATTTCAGAAGTTAATTTTCTTCACATTTTGCGATTCACCGGATCCTTTCTGAACGTATAATTTTCATCCATTTACAAAATATTCATTATACTCTATTAGAATACATTCAAATACACTTACATAGTTTATTCACAGCAAAAGCCAGCAATCTAATACAGTAGTTAAATACATAAGGAAATACTCATTTACTCACCAATGACATTAACGTTGATTTCCCCTGATACAGATGACACGGGGTTTTCTAATTTCAAGGTATAAATGCCTTTGTCTGGACGCTCACTTGGAGCAATAACCAGTTCTGCGAAGGCTGCGGTAGTCTCAATTTTTACTCGGTCGCCCGGTTCTAAAACTTTCTCACCCACTGACCACGTAGCAGTGGGTGTTGGGTATCCAGTAATAGGGACTCGTATTCTGAGTGGCTCTGGTACAATAACTTCCAATCCATCTTTAAATCCACTTAAGTCCATTGTAGGTCCAGCTGGAAAACAAGCATAAATTATACCATTTCAATAGTTTCCAATTTTGATTTTGTTACAACAATAAAACTGCACCAGTTCTCCAAATAATCATTACTATAGATGCCTTCATCTTCTGCCTCTTAACTATTGGAAAATAGCCCATTTTGTGGAAAGTCCATAGTAAGGGTTTTGTATGCTTGCCTCATTTATATACACACAAACACACACACACACACATATATATGTACATTTTAAATATAAATGCAATTTCAGTGTAATACACTTTTTTCGTATTATTGCATTTCTGTATGCCTGTGCTTTTCTGTGTATGTGTGTGTGTGCCTGTGCCTGGAAATTATGGTGAACTCTAGCAACTCCTACTGGGGCACAGAGGTTGTTCAAAGAAGAGGCTTGATAGCCTGCCTCTGCCTCCCAGCCCATCCAAATACTTACCAGGGTTGGCCCTGCTTAGCTTCTGAGATCTGACGAGATTGGGCTTGCCTGGGCTATCCAGGTCAGTGTAATGCATTTCTAATTTGGTCTTCTTTGCATGAAAGATTGATGAGTAGCCTCCTTTATTAATGATACTTTGTTAGAACAGATTTTTCATGTATGGTTGGGGAATCTTAACAATTCTCTTCCATTCTAGTACAGCTGGTTTCTGTCTGAAGGTATATCATGGTTTAGACTGGGAATGGATTCTGTTATGGACTTATGAAGGCTATCCACTATAGCATTGCTACTCATACTGAACATTAACAATCTCAGATAAACTGAAAGCACAAAG
The DNA here is from genome assembly GCA_029233225.1 of Lepidodactylus listeri. Classification (NCBI taxonomy): domain Eukaryota; kingdom Metazoa; phylum Chordata; class Lepidosauria; order Squamata; family Gekkonidae; genus Lepidodactylus; species Lepidodactylus listeri. The sequence goes on along the minus strand of JARCFY010000010.1, from coordinate 24,103,263 downwards.
AAAGCACTTGTCTTTCAAAGAATTGATCACATGAACAGAACAGAATTCTAATTACCATGAGAATCATCAGCAGTCAGTGGTCCAAGAGCTTCAGTTGGATCTGAAATGCCAGCAGCATTTTCTGCAGATACTCTGTAATAGTACCTGGCTAGTGGTTTCAATCCAGTTACCTATGAAGACAGAAGTAATAATAATGCCTGTAATAAAAGCCACCTTTACTAAAATAAAAATACGAACTGGGGATTTCATTTCAGAAGGAAACCGCCTACCTTATAAGTAAGATCAGGTGCAAGTTTTGCATTGCAGCGGATCCAGTTGTCTGTGCCCTCCTCACACCTTTCAATAATGTAGCCCAATATGGGGCTCCCTCCATCTTTCAAGGGAGGTTCCCACGTGAGCCGCACAGATGACTTTGTTTGGTCTGAGTGGTCAAGGTTAACAGGGGGGCTTGGTTTTTCTGGAAAACATAGGCATAAAAGCATTGCCCACTTCAAGAAAGGGTCAACAGGAAAGAATCTGAATTTAAGCATGGGTTAATCCTGTAAGACTCAAGGGGGCTTTAAGCTTGATTATGTTCCCAAGGGCAGGTGTGGGCAGGGGAGGAAGCAGGGTGGGAAAACACAAGCACGTAGAAAACCAAGCTGGAATAAAACAGGCCTCGGCTTTATTGACTACTACCATCAGAGCATAGGTGCAGCACAGGGCAAAGATCCAGGCATCGAGCAACCCGTCTGCTGCTGATGAAACCCCTCCCCAGCCCGCTTGCTAGGGGTAGACCTGGGATGGCAAATCCAGTGGTCCCACATGGGTGCGAGCCTCTGCATGGTTCCCTTGCTACCTGTGAGTGGGGCCAAGCGACAGCCCCCAAGCTGAGCATGCCACTACCTGGCTCCACCCCCCAAGACCCCTTGGGAAAGGCGGGCATGCAGACACAGCCTCCCCGCCAATGGATCCTGCCCAGTGCCTAAAACTTCCCCAAGTTGTGACACATTAAGAAAACAAAAATTACAAGAAGCACAACCACATAGCAAGACTGCAAAAAGGGAGGGTGGTAAGGATGGTTGAAACTGATCTGGGGGGAGCCCAGCAGTCACATGGACTTAAAAGGGGGAGGGGAGGAATGGGGGAAAGCCCAACAACTACGCCCCCCCACCTGACAAGGCAGCCAGCCATTGGTTGACTAGCCTGCTGCTGCCGGGGCTCCCCCCAGTGGGCCAGCAGCCTCCTCTACACATTACACATGGAAAACTGTCTAAAGGACATTGCGATTTGGCATGAGGGGGACAGCTTGTTTGTCAGAAATGAAATGCAAATCTCTTTGGATGTGCGCAAACCCAGGGGTTGCCTAAGACAGCTTTGTGGATTCTGACCATTGTGTTCTAATATGTGACTGACTTACACTATTATATCGTTTGATTTCCCCACAGTGAACATTGACATTGGTCCCATTATAAAGCACATTTTTCATGTTGCACTTCTATTATTACTTTCTGACATTGCTAATTGATCTTACATGTAACAGATTGGATCTAAAGGTGCCATTTACATGAGTGGATTTCTGCAGGTTTCCCTGCTGAGATGCTGTCTCCCCATACTGATAGTTTCAGGAGGGAGGCCATGTTGGTCTGCAGTAGGCGGGCTAGATCTGAGTCCAGCAGCAGCTCAGAAATCAGCAAAATTTACACGTTACGAACTTTTGAATTGTCAAAGCTCCCTTCTTTAAGTATCTGAAGGAGGAGGCTTTGACTCTTTGTGTGTGTGTGTGTGTGTGTGCGCCCGCACATGTGTGTCCATAATTGGAAGTCATGGCGACCTCTGGCTACTCCTACTGGGGCATGTAGAACATTCAGAGAAGTGGCTTGATAGCCTGCTTCTGCCTCCCAGCCCTGGTATTCTTTGGAGGTCTCCCATCCAAGTACTTGTCGGGGGTGGCCCTGCTTAGCTTCTGAAATCTGAAGAGATCAGGTTTGCCTGAGCTATCCAGGTCCAGGCAAGGGAGCTTTGACTCTGGAAAACGTATACCCCCAACACTGGTTCTAAGATGCCACTGGATTCCAATCCATCTCCATGTTTTGAACCCATGCTGTTCTTGAGGACCTTCCAATCCTCGAAGACAGCTATAGATGTGGTGTGGGAGGATGCTGAAAACAGGAGGAAGTGGTATTCTGGACCCAGCCTGATGAATTTTAACTCATTAAAAAAAATTGCCACAGACATTCCAACCCTTCCTTTCCCCTATCTTTCCCGAGCTCATATGTTTAAAATAAATAAAATTATCACCAGGCTAGATGGAGCGTTTGCCTTTCATCACCCACATACTAACCAATTGGATCCATGATCTTCACTGCATGAGTAGACGCACTGGGCTTTCCAACTCCAACCTGGTTTTGTGCCCGGACTCTGAAAAAGTATTCCTTGTTTTCCACCACATCAGTCAATGTTGCAGCCAATTCATCTACTCCTGTGGTCATGGCTGGCTCCCACTTGATTGAAGCTCTATCACGTAGTTCAATAACGTAGCCCGTAATGGGAGAGCCTCCATCATAATCTGGTGGTTCCCAGGTAAGAGAAGCACCAAATCTGTTCACATCAGCAACTTGGACGTTGAGAGGAGGACCTGGGACCTCTGCGAGGAGAGGAGAGATGAAAAATGAATACTGTTCCACTCCACAAAAAGGTAATTTACTTTCCCCAAAACCATTCGCTTACCGAATCTGCTCTTTGCTTCAACGGGCTTGTCGGTTTCAACGGGCTCCCCGGTGCCTACTCTGTTCTTTGCACTCACACGGAAGAGATACTCAACACCTCCTCTTTGAAGGCCGGTCACTGTGTATTCACAGCTGTCAGCACGGTCAGTGGCCAAAATCCACGTCTTGCGCTTGACGTCACGCCTTTCAACGACGTACCCGGTGATTTTACTACCGCCATCGCTTACTGGTTCTTCCCAGGCAAGGCTAACTTCACCATCAAATGTTTCAGTGACTTCCAGGTTCCTAACTGGGCCTGGGACATCTGAAATTAAAGACAGGCAACGTTTTTTTTCAATGGATTTACTTTCTGTCTGGGTTTTGACCCTTTTGAAATAAGCTACCCATATCCAGTGTCCCCTCTAATCTGAGTTAGTGTGAGCTAGCTCACAGTTTTTTAGCCTCTGGCTCACACACTTTTGGTCTTAGCTCAGGAAGAATGGCTCCAGAGCAAACTAATTTATACAGTAGCCAAATCGCTCACTCACAGCTTTAATGCCAGTAGCTCACAAAGTAGAATTTTTGCTCATGAGACTCCACAGCTTTGAGGGAGCATTGGCCATAACACAATCATCTGCATGGTTTGTTTACTTTTGCTTAAAACCCAGATTCTGTCTCACCACTGCCCCAGTGCTTTTCTTTCTTTCTTTTTATGTATTGAATTAGATTTCTTAACTGCCCTTCCCTGCTTGTTCGAGGCTTAGGGCGGTTTACAACAATTAATTCAATACATTATAATATCAATTAAAACCATAAAAAATCCCAATATTAAAAAGGTTCAGAGACGTTTAAACACTGAAGACATTTTGAGACAAGATGGCGGTGCTAGCATTCAGTCATGGGGGGAGAGGGGGTGCCAGGCAGATGTAAGGGACCATTGTTGGCCTCAGCCAAATGCCTGGTGGAACATCTCTGCCTTATGTGCCCTGCGGAACTTTCAGCAGAGTTCCACCAGGCTGGGGCCAGGGTGGAAAAGGCCCTGACCCTGGTGGAGGCCCACAGGCTATATTTGGGGCCTTTTCCTTTTTGGGTGAATTTAAATTGCTGGTGTCATCAGGAAAAAAAAAACTCAGAGAAAAAAAGGGCTCAGGGGGCAATAAACTTACCAATAACGGCAACGTTGATGTGTGCTTCGGCTTTGCCGTGCTTATTTTTAAGAATAATCTTGTAACTTCCCCTGTGTGAGGTCTTTGCTTCATAGATTCTGAAGGTAGTACAGTCAACTGTCGTATCCACTGTCTGTGTGGGCAAGGCTTCATCTCCCTTATACCACTCTGCTTCAGCTCGTGGGTAAGCATCATATGGAACAGTCATGGTCAATGGCTGTCCAACGTCCACCACAAGGTTTTGGTCTGCTGCCTTTATTCTTGGAGCAGCTAGTGAAAATCACAATAAACATAACATGTTAGCCAGGTACAATACAGATTCTGATACAGAACAACAAGGTATATAGATTTTAAACAAACTTTCAATATTTTGGTATGATAGGTAAGGTATGATTCGGTCAGTGTTCATTCTGCTTTATGTAATGGAATTGCTATGCTAGGTCACTGGGAAAAGATGAGGAAGTGACAGCATGGACATCCTGACTCTTGCTTTCTAGAGTGGCAGCAAGTTCAGAATGCATGTTCCCACCAAGTCTGTCGCACACCGCAGTAACCTCAGGAGACGGTTGGCTAAGAGCTGCTTGTCCCACTGAGATAACTAATCCGAAGCGTAAGAATCCAAATGTAGGAGAAACGAGAGAGGCACAGTGGGAATTTCGCTCCTGGAAAGCCTTTTGCTGACAAAGAACCAGTGTGCTTTTCTGTATTTGTGTGTGTGTGTGTGTGTGTGTGTATGCCTGAAAGTCATGGTGACTTCTGGTGACCCCTAGTGGGGCTAGGACGTTTCAGAGAGGTGGCTTGATGTTGCCTGCCTCTGAGTCCCAGCCCTGGTATTCCGAGGAGGTCTCCCATCCAAGTACTTGCCAGGGTCAGCCCTGCTCAGCTTCCGAGATCTGACGAGATCGGGCTTCCCTGGGCTATCCAGGTCAGGATGAAAAGTGTTCCATTCAGGCAACCCCACGAAGTTCTACCTCATGGAGTTTTCAAGGCAATACATGAGCAGAGGTGGTTTGCCATTGCCTTCATCTGCATAGCAACCCTGGACTTCCTTGGTGGTCTCCTATCCAAGTAGCAATCCTGCTTAGCTTCCAAGTTCTGATGAGATCAGGCTAGTCTGGGCTACTAGAGCTGCTACTTTGGTATGATGGGGGATGGGACAAAATTATCAGTAGTAGCTGAGTAACACATCATCTTGTACCAGTGAGGTAAATGGGGAAAGGTTCAGATGACACACAATTCACGAGGCACATAATTATCAAAACAAAGCTGATTCTATCTTTCCAAATGCTTAGAGGATATAGTGCAAAGATTTTAAAAGGCACAGAAATATGTTGCTTGTTGACCTTGATGACCAGGGAGGGGGTAACCTTCAACTGTTATTAGGTTTATTATGCCTGATGCTGCCCCTGCATATTATCTAAAGGAAAATTATATATTGAAGAGATGAAAGCTATGATCTGTTCGAGCAAATTAAAATGTTTCTTTACTCCTGTTTAGGTAACTAGAAATAAGTGGAGTTGCCTACGACACTGAGCATAATAAAAAGTGTTGTGTGCTTTTCTTGCGACAATATTACAATTCTAGTGGTCATGAGAAAAAACATTTCATTTATCTCTGGAAATCTGACACCACTGCTTATTAGGCATCGTTCCCCTCATTTTCAACAAACTACAAAGTCTTACCTGCCAATTCTAGCTTAGCTCGAGCTTCTTTGTCTTTGGCAATAAATCTATATTCCCCTTGGTCACGGGGCCTTATCTCACAGACTTGTAGCCGATGAACTTTCCCTTCACTCATCATTTGATGTTTGTCTCCCTGGACGATGATCATGTTATTCCTCAGCCATTTGACTTCCACCTTGTCTTTATTCAACTCAGCCAAAAAGATGACATCAGAGCCTGGGGCTTCATACATATCTTCAGGTGGGCGAATGATCTCCACAGGAATTTCTGGTACACATATCAATACACTTATGTTACATTCAAGAATTCTTTAATGAAAAGGGTTTGTTAAAACTAAAGAAAAATATTAACAGTAACAGTAAATGTACCCTCAACAAAAAGTCTTGCTCTGGATCTCCTGTCGTCCACTCCACAAGAATATTCACATTCATCCTCCGGTCTACATTCTTTTATAATCAATCTGTGCAAATTTCCATCCTTCTCAAACTGATACCTTTATATCAGACATAAAAATGGGTTACGAATGGAATTTAGAGACAAGAATCAACTCAACAATCAGCAGATACAGTGTAGCATTATGGCATTGGGTCCTGCCTCAATTTTCACAGGAATGGGGGGAGGTTGCTTCACTGATCTCTTCTCCCACTAATCCCTCCAATTTCCTCCACTATTCCTGGAGTTCCCTGTCCTGGGGGGATCCCATTTTTTGACTGACACATGGGCTGGTGGTGGTGCCCCTGTGAAAATCTAGGTGGGATCCAACTCTCGGTTAAGAACATTTCCACCTACTTTTTGCCCTCCTTTATTTCTCGTCCATTTCTGTACCATCTCACGTTGGCTTTTTCTTTGGAAAGCTGGCAACTAAAGACAGCATCATCAAATTCAGTAACTGTCTGGTCCTGCAAGTGCTCAATGAAATCAGTAGGAGCCTCTGTGATAATGAGTTCCGCAACAGACTTGTCTTGGCCAGCAGTGACGGTGTATTCGCCTTCGTCTATAAACCCGCAGTCTTTAATGATAAGGGTATGCTTGTATTTATCCACTTTGTACAAGATGCGGCGGTCAAAAGTGATTTCTTCTCCATTCTTTGTCCACTGGAGAGTTACATTAAGGCGATTGACTTTACACCAGAATGTGACAGACTTTTTCTCCATGGTTTCAATATCTTGAAGAGGTTCAACGATTCGGAGATCCTCCTCTGTGATGACAGATTATTTTTAAAAATGGTGGTTAATTTGCATCTTTACCGAAATTTGAATTTGACATGAGTGAAAGTGTCTCATTTAGAATATGTGAAGTGCTTACCAAGTACAGTTAGAGTAGCAGAGGTCTTGACGTGTTCCCCTCTTTGGTTTGCTAGGGCTGCAGTATAGGTGGCTTGGTCGTTCAGGTGGGCATCCCTGATTCGAAGAGTGTAGACAAGATCCTTATGGACCATGATGTATTTTACACTATCAAAGATTGGTTCGTCGTCCTTGAACCATTTTGCTTTGGCACCTTCTGTATTTACTTCACAGTTAAAGACAAGTTCTTGACCCTCTTTAACTTCTTGGTCCTTTAGTGGCGTAATGATTCTTAGTTTCTCTGTAATTTGAAGACATGTACATAGGGTTATTTATAAATTCTGCAGCTCACATGGTATTAAAAAAAAATCCCACTGCCCACAAGCGTACACGGAAAATGCTACAGCGCTTACCAATCACTCTCAAACGTGCAGTTGCTTTGGATCCCGCAACCATAGCTGAATAACCTCCCTCATCATCCAGGGCTGATTCTTTAATGACCAGGACTCTTTTTTTGCCGTCAGAAATGATGTCGTACTTCTCACCAGCTTCAAGAACAGTGTCACCTCTGAGCCACTGTACTTCAAAGGCTTCTTTGGATACCGAACAGGCAAATTCTGCCTTTTCTCCCTCAAGAACTTCAGTGTTCTGGGGTCTAGTTATAAATTCTGCTGCAAGTTCTAAAAAAACAAAACAAACAAACTCAGCCAAAAATATCCCAGACTGACTCAACACCAGCGTAGCCTGTCTTGAACTTCATGCCGTGTTATTCGATAAAGGACTGGGCCAAAAGTCTGGGCCAAATTTTACTATCAACTTAGACAAACCAATGTGAACAGGCTGCACTTACTGAATGCTTTAGAATCTAGAATTTTAAAAACCTGGCTTCTGATCATAGTCAGTCTGCTACAGATTTTGGCCTTGTGGAAGATACCACAGTAATTTTCTTACCATGGACTGTGAGCTTGCCGGTTGTGCGGGTACTAGGGAGCCTGCAACTGTATGCACCGGCATCATCAAGACGAGCATTATGGATGACCAAAATCCTCTTCCGGCCATCAGAAATTTGTTCATATCGTCCACCCTCTGGTAGTTCTTCATCCCCTTTGAACCAAGTCACTTCTGCATCAGGCTTAGAAACCTCACAAATCAATTTGACCGTATCGGTTTCATTTGCTTCAATGTTGGGAAGATTTTTAGTAAAGACAGCTTCCTCCTCTGTAAAAAAAGAAAAGTTCAAGTTGATTGCAACAGTGATGAAGCCGCTGCTCTTTGACATAAAGTGAATGCCCCACTTCAGGTACCCCACTGGGCATCAACTAGGGCCCATGCTTTTCCCACTGTAGCTCCCACTTTGAGAAACAGGCTCCCTGAGGAAGTGAGGGGGCACCATTTTCGGAAGTTTTCAGAAGGCACTCCAAGCCTGTCAAGGCTTTTAAAGGAATATAGATTGCAGGCATCATGGCAGGGGGAGATGGGTTATTTGGCACCTTTTGTCGCATATTTTTCTTTTAAATTGTGATTAGGTTGCCAGGTCCCTTTGAGATGCCAGTGGGGGGATGGGGGGACACGGAAGCATCACCCTGAAGTGCCAACATCACCATAAGTTGTGTCTACATCACTTCCGGGTAAGGTAGGCACACTGGAGGGATGATGCTCTGGTTTTTGGGCAAAACTCTACGGTAAAACCAGCCTCAAAACATAGAGTTTTGACCAAAACCAAGAGCATCCCCCTCCAATATCACCGACATCACTTTCAGGTGATGCAAGAATGTCACGTACAATGTCGCTGTTGTGTGGGATTCCCTCCTGCCAGCCAATTGGCTGCCAGTGGGCAGGAGCCTACAAAATCAGGGGAATCCCTTGCCCCCATTGGGTAAATGGCAACCGTAACTGTGATAGCTTGAATTGTGATTTGTAAGCTGCCTTGAGCCACAAGGAAAGGGGGGAGGTATGAATATTTTAATAAATTAATACAAAGGTAGATGTAGCTTTACCTAATACTGTAAGCATGCCCGAGGTTCTGGCGGCTTTTGCTTCACATGCATATTCTGCTTCATCATCAAGCAAACATTTGTTGATGACTAGTATCCTCTGGGCACCTTTGGCAATTATGTCAAACTTCTTGCCTTTTCTGATTTCAACACCATCTCTAAACCACCTTGCCTATATTTAAAGCATTGATAAAACAAAAACCGAGTAAAAGACAAACGAAGCAACAATAAACGCAAGTTAGTATTAGAGCAGTGCAAGTCCTCCTGTACAATACTTGGAAGGAAATCACAAACCCAAAGTCCACAACTAGCAATCAAATTCACAGCGAGCACATGAAAATATTATGCTATCCACACTTATTATTGTGATTATGATATCCTGCGGGGCTTTCACCTTTCCAGACCCAGGAACCCACCTTTGACTCCTGGCAGCAGTATGTGACCATTGAGCTGCAAGTATGAGACAGGAAGTCATGTGACCTCAATATAACTTGACAGGAAGAGGAAGAACCAATTTTTTAATCCTTACTGGTAGGTAGTGGGGATCCACAATGCAAACGAACATGGAGAATTGCAGGAACTGCTGGTGGGGCTAGCCAGCCAAGGGATGAGAAAGGGAGAGCTTTTGCAGGGAGAAGGAGGTCTCAAAACATTTGTGTATGTAAAAGAAATCTGTTGGGCAACCCTGTCTTACCTTTCTTTTGCTCCTCTCAGCATGCATGCAAAGAGAGGCAGGAGGCATGGAACATATAAGTACTAGCTGCATAAGTGCATGACCCAGCAGGAGTGGCTCAGCAATCCACCTGAGTTGAAGACCAGTGACCTAATCCCCATGAGTTGAAGACCAGTGATCTAATCTAGCTAGCAAAGAACATGAGGGGTGCAGAAGCAGGCTTCTGTATGTGCCTCTGGCTATGATGCTGAGGTAACTGGATGTTGTGCAAGGAATTCCTCTGCGGTTTTCATCCAGCAGCTTAAATGCATGGAGCCCTGTTAGAAAACCAGCACAAACGCCCATTAGGTGTTCAGGAGGTGGAGAAGTAGGCAGTAGCTTACACTTTTCATCCTTGAACAGCTGACTGGCGTGATTGTTGGTTTTCAAACGGGATACCATTAGGGCGCTCTGGTTGCATGTGCAATTGTATCAGGAACATTGGATCTAGAATCTAGAGAAGCTTGTGTGCATGTGCAAAGTGTGATTGATTGTAGGGGGCTGGTTGTGCCCATTGCTGCTCCAGCGGTCCCTTAACCTTTTGGGGTTTTTGAGAGGAGTGCGTAGTCATTACAGAAGTGGGGAGGCTGAAAAGTCCCCAAGTACAGGCGAAAATCAGACTTCTCTGAATCCATTACGTTTTCTTTTAAAATGTTTAATGTCATAGTACCCGAAATTTTGTTTTGATGACATCATGAGAAGACAAAACTCACTGGAAAAAAAACAATGCCAGGAAAAGCAGAAGGCAGCAGGAGAAGAGAAAGACCCAACATGTGATGGATTGGTTCGATAAAGAAAGCCACGGCCTTCGGTTTGCAAGATCTGAGCAAGGCTGTTAACAGTAGGGTTTTTGGAGAATGTATTTTCAGGTCTCTGCTTCATGGAACAAATATTACATGATTCTGTACAACCCCGACCGAAAAGTTCAATAAATGGAAACATGACTGTTAACAGACCTTAACACTTGGTCGAGAAATTTCGCATTCAAAACGAGCAACTTCCTTTTCCTTAACTTCAACATCGGTAAGGGGTTTTGTGAACTCAACATGAGGTGCTATAAGAGAAAAAAACAGATTTCAAGTTTTAAAATGATGAGAGTAAACTGAAACAAATGCTGACACATTAGTTCTTATTGACCAATACAGAGAAGCAAAAATGAAGAAATTCAAGATGGTTCCCATTTGGGGGAAGCTTCAAAGAGCCCTCCCGCATACCCCAAAATAGCTTCACTGTACATCAAGCTTTGACCCATTCATGTGACATGATCACTTCTGGGGAACCAAAGAACTAATCTTCCAGTTCAAATACAAATAAACTTACGTTCAACATTCAAGAAACAAGAGGTCTTAAAATCTTTAGAATCGCAAGTGTAAGTTCTAGCATCATCCAGTGTACAGCCGTGAATGATGAGTTTTCTGACTCTGCCATCAGCAATGATGTCGTATTTCTTCGTTTTATGAATTTCCTGGCCATTCTTGAACCATTTCACCGGTGCATTTTCTCTGGACACTTCACACTCTAGCTCGGCAGTGGCTTCTTCCTCTACGGTCTGGTCTTCAAGAGGCTTAGTAAACTCCACAGGTGGTTCTAAGGGGGGGGGGAATCCACAAGTGACAAATGTATTAGAGGGTTTCTTCCCACCCTCCCTTCAGAAGACTGATAAGTCTTCTTTTAAAGATTGAAATGGGGCAAGAATTGTATTGAGTACTTTAGGTGCAAAAGGTACTTGCAGGGAAACATACATACAACCACATGTCTTGTCTGGGTCCAGATCACTGTCCAGCAGCATATTACAAAAGGGATAAACTGCTGGCCCTCTCCAGCTTACCTTTCACAAAAAGATTTGCATGGGTTTTGAAATCCTTGGCTGTCAATGTGACTTCTCCAGCATCAGTTAGCTTCACATCTCTGAGAACAAGGGTATGAACTCTGCCTTCTGCACGGGGTACAATCTTTAAAAAATAAAATAGGCAGAACAGATTTGGTAATTAACCATACTGCAGTCCATCTGAAATATCTGGGCAAGCATATCTTTGTTAGTGTAGGCTGGGATCCAAAGAGTCCCATGCATACACCCTTCTGCTCATGCACTGGAGCTTCCCCATCTTCCTGTTTGGATTGCAGTTCTGGATGATTCATCAGAGGACATTCCCTAAAGTTCTGGTAGTTTCATGAATGGCTTGTTGTGCATCCGTATAAAAGGGGAAAAGAGGATGCCAAAACTTTGATGTACTAAAGACAAGAATCCTACCTATTCTTACAATGGGAGCATAATGTATCATTTTGTGATGTTCTGCTGATACATCCCATGCATTCACTTAATGTTATAGATATACACGTCCCCCACTCTCCAGGACCAGCCTTTGGGTTTCAAGGAGAAAGGGAAGGCAGGGAAGTCATGATTCTGTGTACAGAAGTCCTCAAGTATAGGTGAGACAGGAGGTCTATAAATGAAATAAATTAACCAATAAAAGAAGTTCCGTGCATGGAAGCTTTGGATGGGATCCAACCTTATCTGATTTAATTATTTGATATAATTTCATCTTCATTTTCGTAATTTCTTCTACATAGTTTTAATGAAATAATACACTGTGACAGCTGTGTAGTTGAAAATTGTTGATATCCATCAGTACATATAAACACATGAAACTGCCACATGCTGAACTAGAGAATTAGTCCATCCAGCTCAGTACATAGTTTGACTGATTTAAGCTCTATAGAGACTCAAGCGGAGAAGGATCTTTCTCAGCACCTACTATGTAAGATCTTTTAGGTAGAGAAACCAAGAGTTAAATCTGGGACTTCTTCATACAAAGCACGTGCTGTACCAATGACCTTTGACCACTGCCATCCCACAGGCCATGGGACTGATGCTGCTTCCTGTTTTGTTTTGTTGTTGTTTATTCGCACAGTCGAGTCTGACTCTTCGTGACCCCATGGACCACATCACACCAGGCCCTACTGTTTTCTGTTGTGCTCCGGAGTTTGCTCAACTTCATGTTCCTGTTTTCAACTTCCTGTTTACCATAGGCTTAACTGAATTTGTCTTTTATAATTTAAAAACAAGGGATACAAATGTTTTATAACTAAGCAAATAAATTATTTAAAATATGGTTTAGAAATTGCGATGGGTGCTATTTTTTGGAAACACTGTTGGTCATTTTGAAAATGGGATGATCCCTCCATTAATAGTGGGAGGCTGTTGACAAATCTACAGGTACAGGGTAAAGGAAGTGAGAGACTGAATAAACCTGGGTGACTTGATCCAAAAGAACATGAGTGGAGCAGCTAAGGCTACATGTTAAAATTTCACTGATCAGCAGTTTGATGGGAAAGGGTGGTGTGGAATAAATCTAGCCCTGCTCCTTCCCTTAAACTGATGACAGGTTTTTAAAAAATGGGAATCTGGGTTGGATCCAAGCAGCTTTGCCACTGGTGAAAAAGGATGGCGTGAATCTCTGTTGAGCATTCAAAAAGACTACACTGAAGAAATTGTGGGTCCCGCGTGGATAAAAATGACAAGAGATGGGGGTTGTAGTAAGGAGATGAATTGGGTGTGACTGAGTATAAAACCTTGGGGGCAATCCAACCCTATGTGTGTAGGACCTTTGTTCATCCTCTGCAACTGGATACTTAACCACTCAGATCCAGATGCACACATGAAAGCCTGTTTCTGGGTATTTAGGGTCTCTGGGCTGGCAGGGAAGAGGGGTCTGTTCTTCATTGCATAAATCAGAAGTAAAACAGAAAAAATTGCAAATTGTAAATATAACAGAACAAAGAAGATTGATGAATAAGATCACATCTACCAACACTCTAAAAACTTTAGAATATTTTGCAACAGCAAGAGTATTAATCTCTCCATTTGTTAAATGGTACAGTAGTAGTTTTTGTCTAGTATTTGAGAATATTTTTTTTACAATCATGTAGCAGACAGAGTTTACATTCTGTGTCCATAAATTTTAATCTCTCTTTGGTATGGCCATGATGTGCCGGTTTCCGCTTAGCATTTTTCATGGCTCATTTCATACTATCTTGAATAAAAACAACAAAGACCTATTAAAGTTCTAAAGTTTTGTTTTTTAAAAAAAATTGGAATCTAACCTAAAAAACAAAACCCTAACATTTTGATTAGTCTGAAAATGCTGTTGCATATCCCAAACTTTCATTATTAGGTTTTTGCTTTGTTTCAAAATTAAGACTTCTTTTAGTAAGTTAATTATTTAATTAAATTAATACGTTAATTACTTAATACATGTATTGCTAATGGGCACCCTAATGACTTAAAGAAAGAAATAATATTTCACTGAATGCTGTTTTCATATGTCATTTTTAATTATCACTTGGCGCCAAGAATCTTTTAATTGCATTCCGGGCTGTTCACATCTCAGCACTAACAGCGTACTTGAAGAAGGGTTAAAAATAGCAGGTGGGAAATGCTTGGTGAGCAGTTCTGTTCAGAAGGTTATCTCAAAGCTTGGGAGAAATGCCTGAAATGGCATTTCAATCTCCCTTAATCCCCATACATGCAGAACAGGATCCTAGCTTTACACTCCACAGGGAGAAAGAATCAGGAAACAGAAATTATTGGAACTATCGACATGTTTTATCCCCCTCCCCAGGTCAACAGTATAATACATTTCTGATAACCAGGATACAAAATTTCAAAACATTTTTTTCTGGGAGCTTGAGACCTTCTAACCCTTTCCTTCCTCTGCCTGTATAAAAGAATTGTTTTGAAATGATACTTTAGCATACCCCCTTCATCTAGCATTTTTTTTTTGCATTCAAATGAAAAGTAGGAAAGGAAACAGAAGGGGGAGAAACAAGAGCAAGAGGGAAAGAAGAGAAGCAGGTGAGAAAGGAGTGGGGGTGGGGAGGAGAAGAAAGAATGTCTTCTATACCTTGTCACCGGGTTCCAGTTTCTCTCCTTTCAAGAACCATTCCACTACAATTCCCTCGTACGAGAGCTCGCATTCAAAGGTTGCTGTTTCGCCAGCTGTCACCGTGACATCCTTGAGAGGTCTCAGGAGGCCAATTACACGTGCTTTATGAGAAAGAGAAATCATCTTCGGATTAGCCACTTCCAACTTTTACTAGTTTCCATAATGCCTGTCCCCAAGAGAGAGAGAGGGATGGTGGTTGTACGTAGGCTATTTAAATTCTCCTGCTAGACTGGGGCCCTTGGGGTTCTCATGCGGTAGAGCTGGTCACTGGAGATTCCTTATTTGCAGAGGTCGGTCCATTTAAATGAAAAGATCAGCAGAAAAGCAAATGTACATCTGTCCTCTTGCCAAGCCTTGCATGCCTCTCTCTAGATAAGGCATGTGCCTTCCAAAATAGCAAGGCCGATGATTGGACAGCAAGACAAGTGGGTCCCAACTGTGAAGGGTGTCCCTGTCCATCAGGCAAATAGCACTTTCCACAAATGTCAGGACAGTGTTATCTCTTAAAATCTTGTCCCGAAACACCAGCTCAGCAAAACATTCATTTATAATATTCAAATCCCAAAACAACTGATTATGCAAGGATCTATGCCTGTCATTCTGGGGTTCCTTTTTGTCTTACAGCCTAACAAGTACAGCGTAACATATATTTTTTTTTAAATAATGGCTACAACAGGAGTGTGGAAGCACATGCACAAAAGTGTCCACGCCTCCGAAGAAGTGAGCTCCGACTCATGAAAGCTCATGATGACCAAAATAGTGTTAATCTTTAAGGTGCTAATGGCCTTCTCTGTAATCTTGCTATGACTGAATAACTTGGATTTTTGTGTGTGTGTTCTGTTAAAATCACAGCTGACTTATGGTGAGCCCTGGTGAGCTTTTCAAGGTAAAAGACGTTCAGAGGTGATTTGCCATTGCCTCACACTGCATTGCAATCCTGGTATTCCTCAGTGGTCCTTGGTGGCCTCCAGGTGTTTTTTTTTTTTTAAAGAGATGCCAGAATTCTCAAGAGGGAAACAAAGTTTTCAACCTGTATGAACTTTGAAACATTTAAAAAAGAATTTTGTCAAAGAGGTTCCGAAACTCTGTTCCGGTGCATTCCCCCAGAAAAAAGAGCCCTGGTGGTCTACCATCCAAAGGCTGACCCTGCTTATCTTCCAAGATCTGACACAGCCACATCCTCTGGAATTTTATCATGATGTAACTTTTGGTTGAGGACAGTGACGAGTACTATCTTGGCTGGCACTCCCTACCCCCTCCTCCCTTTTTCCCGATCTCCAGCTGCGCTTCCTCCCTACTCCTCCTGCGAGGCAACAACACAGTCTGGAATCGGAAGTATCAACACCATCTGTGAATTGTTTTTAATTAATTTACTTAATGTATTTAACTATTGGGATTGTTTTTATCATGCTATGTATTTTATTGTTGTTGTTCATCGCTCAGAGCCCCGAGTACTTAGGGACTGAGTGATTTATAAATCCAAATTACAAATAAATAAAATAAATCTTAACAACCAACAAGAGACTGGATTGAATAAGGAGTACCAGATGGAATTAACTAATATAAAAATCTTTGTACAACTGGAATAAATGACAAAGCTGTGACAAAATGCTAAAATAATTGTTCCCTCAGTTCCTTCCAACTGCCATCCCATGCTCATTTGACTGGCTCTCCTCTGAGGTCACCATCCCTTTCACATCTCTTGGACTAACAGCCGAAGACCCAATATATTGTGTCACCAACTTGGTTTGCTTATATAACTACACTGTCTGTACACTTACGTTTCACTCGAAGATGAGCGCTTGATTTGGCATTGGCTGCTTGGAAGTCTACACCACCAGCTTGGTCCAAGCGTACGTTGTAGAGGATGACACAGTGCCTGTTGCCTTCCTCCTTAATCTCACAGTCCTTTGAAAAGAAAACAAATGCAACAATATAGTGACTGTTCTCAAATATCTTCAGTAAAGAGGCCACAGTCACCAGTCAGAATTTCTCAGACCGACACTCATTTTATTTTGTTAGCATTCATATTCCAGTCTTCAGAAATCTATAGAAATAGCAGGAATTCATATATCCTTTTGCTCTTTGTTGGGAACAAAGGATTGCCTTGTCTGCATGAGTATTGCAACCTTGGCTGAATCTACACATCACTGGATGTTGTGTTTGTCCAGACAGGAAAATCCAGGAGGTGAATGATTACAATAACACTATATCCAATGACACCTGAACCCTTCTTATGTTTCTCAACATCCTGAGAACGTTAACGCTTAAACAAGCTGATCCACCAGTGGAAACACGGTATATCATTTGTCCCACTGGCATTAGTCAAACTCTGCCTACAAGTCAGATCCCAAATACTGGGAAAGGTCAAGTAGAGTAATCATCGATACATAGCGTTAGGGTTACAATCAGTGTTGATGTTAACATACTAAATCTGTATTTGTTTTCTTAGAAGTTCCAACAAACAGACCACATTATTTCTATGGGAATGTTGTGAACAAGCCCCCCCCCCCCCCACTAACTGATACCCAAAGACATGAATTGTTTTTACATCTGCAATTGAGATATTTCATCTAATATTAGTTATAGTACCTTCATCTGCAGTAGTCTTTCAAGACAAAAAAGGTGTTCAAATTAAGCACTATACGCTCCCCTTCCATGAAAACTTATATTTACCCCAGAATGTTATATATTTATTGCACAACATACACACACACACACACACACACACACACAAATGTACAATATGCTCCCACTTAATTCTTCAAGAAATAAATCCTAGCCAGCTAAATTAGAGCTTGAAGATTTTTCTGATTCTTCATACACAACTGTAATATTTCATCTCTTTATTTTATTCAATACCTTAATTATAAACAACTCATTATCAGCCAAGATGTACAAATACATTGTGAAACTGGTGGTACCTCTTTTTGATTTCCAATCAGTACAAATACATTGTGAAACTGGTGGTACCTCTTTTTGATTTCCTGTCATTTGCTATTAAAATTTTTGCTGCAATTGGTAAATGAATTATGAACTAATTTCAGTTTTTGTTCCATTTTCTTCCACATATGTAAATATTAGTGCTAATTGGCTTATATGTACCCTTACTGCTTTCATTTGTAACAAAATGTCATCGGTTTATGTTTTGGTCAATGACTGCGAATAAAACATATCTATCTATCTGCTTTCATTTGAAATATTAAACCAATCAACCCCACCCCTCATTTCTTTACATCTGGTAAGGACCACTGTTTGTGTGGTACACTTGTTTTTCCTGCTTTATAACACCAGCACCTCAAATTTCTTATATATCTGTCTATCTAGACAAATGCCATGTTACATATGTTAAAATAATTTTCTAGCAAATTAACACACAGTATTACATTCATTCTAGTCAACCAATCATAACCTTTGTTAAATTATACATACAAGTTGTAAAAAAAATGAGAGGGGCTTAAAAAGTAGTAAATAGGTATTGCATTAAGATTATGTAAATAACCCACTAAAAGGGGGGGTTATTGATCCCCCTTCCCCCAATAAAGCCACTTGTGGGGGGGAGGTCAAACTTTAGAGACATTTTCAGGGTGACTGAGGGACAGCAGATTGAAAGAAAAATCAACCACTCCTTATGAATGGAAGTGCTTCCAGTTGCACAGCAAAATCTGTAAATTCATACCGGGATTCTTGTATCCTCTTTGTGAGCCCTTAAGTAGCAAACAAGAATGAGTTATAACAGTTATAATTAGAAGTTTTGTAATTACAAGTTTACTTACAGGTGACTGAGTCAAGGTTTCCCCTTTCAGTTTCCAGCTGGCATGAACATCTTCCTCAGAGATTTCTGTATCAAAACGGGCACTCTCTGTCTCAAATATTTCCACACTATATAGGGGGCGCACAATCTTAATATCACGGTCTGTTTAAAAGAAGAAGGTTAATCAAATACCATTCATTTTTTTGTTAAAGTCTGGTCATCTTGAGTTTCACAGCAGAACTGAGAAGATGATCTTACCTTCAATGTTGAGTTTCGCAGAAGTCTGGTCAGTGACACAATCACATGTATACTGACCGATGTCTTTCTTTAAGGCTTTCTTCAGGATAAGTATTCTCTTTTTGCCATCTGCCTTGATAACCACATTCTTAGAAGGAATTATTTCTTGGCCGTCTTTCATCCATTTCACTGGAGCGTCTGCTTTGCTAATTTCACACTGCAGAATCACTTCATCTTTCTCCACAGCAGTATAATCCTGAAGCTTCCCAGTAAAATAAGGATCCCCTTCTGCAAGTCAAGGTAAACATTTGAACATCCTGATTATAGTTCATATGTTCAAACTTGTAGTTTTAAACATATGGTTTTAAAGGAGTTTAAAGGATGATTTTAAAGGAGTTTCCTCCTTTCTTGCAAGCGTTTTTATTACTATTATTTTGCTGACCCAGTATGCTGAGAATTCTTTCTAAAAGCAAAATCCACAATTCTTACAGAGAGAGTTTTCAAAGTTGCTGGTTTTGCTTTTGGAAAACTTTCTCAACACTGTACTGAAAGAAACAAATTTCTAAAATGTTCCAGAAACGATTTATGCCAAGGTGCTTGTACCTCAGCCACTTAAAGTCCATTGGACTGCATGGTCAGTTAGTTAGTCCAAGCTGAAGTCAATAGTCTGTTAGGTCCAGTGGTAGTCAGTGGGGGTAAGCTATCAAACTGAAGTTTATGGATGTAAGAAGTTTGTGATACACTAATTAGAACAAGCACCTTTTTCTTAACGTGACACGGAATAACACCAAACGATTGTATTTCAAAGCCAGTTCATACGTTTTCCACATCACATATGGAAACATGGCAACCAACACACCACAAGAGAGGCAAAAGGAACTGTTATGGTCACAGAGTGAGTTAGTAAAAAGATACGAACAGAGTATGTATGCACAATGGTTACAAGAAAATTCATCACAACGATACAAATCAAATAACACATACCAAGAACAGTAAGCTTAGCTTCACATGATTTGCCCATAGCTTCCACTTTGATCTGAGAAGTGTCATCAATAGTGAGATCTTTAAATGTGAGTGTATGGAATTTGCCATCATCTGCCATTGAAACAACTTTGGAAGTATGCAGCCGCTGGTCATTCTTATACCAGATAACAGGGATGTTGTCATGGGATAGCTCAACAGTAAACTCTGCACTCTCGCGCTCCTTTGCTGTTACATCCTTGAGAGGGGTAATGAATTCAAGGCGAATGCCTAAACCATAAAAGCACCTCATTAAGGATAAGCTGCGATTTAATAAAATTGACACAAAAGTATGAAAACCAAATAGACTGTTTGTCAGAACCAGTGGCACAAACAAACCTTCAATGATCAGTTTGGCACTCGTCCGTTTATCTTCGGCCTCAAACATGTATTTAGCCTCATCCTCAAAGGCCACAGATTTAATGACAAGGGCATGCTTTGTGCCCTCAGTTACGATTTCAAATTTCTCGTCTCCTGCGATCTCCTGAGTTCCTTTCAGCCAACGGAAAGTCTTAGGTTCCCTAGATACCTCACATTCAAACTTGGCTTCATCCTTCTCAAAGACTTTGACATCACTGAGCGGAGTGATAAAGATGAGAGGTATTTCTGAAATCAAATCAGGTAATGCCTAGTGTTAGAGATTAAGGGTGTTTTTGGTTGGTTGGGGGCTGGTTTAATTATGAAAGCATTCCAAAACGGAGTGCTTAGAGTCAACGTTTTCTGGAGCCTACCTTTCACTTTCAGATTAGCAGCACTTTTAGCATTTGCAGCCTGGAAAGACACTTCACCGGTCATATCCAATTTGCAGTTGTAAAGGATTAGGACGTGTTTCTTACCATCTTCAATCATTTCACAATCCTGATATTATTTAAAGGGGGAGGGGAAACAACAAATTTTGTCCTAATCACTCATTCATTTGCCATCATTTTGTAAGAAAGTTTTTAATAAAAAACTTATGTTTTGGAGATTTTCAGTTTAAAAGGGACTTACAGGTGAAGGTGTTAAAGTTTCTCCCTTTAACTTCCAAATTGCATGAACATCGGGTTCAGAGATTTCAACCTCAAATCGTGCTGTTTCACCTACAAATACTTCTACGCCATACAGGGGTCGCTCTACTTTTATTATTCGAGCTGAAAACAAATATATATGTACACATCAGATCCCCTGCCTTGACCAATATGTGTAAGTTTTCCAAGAGGTTTTGTGTTGAAGAAGGACCATCACTTACCCTCGATGTTAAGATCAGCGTTTGTCTTGTCAGTTCCACAGTCGCATACATAATTACCCTTGTCGGCATCTGACGCCTTTTTAATTTTTAATATGCGACGCTTGCCATCCGTCTTTATAGAGATTTTCTTGGAAGCTACAAGTTCCTCACCATCTTTGTACCATTTCACCGGCACATCTTTGCTAAGTTCACACTCCAGAATGACATCATCTTTCTCAGTAGCAGTATAGTTTTGCAATTTTACAGTGAAATACGGATCGGCCTCTATAAGATATGGGTTTGGTATGAGGTAGTTAATTTTTTGAAGATGTTAGTAGTAACAACACGGAACAGAAAAACGCAAAGATTAAAACACATAAAGAGAAAACACATAAAGATTCAAAGACTTTGTAGAGACAAAACAGGTAACAGTAGACGGCAAAATATTACCTAAAACTTTGAGGTTTGCTTTAGTGTGCAAAGTCTTAACTTCGGCTTTGATCTCAGAGATGTCATCAAGTGTCACTTCTTCAATTTCTAATTTGTGGATTTTGCCTTCTGCAGTCATGTGAACAGTTCTGCTTGTGTGGAGTTTCTTGTCATTTTTGTACCAGGTCACTGGCATATCTTCATGAGAAAGTTCAAATTCAAAACGAGCTGTTTCTCCTTCCTTCACCGTCTGGTCTTTGAGTGGTGAGATGAACTTCAGCCTGACACCTGAAATACAGTAAAGGACAATGAGGATCAAAAAATCCATGGCCAATGGTCACTCTTCACTAGTTTCCAAAGTAGGCAATACCGCCTCTTTGGGGGTGCTGGAATAATCCAGGTGGGCTGGAATGATCCAGGTGGAGATCCACAAACTGCATCTTTTTGTCCACTTCATAAAGGCAGATGTCCAGGGGGGCACTGAGTAATTTTTTTTCTGAAAAGGGGGCGCTAGGCCAAATAAGTTTGGGAACCTATGCATGATTGGTACTTCTCATAACCTTCCCACACATGACAAACATGAAGCTGCTTTATACTGAATAAGACTATCAGTCCATCAACCAAATGGTCCATCAGTCCATTATACTGAATCAGATCATCACTATTGTCTAAGATTGGCAATGGCTTTCCAGCGATCAGGATCTCAGGCTGAGGGCTTTCACATCACCTTCTACCTGATTCTTTTTTTAGAGATGCCAGGAATTGATCTTGGGACCTTCTGCCTCTGAACCACAGCCCCCCTCCCACCACAATTTCATGCAGAGAGGAACTTGCCTTCCACAAACAGGTTTGCAGTGGTCTTCTTCCCCTCCACTTCAGCAGTGTACTCTCCTTCATCATCGAATTGCGAGTCATTGATGACTAGAATATGTTTCAGCCCATCCACAATGATGTCAAATTTGTCTCCAATTTTGAGTATGTCAGTGCCCTTTTTCCATATTACATTGGCTTCCCTGGTAAGCACGCATTCAAATCTTGCCTGCCGCTTCTCTGGCACAGTTACATCTTTCAAAGGCACAGCAAAGTCAAGCTCAATTTCTGAAAATAAAGAGAATGGATTATTTTTCCAGCACGCGATAGAAGTAAGGCCTGAGGTAAAATGATGTGGGTTTTTAGTAAAGCACTCTACCTTTCACTGTCAGGATAGCAGCTGTAACTGCATTAAGTGCCTGGAAGAGGACTTCTCCGGCCTGGTCTAACTTGACTTTGTGTAAGGTTAAGAAGCGTTTTCCTTCTTCGGCTCTGATTTCACAGGTCTGGGGGGAAAAACATTTTTGTGTTAAAGACAACAGTATTCTAATCACCACATGCTGCATTTCATTTCCCACCCCCCAAATCTTCGTCACAAAAATGTGATAGAAAAGTCCCCTTATAAATAAGATGGTCCTCCTATTTATAACCTCACAGTATATGAAAAAAACAAATAGAACAATATTTCTGCAGTAAACAATGAGCAAGTAATAACAACAGCAGGTGGTGTTCCATAGCTGGGCCTGGTTAGAAAGCTCAGCAAGTTTGTATTGTCATCATATAGATTCTGAACCAGAATGGAACTGTATTTCAAAGGTCTTGAGCAGATTTAATGTGTAGGCTCTACAATTAATTCAAGAAAGCTAATCTCCTATTTGTGAAGCCAGCTGAATAAGTGGGACCACCCATAACACTGAGCTGAGAAGAAATCCTGTCCGTAATCAAAGAGTCCCAAATCTTAAGAAACCACTTTTTGATTATTGTCTTCCAGAATGCTGCAATCAGAAATCGCACAGCAAGCAAGAACACCGAAATGAATTTTAGTCTTATTTTAGGTATTGTAGACATTATTAATGGGATCTTATATCCTGGGGCTGCGGTGGCTCAGAGGTTAAGACGTGGAGCTGCTGACTGGAAGGTTGGCAGTTCGGCAGTTTGAGACCTGAGTGCCACGTGATGACCCCAGCTCCTGCCAACCTAGCAGTTCAAAAGCAAGAAATTGCAAGTAGATAAATAGGTACCACTTTGGTGGGAAGGTAACAGTGTTCCATGTGCTTCGAAATTAAGTCATGCTGGCCACATGACCACGGAAATGTCTTTGGACAGTGCTGGCTCTTCGGCTTTGAAACTGAGATGAGCACTGCCCCCTAGAGTTGGATTCGACTGGCTTTCGAGCAAGGGAAACCTTTACCTTTTACTTTATATCCTGGGATGTTTTGTATCTGAATAAATACTTTCCTCCAGAATTGTCATATTTGGGGCAATGCTACCAACAGTTATGAGAAGGAACCAATGCTTTCCAGCACAAGTTAAGATACTGGGGTCACATATAATACAATTTCAGAGGTACTATCTGCACATGGTTTTATATATTTATTGTCATTTCTCCATAAAAATGGTTGAGGGTGGACAATATTTTTTAAAAAGATCAGAGTAGTATGAGTTGTAAAATAAAAACAACACTAAAAGCAATTTCAAAGCAGCAGTAGGCCCCAGTAAAAAGCAGTGAACTAGACAGGCAGATATGGGAGTAAGCATCCCCTGGGGCTCAAACCATTTAAGGCTTTAGAGGTAAAGAAACCAGCACCTTGAATTGTGAACAAATGCAGTTGACTTATACAGAAGTTGGACCATTGTTCTATCAAAGTCAGTATTGTGAATTCTGACTGCTTTCTAGGGTCTCAGGAAGAGCTATTTCATGTTAGGTAAAGGCTTCCCTTGCTCGAAAGCCAGTCAAATATGTCTCTATGTGGTGCTCATCTCCGTTTCCAAGCCAAAGAGCCAGCGCTGTCCAAAGATGTTTCCGTGGTCATGTGGCTGGCATGACTAGATGCTGAGGCGCACGGAATGCTGTTACCTTCCCACCGAAGCGGTACCTATTTATCTACTTGCAATTTCTTGCTTTCGAATTGCTAGGTTGGCAGGACCAGAGATGGGAGCTCATTCTGTCATGCAGCCCTCGGGTCGCGAACTGCTGAACTACCGACCTTCCTGTCTGCAGTTCAGCATCTTAACCATTTGAGCCACTGCGAATTTCATGTTACCTGACAGCAAAGATGCCTGCCTAACTAGAGCTGCCAGGAATTGACCTGGAACCTCCTACATACAAAACAGATGATTTACCCCTGAGCCTGTGTGACTGGAAATGAATTGCCTGTTTCAGTTTCCAGATAAAAATAAAGATTTTTACAGTGCTATAAGCAGAGTCACACTCCTCTAAGCCCATTGACTTTAATTGACTTGCTGATATATATTTTTTTGCTGTCGAGTCACAGCTAACTTATAGGAGACCCTGTAGGATTTTCAAGGTAAGAGAGGTTGAGAGGTGGTTTGCCATTGCCTGTTTCTGCATCATGACCCTGGTATTCCTTGGTCTCCCAATACCCAAATACTAGCCAGGGCCATCCCTGTTTAGCTTCTGAGATCTGACAAGACTGAGCTAGCCTGGGTTATCCAGGTCAGGGATGGATTTAGAAGATTGTAATTCTGTTTAGGATGGCACTACTGAAGATCCGTATTAATAGTAACCATAAATCCTAACAGTTTTATACCCTGCTTAAAGTATGACGCACAGCTGTTATTGACTACCAAAAACTTCCACATATTCTAAATTTAAATTCATGATTTCTTTTTAACTGCAGATGCTTACAGGTGAAGGTCTGAGTACTTCTCCTTTCAATTTCCATTCTCCAGGGACATCGTCTTCAGAAATCTCAGTGTCAAAGTTTGCCGTTTCTTTCTCATAAACAGTAACGTTTTCCAAAGGTTTAAGAATGTCAATTTCACGTTCTGGCATTGAGAAATAAATGAATTAAAAACGTATATGCAAATCAGCAAAAAAAGTACGCAGTTCTGCACAGTTCGTTCTTTTTATAATAGGTAAAATCATTTGCCAGTGTGTTGTATTGATACAACAACATACTTACCACCAAGTGTGAGTTTAGCTGGATATCTACGACCTTCAACCTCCACAGCATACTCCCCAATATCTTCAGGTGTGGCATTCTTAATTTTGAGATACAGATGAGGTCCATCTTTTGTGATTTCTGTTTTATCTGTGGGTTCAAGTGGGAGCTCCTCATCTCCTTTGTACCATTTAATATTTGGTGTATCCTTGACAATGTCGCAATGGAAGACAGCTGTACTCTTTGGTTTGACGTGCTGGTCTCTGATAGGCTTCACTAGCCAATCTTTTATCATTTCTGCATGGAAAAACACAATAAATGGTAGATTTTGAAAATTACACATAAAAGGTCTATAGTGTCCTATTTCCCCTGTTAATATTCCAGAAGATGCTTCCATAGCATAGGATGCAACATATAGGTCACAGCAAGAAGAGGGGAATTGGAAGACTCCTCCCCTGCATGAGCTTCTGACTTATTTATTGCTCTTCCCTCTTTGGGCTGCAGCTCCTTTGTACCACAAACCACACCATTCCTGTCTCTGAAACCCACAGATGGCTTTAGAGGGGAGAAAGGGGGCTGCACTGAGAGAGGAAGCCAGTAAAAATCTTTCACTAACTAGCTAAGTTAGTGGTTGGGTTGGATCCAACCAACCCTTTTAATTCCGCAAGGTTTCTTGGTGCTTGTGGGGGGGCAACAGTGGGAGGGCTTTTAGCATCCTGGTCCCACTGGTGGACCTCCTGATAGTAAAGGTAAA
Source organism: Lepidodactylus listeri (assembly GCA_029233225.1). Taxonomy (NCBI): domain Eukaryota; kingdom Metazoa; phylum Chordata; class Lepidosauria; order Squamata; family Gekkonidae; genus Lepidodactylus; species Lepidodactylus listeri. The sequence goes on along the minus strand of JARCFY010000010.1, from coordinate 24,077,457 downwards.
GATAAAGGTCTCCCTTGCTCAGAAGCTAGTCGAATCCGACTCTAGGGATGCGGTGCTCATCTCCGTTTCCAAGCCGAAGAGCCAGGACTGGGACCAGAGATGGGAGCTCAAATAAGATCTCCTCAATGTAATCATGAAATAATACTGATGGTTAACAATGGGGTCAAAACGTGGCCTGTTCTGTCAAGAGAATTTGCATAGTAGTCTTTTGTTCTTTCATAGGGGCTATTTTTCTGATTATGTATTTATATAACAAGTTAGGGGAGACACAGCATAACACGTGGCTACTGAGTCATTCACTAAGTGGCTACCCAATTTACAGATCAGGACGGAGGAGTCCAAATGAGAACTGGTAGAACAAATTTAGAGTCCAGTGGCACCTACATTTGGACTCTAAATTTGTCCTACTGTTTCAGAGCAACACGGTTGACTACCTAGATCTGTCCAATACTGGTAAAAATTCCCCTTGGTCAGATTCCTTTCCAATGACTTCAGTATAATCAATTTAAATGAACTGAGCTCCCTAAAATATACTGTTAAAGAATCATATCATGTTGAGACCACGGGGGGGGGGGGGGATGCTTCAGATTTACTATTGTCCAGCAGAATTTTGCATCAATGAACCGCAGCCCCTGGCGCCTTACTCACTTCATATTTAAAGGACCCTAATTTTATCGTACTGCCAAGGAAAAGCATTAGAGGTTTCAAGAGGGGATTTAACTTACCAATAACTTGTACGCAAGACTGACAGCTCAAGGTAGAGTTTTCAACAGTCACAGTGTACGTTCCAGAATCTTTGTCGTCAGCATCCATGATAGTGATGGAGCGCTGCAAACCGATAATACTCAGGATAAACTTCCCAGGCGTGTCTTTCACAATCTTCCCATCCTTTCTCCAGACCACATCTCTTTCTTTGTTCAGCTCACAGCTTAGGTAAAATGGCTGCCCTTTAATCACGGTCACCTCCTCCTCCAGAGTCTTCACAAAGCGCACTGGTAGTTCTATTGAAAAGGGGGGGGGGGAGGAGAAGTATTCTTTAACTATTACTTCATTCGTGTGCAAGTCAAGCAAAGAAATTTAAGCAAACTCTTTAGAATTATCACCTGTTGTGTAGATGTCTCTCTGTGTGTGCTTATATGGACATGGCTCTCTAGAGCAGGGGTGTCAAACATAAAGCCCGGGGGGTCGGATCTGGCCCATTCAGGGCTCTTATGCAGCCCGCAAGCAACTGATGCAAGGGAAAAAGTGCTGGGGGGGAGTGGGCGGAGCCACTCCATTGTGGCTTCAGCACAACAGAACAACCTGATCTCCAGCAGTCAAGCATCATTGGGGGTTTTCTTTTGTACCCCCCTCCCAGTCCGTGGGGCCTTGCATTGAGGATACACTAACTCGGAGCTTACCAGCTACTGTCCTTTACACAGTTTCTATCTCTGGGACCTGGCATTACATTTCATGGCACACTTGTCCCGGCCCAACAAAGTGACATTTATGTCAGATCCGGCCCTTGTAACAAATGAGTTTGCCACCCCTGCACTAGAGAATGAGAAGGATCCCATTCATTTCATTGGCTGGAGCTCATTTGCTTACATATTAACTGTTCTAGGCCATGGTTTTCTGGGCATAGACTCATGGAGAGGGTACAATAAGGCATCTCCAGTTAGAAGGATCAGGTACCAGACAATTAAAAAGACCTCAACCTGAAGCCCTGAAGAGCTGCTACCAGTCAGAGTAGACAATAATAATGTGTTCAAATAAATGTCTGGGTTATACATATTGTACACATCATAAATAAAAATGATCTACATGTGTTTATTTAAGTTACAGTTGATGGGCATTTGTTACTTGCCCTTGAGAGCTTTGTAATATATATTTGTGTATGTGTACTATATATATATATAGTTAAAAGACATTACTCAGAATATATTTGGAGAAGCCATGGAATACCTTCCACAACCAGTTTTGCTGTCGAGGTCTTTTCTTTGTTCCCCAGCTTCAACACGCAAGTGTACTCGCCAGCATCAGAAAGCTGGACATCAATAATGTGGAGTTTCCTGTCTTTGCCATCAGACAGGAACTTATGCTTGGGACTCTCGCGGATGTTGCTGCCATCTTTCATCCAAGTGGTAATGGCAGTGGATGGAGAGATGAGGCACTCAAAGATGGCGGAAGAGCCGATGGACTCGGCTTCTGTCAGCACGATGTCCTTAATTTCTTTGACAAACTTGAGTGGTACAGCTTTAAGTTGGTAGGTGAAAGCAGGCTCATCGGGGGGTTTCTCTCCCCCGCTGCCTGGACGCAATTTCCTCCTTTCTGCATCTGCTGGTGAAGGTGTCTTTTTGGCTGCAAGTCAGATAGGTAAATGCATAAAACCGATTTCTGCAAGAATACTTTTTTTGGTGCTGATATTGCTGAAGAGGACATTGAGCAGGGTCAGGAGCTGGGCACTAAGCTGTCTGTATGGCAGTAATCGGCAGGGATACAATTAGACACTGCTAAAGTAATGTTGTAGAAAGTGGAGGATCCATGAAACTCTTCCTGTTCATACAATCAATTGGCCATCTAATTTTGTTGCATCCAGAAAACTTTAATGTATTTACCTATAAAAATGCCAGTTCCCAACAGTATCCCAAAACTAGATTCATGGATGATAAGTCAATCAACGGCTACTAACCATGGTGACTAATGAGAACCTCCAAACTCACGTGTACTAAATCTCTGAATACCAGTATTAAAAGGCAATATCAGGAGAAGGGCTTGGCCTCTGTGTCCTATTTGTTTGGCCCTCCAGAGCAACTGGTTTGTCACTGTGATGCTGGACTAGATAGACCATTGGTCTGATCCAACATGGATCTTGTTATGTTCTTCTTATCCCTCAAACTTCTTATTCCTCACTCCCTCTACTCTGTTTCAATCTACCATAATGAAGGAACAGAAACCAAGGCCAAGTTATGCAGAGAAGGACAGATGGCCCTCAATAACTCCCACTGAGTACTACAAGACAATTCCAAACAGGATGCTGGTCTCAGTCCTAGATGGGGAAGGGAAATGTAGGTAGGGAAGACTGGACATCTTCATGCCCTCCTTTCCCCACCTTCTTCATTAGATAACATGGTAATATTTGCTCACAGATAGGGAAACCGTATTGACTTAGAATTATGAACATTACAAAATAGATTTTGAAGAATCTCTATTTTAGATGTGCTTCTGCTTTCTTCAAGGATACTAAAGCAAGCAAGGTTAATCTATACATCAATTTTAAGTACAATTTGCACTATTTGAAAATTATTGCATAAAAATAGTATTTTGAAAGAAGAGGAGCCCTTATCTGGGACACCATTACGTACAGTGGAAAGATCATCTTGATCTTTGCCATGCCAAAAGCCAGGTGACCGGCAAATTTATTTTGAAAGGTAAAAAAATCTTAAGTAGTTCCCATCATAAAAACTGGGGTTATGGCTTATTCTTATCAGACATTTGACATGCAGATAGTCAGTTTCAATTTTTATGACTTCCCCTTCTTACCTTTAATAGGACTCCTGCCCTTGGCAGCTTCCTCTTTGGGTGTACCTTTGGGCTCTGACATAAAACAATAACAAAATTATTAACTGACGAGTCTTTAAAAGTATTTATTTATTCTATATGTTGTTGAAGGCTTTCACGACCAGAGTTCATTAGCTGTTGGCATTGTAGTACCTGACATTTCGCCAGCAGCTGTGACTGGCATCCTCAGAGGTATAACACAGAAAGATGGAATACGCTCTGACTGCAGTCACACCCGCTAAATAATCCACTTTCAATCCACTTTCGAATTGGATTTTGCCAGTTCACACAGTAAAAATCCAGCTGGAAAGTGGATTGAAAGTGGATTGTTTAGTGTGTGTGCCCACAGCCTCTGTGTCAATGTGAGAAGAACCCTACCCCACCTTCCTGAGTAGATATAAATTACCTGCCTACAATTGTTCTTCTCACAATGACACAGAGAGTACTCCATCTTTCTGTGTTATACCTCTGAGGATGCCAGTCACAGCTGCTGGCGAAAGTCAGGTACTACAATGCCAAGACCGTGGCCATATAGCCCAGAAAATCTACAACTATTTATTTATTCATTTATTTACTTTGCTTGTATCCCACCTTTCCTCTGAAGAGACTTACATTGTTCTCCTCTCCTTCATTTTATCTGCATGACAACCCTGTGAAGTATGTTAGGCTGAGACTGTGTGACTGGCCCAAGATCACCCAGCACTGCTTCCCTGGCAGATTGGGGATTCAACCCCTAGTCTTCCAGACCCCAGACCAATACTAACCACTATACCACACTGTCTATCCACATATTTTTGAATATATATGTGCTTATATTTTTGAGGCTGGGAAAGATCTGTTTGGTCAACAAGCGCAGCTTGTGGTATGTTGGATCCAACCCAATATTCTGTGGATACTAAGAAAATTATTTTGCTATTCTAAAGCTGCATTCGAGTGATATCTGGACTCGAGGCATCTTGGGGTACAATATCACTTTTCTCTTTCACAGGGCTTTTTTTGTAGAAAAAGCCCAGCAGGAACTCATTAGCATATTAGGCCACACCACTGACAGTGCAGCTCCCTCCCAGGATCGGCTTCCCCAGGCACCCCACAGCTTGTAAGGCACCTGGGGAATCTGAGCGGGGGGGAGGCTGTAGGCATGGCCAACTCGAAAGCCAGCTAGAACTCCATTCCTGTGCGTTCCTGCCCAAAAATAGCCCTGCTCTTTCATATAAAGGCTTTTCATGCTCTTATCTGTAGAGCATGCTGATCTGATCAGGGATCTCTTGTTATCCCATCCCACATGAAAGTGAAATACTGGGGCCGAGGGCAGACTGGCAATCTGGAGCGGGAGGAATCCAGAGGCAAAAGCTGCGGGGGGAAAATTTCCCGGAGCTGGTCATTCACACTGGCCAGTGTATTGCGCAAGGATGCTGTTACGGAGTGTTCAGACTGCTGCGGAGCGGCCCCGGGTGGGCCAGCCTCTGCAGCTTGTGGCAGGGCTGTTTTGGCAATGTGCGTATGTGCACATGTGTGCATGTGCACTCATGCGCAAGTTGCTGAAACAGCACGTTCACACAGCCGCCTCCGCTTGAATCCCGCCTTCTTCCGGTTCACATTGCCTGAAAGCGGGAGGCATGCGGAAGACGGCCCCTGGACACCGGTTTCTTCCGGTGTCCTTCTACAGCGAGAGGAAACTGGCTTCAAAGCACGTAAGTGTGGAAGGGAGCCGAGGGACTGCTGCGGATGTCTGAACGGGCTCCCTTCCCCCGCTTCCCAAGCAGAGCTCTCCCAGGGCAGATTGCCAGTCAGTCCTCGGCCTGGGTGACATATCCTATAAAACGGCAAAAATTCTCATAAATGTGTCCTTTGCAGAGAAATATGCATTGGTTAGGATCCATCAGAACATTTCCACAGGCACATGTAAAGAGTAAGTGGTCAGTGGCAAAAATGTCTTTTGAGTAACACATGTGAATGTGATTTAACATGAATACATGTGCTCCATACATAGCATTTAGCAAGGTCAGTGCCATAAATATTCTAATGAATAAGAAAGCGTAGAGATTTTCTTTTAAAGATTTCAGGTCAGTAATAACATTATTTATACAAGTAAAGGTTGCAAATGCAACCATGCATGCAAATAGGGCAGCCAGGCCCCCGTTTGGAGTGTGGGATCCTCTGCACCCGACCTCCTGTTGTCTGTTTTTTAAAGCAGCATCCCCAACATGATGACGTCACTTCCTGGGGAAATATGGAAATGATGGTGGATAGCTCTAGGAATAGTCACTGGAAACTCTATGATTTTACCATGTCCCTACCCCCAACCCTCCTGCTGGTTTGCTCAGTTTGGCAACCCTACTTGATACAAAATATACATATTGGAGAACCAGTGGGTCCATACCTGCTTTCTTTCCAACCACTGGCGTTGTCAAAGGAGCAGCTTCGGGAGCTGGCTCTGCTGGAGTGGGTCTAGGAGATTTTAGAGCTGTGGAAAGAATTAAAATGGGATTTCTTAAAAACTACTTTCCATCTATTTTACTAATGAAATTGGTAAATGAATGGCTTTTAAACATTTGTTTGAATCACACAATAGTTAGGCACTCACTAGGTGTGTCCTTTGCATAGAAATATGCATTGGTTAGTATCCATCAGAACATATCCACAGGCAGAAGGATTTGCACTCACAGGTTGTGAATTTCTAACCTTTCCCCTCCTGCTGCTGCTCAAAATGACCCTTGAAATGCTCCTCCTGGGGGGGTCCCCTTTCCTCAAGTAGCAGCATTGTGGAGGGGGGCTTTTGGGACATGTGTAGCAGGTGAGAAAGTTATGTCCCATGGGTGTAAATCCTTCCATCCATGGAAATGCTCTGGTGGATCCAAGCCATTTGCTGGATTGTTCAGTGAAGCCATTGTTCAGTATATTTAACAGGCAAACTCATAGCCCAATAAAATAAAAATTGCTATACCAAAAGGTAGCCTGATACAGTTTTTACATGCTCAATGCCTCCATGATAACACATTGATGCTACACTGATTTTTACATTGTCCTCAAAGGTAGGCCATGCTAACACAAACTTTGGGATTAATAGAAAAGAACATGAGTCCAGTAGCACTTAAAAGACTAACAAAATTTATGGCAGGGTATGAGCTTCTGTGAGTCACTGCTCACTTCTTCAGATACAGCTAGAATGTGAGTCCATCTGTCCTATATCTAGGACAGTGAAGTGATTTCAGATGCCAAATGACATTAGGCAAATGACAATAGCAGGTGAATGACAACAGCAGGTGTGATTGGATTTGGTGTGATATGCAGAAAGGTACTAGGCTTGGAGAAATCAGCATTGGTTTTGAGACAAGAAACCTAAGTCTCGATTCACTCTAAGATAATGCATTGTCTAGAGCTTCATTACATTTTTACAAAGGAATTTTGAAGGGAAATGAGAAAGAGAGACTGCTGAATTGCAACTGATAATGAAAAGAAGAAGAAGAGATTGGATTTATACTTTGCCCTTCACTTAGAGTCTCAGAGCGACTTACAAACTCCTTCCCCTTCCCCTTCCCACAATAGACACCCTGTGAGATAGGTGGGGCTGAGAGAGCTCTTTTTAGATCTGTTCTTGAGGGAACAGCTGTGACAGAGCTATGGCTTGCCCAAGGTCATCCAGCAGCAGCAAATGGAGGAGTGGGGAATCAAACCTAGTTCTCCCAGATTAGAGTCTGCACTTAACCACTATACCAAACTCAAAACAATGCATCCTCCTGTACTGAATTGAGACCTAGGTTTCCTGTCTCATTACCAATGCAGATTTCTCCAGGCCTACTACCCCTCTGCATATCATACCTAATCCAATCACAACTGCTATTGTTATTCACCTGCTATTGTCATTTGGCTACAAATGTCATTCGGCACCTGAAATTACTTCACTTTCCAATATGTAGGAGAGATGGACTCACATTCTAACTGTACCTGAAGAAGTGAGCAGTGACTCACAAAAGCTCATAGCCTGCTACTGGACCCTTGTGGTTTTCTACAACAACAGACAGACTAACACAGCTACCCATCTTGATCTATCTCTTTAGGATCAATGTTAGAGAATGAAGGAAAATGCCTCATGGCAGATTAAAACTCCTTACCTACTGCAGGCTTTGGTTCAGGAATGGTAGCTGGTTTAGCTTCTGGAACTTTAAACACAATGATAATAAATAGGTTAATAAAATCATAGTTACAGAACATGGCAAAACTTGACAAGAAGTATGAAAATGTCAGAACAACAGACATCACAGCACAGTTAACCAAAGACAGTGCTCTTATTTTAACTTCTTTTTAACAAAAGAAATTCATTAATGACAGCAGGTAAAAAAACACCCAGCTTGAAAGATAAAACATTAATTAAAAAGAGCTTGATGATGATGATGAAGAAGAAGAAGAAGAAGAGATGAGAAACCACAGAAGAATTAGAGATTAGCTAGAAGAATGCTAAGATGATAGTGTTTATGGCTAGCCAATGGAAAGACTAGAATAGATCACAAGCCAGTATTTGAGAACACAGGCCCCTTGAATTCTGGGCACAAAGATAACAGCATAGCAGGTTTGTACCTTTTGCTGGTTCAGGCGTTGGCTTTTCCTCCTTCTTCTTGACCACTGGAACCTCAACTTTCTTCTTTGGAATCTCCGGCACTTTAAAAATATCAGTTTTTATTTTGATAGGTAGATTTTAAAAACTTGACTTCCTCGAGGCATTCATAGAGTTTACTACAACACACATAACTAGCAAGACTTCATTACAGTGAATTTTTAAAATATTTGCCAAGATCAGTATTGACAAGATGGGACAGCTACCATACTGCTACTTCAGCTCACAAGGGAAGACCGAAGAGGACAGTGATTCACAGAATAGAATTTTTAAAATCTAACTTTCTTCACGCCTTCTTTCACATGAGCATTCAGGCACAAAGAGTGAATGAAAGGGGGAAGGGAGATGGGAAGAAGTTAAATTTGTCATGACCCAAAGATTTCAAATATTCATGTTTGGGAACACTTTCAGTATAACACTGGGTGATTGCTTCAAAATTCTGCTGTTATGCTGTGTTGCAGATACTGAAAAATGGGGATCTCTATCTGCTTAGAGTTACAGGACATTGATTTGGACTTGTACCTTCAGGTCTCTTAAGTTTTTCAAGTGGCTTAGGTTCAACTTTAGGTTCTTTCTCTTTTTCTGGTTTAGGCTCTTCCTCCTCCGGCTTCTTAACTGCTCTTGTGACTTTAAAAGAGAAATAATTTTATTTCAAAAACTACGGCGTTGATGAAGAAGAATACTAATACGAACTGGCTGTTTTAATTACACGGGCCAAGATAAGAAACATAAAGTGTTCATATATAACATATATGGATAACAATTTTATCTGAAGAAGTGTGCGTGCACACAAAAGCTTATACCCAGAATTAAACTTTGTTGGTCTTAAAGGTACCACTGGACTCAAACTTTGTTCTGTTGCTTCAGACCAACATGGCTACCCACCTAAAACAATTTTATAACTATGTTTTTATAGCTGTGCAGTGATTTTATAGTTGCAACCACTGTAATCTTCAGACTTTGTACTTAGAGAACAACTTCGTCATCATCGCAGACCAATAAACTGATTGTCAGCATATTCTCATAACCTATAATGGGGGTTCCATGAAAAAGCCTCTTTGGCCAGAGGATATAGTTAAAACATTGCTTGCTATGGCATGAGTGGTACTGAGTGTTTTAATCTAGGAAATAACTTGGCATTCAGAACATCCGGATGTTTGTGCATTGCCAGAGTTCTCAGTAATTTTAGCAGAATAAGAATCACTTTTTTTTTGGAAACAGCAGAAGAACTTTTCTTGATGCAATTGCCTACGAGATTCTGAAGAAAGGTACTATACATAAGTCAAAGCGATTAAACTGGCTGTGGATTGATATGATACTGTAGTTTTAGGGATAGAATGAATCCTAGGATATTTTGGTACTTGATTCCTATGGATTTTTAAAATAACAACAACATGGCCAAATCGCCATACCTTTTTTCAGAGAAATTTCTTCTTTAGGTGGAGGAGCGGCAGGTTCAGGAAGTTGTCTCCGTGGTTTCAGCCCAGGTGCTTAAAATAACAATTTAAGAATAAGACTGCAATAATAATAGCCACACAACCAGTATACAGCCACATACACACACAACCAGTATACAGGCACTGGATATTTGATATACAGAATAGCATCAAGGACTAACAATTAGAAGATAGCTTTAAAAATGTTCATTATGAGAAATTCCCCATGGAAGAGCTGTATTTCCCCCCCCCCCCCCCAGCAGTTCAGAAGTTATGGAAAAAGCAGCAATCCTCTGAATTTGTGGTCATGTATTTCTCGGTTGCTTTTATCAAAAGAAGATTTTTAAAAATAAGAAGTATTTATCCCAAATGATACCTAAAATATCTGTGCTCTGTTCTAGCATTTTTTAAAAATTATGGCCTTTTTCTCAAAATCAACTATCTATAGACTACCCTGAATGAAATGTAAGTATGCTTCAGTAAAAACAAGTGAAAAGACCGATGCTCAGGACAATTGCGATAAATCAGACATGAACAGAAAATGTACTGTGGAAAATATCATGAGCTCCATCATAGTGCTGCCTGAAGACAAGAGTGAGATGTAGCTCACAGATACAAAGCAGGCCTACAGATTTTGTTCAGCTTGCAACACTTTTTCCTTCAGAAAAGCTTTCACCCCATTTCCACTAAACTGGTGGATCTGTGGGCGAATCACCACATAGGGATTTCACCCTGCATGGTTTGGGAATAGGGTTGCCAGGTCTGGGAAGGAAGTCTACATGGGATCTGTACCACCTGAAGACTTCGCAATACCAAGCCCTGTTCTAGAATATCTAACTATAATTTGTTTTCCTTGGAGTGTATGGAATTGGATCCTAACTTCTGTCTGGATTGGATCCTAATTCCTGCAAATGGAAGGTGTTTGCAGAAGCAGATCTTCTAACTTTCTCCATTTTGTAGCAAGCCTGTCTCTCTTTCAAAGTTTTCTGTCAATGCCCCCTCCCCAAGTTTCCATATTATAGTTTGTTCAGCAGGGTTTCCTGGCCATTGACAGGGTACTTTGAGAGAAAGAAATCCCCATACCTCCATATTGCACAAGTGGAACATGTCTCCGAGTCAAAATTGCTCTGCTTCTGCTTCCTGCAGTAGCACGTGGTGTATAGCAGTTTGTTTGGGGCAGGGTGGGAGGTTCCCTGACATTGCAGAGGTCTGATGTAGTAAGGTCTGATGTAGTAAGAGGAAGGTCTGATGTAGTAACCTCTGAGTTTGCCTCAGGGGAGCAATTTTGCCCTATTTCCCCTCCTTATTATAGCCCCCAGTGTCATGTGGCATTTTGTTCATTTGGATCCCCTGACCTTTTGGTGAGTTGTTGGTGCTATTGTAAGGGGAACATAGGGGCAGATCTGTCTCTGGAAATTGCTATTTATTTATTTGTTTTAAATTAGATTTTTAGACCTCCCTCTCTTGTGCACAGGACTCAGGGCGGTGAACAACAATTCCAATAAAGTCTGAATATCAGTTGTAATTCCAGGAGATCTCCTGACCCCACCTGGAGGTTATCAACACTACTTAGGAGTCACACAGTCAAGGACAGAACTGCATTTGACTTTGTCCCTCCTCATAGGTGCCCTACGAGGTAAGAAGACTGCATCTCTAAAATGAGAGGCAATGTTAGGTCACTCATCTTGGAATGTTTAAAAATAATGCAAACCAGTAGTCCCGATATCTGTGCATTTTGAGAACCTGCTATTGACCAACAGCAGGAAATAAGGTAGTGTTTTTATTCTGTTTTATCATTATGCAATTCTAAACATCATTAATTGTTACCACAACATGCACGCTTTTGACACCTGCTCCTTTACAGAATTCAATTATAATCCAGAGAACCATAAAACTCATTTCAAGTGTCCGACAGGTTTTTGGACAGCAGCCTAAGACAGCAGACAGCTTGGTCTTAATAAAATGTATTACGTGGCTTTTGTTTTTGTTTTCCAAAGCCATTTGTGTCCCAACAGGGTCCTTTGTTGTGTCAAATAAAAAAGCTGCCCTCAAGTAATTCCTCAAGTAACTCTCTGGATTGTGAACAATAAACATGATTTTAAATTAGTATAAAAATTAATGTTTTGGAAACCGTTGACTTGTTTAAACTATTTTGCAGTTCTTTAGATGAAAACCCACAAATCGACTGAACAAAAGCATTGGTGAATGTTCTCAGTAGATTAACCACCGGTAAGTAGGAACATTAGATTAAAACCATTCAAACAACACTCAGTTAGATTTACATTAATATATTAACGATCACCCCTTCAGGAAAACTATCATGTGTGAATATACATTAGTTAGGGAATGGAAGATTTAATTAGTTATGGAATGGGAGCTTTAAGTAAAACTGTTAATACTGCTCTGGGTTGCTTCAGATACCTTTAAGCTGAACCTTTTCCTCCTTAACCTCCTCTTTTGGTGGGATAGGTACACGAGGTTTTGGTTTCTCAGGTATCTTCTTTTCTGGTACTGGCTCTTTAAATGGTAGATTCAGTGTAAATGTCATTACCAGAATCTCATAGGAAAATGTCTATTGTACCAAAGAAATGAAATCGCTTCTACAGATGCCATTAGAACAACTCCCACGGTGCATGCCTCTGCTAAGTTAGTCTACTCCAAGCCTCAATGGGCTTAGACTGCAATACTCCAGATAGGATTACACTGCCAGTGATATCAGTACAAAAGTTCCTATCAGTGACTTGGATCCAATGGACAGTTTTGACAGAACAATTTCTGCCTGCAGAACACAATTTTCTTCCCTTCCTCTCATGCTGCAGCCTAAGATGTCCCCTGATTTTTTTTGGGGGGGGGGAGGTATTGTTTAGAGCTCCAGTGGGGGGGGGAAGGTAAAATTGCTCTGTGGGTAGAAGTCCCCCTGCCTGTGGAAATACCGGTCTGGATCCAAGCCAGTAATTTACATAACAATATCTAATATGCCAAAATCCAGTCCCTGACACTGAATAGCCATTAGTAAATCTCCAAGTAACTTAAATGGGAAAAGTCCTATAAAGTAAGCATTTTCACGATCAGATACAAATTATGACCAACACGATATAATTATGGACATAACGGACATAAATGGTGACCATAACAAAAACAAACACACACACACAAACAAACAAAAAGGAATTTACGTTAACTTTCAACAAACACACATAGTTTGAATACAGAAAGATAAATAGGACATAAAAGAGAACTGTGTGCTTTATCCTAATTATGGAAAATACCTTCAGTGGGAATGATCTCTTCCTTTTCTGGAGTAGGAGCAGCTACTGGTTCTTCGGGTTCAATGATCTCTTTGACTTCTGGCTCTTTAAAGAATATTGATAACTGGTATAAGATTGCCATTGTCAAGACAGGATGGCAGGAAGAATTTTGTAGACATATTACAGTTTGGAGACTTCTGACGTACACATCCACAACTACAAACACACAGAACACTAGCACTGTGCAAATTTTGTGCATATCCAGGCACTGGGCCTCGAGGAAGATTCTGAAGTTTGCCTGAGCACTAGGAGGTTGCCATGTCCATGATTTTAAAAACGAACAGTACATGTAATTTTGACAGTGATCTGTGATCCACATTTCTGAAGACAACTTTTGATCTTCATAATAATATCTAAATTTACCAAAGAAGCTTGACATAGTGGAATGTTTTTATGAGAATATCCAAGCTCCCAACAAACCTAGAGTTGTTTACAGCTATTACTAGGAAAATACAATACATATTTTGGTTGTCTGCTGATTCTGAAAGCTAGCACCTTGGGGATCAACAAGATTTCTGGGGTATAAACATTCGAAAGTCAGAGCTCCCTTCATCAGGTATGAAACAAAGGGAGCTATGACCCTGAAAATCTTGTAGATCTCTACTGGACTTGAATCCAGCTGTTCTATTGCAGACTAAGATGGTGATCTTCTGAAGCTGATTCTGACAAAATATTTCATACTTCCAGAAGAAAGTAAAGATTATACTATCCCTGCATGTTGTACACACAGGACCACATAAAACAACAGACCAAACTATGTACATGATACAGGCTGGAGAAGAATAAGTTTTTGCGGACCTGTACCTTTAGCTGGCAACAGTTCAGGCTTTTTAGGCACAGCAAGAGGTACCTTTTCTTCTGCCACAGCTTTCTTAGGCATTTCAGGCACTTTAAAAGAGGGGGTGGTGTTTGTTTTACTTTCATGGATATTAATTGCACACATAAACATGTAAACAGAGATCCAAAGACATTCATGTGCTGGTGAACAGCTGGATATGAACACATCTCTTTCTGTGCCCCCAATCTCCACCCTGACCCCATCACAGAGATGTCTTTAGCATACAAAAGTATATGTATTAGTACATAACAAATCCAACAACATAGTTAAGTTAGGGAACCTATGTTTATAAAAGTTTTGTTAATAAAACTGGGGATTGTTATTCCCTCCATGGGTGATTTCTTGATGACAAAGTACCTTTGGTGGCTGGAGGTTCTGGTTTTTTAGGCGGTACAACAACTGGCTTTTTCTTCTCTGGGACAACCTTCTTGGGCTCCTCAGGCACTTTAAAGATAACATTTCTTTGTTTAACTTTGGGGATTGTTGAAGTAAATAATACCAAACATTAAGAAGAGCTGTAGACCATTTAGGATATGGAAAAACCAAGACTACAAGTTACAAACATATATATTTCCATACATTCAGACATGACATGCGATACACATTTGAAATCAAATGGACTTTAAGGATTCCAGTCAAGACAGAACAGACGATACAGAACAAAGTATTTAAAGAAATGTTTAAGAAGAATAAAGAAATTCTTGTCTTCATATTAGTTTTGACATGTACCTTTAGGTGGTGGAGGTTTGATTTTTTTGGGCACAGGAACAGATACTTTCTTTTCAGGGACTTTCTTCGGCACTTCAGGCACTTTAAAGATATTAGTTGATTTGTTAAAAGACAGGAAGATCCATAAGACCACAAGCATAACAGACATTAACCCATACAATTTCAAAATTATTACTTTTCCTGATACTGTTTCCCTATAGGCTTCAAGCTTTACGATTTTACTACCAGGCAGATAATTACTGGTCCGTGTATGACCCCACAATTATTTGCAAATTATTTTGCCAAATCAGAACTTCATTCTTTCTCACAATCTTTCACACATGCACATGCAAAAATATACACACAACAAATGTGCACATACAATTTAACTTTGATCTACAAGACAAATAAATATTTGAATTGCTCAACAAAAAGTTGGCAAAACAATGCTCGCCAAAAGAGAAGACAAAATCTCTTGCTGCAGAATAACATTATGCCATGTACCTTTAGTGGGTAGACGTTCTGGCTTTTTAGGTATGGTTGCTGGTTCTGGTTCTTCAGGAACTCCCACAACTTCTGACTCTTGTTCTTCAGGAAGGGTAACAACTTCTAGTTCACCTTCTTCGGGAAGAGCTGCAACTTCTGGTGCAGGTTCTTCAAGCGACAGGATGGTTTCCTGTTCTCTCAAGTCAACCTCATGAGGCTCAACAATGACATCTGTTATTTCAAAGATGGAAGCACGTTTGGGTTCTTGAAGTGCAGCTATGACCTCTGTTTTTTCAAAAACAGTTACACGTTTCTGTTCTCCAAATGCGAAAACAGTTTGTGCTTCCAGTTCTTCACGTTGCCTGGCACTTTTAACAGGCAAGTGTTCTGGCTTTTTAGAAACAACTTCTGGTTTCTTAGGCAGAGCAGCAGGAGGTGCTTTTGGTTTTTTAGGCACAGCCGCAGGCTCTTGTTTTTTGGGTACAGCTACAGGCTCAGCCTTTGTAGGTGCGGCAGTAGGCTTTGGTTTTTTAGGCAAAGCTGCAGGTTTAAGTTTCTCAGGAACAGCCATTAATTCTGGTTCCTCAAGAATAATAAAAGGTTCGGGTTCTTCTATGGCTTCTGGTTCTTCAAGAATAGTAAAAGGTTCAGGTTCTTCAGCAGTTTCTGGTTCTTCAAGGACACCTTCTTGAGTCTCATAGCTGATCTCACCTATTTCAAAAACTGAAGCGCTCTCAGGTTCTTCAAATGCAGCTATTACCTTAGTTCCTTCAAAAACAGAAACACGCGTATGTTCCCCAAGTGCAAGAATAGTTTCTTTTTCACGATCCCAGGCCTCTTTAGCTGGCAGGCGTCCTGGTTTTTTAGACACAGCTTCTGTTTTTTTGGGCACCGCTGCAGGTTCTGGTTTTTTGGGCACTCCTGCAGGTTTTGGTTTTTTAGGCACAAATTTAGGTCTGGGTTCTTCAGGAACAGCCATCACTTCTAGCTCTTCAAGAATGGCTTCAGTTTCGTCAAACTCATCTGTGACTTCTGTTTCTTCAAGAAGAGAAATGGGTTCTGGCTCTTCAACTACAGGAACTGATTCTCTCTCTTCAGGCACAGCAAACCTTTCTAGGTCTTCAGGTGCTGCAAGACGTATTTTTTGCACTGGCACAGCTTTCTGAAGTACTTTGGGTGCTTAAAAGATATTAGTTTTATTTTAAGAGTTGTTAAAGATATTTAGCTAACATGAAGAAGAAGAAGAAAAAGAATGAAACACAAAGGACAGCAAAACAAAACTAGCAATTATACATTTCTTATACTAAAGTGCACAGATTCTGATGAAGTTATATTAAACCTAGTATTCTGACCGTGCTTTACTCACAGTATTGTTTATCAAAGAGGCATCCAGCAACAGGACACAGGCAGGACAAGAAATGTTCAGACATACATTTCATAAACAAATGGAAACATTTTTATGATAATATTGATGTTGAGATGTACCTTGAACAGGAGGAGGTTCTGGTTTTTTAGGGACAACTCGTGGTTCAGGCTTTTTAAGTACGGGAGTTGGTTCTTTTTCTTCAAGGACAGGCTTTTTCGGCTCCTCGGGCACTTTAAAGATATTATTGTATTTTTAGTTTTGAATTGAAAGAGCAATGTATCACAAAAGACAGGACAATCAAAGTTTAAGGGATGAGATAAAAATTGACAATACATGCTTCTATCCTTAAAATACCTAAAACCACAGTTCACTTCACTGGGATAATAATATCACTTGAGTCACAAGGATAGAGCCGTCAGATAACATAAAACAAAAAAGCATACTCAGAACAATATATTTGACGCATTCCCAAATGCATAGCCAAAGGAGGCTTATATAAGCAAGAGAATAAGAAAAAGACCAGTTTTTCTTTCATGATTTCATGACAGATAATGTGTACCTTTTGGTGTTGGAGGTTCTCTCTTTTTTAGTGTTGGAAACTTCTCTTCTGGCACAGCCTTCTTGGGTACCTCAGGCACTTTAAAGATATTAGTTTATTCTATTACTAATGCCACTGAGATATATAAAATATTAAAACAAACATTGAAACAAAACACAAAGGTAGTAGAAAAAGAAGAGTTGTTTTTTTATACAAATTTTTCCCAAAAGAACTTGTTATAAAGATTATATTGGATTTCGCCTCTTATACAGTGAATTAGGAAACAGCAATCACACACACTAATTAATCCACTTTCAATCCGCTTTCAGTGCACCGTCCCTCTGGATTTTACTGTGTTGAAAGTGCATTGAAAGTGGATCGAAAGTGGATTATTTAGTGTGTGTGATCGCAACCATTAAGGAATATAGTTCTTGATTAGGTATCTGTGGTTCTTACTGTGAGTTTCTGCTTCTTTCTGTTTACCAAGTATCTTTCATCACAGGCAGTCAACTCAAACTCCTTTTTGTGCCTCAAACACTGCAGTCAGACACACTAAATAATCCACTTTCAATCCACTTTCCAACTGGATTTTGCCACTTTACACAGTAAAATCCAGTTGGAGTGTACACTGAAAGTTGGTTGTAAATGGATTATTTAGTTTGTGTGACTGCAGCCAATTCCTCCATCTCCCCTTCACTCTCAAAGCCTAATGAAAATTAACTAAATGATACAACCCTTAAATAAACTTTAATAGGGTGTTAATCTTAACATCCAGTAACTTTAATGAGTGATGGAAAAGCATATGCCCTTTGAAAAGATCCTGGTTTTGATGTCAACTTGGGACTGCAGAAACAATGGGTGCCGTTGAGCACATGGCAGGCCATAAAGCATGGCTAATGAGCTGTGTTTGGTTTGGCGTGTCACAAATTGTGCATCCCTGTCTTAGTTGGTGTTCTAACAATGTGACCAGAAAGACTAAAAGAATGCCTTTATAGCCTCTTTGGTATATCCCTGGGTCCAGCAGTCATACTATGAGCATAATCCAGCCAATTTCCATGGAAAAGATTGAAGCCTATAGTTAAATTTCCCATGCTTGATTTAACTGAAGTGGAACTTAAAAAGAGCTTAATGTCAGGCTCCCTATGCATTGTGCATTTTATAACTCGCCTGCCACTGGGAGAGGAGGTTACTCTCTCTCTAATGTCCCCGGGGCTTGTCACCTTAGTGGTGCCAAATGCCCTGACTTCTCAAATGTCTGTTATCCTGTTTTCCTTACTATGACTGAGGACAGACTAGGGCTGAGGACAGACTGGCAATCTGAAGCGGAGGCAAAGCGGAGGGAACTGGAGCGGGGGGGAAAACCCACGGAGCTGGCCGTTCACACTGGCCAGAGCAATGCGGATCAGCGGCGATACGGAGCGTTCAGACTGCCACGGAGCGTTCAGACTGCCGCATAGCCAGCGCGCGCAGCTCGCGCGGGCCGCTGCACTTTTTTTTTTCCTTTGATGTTTTTCGCATGTGCGCACATGTTCACACTTCCTCTGGATGCCTCCCGCTTCTTCCAGTTCACACTGTTTGGAAGCGGGAGGCATGCGGAGGAAGGCCCCTGAACACCGGGAAAAACCGATGTCCTGTTAAAGCGGAAGGAAAGCGACTGGGAGACGGGTAAGTACGCAACGGAGCCGACGGACAGATGCGCATGTCTGAACGTGCTCCTTTCCTCCGTTTGCAAACCGTGCCTGCCCTGCTTTAGATTGCCAGTCTGTCCTCAGCCTAGGAAAGTGGGGCAGGAGAGCTCTGCTTCAGAAGCGGGGGAAGGGAGCCAGTTCAAACAGCCGCAGCTGTCCTCTGGCTCCCTTCCA
Organism: Lepidodactylus listeri; assembly: GCA_029233225.1. Taxonomy (NCBI): domain Eukaryota; kingdom Metazoa; phylum Chordata; class Lepidosauria; order Squamata; family Gekkonidae; genus Lepidodactylus; species Lepidodactylus listeri. The sequence continues at coordinate 24,058,763 of JARCFY010000010.1, read as the reverse complement.
TACTCACCCGTGTGGGAGCCGCTTCCCCACACGGCAGAAAGCGGTGTCCAGGGGCTGTCTGCCACTTGGATCCCGCTTCCCGGCTGTGTGGATGGGAGAAGGCGAGAGTCAAGTGGAGGCGGCGGTGTGAATGCGCCACCGCGGAGAGATGCGCACAAGCAGCCCCAATACAGGAGGTGGGGAGATTTAAAATTTTTAGAGTGCTGCTGCGGTCATGCAGCCATGCGCATAGGCGCCCATGTGCATATTGCTGAAACAGCCCCGCCACGAGCTGCAGAGGCCAACTCGCCTGGGGCTGCTCCACAGCAGTCTGAATGCTCCGTTCTGGCATGCTCCCGTGGGAAACTGGCCAGTGGGAACACACAGCCCTGGGCCAGTTTTCCCCTGCGACTTTTGCTCCCGCTGCTGTCCCGAGGCAGATTGCAAGTCTGTCCTCAGCCTATGTAGAGGCTACGTGTCGGGGGGGGGGGGTAGGCAACCATTAGTTCTGGTGGGAGGGATGCTCTGGGTAGAGTACGTGCTTAGTGGGGGGGGCAATTGACTGTTAATCCTGGCAAGCAAATACTGTGGGAAGATTGGGTCCTGATCTTTATTGCCTTTATTTGAACACAGTATATTTGCAACCTTCGCACATTCAACTTCAGTCCTAACAATAGCTTGTGTCCCGTATGGTATCTAGCAATGTCTCAATAAGTTAACTTCCTTCAAAGTGACTGGTGTTGAGAACTGATTTAACCAAGATCCTGACACTTAACGCGTCTGAGTTGAAACAGTAAATATATTATTGCTACATCTCATTGACTAATAATCAATGAAATATCAGATGTTAAGTTTGCGAGAACAAGGCAAAAGAGGGAGTTTTTGTCCATTAAAACTGATGGGAGTTTCACCACTGATTTCTGTATAAGCACCACTACCCCAAAATTTTTTGAACAAGTCATGGTCATTATTTCAGCATTGACAAATACCTTTAGGAGGGGTAGGTTCTGGTTTCTTAGGTACTTTTTCTTCTGGGACAATTTTCTTGGGCACTTCAGGCACTTAAAAGATATTGATTGGTTTTGAATGTGTGAATATTGAAGATACAAGATTTGAAAACAACAACACACAAAACATGAACACAACACTGAAGATAACATGCCAATATTCTTTTTTTACACTATCTGTCAACAGCATGTGAGACATTTTGTTGTCTTCATTCCACTTCCTGTCTTTTCCATTGTCATGTGTCTCTTCACATCTTTTTCCTGTAAAAATATCTAGGTCTCTAAGAGAGCAATTCTAAGCAGGTCTACTCTGAATTCTACTATGGTCTATTTAATGGGGGCTTACACCCAGGAAAGTGTCTTTAGGATTGCACTGTGAATTCCTACACATTAATTTCCAACCTATTTCTTAGGAATAAATGCTTGATGTTCACACAGTAAGAAGCGGAAATATTGACCTACTTCATATTCATCAGAGTTTTTCCATTAAAATATTAATTTAAAATGTTCAGCAAATATAATTTGCCTCCATGCCTTGATCGCGTAATAGATTTCAGGCTATAGTTGATGGATTTAACTGGGTGAAAACTGAGGCCTTGTGATTGACCTAAGAGTTTCATGTTGCAGAGTTGTAGAAGCTAAGCAAAACATAGGCCCAATCAAGAACCTAATTGGAGACGGGAGAGCAATGGGAACCCCATGTATGAAAGACTTCAGAAATGAATATTTTGAAAATATAGGCTGAAAGTATCCTGAAGATCTCAGAGGACAGAACGTTTTGTGCATCATAGAGGAAGACAAAGCAGGACAAAAGATGATTCATCAGAATCAGGAAAGATCCTTCCATGTGATTAGAATTATGTTGACATGTACCTTTAGCAGGTGGTGCTTCTGGTTCAGCTGGCTTCTTCTCTGGAACAACTTTCTTGGGAACTTCAGGCACTTTAAAATATATTGGTTGGTTTTAATATTTTGAACACAGAATGTAGAAGAAAAGCATCAAGAAATACAATAAAGAGAAAACAATGTTTATACAGGAAAACTACTTAGGAAGAAATGACCTATTCACAGGGTAGGTGACAGCAACAGTATATAGACATAACAGTATGGTAAGAATTTGGAAGAATTAAACATGGAAAATAAGATACATGATTTCAAGTATATTAACATATACCTTTCGGTGCTGGAGGTTCAGGCTTTTTAAGCACAGGTACTTTCTCTTCTGGAGTAATTTTCTTGACCTCAGGAACTTCAAAGAGAGTAAAGTATTTTAAATTTAAGGCTTCAAAGATGTATGTTCAGCAAAAAAGAATAGAATCAAGAAGGGGAAAAGAAAGGCTAATATGCATGTGAATCACAAATCACTCTCATTCTGCCACATATACAGAATATACATTACGTATGACTACATGAGATGATTTTCCACCACAGAATTCATCAACAAGTTCAGGACAATGGAACCCCCAGGGCTGAATGGGGACATAGGACTCTTAGCTCATTGAAGATGCTAATTTTCTGCACTTCCCACCTCTATTCTTATATCCCAGCACTTAAACTTTGCATAGCACCTCAGCATTCTCAGTCCAACTGGCTCTTTGTAACTTTGTAACTTCTTTGTAACTTTGTAACTCGATAATAAGGGCTGTTGGATCTTCATCCCTATTTACATCTAACAAACTGAACTTTGACTTACAAAAGCTAATACCCCAGAAACTTTTGTGGGCTTTTAAGATAACTACTGGACTCAGATTTTGTTCTACTACACAGACTAACACAGCTACCCTACACGCCTAACACTACAAATGGTAAGATGTCGCTGTTTCGAAAGGAGAAGAAGCTATTAAATATGCATCCATAAATATCCAGTTATGTGAAAATATCCAGTTATGTTCTACTACACGCCTAACACTACAAATGGTAAGATGTCGCTGTTTCGAAAGGAGAAGAAGCTATTAAATATGCATCCATAAATATCCAGTTATGTGAAAAGAAAACTAATTAATGTTGGCTTGTATCCAACCGCACAGAAACACAGAAGACACACGGAGTAATCCCGCATTCCTCTCCATCCCTGCAGATCCTTCTGGCTCCCAGAAAAATAATTCCGAGGGTTCTTTCTGGTGGTCAGAGGGGGCTGCAAGAAGAGAGAGGAACGTGGGAAAATCCCATGTTCCATGCATGGGAGCTTGGATGTGTAGCAAAACAAAACAAAAATTCTATATGTTTTTCTCAGTTATGGGAAGTACCTTTAGGAGGAGGAGGCTCTGGCTTCGGGGGCTCAGGAACCTTCACTACTTCTTCAGGGACCACTTTCTTGGGCACCTCAGGAACTTTAAAGACAGGGGTTTCTTTTAACAGCATGCATTTCAAGAATGTTTATAAAATACAAACAACGCAGGGAACTCATAAAACACAGGCACAAAACAAGTTTCTCGATTAATTTATCCTTCTGTAGTGAACCAGAAGAAGTATGACACAGTTCGAGTGTACACGGAAAAAGATTTCCCCTCTTCTTTTACACACTGTACAATAAAAACACAGAGACACAAATCTGTCCCTCCTTGTCCCTCTTTGAAGAAAGAAGCATTAAACATCAATATTCAAACTGCAAGACAAACCATTTCATTATATTATCAAGTAAGTACCTTTAGCTGGTGGAGCTTCTGGTTTCTTAGGTACTTCAGCTGGAGCTTTCTTTTCTGGAACGACTTTCTTTGGCACGTCAGGCACTTAAAAATATTAATATCCTTTTACAATGTGTTGTTTCATAAACAGATACAAAAATAATATGAGATACAGCACACTCATTGATTATTTAAGGATGTAATTCTCACAGAAATGTATTCCAATTCCGAGGACATGCAATACTTTAATAATGATAGACTTTGCTTTTAAAAATATGTAGTACAACTTGTACAGCACCTAGGCTTTCTGATCATTCCTAGGTGGACTTACTGCAGTCTAAATTCATGGAAATCAACAGGCTTAGACGAAAGTAACTCTGCATAGGATTACAGGCTAACTCATACCTTTAGCAGGTGGAGGTTCTGGCTTCTTTGGCACAGCAGCTGGAACCTTTTCTTCTGGGACAGGTTTCTTTGGCACTTCAGGTACTTAAAAATATTAGTTTATGTTAGTGCTAGGTATTCCAAGAACTGAGAAATAGCTTAGCATATTTTAACAATTAGCACAGAGCAGACAGACACCATCCAATGTTGATTATGCAGACATCTTCCAAGACAGAGTTTATTATTAGCATGACTGCTGCCATTATGGTATCAGGTTGGATCCCAATGATAATTTCTGCTAACGGAAGGCACTTCCATGAATGGAATGGAACGTCCTTGCCTTTCCACTCCTGCTGCAGCCCACTGAGAGGCTGCCTTGTACTGAATCAGACCATTGGCCCATCATGGTCAGCATTGTCTACTCAGACTGGCAGCAGCTCTCCAGGAGCTCAGGCTAAGGTAGTTTACATTACCAACCACCTGATCCTTTTACCTGGATATGCTGGGGATTAAACTTGGGACCTTCTGCATGCCACGCAAATGCTCTACCACTGAGACCCCTCCCCGCTGTCTCCGTTGCCCTGAAATGCTGCTTCTGGGGGAGAGAGGACCACCAGGAACAGCATGAAGGATGATTATGTGGTCTGCAGTGAGAAGGGGAAATCAGTGAAAATCACTGCCCCTTTCCATTAGCAGACTTCATCTTATGGAGCCCACCTATTATATGCATATGATACTTGGATCTGAAAGAAATCAAGTATATATTAAAGAACGCAATGAGGAATGACAAGAGTGAAACTTGTTAAGTTGATTTTTATAAGATGCATGTACCTTTAGCTGGTGGTGCTTCTGGCTTTTTAGGCACAGCAACTTTCTCTTCTGGAACAGGTTTCTTTGGTACCTCAGGCACTATGAAAGAAAGAGTATTGTTTTTGGTTACCCTTTCAATCCATTAGTTTGGGTCCATTTGACTTTGGCAGCAGCATCAGCATGCTTGGAAATAAGTGAGAAGACCTTGCCCAAGTAGTTTAACAGAAAAGTAAATGAAAGTGTCAGCTTGAAGGTAACAATGAATATGAGATTCCTATATAGGATTTGTCCCTGAGGAAAGACCAGAGGTCTGAAACACTTAAATATCTGGAAAAAAGTGTTGAAAGAGAGACACAGAGTAATTGAATTTGGAGCAGACTACTTTTGAGAATACATGACTGTTAAAGGGATATAGATTGGGAGAGTCTGGAGCAGTCTGCTATATGAAATCTTATTGACCTTTGTATTTTTTCCATGAAGGAATAAGGGGTTGTTGTTGTTGTTTTATCAAACACTAAATGATGTTATGGCTTTAATCTAGTCTCTTTTGTTATTGTATTGTTCTGTGGGCATCTAGCACACATCTGTATATATTTTTTTCATACCTATTTGGTTACCCTTTGCCATAAAAGTAAGGGTTCACACAACTTTTATGGACTGAAAGAGATGGAAAGGACAGTGCAACATATAACCCAACTCAGGCTGCAATCCCAGGTGTTTCATCAAATTTACATTTAGCATGGCTTATACTATTTAAGATGATAATTACCAGGGTCGCTACACAAAGGCAAGCAGTGGCAAACCCATCTCTGTTCATCTCTTGCCTTGAAAACCCTACAGGGTCGCCATAAGTCAGCTGTGACTTGACGGCACTTTACACAGACGTAATCTTACATACACTGGCTTGGATCCCACAGACGGAAGGTGGAGGGATTTTCCTCCTCTGCTGCGGACTGACTGCCATACCATACTGCTCAGCAGGGGTGTTGACCCCTATTCCTCAGAATCAGGAAGGTATATTTTGGGATACAGTGAGGGAAGTGGAAGGCAGGGAAACCCTGTGGATGAAAATCCCTTACAACCACAGAAATATCCAGCGGAAGCCAATCCATTGGCTTTTAATTCCTACTGAACTCAATGGGACACACTCCTAAGAAAATAAGCATAAGGTACACATATTCTAATGTTAGCAAAAAGGATAACTTTCTTTAATACACAAGTTAGCCTGGATAGAAATGAAAGTCTACTGGAAATAATTATAATTGTGGATTCCAACTCTAAGGTTTGGAGATGATAACTGATAAGATTAAAATGGTCAAATATATGTATGGGAACAAAATGGACACTATTATTATTCCCCCCACCCATCTCTCCATGACTCCTGTTTTATCTGTCATGCGAAGTACCTTTAGCTGGACGTGCTTCTGGTACAGCAGCTGGCACCTTCTCTTCTGGAACCGGTTTCTTGGGCACCTCAGGCACTTTAAAGAAACAGCATTACTTTCTGTTACACTTCAGTATTTTAAAATGTAGATTAAAGTCTTAAGGATCAAGAAGCACCTTTAGATGAATATAGAGAAGGTTAGTGGTGATGTCAAATGCCAATATACAACGGTGACACAATCCAGTACACATTAATGTGTGAAGTCCCATTGAAATAAATGGGGCTAAAGGGTGGTTAAATCTCTGGATTGTGGCTTTTACCTATTCTGATATTTTCTGTTAAAAAAGGAAAGACAATGTTTAGAAAAAGACTTTAGAGTCCTCAAGAGGGGGGAAAGCCATCAAAACAACATATTTTCTTATTCTTCAGAATGACACCATGATTGAGGTGTACCTTTGGAAGGTGGAAGTTCTGGCTTTTTAGGCACTGCAATGGTTACTTTCTCTTCTGTCACAATCTTCTTGGGTACCTCAGGAACTTTAAAGAGATTAGTATATTTTATTTTGAAGAACTTCAAAAGGTTCGCAACACAGTATAAAGAAGAAAATAGACAACGAAATGTACTACTGAACAAACAAAGGACACAACAACATTAATGATTTGGCAAGACTGCATAGAGGTGTATTCAGTAGAAAGCAAGAAGTGCCCCTCCCCCATCTAGAGCTGAGGAATGGATCAGTGCAATAGCATAATTTATTCTCAGGTTTCCAAAAGAATTGTTGAAGGACATTCAGTTCCCATTTGTCCACAGTAGTTCCTCCATTCATGTAAGTAATATTTTTCAATGGAACTTTTGTACTTTCCTGTTATTGAGGGGGAAAGGCTAAACTCAACTGAACCTCTGAAAGACTTCAAAAATCACTGTGATAATATCCATTTTGTGCGAACATCCCCTCTGTGTGAGCTTCCTGACAAATGCAATTTTTATCAAAATTTAATTAAATACTAGCCTTTTCCATTTGATACTGCTATTTGAGCATGTGTTTTTAAATACTTTAACAGTGTCATCCTAAGTAAAGTTGATTGACTAAGACCACTGGCTTCAAAAGACTTAGAAGTGGCTTAAGATGCCACTGCAAGTTAAATTTCTTCATAAAGGGAAATACGCATTTGTGTTTAGATATGAAAGGAGTTACAGATTATACTGACATTTCTGTGGCAGGAAGCATGAAAACTTTTTAAAAAGATATTAGTTATTCGGTCATCAAAGAAACAAACACATACTCTTTGTTTTGTTTTCTTGTTTCAATACCTGGCAGAGCTTCCGTGTTTTTTCTAAGTTTTGATTTGATTTTTAGGCATGGGAAGAATTACTTACGTTTCTAGGACAGGTTTCTCAGGTACGTCAGACACTTAAAAATATTAGGTAGTGTTAATGGTAAGAACTGAAGAAGGTATTATAAGTAGAACAATATCAAAAAAGACAGAAAGACAAATGGAACATGATGGATGCTAAAGACGATTTTGACATACACAAGATGCACAAACATAACCACAAATGCCACACAAAGATGGCTTTTGTTCTCAGCACAAGAAGACAAACACTTATTAAGACGTTAGCATTTTTCTCTTTCTCCAGATGACATCTACCTTGTGATGGCAGAGGTTCTACAGTCTCAAGCACAGCATAAGGTTCTTGTTTTCTAGTTTTGGCAACCACCACCTTCTTTTCCGGCTCTTGAGCTCTTCCTGTTTCAGGCACTACAACAGTTACTGGTTTTTTAGGTTTTGTTTGTAATGTCTTCTCTTCTCCAACTTCAGCCTCTACAGTTTTAGGCTTTAGTTTTCTTGGCTTAGCAAGGGATACTTTCTCTTCTGGCAATTCAGACTCCACTGTTGAAGGCACTGGAACAAGTTCTGGTTTTCTGGGTTTAGTATCAATCATCCACTCGTCTGGTAATTCAGGCTCTAGCATTTCAGGTCCCTCAACAGGTTCTAGCTTGAGGGGTTTAGCTATACCTACTTTCTCTTCTGGCTCCTGAGACTTTACTTTTTCAAAAACCACAAGATCTCTCCTTTTGGTTTTAGCTACAGCCATCTTCTCTTCAGCTACTTCAGGCTCTGTTGTCTCAAACTCCACCACAAATTCTCGTTTTCTGGGTATGGCAATGCCTATCTCTTCTTCTAGCATTTCAGTCTCTGCTGTTTCAGGTACTGCCATAACTTTTTTGGGTTTAGCTACAGCTACTGTCTCCTCAGATACTAGAGCCTCTGCTTTTTTAGAAATCGCAGCAGCTCTTCTTTTGGTTTTCACTACAACCATCTTCTCTTCAGTTATTTCAGGCTCTGTTGTCTCAAACTCCACCACAGATTCTTGTTTTCTGGGTATGGCAATGCCTATCTCCTCTTCTAGCATTTCAGTCTCTGCTATTTCAGGTACTGCCATAACTCTTTTGGGTTTAGCTACAGCTACTGTCTCCTCAGACACTAAAGTTTCTGCTTTTTCAGAAACTGCAATAGCTCTCCTTTTGGGTTTACCCACAATGATCTTCTCTTCGAACACGTCAGGCTCAGCTGTTTCAGGCACCATAACAGATTCTATTTTTTTCAGTTTGGTAACAACTACCTCCTTTTCTAGTATTTGAACTTCTGCTGTTTCTGGCACTTCAAAGGACTCTTTATGCAGTTTAACTATGGCTACCTCTTCAGGCACTTCAGCCTCTACAATACCTCTCCTTTTGGATTTAGCAACAGTCATCTTCTCTTTGGATACTTCATGCTCTGCTGTTTCAGGCCATGCAATAGGTCCTTTTGTGTGGGGTTTGGCAATGGCTGTCTTCTTTTCTGCAACTTTAGGTGTGATAGTTTTTGGTACAGAAACAGGTTCTGATTTGGGGGGCTTAGGAGCAAATCTGTCCTTTGGCATGTGAGATGGTGTTATTTCAGGTACAGTAGTGGGTTCTGCTGTTTTAGAAACTGTTTTTTTAAATTTTGTAATGGCTATCTTCTCTTCAGTCGCTCCTTTTCTTGGCACTTCAGACACTAAACAAAATTAATTCTTCGTAAGAATTTATAAAACGCTAAATAACAGCATTAATTTGAACAAGATTTAAGTAATGAAGAATTCTCATTTCCCTGGCTTTTTTGCCTTAAGCATTCCTTGATGAGGCAATGTACCTTCAGTAAGTGTAGTCTCCTGTTTCTTAAAAATGACAGCCATTTCTTCAATTTCTTCTACTTCCTCATATGCTTCTGACACTTTAAAGATATTAGTGTGTTTTTAAAAGACATATAAAACCATAATTACAAAATCTTAGGACAAAAAACCCACAACCACAGACTAAAAACATACGGAGAGCCCAGCTTTATTTAATAAACCCAGGAGTGCTTGGTTATGCATCCTCAGAATCAACCCTATTTCAAGATTTAATGAAATTAGTAAAGGTAAAGGTTTCCCTTGCTTGAAAGCCAGTCAAATTTGACTCTAGGGAACAGTGCTGATCTCCAAGCCAAAGAGCCAGTGCTATCCAAAGACTTCTCCGTGGTCATGGGCCGGCATGACTAGACGCCGAGGCACACGGAATGCTGTTATCTTCCCACCAAAGCGGTACCTATTTATCTACTTGCAATTTCTTGCTTTCAAACTGCTAGGTTGGCAGGAGCTGGGACCAGAGACAGGAGCTCACTCCATCACGCGGAACTCGGGTCTCGAATTGCCGAACTGCCAATCTTCTGGTCTGCAGTTCAGCGTCTTAACCACTGAGCCTCAGGTTAAAACTCACCGTGATGTTAGCAGATATATTTTGTCTAGACCTGGGCCTGCCCAGTCCTGTATAAAATGCATGGTATATATGGGCGTGTCCAGTTTTGAGAACAAAACAAGCACACGGGCTAGGGGAATCTCTCTTACTTCTTCACATCACTTCTACCTCTTACTTCCCCACAGTCCCTGAATTCCTTTCTAGGTGAACTGATAATGAAATCAAGCTGAAAGAAATTTCTGGGGGATAAGATACAAGTGAGATAAGGAGTCTGTTCCGCTCATCCATATTCTCCTAACTGCTGCTGTATATGAAATTGGAGAAGAATTGGCTTTATAGAAATGAAGCTTCCATTGTAACATCTGCATTGAGTCTCAGCTGCAATGTCTCTTTGGGTTGCACAAAAGACTAAGCACCTCCCTTCCAAATGAAGTAAGAAAGGTAATAGCAGAGTAAAGTAATACTATAATTTTATAAGACAAGCTCCGCCAATGAACCCAGAACTAGATACTTCGCTATGCAAATCAGCTAATAACAGACCACATCCTTGTAAATGTTCAGACACAAGTGAAATCTAAGCGCTCTGGCTTAAGCAGTTTCTGGCTGGTAGAGTCACTGTTACTTCCAGTTATTATTTTTTCCTGGTTACCACCTATCATTTCTTTCATTTTCTTGTTCTCATACCATGTTCTTACTCTTGCTCCAAAGGTGTCTTTCCTTCCCTTAAATATTCAGGACAGAGCTTTTTATTAAGCAATACCTGGGGCATACAGAATTCCACTTTTTAAATTTAAATAATTTTTGTTCATTTGCTTTGTTTTAGGCGGTATCTATGAAAGGGAGCTTTGATTCTTGAAAGCTTACCCCCTGGAAATCTTGGTCTTGATAGTGCTATGGCACCATCTTGCTCTTGCTCTCTTTTTTGGGTGATGTATTTATTGCTGTCCATGCATAGTTATTTGCTTATATTGAATGTATATCCCATGAGTAAAGCCAATGAGATATAAATACACTGACAGGACAATCTTAAACAGAATCATACCCCTCTAAACCCACGTAAATCAACAGGATTAGAAGTGTGTAACTTTGCTTAGGACTGCAGTGGAAGCTACCCTAAATACATTAATGACAGAAAGCTTGGGCTCTGTAGCAGAGAACATTGATAACACTCCCCAAGAGGTTAGAGAATGAGATTTGCAATTAAAGGCATATGTACCTTCAATCGATGTAGCTTCTTTCTTAGAAACTGGAAATGATACTTGTTCATCAGAGATGACTTTCTTTGGTGCCGCTTTAAAGATATTAGTTTGTTTTAGGAAAGTTAAAAAATGTGAAACACAAAGGAACAGACAAACAAAAAGAAATTATTTGTGAAGCTAGTACATGAAATACAGAAGAACTGTGATAATGCCACAAACAGTGGCTTAGTTGGAATGTCTTAACTTTAGGCCATTAATAATAACTTTTCACTGAAAAGCTGATGTACCTTTCGCTGCTGGATGTTCCAGTTCTTTAGAAGTCCAAAAAGGAGGTATTTTGTGTAGCATCTCTTGAGCCTCAGGCGCTTTAAAGATATTAGTCTTTTTTTAGAAACATAGGTATTTTAACTCAAAGGTTAATACAAACGACACACAGAACGAAGGACTGCAACGGAACACATCCTCCTGTGAAGCTCTACACTTGTGGTTTCTCTCACACTACAATTACAGTGATGAAATAGAACTACTTTATAGCCTCCCTATTCTTCTGCATTCAGTTCTCCCCTGGAGAAACCTGGACTGATACATCCAAAGTGATAAGATATTCCAAGTTTTCGCCATTAAACTGGCACTGCGAGAACTCTAACGCTCTAAAGATTCATACTGAGACCAGGATATTGGAAGAGATTTTTGGTTATAGGTGAGGATGACTACACCGAAATCTATTTGAGAGACTCCAGAATACTCAATACTGACTTGCACTTTATCTCATTGGATTAACCTCCAGATTTGCACAAAAATGACAATCATTTTGCCACTTTGTTTACCTCACACAAAACATTCAACTCTAATGAAATTAGGGTCAAAAAATGAAAGGAAGACACCTTCCATTTCACCTCCGAGTTCTAGGTGGAGATGAATTACCTTGAATAAATGGTGCTGCTTCTTTAGGGGGTGGGGTGGGTTTCTTCTTTTCAGGCACAGCTCTCTTTGTTGGTGGAGGCACTTTAAAGATATTAGTTTCATTTTGAGTATATGTACAAATGTAACACATACAAAACACAAAGGAAAGGGGTGAGGATAACAAACATAACCAACAATCATACAGTCCTTTAAGAAAAGCTTGGAAATTTGTGAAAGGGATGATGTACCTTTTGCTGGGGGAGCTTCCTGTTTTTTGGGAATACCCACAGGAGCCTTTTCTTCTGGGAGAGCTTCTTCTTCTGATTCAAGCTCTTTAAAGATATTAGTATATTTCAGAAATGTCAAAAGGACTTGCAAAAGGTAGATTAGAAAGACAACAGTTAGCACAAAGATGAACAAATCAACTCAACGTTGAAAAAATAACAATAATGTTGCAACTGAAGACACTAAAAGAGATACTATGGATTTATAATCTTAATGTTTTGAGTAGTTTCTTTAGCATTTTAAAATGAAACGGATAACAGCTCAAGTGAGGATGTTTTTCTTTTTTCACCATAGCAGACACAGAAACACCTTTGATTACTGAAAACCTAGAACTTTTCCTTCACACCGGTATTTGCCAGACAAATTGGTGTTGGACAGGCCGAAAGGTCAACAGAATAGCATTCAAATGGCTTTCTACACTCCAGGTATGGCCCTGACATTGGATCGTATGAGCTGTGGCCTCAATGCAGTGCCTTTGGACAAACAGTTTAAATTAGAAACTTATGATTAAAAACAAAAAAAAACTGATAGGAAATTGATAAAGGGTAAAATTCAAAGGTGCCATGTTACCAGCAGAACACTGCTAGGCCAGAGGAACAGCATTTCCATTGGTGGAGGATGGAAGTGATTTTCTCTTTGTCCCCCATGCTGTTCTTAAGGGCTAGTTGGCCTCCAGAAACAGATTTTTTTGGGGGGGGGGCCTCAGAGGCCTCCAGCATGAGGGGTAAGGAAGTCAATTCCTGCTCGGCCAGCTTTACTCCACTGGTGGTGCTTTAGACCTAACACAGAGAGATTAAGTTCTACCAAATAGTAACCTGAGCAATGTTCCCGTCATGGTATTAAGCACAAAACCCCCCAACATTATGAAGCTGACTGATTTCCTGAACTAACTTATTTTGTAAATTAAATAAAATATTGAGGTACCTTCAACTGGTGGCACTTCCTTTACTCTGGGAATAATATGTGGAACTTTTTCTTCCAAAACAGTTCTCTCATGAACATCAGGAGCTTTAAAGATATTAGTTTTCTTTTAGATTTTTTTTTTTTAAACGGACAAAATCTTCAGATGAAATTTAGCAACGCAAAGGCAAGAAAAGTTGCAAATTTTCCCCTACCATTTTTAGTAATTCTGTTAATTATTTACAGGCTGAATTACATTTTAAGGACTTGCTGCCTAGGGAACTAGGTGCTAATGAGATATTTAACATTAACAAAGTGGCACAGCCAAGCTGGAATTATATATATCTATAGACAGACAGACAGACAGACAGACAGAGAACGTGTTTATGTTTATGAAACCCTTCAGGTTTCAGCAGCTTCATAAGAAATATGGTCTGCTCGTGGTATAAAATCTAAAAGCCTTTGCTGTGATCTAACTACGCGTTCCTTTATTAATAAGCTCCTTTAAATAATGGTCTTGAGCAAAAGATCCAACTACACTATTACAGTTCAGAATCTATTCAAAATCTTATCTGTTAGAGGTTCTTCTACTTCATGCGCTGTGATAGATACTATTTCCTTGGAGACAGCTCTCTTGGGAATGGCAGGCACTTTAAAGATAGGGTGCACTTAGAGTTACTTGGAGAAAGGCTTGCCATAAGACAGTAAGTACACTGACAAAAAGCTCCTGTAGGGGCGTTAGTATTAATGCTGAAGACATGAGAATATAAGAATCCGAATATTTTTGTTACTTTAGTATTGATTCTACCTTTAGGCGGTGAAGGCTCCTTTCTTTTTGGAACAGCCTTTGGCACTTTTTCTTCAGGGACAGCTTTCTTAGGCACTTCAGGAACTTTAAGATACAGTATTTACTTTTAGTGAATAATTTATTTAGTAATCTTGGAAGAACGTTACGTGATAATTATGAAAGCAGAAAACAAAAAGCAAGATCACAGACAGTGGAGATGTACACGTGCACAACTGATGAATACAAATGCACAACATATTTACACAAAATGTAAACAGAAGTTGAAATGGAAGAGTTTATTGCTTCAATACGCAAGTGAAGAGCAAATATACCTTTAGGCAGGGGAGCCCCTTCTTTTTTAGGAACGCCAATAGGTAATTTTTCTTCTGGAACCGGTTTCTTTCGCACTGCAGGTACTTCAAAAACATTGATTTCTTTTTTAAGAACAACGAACTCTTTGAAGTACAAACGAAACACAGCAAAGCACAGAAGAAACTTAAAGCCTCACACAAAATCACAACCATAAAAAAAACATACACCCATCTGAGGCAGTGCTAATTAAAAAGCATTCGATAGAATAAGGATGATCCCAGTTGGTGAAGTAGATTAGCCTGACGCTGGGCTTTTCTGCATTCTCACTTTATTCCCTAGAAAGTTCCTATTTCTTTGGGGGTATTTTTCTGTTCTGCACGTGTTTTTGCTCCCTCTAGTGGTTGATTCAATATCACACAGGTTTATATCCAGTATATCTCCCTACAGTCCTGTGCGATAGCCAATTGGCCACTTGAGAGAGACAAACACATGCAGAACAGGACACTTCCCCAAAGAAACAGAATCTTACCAGCCAGTAAAATGAGAATGCAGAAAAACCTCTGGCTCCCAGGCTAATGCTACAAGCCAGATAAACATACCAGGACAAATATCCCACCAAACACAATACAATGCACAAGCCTTCTCTTCCTTTCATTCTCTCCCTAGTTAGGCTGCATTTTCAAAATCCCAAGTTAATAGATCTCAAAACCCTACGTTAACATGGCTACTTCAGAGTCAATGGCATAAGAGAGCCAGTTTGGTGTAGTGGTTAAGTGCGCGGACTCTAATCTAGGAGAACCGGGTTTGATTCCCCACTCTCCACTTGCACCTGCTGGATGACCTTGGGCAAGCCATAGCTCTGTACCAGCTGTTCTCTCAAGGACAGTTGTCTCAGAGCTCTCTCAGCCCCATCTACCTCACAGGGTGTCTGTTGTGGGGAGGGAAAGGGAAAGGAATTTGTAAGCCGCTCTGAGACTCCAAGTGAGTGAAGGGCGGGATATAAATCCAGTCTCTTTTCTTCTCTCTTCTAATGATCAGTGGTTATTCCTGTCTCCATTGGAATACACTATCATAGGTTCTCCTTAGTTATAATTTTCAAATTGGAAGGCTTTTAATTTTGTAACACCCTATCCTAGGCATGCTTAAGCATAAATTCCATTGAATTCAGTAGGACTTACCCCCAATGAGTGGGCAAACAGCAGCCCAAGTAAACTCACAGTTGTAAGTACAGCAAACAGAATCAATGGGTCTTGCTTTTGTGTACGTAAATGAGGATGTAACTAAACCTGAACCTAAGTCTTCATCTTAAATAGACAGGGAATGAGTTCTAAATCTTATATTAGCCAATAAAAATGACTAATTTAATATACAGAAGCATCTACCATTGGTTTTCATGACTATATTTTCTGAACTCTATTCTGTCTTCACCAGTGAAACCTTACAATAACTTAGACGAACTAAGAGGAACAACTGGCTTGGATGCAGAAAAATGTGAGCAGAGTTTCATCTATGCAATGGTGCTTGATTTCCCATTGCCTTTTTCCCTGCTGCAGCTGCCTGCACCCCCTGAAAAAGCCATCCCTAAAGATATGGAAACCCTCTGGAATAGCAAGAGAAGTAGTGAAGTGGGCTGAGAGTGAAAAGAGATACCCTCAGAATCTGGGGACATGTCCTACATGAAAACAAGCACAAATGAAGCAAACCATTGTATATAGCTTATGGAATAATAGAATCATAGAGTTGGAAGGGACCTTCAGGATCATCTAGTCCAACTCCCTGCACAATGCAGGAAATTCACAAATTCTTCCCCCTGCACACCCCCAGTGACCCCTGTCCCATGCCCAGAAGATGACAAAAACCCTCCAGGATCTCTGGCCAAACTGGCCTGGAGAAAAATTGCTTCCTGACCCCAACGTGGCGATCAGCATTTCCCTGGGCGTGTAAGAAAGGGCCACAAGAACTAAACACTGACACAACCCTTCCTGCCCTCCCTCTCATGATCTGCCTAAGTTCACAGAATCAGCATTGCTGTCAGATGGCCATCTAGCCTCTGTTTGAAAACATCCAAAGAAGGAGAGCCAATTACCTCCTGAGGATGCCTGTTCCACTGAGGAACTGCTCTGTCAGGAAGTTCTTCCTAATGTTTATATCATTAAGTGGTTCAATGAATACTGAATTATTGAAATAAGTATTGATTTATTATCCTGCCTGTGATCTTGTTGGCTAATGAAAACTGGTGTCACATCAAAGGAAATTTGGGCTTTTGGAATACATAAAGGAATTTGTTTAGCAGCGTGTACCTTTAGCTGGTGGAGCTTCTTTTTTAGGTACAACTCTGGGCACTTTTTCTTCAGGAACAGCTCTCTTAGGCACCTCAGGCACTTGAAAAAACATTATATTAGGGAGTTTTTTGGTTACTTGCAAATAAACAAAATTACTAAAAACAGGGGATAAAAAAAATATGGTGAAGGTTGATCACCACACAGGACCAGATGAGAAAATTTTACAATTGTATGTTCACATATTTCTGCAAAGATAAATTTCACAGTGATTCAAAAATTGCTGATCTAGCTATTTAAAAATGTGTTTAACTCAGTACGCTGGCTGGATCACAATCACTATTCATGTGCTTTCCTATCCCTGAGTCAAGAATTAGACGTTGCTTATACAAAATTAGCTCCACTGCTAACTTATTTGGACAAACCAATCTCCAAAAGATTAGATTGAAGTGTGGTTATTTTAGCATGAAGTTACTATCTGTAATCACAAATAAGATTTTTAAAAAGTCCTTAAGGACCAGGTTGGTTTAATCTGATTTCCCCAGGGTGGATTCTTGCAAGCAAAGGAACATCAGAAAAACAAGATTTTGACATCAACACAAGAGTTCAATATTAGGGCAAAAGACAACAAACAAACAAAGAGTTGATATACCTATTGCTGCTGGAACCTCATACACCTCCTCATAGACTTCAATCTCTTTGCTCTCTTGAATCTCTTCATAATATTCAAATTCTTCTCGCTCCAGAGTTTCCTCATACTGCTCAACTTCTTCTGGTTCTGGAACTTCTTCATATTGCTCAATTTCTTCAGGCTCTGGTGCCTCCTCATATTGCTCAACTTCAGGTTCTGGGGCTTCCTCATATTCTTCAGGTTCTGGGGCTTCCTCGTATTCTTCAGGTTCTTCAGCTTCTTGTACCTGCACATACTCCTCAATCTTCTCATACGTCTCATGCCTTTCATACTCTTCGTAAGCATATTTTTCAACAGTGGGAGGGGGAACAATGATCTTTTCTTCTGGGATGGGTTTCTTGCGTACCACAGGCACTTTAATGAGATTATTAACTTTTAATTATTTCAAAAACGTTGTCAGCATGTAAAAGCAAACAACAAAACAAAACTGCAATCACCCTCAAGTATCTTCTTTCTTAAAGAAAGATAAGTAATACTATCATTAGAAGTAAGATGTTAGAAGAGATTAAGAAGAAAAGATATTCAGAGAGACACAAAACTATCTTTAGGTGGATTAATTTCCATTGGCCTAGATAGAAACAGGTACTTTTTCCTCATGGGCCTTTCTCTTATCTATCTCAGACTGCAATCCTATGCAGTTACTGGGGAGAAGGTTCCACTGAACACAGTGGTATTTACTTCTATATAAACATACACAGAATCCACTGCATGAAGCTTAGGAATATGTTGTTGTTATAGATAGCTACCTTAAAATGGTTTATGGTATGAAAACAAAACCAACATAAAAACTACTTAATGGATTCATGAAACGACGAACAAAACACATGATAAATTTCATATCTTTCACAGACTGACAAAACACAGAATCAAGTACTATGGAAACGGTATATCCAGTTCAAATTTTACCAGTTAAGAACAGAGGTACCTTTTATGGGTGGTTCTTCCACTTTTTTAGGAGGAGCAGCAGGCACCTTCTTTTCTGGGACAATTTTCTTGGGAACCTCAGGTACTTTAAAGACATGGCACCACTTTAGCATTGTTTCTCATACAACATGAGTCAAAACATATAAGATTACAAACAGCACAGAGACATACAAGGCTCCACAAATGTTTGAGTTCACATGTAACTGAATCACATAAAGCATCTGTTAATATAATGATGAATATTCGCATGTATTACATATATTGATGTACCTTTAGCTGGAGGAGCTGGTACTTTTTTGAGAACAGGCACTTTCTCTTCTGGGACAGGGACTTCAGGCACTTTAAAGACATTATGTGATTTTAAGAATTTGATTTCAAGCCACCACACACAAACACATACGATAGCAAGTATAACATTGAAAAAAAAAGACATCACAAACAATGGATTTAAAACTTAATGGAAGAATATAAATATTAAGATGAATATTTCCATGTATTACGTATAAGAATGTACCTTTTGCTGGAGGAGCTGGCACTTTTTTGAGAACGGGCACTTTCTCTTCTGGGACAGGTTTAGGGACTTCAGGCACTTTAAAGATATTACATGATTTTAAGAATTTGATTTCAAGCTGCCACACACAAACATACGTGATAGCAAGCAAAACACTAAAAAAAAGACATCACAAACAATGGATTTAAAACTTAATTGAAGAATATAAATGTTAAGACGAATATTATGCAATTAATGATGTTATCTAATGTAAAGATGAATGTTTGCATGTATTACATATAAGAATGTACCTTTAGCTGGAGGAGCTGGCACTTTTTTGAGAACAGGCACTTTTTCTTCTGGGACAGGTTTAGGGACCTCAGGCACTTTGAAGACATAGGGTTATAAGAATGTGTTTTTATGCCACCACAAACAAACAAACAAGTAAGACAACAGAAAGTTTTGAACTATTTATATGAATTCTTTAATCTCATTGAAGAACTGAAATTACTATTAATGTTAAAATGTGCTTTCGCACAATTTTGGATGTTATACCTTTTGCTGGAGGAGCTGGTACTTTTTTGGGAACGGGCACTTTCTCTTCTGGGACAGGTTTAGGAACTTCAGGCACTTTAAAGACATCATAGTATTTGTAAGAAAGTGTTTTTATCCCACCACACACAAACATGTAAGACATCTTAACATTTTGAACTATTTATGTTAATGCTTCATTGAAGGTTAGAAATTACTGCTACTTAATAATGTTTCCGTACAACATTTAATATATTGTACCTTTTGCGGCAGGAGGTGGAACCTTTTTGGCAACAGGCACTTTCTCTTCCGGAACAGGTTTAGGAATTTCAGGCACTTTAAAGACAGTACATAATTTTAAGAATGTGCTTTCAAGCCATCGCACCAAGCAGAGAAGACTTCACAAAGCTTTAAGTAACTGAATTATATAAAAGTTTATTCATATACAAATGATTTTTTTCTTTATACCTTTTGAAGGAGGGGCTGGCACCTTTTTGGCAACAGGCACTTTCTCTTCTGGGACAGGTTTAGGAACCTCTGGTACTTTAAAGACATTAGAGTGTTGTAAGAGTATGCTTTTAAGCTACAAAGCTAACACAGCGTTAACAAACACCATGAAGTGTAAAGACAGTAAGAGGTATAGAACAAGCAAGACATTAACAGAACTAGTTAAGAAAGAGGATTCCCATCATTCAAGAGCTCAGTGGATGGTATTTCACATTAACAATAAGAAAGTCATGTGTTTTTATCCACCGCAAATGGACAGAACTGACACAAGAATACAATTTCAAGCCACACAATTTTGAAATGCTTCCTGTACATAGCTATTCTAATGCCATCGAATTCAGTGGCAAGAAGTGTGTAGAATTAAGTCTGCCAGCTTATTTGCAGAAAACAGTTGTAGGATAAGATTAGAAATGCTGATATCTCAATTCTTTTATTTGCAAATGAATGTACCTTTTGGAGGAGGAGGCTCCACTTTTTTGGGAACAGCTGCAGGAATTTTCTTTTCTGGGACAACTTTCTTTGGCACTTCTGGGACTTTAAACATATTTTTTCAGGTTAGGAATTTTGTATTGATAATTTCAGAATGAAAAAGAAAACATGTCACATGGAACAAGCGTACACAAGGGGGGACAAGATTCAAAATGCTGGTTTTATTTTATTGAAGGAGTTTGTACTAGTGGAATTTTATATTTCTTTTCTTTGAACAGTACTCCTTCAATACCATGTAATAAACAGCTTTTGCAATTCCACTCAGCTTTAAAAGCAATTTGCCTGACAAAATATGGAACTGCTGTTCAATTCAAGTTAAGTCTAATGTCCCCTTGGGCCACAGAACTAGCATATTAATTCTCTGGATACTAGCCATAGTGTTGCTTATGATCTATACTTTACCCAAAATGTCTCTATTTAGTGCTCTCTTCTGAAAATTACAAACATCCTTTGCCTTTAGGAAAAAAAAACCCGGATGTCTTTTCGAAACACAAAAGAAAAAAAAGCACAAAACCAAACCAAGAACATTTAAGAGATGAAACAGTCAGCATGAAATATAAACTAAACTTGTAATCTTATGCCCACTTATTTTGGAGTAGGTCCCAATAAACTCAGTGAGATTCATTTCAGTGTAAACACTTCATGATCCATGTGAAGTAGAGAACAAAGAATGAAGATGATACTATTACCATGAATTGAAAAGAGATCTTTGATAAAGTTAATGGAGAGTTGATGTACCTTTCTCAGGTATTGCCTCTTCTTCTTCTTCTTCTTCTTCTTCTACTTCTTCTTCTGGTATATAAACAGGTTCTTCTTCCTCTGCAGCAACCGCCGTTGGTACTTTTAGCACTTCAAAGATGCAATTTGAAGAAAATTTACAACGTATTGTCACAACAAGACAATAACACAAAAAGTTGACGATCAAGGAACAGCAGTAATATCTGACATACGACACATATCACATTTAAGATTATTTAAGGAAACACATGAAAGCACGAAGACTAATACAATAATCTACCTTTAGCGACTGGTGGTTCTGGCTTTTTAGGCACAGCAAGAGGCACTTTGGCTTCAGACACAGCTTTCTTGGGTACCTCGGGCACTTTAAAGATATTAAGAAATTGGCTGTGCATGGATATACCAGCAACAGAAATAAGACATGTAGCAGAAGACAAAACATAAAAACCATCGATGCACAGGGGACTACAGTTGCAGATCTAGAAGTTCTTGTTGCTTTAGTGTGGTTAATATTGCACTTTATTGTACTTAGCTCATATTTTACATGGGGCACATGGGTAAAAAACACTCAGGCATTTAAGTATCACCTACATATCTTTTTCAGTTAATATTTCAGGTACCTTTTTGTGTCGGAGGCTCTGGTTTTTTAGCAACTGAAATAGGGATTTTCTCTTCTGGCACGGCTTTTTTCGGCACTGCTGGCACTTAAAAACATTAATTGGCATGTCATTTTTTTTATTCTTTACACCCTTTTCAGTATTAAATGGAAACAAACAAAAACCGAACCAAAAACAGAACTGCAGGAAAGGGATGTCTCTGAGTCACTTTCAGTTGGAAGGACTTATACAGACTGAAATCTCTGTACTGATAGGGGGTTGTATTTTATCTTAGGTTGAAAGTTGTCTCACAGCCTAAGAAGCCTTTCTCCTTTACTGGAGGAGATGCTGGTTATGAGGGAGAAAGGCTTCCAACTTTGCTTGGTGAAGTGGTAGGATTCAGGCCAATATATCAGAACAACAGCTCACAATGATGGCCAAATAAACCATCTAATTATTTAATTATCTGCATGTATTGGATATAAAGGATGAGATGGTTGGACAGTATTACTGAACATGAAATTGAACAAACTTGGGAGCATGACGGAAGACAGAAGGGCTTGGCGTGATGTGGTCCATGGGGTTGCGAAGAGTCGGACTTGACTGTGTGACTGAACAACAACAACAACATTGTAATTATCTGCATGTATTACAGGGCAATCTACCTTTAGTGGGAGGAGCTTCCACTTTCTTAGGTACTGGAACAGGCACTTTCTCTTCAGGGACAGCTTTCTTAGGCACTTCAGGCACTTAAATTTAAATATAAGAGAGTCTGAGAACGTAATTTTGTTTTGACGAGACGCAGAAGTGTGACACAGACTTCAAGAACACAAACACAGAGAAAACTTTTTAAAAAGGAAACACCTTTTTTTGACCCGTTACCAAAAAGGGAATAAGGGATGCTAAATTTATATGAACACTGCAAATCCCAACATGATTTACCTTTAGCTGGTGGAGCTTCTTTTCGTTTGGGTACTGGGATCTTTTCCTCTGGGACTGGTTTCTTTGGCACCTCAGGCACTTTAAAGATAGGTTTTGAGAGTTTTTGAGGATCTCCAGCCAAGCAAAGCACATTAAAACAGAACAGCCAACAAGAAACATGGCTAGAAACATTCCTACAATAATTTCCCTCTCTACCCAACTGCTATCCTTGAACCAAGAAAAAGATTCCTTTAAAAAAGGAAAAAAGAATGCCAATGAAGAGATGCTGTACCTTTAGCAGGAGGAGCCTCTTTTTTCTTGGGCACTGGCATGGGAACCTTTTTCTCGGGGACGGGTTTCTTGGGTACCTCAGGCACTTTAAAGATAGCACTTTATTTAAAAGAGTGTTCTCACAGGACAAGAGTACAAGAAATCAGCTGTGTTGCAACACTTTATATATTTAACATAGAATCCTGGTACGTGCCAACAACAGGTAAGTGGTGGTATCACAACATGGGGGGCGCGGGGATAACACAACATTAAGGGATAAAACAATAAAACAAGTGCTCGTTCTGTCTTATTCCAGAACCAAATTAACCAGTTTAATTCTCTTTATGTTACTTTCATTCCACCAAAGACCATTTGACAAAACTGAATTAAGTTCCAGTACATGAATGCTAGCAGCTTGAATAGCTCAGACTAGCCTAAGATCATCAGAGCTTGGAAGCTAAGTAGCATTGGCCATGGTTAGCACTTGGATGGGAGACCAACAAGGAATTATGGGGTTGTTATGCAGAGGAAGGCAATAACAAACCACCTCTGCTCATCTCTTGCCTTGTAAACCACACGAAGGGTCACCTTAAGTTGGCTGTGACTTGATGACACTTAATTATTGTTACTAAATTAATGTTAACTGGCTTTGTGGACTACGTCATACAACAACGCTTGTCACATGCTGACATATGGTCTGAAGCTCAGTGTGTGGTTTGAAGCTGGAGTGTAGCATTTGCTAAAGGAGTCATTTGATAATGACAGTTGCTTAGTTTGCAGATCATTGTGGGATGAGGTGGATTAAAAGATTTCCTCATCCTACTGTATGTTGTCCAGAGAAACAAGCACATAACTAACTTGGATGGATATTGTAGTTTAGGATGAAACACCATGACCCCTTCCACAGAATGAACTGGCTGACAGTGTTGGAGCAAGGAGCCATTACATTACATTGGCCACGTAACTACCGATCTCATCCTCTGCTGCTGTTGTTTAGCAGAATATTGTTCTATGGTAAAAGGCATTTTACCTTATTTTATTCAGGTGAATAGCCATGTTGGTCTGAAGCAGCAGAACAAAGTTTGAGTCCAGTGGCACCTTAAAGACCAACAAATATTTTATTCTGGGTATAAGCTTCTGTGAAGAAGTGTGCATGCACACAGCAGCTTATACCCAGAATAAAACTTTGTTTGTCTTAAAGGTGCCATTGGACTCAGTCTTTTTTCTACATTATTTTATGGTAGACAGTAA
The DNA here is from genome assembly GCA_029233225.1 of Lepidodactylus listeri. Taxonomy (NCBI): domain Eukaryota; kingdom Metazoa; phylum Chordata; class Lepidosauria; order Squamata; family Gekkonidae; genus Lepidodactylus; species Lepidodactylus listeri. Next base: position 24,034,741 of record JARCFY010000010.1, on the reverse strand, counting down.
GTAACCCATACCATATATTACAGTCAGTTTTCCAAATGCAGCTGACATACTAATGGCAGAAGTTATATAGAACGGGATGATTCTGGAATTCTAATTCTGGAAGTTTTTACATAAGTACTGATGACTAGGCTTGGGCATGAACTGGGAAAATGGAGGTTCGTGGGGTCTCATGAGCCATGGTTCGTAAACCTCCGTGAACTTTTCAATTTACTGAACCAGTTTGGGTTTGTGCAGCTTCCAAGCAGGGCAGGGAGTGAAAAGCATAGCTGCACTGGCTTCTGCGGGGGGAGGGGGGGAGCCAAAGGCATTGCTGAACTGTCTTGTATATAATAGATGCAAGCCATTTCAGCAATGCCTTTTGTTCCTCCCCCCCATGGAAACCACAGTGGCTCTTGCAAGTGAACTAAGAAGGCATTTAAATGCCTTCTGAGCTCACTTGCATAATGCTGAGGTAGCAGCACAACTCACAAGTCAACTCACTTGTGTGAGCTAAACCATGGCAGTTTGAGGGCGGTTCACAAACAGTGTGATTGCACAAACTGTGGTTTGTGAATGCATGAACTGGCCTGGTTTATCATGAAATTTGGTTCATAATTTGGTTTGTGTTCATCCCTACTGATGATACTTTTTTGGGATCTAGATTTGGGGAGGGCATGCTTTTCATTATCCTGCATTTTTGGGACTCTTCAGGATTTTTTGTTCTGGGTCTGGAAATTTGGGACAATTTTAGTAATTGCCCCTTCCATTCCTCTGCCACCCTGAGGCAGCAGGATCTGTGAGGGAGAGAGAGAGGGAAAGCTTGTCTTCCAAGCACCTATTTGGGCAGGTCTACAACCAAAGAAAACAGTGACCCACTACATTTTAATGGGACTCTGAGTAACAACTGATCAGGTAGATCTGGCCTCCGGGCCATTATTTCCTATGAATAGTACAGAGGCTAGGCCTACTGCCCATAGAAACTGATGATGGACCCGTTACTGTCTATGGATTGTAGACGTGGTCTCTATACCTCCCATAAGAAATAATGGTTCCATTATTTCCTGTTGGTGGTAGACCTAGCCTTAGAGGTCAGATTTCCTGATCAAATGATAGTTGTCCTCTCCAGTCCCTTTACACCCTAGCTGCCTACAGCCGGCCTTGCTGGCTAGGCGGGGTATAAATCTAAACAAACAAACAAACAAATAAATAAAGGGCCATTATTTTATACAGGGTAAGCCTGGCATCCAATTTCAGGGGCCAGGTCTTCCCATAGAAAATAATGGCTCTTTAAAACTTAAAAGGAGGGAGAAGCTGCAAAACAACTGCATGGTAAAACAGCTTTCTCCATCCCCATTTTGGCTCCTGGCATCAGAAATCCAAAACAAAAAATTCTGGGAGATAAATTTTCATTACTCACAGAATTCTGGACTTTTAGAGATCATTTTGAAAATCTCTGAAAATGCTAATTTCCCATTTATTTTAATCTTGGGTACATCTGAGTGCACAGTACTATGACTTCAAATCAAACTATTTGTACACATGTCCTAATTCTTTACACAACACACATCTCTTGCACACGATCAAAACGTTCACAACAAATCAAAGTAAAAGTAACTGAACGCAAAAGAGAAATCTCTAACATGACAGCAGACAGAAAAGACCCTTTTGTTCCTCAATATATTGGAAAACTGAATTTTACCTTTAGCTGGGGGAGGTGGAGGAGGAACTTCTTCCTCTTCTTCATATGCAGGAATTTCTTCTTCTTTTTCATAGTGAGTGATTTCCTCTTCATAGTGAGTGACTTCCTCCTCATAGTGGCTAATCTCCTTCTCATAGTGAGTGACTTCCTCCTCATAGTGAGTTACCTCCTCCTCTTCATATTGTATAGCTTCTTCCTCTTCGTATTGGGGAGCCTCTTCCTCATACTGAGGAACTTCTTCCTCTTCTTCATATGGAGGAACCTCTTCTTCTTCCTCATATTGAGGAGCCTCCTCCTCCTCTTCATAGGCAGGAACTTCAACATGGACCACTTCTTTTCGAATAACTGTTTTACGAACTTCAGGGGCTTTAAAGATATGAATTGTTATGAGTCTTAGCGACAGTATTCATGCATATTAAGAATCAAATCCAATGCAATAATGTAAGAATTAAACCAAAACAGAACACACAGAAATACTACAGAATAACAATACAGCATACATTTATAGCATACAAAGAGCACACACATTGGTACAATATTAAACATACTGTTACCTGGGGGTTTCTTCACTTTTGCGGTAATAGAAATTGGCACCCTTTCTTCAGTGGTAATTTTCACAGGTGCTTCAGGCACTTTAAAGACATAGTATATTTATATTTAAGAGTGTTTCAAACGACTACTTAGAAGCACACAAAAAGCAGTAAGAAGTTTGACAAAACATACAATTTCACTTCCAGACCAAATAAAAAACAACTCTGACAAAAACAAAACAAAACAAAGTGAAATTTATGTGTAATTTTGAGTATGTTCTTTTAATTTTTTTTTTTTTTTTGCATTTGTGTGAAACGCAAAATCTTGGAAATCTATTACATAGCCCAAAGGTACAAAAATTGTGCATTTCTTTTTTTAAAAGTACCACCATCATAAAATTCTCTAGACAGAAAGATTCTTTATGTTCATAAAATGACTGATATTTTCAGCATAACCTTCCAAGAGAATGCACAGCTAATTTAATTGGAAGACGTTGTATTATAATGAATGGATAGAGGTTCTGGGAACTTTTAGTCCATTGCTCAAGTATCAGGGCTAGGATATGGTAAAAGTTTCCCTCATTAAGCCCAACTGCCATTTAACTTATGGTACCCTGAACTATTTTGCTGTTTTAAGAGGACTGAGACAGCATTTTTTGTTCAGTTGCAACAAGACATTGCAACAAAAATATGGGAGAAACAGTGCTACAGCTATTGAATTAGACCACTAATCAACTCTATTTGTGAAAATTCCTGAAACCATTATGGAGTGACTATTATCTCTTTAGGCTCAACAGCTATAAATGTTCATTATATAACATTTAAGACTGAGTGGCAACCTACACAAACTTTTTAATGGTCTCGTTCCCCTGCCTCCCAACTTCATACCTGTATATGAAATCTCCTTCTTTGTATGGAGAGAAACAGATACTTCCTCTGAATATCCCCACTGTTCTTCCACAACTGTTATTAAAGACAGAATTTAACTTTAGTATCTCTTATGGAGAAATACTATTTGAGGCAGACAATGAGAATGTTTATTGTTACAGAAATTATATAATATGAAAGATTAGTCCTTCATTAAATAAAAGAATGAAGAGAGACAAGTGAAGTACTGTCCCTTCACTTTCTGAATTCAGAGGTGAAAAGAATTTCCACAGTAATATAGTGTTGGACAAGAGAACTAACAGGAAACCAGATAGCAAATTTTCCACCTTTAGTTTGTTTTAGTCCAAATCTTGAGTACCTTTTTCTGGAGGAGCGACTTTTCTTTTGGGGACAGCAATGGATACTTTTTCTTCCGAGACAACTGTCTTTGGGACTTCTGGCACTTGAAAGATACCAATTTTAAGAACACTACATTGTGAATATAAGCCTCTTTCTGTGATGTATAATTGTTGGTAATATAAGATGACAAAAAAGTACAACCAATACACATTTGATACACTGATAAAAAAGGGACCAACATAACAACATATATAAGCAAGGGTACGGTCATACGCACCCATTTACGACATAAGCGGTGCGATGAAGCGACGGCGCAAACCGATGGGATCAGACGAGCACATCTGCAAAGCGTCGTGTGCCCGGCATAACAATGTCGTGAGCGCCCGTTGATGCGCTTCAAAAAGAGACCGCTAAAACAGAAGTCTTTTCCGGAAAAGCCGGAAGCAGGCGTGCGTGGGATCGCAGCAGTGCACCTATGCCGCTGTGTGATCGTGCACCGACGTTTGCCATCCGATTCTGTGACGTACCGTGGGATCGCATTAACGCGCCTTTTTATGCAGCGACGCAACGCAGGTACGCTCCCCGTCCGCTTTATCGCACTCGTGTGGACGGGCCCCAAATGTACATTTAACAGAGATTTTAAAAGCTACAAAACTGGCTAATAAGCTTTTGCTTTCTGAAATTTATTCCCTTCCCAAGAACAGGAATAGTTATTTTGTTCTTAAATTTCTTATTTAAATTAGGTACCCTCACTTTTTATATATAAAAATGTAGGTTTTGAAATATGGAAATGATAAAGCACTTCCAAGAACAAATAGGGGGGAGGGGAAGGAAATTAAACTAGGTATGTGTGAATAAGAGAAATATGCTTGCGTTCAAGACAGGATTTCATTATCGATAGTAAAATGCAACAATCACAAAAAAAATGGACATGTACAAAGTGATCCTAAGGACCTGACCAAATTACAGACATAATTAACAACACTATAGTAGACATCACATACTATGGAATCCATTGAAGATCTGAACACAGTCAGCAGCTGCATAACAGCAAAGGCTTGAGCTGTGCACCCAAAGTGACTATTCAAAATAATCCATGCTGACAGCTGGATTTTAGTAGATCAATCACTGGTTTCTAACCAATTGATCAATTTCAACATGTAAATTTACATTAAACCAAGCTCTCAATTTACATTCCATTTTAAGAGATTGAAGGAAATGTAAAACCTTTTTCTAAACAAAAACTACAATGCGTTTTAGAGGGAATGGCCTATAATCTTGTTACACAGCCATCTATTATTCCTCCTTTACCAATTACAATCACACACTAATGTCAAAATAGCTTCAAAATAAAGGAAGAGTTACCCGTACCTCCCAGAATCATCCAGTGCAATTTTGACCCCCCACTCCTTAAAAGTGGCCCCTGTTCATTAACATACTAAACATTTAGTTGATTAATCTATTAATTAAACAAGCTACTTAATCATTAATCAATGCAATCCAAAGTATGTGTGCATTGGATAGTACTGTAAGGCTTGATGCTCGATAAAAACCGGAAGGGTACAGAGCAAATTGCTACAAGATTGAGACTTCTTGTCCTAGCTATTAAATATTCTGCATTTGTTTAAAGGTAGAAGCAGAATAAATATTCTATGAATTTCTAGGAAACTTTAAAACCAGCTGATTCACAACATCATATGGTGCACGTTCCTGATGTGCAATTGCCTTTTGTGGTCTGAGAGAGGTAATGTACCTTTAGCTGGTGGAGTCACCTTCTTCGGAACTGGAACAGGGACTTTCTCTTCTAGCACAGCTTTCTTTTGCACAGCTGGCACTTTAAAGACATTATTTATTTTCAGGTGATTTGAATCACTCAAAGACAACAACTATACAATCAAGTACAAAGACATACCAGATGTAAGTCAAAAGGGAAATGGACACTAACATACACTAACAAGCATACGGACAGAGGCTGGGATCCTAAGAGCTACTTTAAGTGTGCCCATTGTTCTGGTCATGCCCACTGGGACTGTTTGCCACTTTTTTGGGTTGAAAAATAGATCCCAATGCCATTGCACCAGCTGACTTTTAAAGTGCTCTCAGTTTCAAAGGTAATTTGCTATATGTCCTAGTGGACTGGTATTTGAGAAACAGACATCTACAGCCCCGTGGATATATAAAACTGGCTTCTTAGATTACCAGACACTATTAAAAGACAGACATTTTCTGTAAAGTTTATAACTAAAAGACAGACATGTTCTGTAAAGTTTATAACTCGATGTACCTTTTTTGGGTGGAGCTTCCTTCCTTTCGGTTACAGATACTTTTTCTTCAGTGATTATTTTTTTCTTCTGTATTTCAGTCACTTTAAAAAACAATAATTGTAAGGATATTGCCATGTGAAAAAAAATTCAGCATGGGATTTTATCTAAAATAGCTAGGAATATGTGGGGTTTTTTTTAACCACATACATGACACATATATGAGACAGTAGCACTGACAACACTATTGGCAGGAGATTAGAAGAATGACCGAGATGCGGTGATAACCCCTCAAGATAGTATTGCCCCTTCAGTACAAATAGATCCCATGTGAAACTGACCAACAAAAAGATACAACACTATATGGACAGAATAGATTACTGAGAAGAGTTTTTCCTGTTTACCTTTGGTTGGTGGAGGTTCTTTTACTTTAGGAGGTGGTGCCCGTTCTTCAGGAGGAACTTTCTTGACCACTTAAAAAATCACAGAATTTTATAATGCTGGAGTGATTTCAGTATCACCGGGGCGGGGGGGGGGGGGGCACACGGAAGACTAATGACACACACATTTCACCTAGCAAACATACAACTAGATGGTTTAGACAGGTATCAGGAACAACAAGTAACTGTTGCACAAAAGAGATTAATTTCAGCTCATTTATTTTCTCCACCGAAGATTAGATAATAGAAAGCAGAAAAATCTCTGTTTCCTAACTGTTAGGAAGTAGTTTATGTATGTACCTTTGGCAGGGGGAGCTTCCACTTTTTTTGGAACAGGAACTTTCTTTTCTGGTTCAGGTCTTTTCCGTACCTCAGGCACTTCAGGAAGAACGGTAAAGAATATGTAATGTTTTTTGTGTACTTTGTGTGGAATATTAAATACGTCCATTCAAACGGTAATGGAAACAAAGAGATGGTAAAAAAAGAATTGCTTAACACAAAATATAGTTCTAGTGTTTGGAGTTTAACTTCAAACGTGACGTATGTATATGCATCAATGTAATAAGACATAATAACTTGTATACATACGCAAATACAAAAATCTGAACTAGAAGGGAGACAGCTATCAAATGTTTATACTGAAGAGTTGATGATCTACCTTTAGGGGGTGGCACTTCCTCAGGAATAGTAACGTGCACCGTCTCCTCAATGTAGTAGGCCTCTTCTGTTAAAGATAGTGTTAAGAATGTACAATTGAAACAGTTGGTATAAGAATGTGGTACTACCAGCAGAACAAGAAAGCCAATATTTATTAGAGATGCAGAGATGCTCACAAAAATGACATGACTTGCACATAAATTTTGGCTTAGGACCACTTCAGATGTTGACAAGCTCAGTAAATGCTTACACATGGTGACACCGTATGATCTTGGAAGCATAAGCATTCAAGTCAATAGGTTTAGACTGGAGTAACTCTGAATATAATTGTATCGTTAATACATCTATCTGTCTTTAAGAGAGGCAGTTATTACCTCAGTGGCTTTAAGACATTCACAGTACAGGGTGTGGGTTGGATGCAGTGATACTTGAATAGAAATGCAAACCCACCTAGCACAAAATAGATGAAGACTGGTAGCCATGTGAGTCTGTCTGTAGCAGTAGAAAAGAGTCCAGTAGCGCCTTAAAGACTAACAAAATCTGTGGTAGAGCAATGGTAGAGCAGTGACTCGTGAAAGCTCATACCCTAAAAACAAATGTTAGTCTTTAAAGTGCTACTGGACTCTTTTCTACCACTTAGCACAGCTCCCCTTGCACAAGCAGTCATGCTAGACATACTGAAGTCCCTGCAATTACTTGCACACCTTCAGCAAATGGAAATGAAAACTGGGATACAATAGCTGCCACTGTGGGATTTTTAGTACATTTCTGTTTGCCCCGGGGCTCTCGTGCATGTGGAATTCTTGCACTTTATCCAGTCCTGTGTTTTAGAAGGTCTTCAGGCTATCCCAGCTAAGCCAACCAAATAAGAACTAGAAAACGTGGAAGGATACAGAGGCAAAGCAGTCTTCGAATGGAGTAACTCTGCGTAGGACTGCACTGTTACTCTGCTGTTTAGATTAAGCTATGCAATTATTTATGATGTAAATCATATCACAAGTAGCAGATGATGCCTTCAGAAAGGCATGGAATTTACGTGCAAGTCACTGTAATGAAGGAATTATGGGAACTGCATGGTGTGTGTTTGTATGTGTGTAAATTGCCCCAGCAAGTGGCTTTCAAGGCAAGTGAGAAGGAGAGGTGGTTTACCATTTCCTTCCTCTGCAAAGTCTTCCTTGGAGGTCTCCCTTCCATGTACCAACCCTCCTTAGCTTCCAAAATCTGATGAGATTGAGCCACACCATGTTGCCTTTCCTCTGTGGGTATTCCTTATTACACTAACCCTATTTGACTCTGCTGTAGTAGCATACCTGAAATCTCTTCTTCTTGTTCATAGGAAATCTCTTCTTCCTGCTCATAGGAAATGGAAACTTCTTCTTCCACCTCTTCTTCTTCTTCTTCCACTTCTTCAGTCCATCTTTCCACTGTTGGTATTTCAAAGATGGGTTTTTAAAAATGATTTATTCTTACTATTGCTGTGAGATGTGGTTTTAGCTCTTATAGCCATTTTAATCAAGTTTATGGTTGCTACAGACATGCAGACATAGCACAGAGAACTGGATTGCATACACTTAAAAGACATACACATATAAAATGCTTAGTGAATGCTGCAAATCTGGGTGATGTCAGAACTTTTTCAGTGCAACTACCAAGTAAGAAGATCCTCCTGTAAAATTATTAACCGTGCCATCCAAAGCAGAGTTACACCTGTCTAAGGCCAATGAAGTCCAAGGGCTCAGAAGGATATAACTCTGCTTAGGATGGCACTTTTCATCTGGGTTAGGTACAGTAATACTATCTGGCCTTTCCCCCTGAACTGTGTAATGCTACATTACTGCTATGTAATGACTCAAATATGGGCTGGTTTTCCCTCTAGAAAAGAGGGGAAGGACTTTCATTGGGGGGGGGGGACAAGTTGTAGTGCACTGGATAGAACCCTTGCATTTGGTGTGATGGTTAAATGCATGGACTCTAATCTGGGAGAACCGGGTCTGATTCCCCACTCCTCCACTTGCACATGGATGGATGGAGGACCTTGGGCAAGCCGTAGTTCTGGCACAGCTGTTCTTGAAAAAAGAGCAGTCTCTGTCAGAGCTCTCTCAGCCCCACCTACCTCACAGGGTGTCTGTTGTGGGGAGGGGAAGGGAAAGGCGTTTGTAAGCCACTCTGAGACTCCCTTGGGTAGTGAAGGGCGGGGTATAAATCCAATCTCCTCTTCCTCCTCCTCCTCCTCCTCTTCTTCTTCCATTGCTTTCTCCTAGCTTAAATAATTTTGACTGCTTTATACAGATCACAGGAGGAGGAACTCATATAGATTTGTTCCTTCCTTCCTTCCTTCCTTCCTTCCTTCCTTTCCTTTCCTTTCCTTTCCTTTCCTTTCCTTTTTGTATTTGTTTGTGTGTGTGTATGTGCTTGTGTCTGCACCTGGAAGTCATGTTGACTTCTGGTGACTGACCCCTACTGAGGGCGTGGAGGATATTCTGAGGTGGCTGAATGAAGCCTGCCCCCACCTCCTGCCTCTGGTATTCCAAGGAAGTCTCCCATCCAAGTACTTGCCAGAGTGGGCCATGCTTAGCTTCTGAGATCTGATAAGATCAGGGCCATATGGACTGGTTTCTTTATTTCTGACCCACTTCACTTTTCCAGTGCTGAAATCTCAAAGAGGTTAAGCAAAGAAAAAAAAATACTGGCATGGAAAGGGCTTTTGCTCTTGGCCTGCTTCTTGCAAAGTGGCTAGATTCTAATAGTGCTGAGACGGAAGCAGCAAGGTGGCACTTGGAACAGGCAGGCCAGTGGTAGAGGCCTCCATCTCTTTGGTTCTCCTGCTGAGCTGCTGAGTGGAATCAAATGTTTGCTGCTTGTGCAAAGCAGTGGGCTGGCTTGTGTCGAGAGGAGAATCGTGTATGTATTTATGGCAAAGTATGTCTGTTGCACTGTGCATTTGGTTAGGTGCTGTTTTAATTTGTCTCTGTTATCTCTTCTGCTGCACAGAACCATATATTGCCTTTGGCTACTCTAAGGTGAAACAGGCACTGCTACTCTGCCAACTGCTACCATTTTGATTTGTATGTTTTAATTTCTTAGCCGCCTTGGTGGCCCTATGAGGGCAGAAAGGCAAGGTAAAAAATTGCTCTTGCTCTTAAAAATAAATAAGCTGACAGAAGCAGAGGAAGGCAACCAAGGCCTGCCTCCATTTGCCATCTGGCTGTTGACTTTCCTGGCACTACTCCCACCTGATCATAGCCAAAAAGTCCACGAAGCAATAACTTCCAATACTCAGCAGTTGGAACTATCAGAAATTGTAGCTTTTTTATTGTAAAAATGATGGCTATAATCCTTGCATCTTGGCTATACTTCTTGGCTACACAGCCTAGTTCTGCAGCATGTTCTGTAACCTCAAATAAGGGCCAAATGAGATATTACATCTTTAAAGAGTCAGGTCCTTGTTCCCCGGGCTGGATTCGCTCTCTCCACAGCTACACAGTAGTTGCAGGGAATGTCTTTTTAAAAAGGAGGGACAACCTGATTCAGCTCGGAATTGTGGTATGGGGGGGCAAGGGGGCCTTCTGCCCTACCCCGTGCTGTTTTCTGTAGCCGAAACAGTGCTCAGGGGGAGTTATTTCCCCCCTTTCTGCAGCTGTACATGATTTACATCTTAAGTTTTTAACGGAGCTTGAGAAAAGACATTTTCTCTGAGGATCTTCCTAGCGTGTTAAATGTTTCAGCATGTAAAGTGCTCTAGTACACTCACAAACACACGTAAACATATCTGTCAATATTCTTGTTAAGAGGAAGTAACGAAGACCAGAATATGTCAATATTCTCGTTAACAGGAAGCAGGGAGGACCAGTATAGGCAATTATTTTATGACAACTAAATGCTTCTCAATGGGGTTATGTTTCTCACAGTCGCAATCATTTGCAATATACCTTCAGGAGAAGGAGTTTCCACTCTTTTAGAGATGGCAATAGATACTTTTTCTTCAGAAACAAACATTTTCTCTTCTAAAACAGCTCTCTTAGGCACCTCAGGCACTTTGAAAGACATTAAACGCATTATGATTTAATTGGGACATGTAGAATCCTGATGGCTAAAGATACTGTTGTGAAGACGATTATCTGAGCGACACAATTCAAAAGTGCAAAAGAGACGAGTACATTACAGAAAGCTCTTCAATGCGCAACGTACAAAGTAAAGCTGATATAAGTACTAAAACAAAACAAAACAAAGATATCCAATCGTTATGTGAATGTCTTGGACAGTCACTAGCAACATGAAAGTAGTACAAAAAATGTAACAGCTGATGGGCTAAAAGAGAATGCCTAAAGCTCTTTTAGGCAAGACAAGACTTGCATACCTCTTGCTGGAGGAGGTGCCACTTTTTTGGGAACAGCAACAGGTAATTTTTCTTCAGGGACAACTTTCTTCGGTACCTCAGGCACTTCAAAGAGATTGTTTAGTTTTAGAATTTCCAAAGTGACAAGAATGGAAAACAAAAGTACAAACTTAAAATTTTAAAGACGTGGTAATAGAAGAGACATACGGAACATAACAAAGGCTCTATAGCTGTAACACGTGCATTTTTGTTTTAAAAGGATAGGATACCTTTAGCGGGGGGTGCCTCTTCTCTTTTGCGTAGGCGGGGTACTTTTTCTTCAGGAACAACTTTCTTAGGTGGCTCTGGCACTTAATAATTGCAAAAGAAGCATATCAAAGAATGTACACAGACAAAACGTAACTATGTCTGATATAGCCAACACTCATAAACAAACATATGTGCCACATAAGACTCAAATTAAGTGTGGCTGGCTTGAATCAACACACATATAATAAAGAGGAAAATACACACAGAGAGAAACAAAGAAAAGACTAAGAATGTTTTCAGAACTATCCGGATCTGAACTTTGTACCTTTGGCTGGGGGAGGCTCCTTTTTCTTGGGGACAGCAACTGGGACTTTCTCTTCGGGAACTGCTTTCTTAGGGACTTCAGGTACTTTAAAAACATCAAATGTGAGAGTACTGAGATGTAGTAGCCATAACAAGATAACGAAGAATTCTTTGAGTTGAGACACCACTAAAGTGCATCCCATACTTTGAACCAAATAGAAACGAATACTTAGAAATAGCAGTGCAGCGATAGAACTATGATCTTTTTAATGCATCTACTAGAATGTTCCGACTGCAGTTTTGTTTACAAAAATGCTATTTAGCTATATGCACTCTTAAGGAAAACAACAGGAACACCACAAAAAACACAAATACGATTAAAGACTCTCAGATCAGTTCACAAGTGCCATATAAATGACATTTTAACCAACAAGATTGTTTAAAGATTGCTGATTTGCTAAAATATCCTACCTTTGGCAGGCGGTTCCACTTTTTTAGGAACTGGAACAGGTACTTCTTCAGGGACTGGTTTTTTAGGTACTTCTGGCACTTTAAAGATATTAAAAGTGATTTTGCATAAAAGATTCTGACAATTCACTGGACAAACCAACAACCTATCAATGATTTCACATGCTTAATGTGATCACACAGAAACATGAAAGATAAAGTGGGGGCCCCAGGAGCAATATCCCAGCCCAGCTCACAAAAATGTGAGATTCTCTGCAACCACTGGTCCTGATATGCATGTATATACATGCGAAAAACAGTAATAGCTCCTGTACCTTTTTTGCAGTTGATTGTTTAAGTGCTACTGCCTCTTTAAGAAATAACCAAGCGACACTCTGGGAAAGGGGAGGGAGCAGACTCTACTACTGAAGTGACTTTGTTTCTGAAGATATCATAGGTTGTGTTTGGTGTGTTTCCAAGTAATAGAAGTTGATGTTTCCTACATTGCTTGACTTCCCCCCTGACTGGTGTGTAGCATAAACAGGTTTCCCATACACCAGGCCCAAGTAAGACAACTACATACACCAATTACATAAATGTTGGGTAAACATGACTACTTCTGGACATAACAAAAACAGAACATAAGAAGAGCCTTGAAGGATTGATTCAAAGGTCAATCCGGTCCACCATCCTATGATCCCCCACTGCTACCCCACCAAGAGCTGGTTTTCACTGGCATGTATAAGTTCTGTTATAGACATCTCTATGAATTTATCTAATCCCCATTAAATATATACATATAGGGGCAAATATTCTTTTTTTGGTAGCTCTGATTTCAAATTATGTACCTTTAGCTGGTGGGGCCGCTTCTTTCTTGGGAACAGCAACAGGCTTTCTTTCTTCAGGAGCAGGTTTCTTAGGTACTTCTGGCACTTTAGCATTGTTTTAAAAAAAGGAGTTTTATTACTTTGTACTCTTATTCTGAATTGGATATTAAAAGATTCCACACAGTACAAAGAAGTAGAAAATGGGGTGGTGGTGGTGGAGAGACAGATGAAAGCATTATACTAATTTTTCAGCATTTATAGATGCAGCACAGCAATTATTGACACAGTGGCATCATTCATACATTGATCTGATCTCAATGACCCCAACACATAGAGTTATGTGTCAGTTAAAGCCTTGACTGGTAAATGCTACACTTAATATTTAGACATAACAACAATCACATCATGCACACAGATGATACTCTCTAATGGTGTTATAAACCAAAACTTAGCAGACAATTTTCTACTTCATTGTGATACACACAAACATATTAAAGACAACAAAGCCACATTAAGTAAAACATGTATATGTGTTTAAAGAATGACAGAATTAAGATAAGCAAGATGAATGGATCTTGCTATTCTTCTGACAATTGATGTACCTTTAGCTGGTGGAGCCTCCACTTTGGCAGGAGGAGCAGGTTTTTTCTCTTCAGGGACCCGTTTCTTCGGTACTTCCGGCACTTTAAAGGTACACAGGTAATGTAAGTTTAGAAAGGCACTAAGAGACCAAATCCTTTACATGAAGACAATACTCAATGTATCAACATGGATTTCAAAACATTCAAATGTTTTATGTGTTGCACTGGTTTTATTAATGGCCAGTTAGACCAATGTGGCATCAAATATATGATTAACATGGTGGTTGTTAGTGGTAAAGCCATGTCTCTGTTACAGTAGCAGTCACATTTTTGGGGGTGGTATTCTAGTTGTTTTGAAGAGGTGGCACATAGAAGGTCTGGCAAAAGGTGTATTATTTTGTAGATATTCACCTTTAGTGGGCGGAGCCTCCACTTTTTTGGGAACAGCCACTGGAACTTTTTCTTCTACTCTCTTACGCACCTCAGGAACTTAAAAGATATTAACGTGAGTTTATCAGATAATTGTAGCAGTCAGAGTACTTTTATACCATCTTCACGCTATGCAAACACAGAGACATTTAGAAACCAGACCAACATGAAGATACATTAAGAACTGTACAAATCCAGCATGCCGTGGCTAAGAGTTTAACCTTATGAGTATTAAAATAATTTGATATGTGTTTGTCTACCTTTAGCTGGTGGAACCTCAGGAACTTCAGGATAGACCCTTTCTTCTTCATATTCTTCTGGTTCTTTAAAGAGAATTGTAAGATTTCTTTTTAAAAATTGTATTTACACTGCATTCTAGATAATACTGAAATGGTGCATGTAAACATAAAGACATCGATGTGATAGACCAGGAGCAGATTCCACAAGGGATTACAATAACAACAGAGACTGAACAGGTTTAGGTGGAGTCACGTATTATGGAAGAATAGTAAAGTGATTTGAAACATAAGTGAATCTACCTTCAATCCGTGGAGCTTCAGGAAATTCCTCATAGTATTCTTCTTCATACTCTTCTGGTTCTTTAAACAGAATTGTAAGATTGAAATGTTATATTTCTACTGTATTGTAGACTAATACTGAAACTGTGCATAAATAACAACTAATAAATGCAACAGGAAAGAACTACGTATTATGCCCTAATCTAGAGATGACCATGTGCTCTGGTGTGCTCATAGAGTTCTTGTGCTTGGATAATGATCCATGCATTTCAAGAAAGGAGCCGATCCTCATGTCAAAGAAATGCTTACTTCTATTTCTCCCAGTACAAAGAGTGTGTGGGAGGGAGTTACATGTACGTAGTTATCTCCTATGCCCACAAGAAGTCAACTAATCAGAGCAAAGGAAAGGAAAGATTTGTCACACAAACCAAGAATACCAAGGAGTAAAAAGAAAGGAAAGAAGTTTTTGGTAGGTACCTGTAACATATGAATATTCCTCTTCTCTGTGATAAGAAACAGAGACCTTTTCTTCTGAAATAGTCCATTTTTGTTCTGTTGGCACTTTAAAAGTAAGAGTTCACTTTAGTACTTTTGGATTTAAAAATCAGCAGACAACAAATTTATGTTCATGGAACCAATGTGTGGAACCACCTAGCGCAACGTATACTGTATGAAGCACGAAGAGCTAAAATTACAGTACTTGGACAGATACATCATGGCAATACATTGAAATAAAATCATAATAGATGGAGAAAGAATACCGTTTCTTCATACACCTTAAGTTAGTGCATTTATACATTTATTTGTGGAAAGCTTAGAGGGAGAACACACAAAATCCCTGTTTCTAAAGAACTGCAGAGATAATAAGACCACGTGAGAAGAAGAGTTGGATTTATACCCTGCCCTTCACTCAGAGTCTCAGAGCAGTTTACAATCACCTTCCCTTCCTCTTCCCAAAACAGACACCTATGAGGTAGGTGGGGCTGAGAGAGCTCTGAGAGAACTGCTCTTGAGAGAGAGCTCTGAGAGAACTGTGACTGACCCAAGGTCCACCAGCTGGCTTCCCACTACACCAAACTGGATCTCAGTTTCTCAGTTGCACAATGATTTGCAATGTGTGTGCGCATATGTGTGTGCAGTCTAAGAAACATAAAACGTGGAGAAGACTAATAAACTCAATACAGGGAATTCACCAAAATCCAAGATTATTTCTTTATGTACTAGTCTTCCCTGTACAAGTGCAGCACCTACTCAAGGAGAGATCGCCTTAAAGCTTAACAGAACCCTGTTCTTTATCTTCTCTGTTGTGGGCACATTCATACTGCAAGGAATGTGACCTACTCTCCACAATGGCCTGTAGAACTGCATACCCACATGATCATGTATGTCTGCACATAAAAAAGAGGGGAAACAGGGCTTTGTTAAACTCTGGGGATGCTTCCACTAATGGGTGCTATGCCTGGATGCAGAATGACCATGTTGTTCAGTATTTTATAATGGGAATAACACAGGTCTAATATGTCATACACTAATGGGTAGAAGAGAAGAGTAACCAAGAAGGGCAACACAGAATAAACTTGAATATTCACATTTGCTCACGCACAAATACATACACAGTTTGGTACATATAAAGGGTGAAAAAGTACATTTCGTACCTCTCCTTTCTAAAATTTCCTCCTGGACCATTGCCCGTGTGGGTTTTTGTGGTGGAGTTTCTGGTACTTAAAATATATACATAAAAATAGTTAATTTCAAACAGAAGGAAGACACCAACATGAGAATGAATAATAATGACATTTAGAAAGACAGAAAGACCCAGCATGAGACATTTTTCACTTCACAAATTTGGAAACATGACAAGGGACATAAAAACAACTACTTAGGGGCTTCCAAAAGGGAAAAGAATATAAGCATCATGCAGAAAAGAAAGAAAGAATAGATAATTAAAGAGATTATATAAAAGTTGACATCTGTCTTAGTATGTTTTTTGAAGGGAGTGCAGTGGACTTCATTCTAGCATTGCGTGAAATTCCAAGCCTATTACTTATTCTTACAAAAGCTTTGAAGCATGGTGAATGAGAGTTTAGTATGGGCAGACCACCAGGATATCCTTGCTGATGGCAAAATTTTCCATTTAATAATACAGTTCATAAGAAATGCTTTCGCCAATCCATTAGCTGTTAGTTATCATGCTTTGTATGCTTAGACTAAGACTTTCCCAGTGTCTTGGACTAATCCCTCAATGCGTTTAATGTTCAGCTGTACAACTTTACGTTTCCCACTGTGAGCCCTTGAGACAGAGCAGGCTATATATATTTAAATAAATACATAAATGAAACATGCAATCATGTGTATTACTTTTCCCCTTAAATATCAAATAAATTGTTCTTTCATCGTGATTACAAGGTGGGCGTTTAGAATTATGGACATTAATTTCCTCCATCTTGATGGCTTCTTTGATTTTAAATGAAAACGAGCATATTGCTAATGTCGTTCACTGTTAAGCCCATGGAAATTATATCAGGTTTAATCAAAGATGTCCTCCTGCTTACAGAAGAGCATCTTGGGAACCAGCTGTATGGTTTTGAGCTACGCTGTTATTGTTGGTTATACCTCTAGCGGTCCGTTTGAGTTTTTCTTCTTCCAGTCTCCGGGCCGTTCTTTCAACATCTTCAGTTATAGGTTTTCGAGTGACTGCAAGGGATTTAAGATATTTCACACTACTGTGGGATGATTAATCTAAACACAAGTTATACATTGTCAGGCTGTTTACCATATAATGAGATTTTGACTTTTTAAAAACCATGTTGGATGTCCCTCTTAAGTGTGAATTTTCTGTCCCTGGAATTTCTGTGATCTATCCCCTTAACCAGCTCATGCTGCATTCCTTTGAATCCTTTTGCAGAAGGGGACTAGGAAGAGATGGTGTTAAAGCACAGTCTTTTGAGTTCCTCTGTGCAAGGGTGGGAAAATTTAGCACACTAAAATGAATAGTGAACCGTCTAATGACTGAGACAAAGCAGAGTTTGATTTCAGGTGTTAAGCTTACCGTCCGGATTAAGTCAAGCAAAGAAAGGTGCATCATTATATGACTTTTGATACCAAAATTCTAAAAGTCTACCTTTTTTCTCCACAGTGACTTCTTTCTTTTCTTCCTTTTTAGCTGCAATCGCTGGTGGTTTACGTTCTGGTACCGGCTTTCTGGGCACCGGAACCACTGTAATAAATACAATATTGATATTAGGGAGTATGTAGAGGTATGCCTTTACTGCAGTGCACACCAAATTTGTACTCAGACTCATAGGCGTCAACTACGGGGGGGCTCGAGGGCTCGAGCCACCACTGAAATTTCCCGAGGGGGACTGAGCCCCCCCGGGAAAATGGTGCGCCCTCCGCCATGCCTCCCTCGGTCCTGCCTAGGGCTGCCACTGTCTCTCTCTCCCCCCCGCCTGGCCACTCCGACCCTCCCTCCGTCCGTCCAGGGGCCAGCTAAGCAAATGCCCAGCTAGCCCCTGGATGGACAGAGGGAGGGATGGAAGCAGGAGCGGTCACATGGGGGGGGGGGAGAGGCAGCGGCGGCATGGTCCCAGCGGGCGTGTGCGCAAAGTGTGCATGCATGGAAGAGCCCCCGCCCCCCAGGAGTTTTTAAACTCTATGCCCCTGCTCACACTAGTCCAGTGGTTGGTGATACAGATGATATCCCGACTAGAATTTCCTCAAGCACAAGGTGTGCATGTGTGATTTTTGCTGCCAAATGGCCCTCTCACAGCAGCCCCAAATGCCCTCTGAAATGCTGCTCCTGGGAAATGGAGACCCCTCCCCACCCCGACAGCAATAGCTTTGGGAGGAATCAGAGGTCTCTAATGGCAGTGGGGTACTGGTGAAAATTGTCCCTCCTAGGTGGGATCTAAGCCATCATCTGTTTATTGACATTTGTTCTTTCTCAAAGTATTTTAGAACGAAGTAAGATGTTGAAAATAGTGGTCTGCATTCTACTTTTGTACCCTTTCTATTTTTGTAGATGGCCATGTGCAAATGGGACTAGATTTCCAGACTGACGCAGGAGGCTTGGGTTAAGAGGTTAGATCCCAAGGTCTGTGGGTATAAAGAATGTTTGTTTGGATACCGGTTTGGAATGTTTGGTTGGATACCTGTCAGTATGCATGGATCACAATTCTCCATACTCAAACAAGAACCACATAACTGTATTATCAGAACAGCATAGAGTTTGGCACAGAGGACCTCTGCAAGAAGGGGGAAATCAGTCAAAACTGCTCCTACCCCATATGCCTAAAAGTGCCTAATAGGCATAGCATAACCCATATTGAAAACAAATTTAGGCAGTATGTAGGTAGATTTTAAGAACACGTTGAACCATGACAGAGTTTTGTAAGAGACTAGATCAACATGTATAATAAGGATTTTAAAAAAACAGTGGACCTTTTCCAACCAGAAAGATCACTAAAACAAGAGACCAGGTGAATTTCCTACAGGAAAAAGGAACAAAGGAAAAAAGAAAGAAGGAGAGATGGAAATAAATTCATATGGAAACTTAAAACCCCTCAAACAATACCTTTTTCCTCATAAATCTTTTCTTCGTAAGTTACTTGTCTTTCCCCATAAGTTTCATCCCATTCCTCTTCCCCTTCATCATAACCTTCTGTTCTTTCATAATATTCATGTTGTTCTCCATAATCCTCTTCCCATTCTTCATAAGCTTCTCTTCGAACCTCATAGATCTCTTCTTTCTTCTCATAAACTTCTTCCTTCTTTTTAGCTACAGCAGTTACTTTGACCTCTTGAGGTTTCTTGGCGGGAACTTTTGATGAAAAATAACATTGCATGAACATTTGAAATCTGCAGAACAATTCACTGACTACATGCATAAGGAAATACCTTGGCTCTGAAAGAGCCCAGCAGAGTAGTTTTTGCTCTGGAGCTTTCAGTATTATTAAAATTACAGCAACATTGTTGGTATAAACAGAAATAGTATTTATGCCTTGCTGAGAGATGGAAAAACTAGTCGAAAGTTATCTGCTCTATGGAAACATACACAGCCCCTTGTGTTTTAGTTTGGCTTTTTAATAAACTAATAATTTTAGTGGATAATTCGTTCAAAGGGAAATCACAATGCTGGCTCATCAGCAACTATCTCAGAAAATATATGTTGGAAGAAAAGAGTTCAAACTAGTATTATCAGGATAGGCCAGTAAAGAAACTGAAAGAAATTATAGGATGAGAAATTAAGTTAGGATGATTGAAGGGGAAAATGAAGAATTACACCCACAGAATGGTAACAGAGAAGGTGTTAAAAGGCTAATTTTTCTCACAACAGATTATTTTCTAAGGGTGTTTATGCAGCACGTTACCTTTTGCTGGAATAATTTCCTGTACTTTTGGGACTGGGACAGGGGCAGGAGGTGGGGGTTCTGGTTTCTTCACCACTTCTGAAACATTTAGAAACATGTCTGATGAGCAGCCTGATCTACCACTGTGCTATTCTGTAGTGCTTGAATTTCAGTCCATCTAAGTCTCCATTAACATCAGTGGGATGAAACTGCAAGCCCTAACCCTCACCGAGCCCGTGATGGTGAGGGGGGGCTGATTTGCCTCTGGGAAGCAGGGCAGAGACAACGCCGGTGCTGTGCTTTGCACAGCGCATGCAGGGGGCAGAGCCATCCCCTTCCAGGCTGGCTCCTGCCCTCTGCTCAGCAACATCAGTTGGATGAAATTAGATTTACTTGTTCGTGGAAAAGATTGCCCTGACCTGGATGGCACAAGCCGTTCCAATCTCATCAGATCTCGGAAGCTAAGTTGGGTTGGCCCTTGTTAGTATTTGGATGGGAGACCATCCAAGGGAGTCTAGGGTCGCTATGCAGAGGCAGGCAATGGCAAACTACCTCTGAATGTCTCTTGCCTGGAAAACCCTACAGGGTCGCCATAAGTCAGCTGTGACTTGACAACACTTTCCACCACCAGAAAAGGTGATTCGCATTCTGCCTCTGTATCAAGGGCACATGCAATTCTTTTCAACATTTTAAGAGAAATATGAGAGGCACAAAAATGTTCAGCACATCTTGCTAAACATTGGTTGGATCCAGCCAACTTTTCGGCTTGTGAAAGAGGAAAGACGGGTCCCTCTAGGGATCACAGAACCTGCACAGACAAAAGCCAGGTGGGATGGGAGTTGTAGCAAGAAGAAGAACTGGATGAGACTGAGTGAAAAAGCTGGCGGGATCCAATTCTACATGTCCTATTGAACAAACTGCAACAATCCAATTAATTTAAACTGGAGTAGACTTAGTCCCAAAGACACAATGGAAGAAAGTCCATGAAAGAGCCCAGACATTGACCATAATGAAAATGAAACAAATGTCATCAACAGTAAGACCACTGAAACCAATGAGCTTAGATTGGAATAAATCTGCAAAGGACTGCACTGGAAATCTATCTGCAAACTATATGACAGAACAATGGCTGGTACATTACCTGGGAACTTAAATCACACTGATTTCAGTGTATGTCAGATATGTCCAAGGGCCAGTTCAGTCTATGTATTTCTCTACTTGATTGTTTGTGGAAGTACACAGCTAAGTGGAGAACACATAAAGGTGCCTATGCTAAGTTAAACCACCAATCTATCAAGGCCCATATTGTCTACTCTAACTGGCAGCAGTTCTTTAGGGTCCCAGGCAGAGGTCTTTCACATCACAGAGACTGAACCCAGGACCTTCTGCATGCAAACCAGATGCTGTACCACTAAGCCATGCCCCCCCCCCACTCTCAGGTTCTTGTGAACTAAAGCTACAAAGGGAGTGAAACAAAAAGGAGTCTTATGGTATCAGAAAGAGGAACAGATGCATTTTTTAAAGGTTAAAACATTTATGGTGTTTATGTTGCCACAAATCTCTTTTGCTTGTGCTGCTACAGACTAACAAGACTATCCTCGCTAATAAATAAATTAATAAATACTGCCCCTACTCGTCCTTTCCCTGTTGTGGCTCCCACCTTGTGGAATGGCCCCCCGAGGAGGCCAGGAGAGCTCCCATTCTCCTGGCCTTCCACAAACTGTGCAAAACTGAACTATTCAAGAGGTCTTTTCTGCACAGATTATAAGGCTGTACAGCACAAAATGGTTTCACAGACCTATTTGGATAAATGATCAGGATTTGTGGGTTTTTCCTGCTGTACACAGCATATTGTAAACAGGACCCTATTATAAAATTTGAGTCCAGTTGCATCTTTAAGACCAACAAAGGTTCATTCTGGGCATTAAAGCTTATGCCCAGAAGTAAACTTTGTCAGTGTTAAAGATGCCACTGGACTCAAACTTTGTTCTGTTGCTTCAGACCAACACGGCTGCCCACCTGAATGTTGGATCCTATTTTGTAATTTCTGTACCACTTAACATGTCATATTAACTCTGATGCTGTGTTACTGTTCTTTCTGGTGGTTTCCAGTTTTTTTATATCCTAATGCATTAATTATTGAATATCCTGTCTTGCTGGTCGTACTGACTCACTAAGTGTGATCTGACAAGGGAAACAGGTTATCCCCTGTTCTGGATGGGGTTGTACTCCGACTGAAGGAGCAGATTCATAGCTTGAAGGTACTCCTGGATCCAGACCACTTGAAGGATAAACAGGTGGTAGTGGTGGCCAGGGGTGCCTTTCAGCAGCCAACTGTAGTTGCAAGGGCAGCATTTCCTGGGCAGAAAAGATCTTGCCACTGTGGTGCATGCCCTGATATCATGTGGAGCCGCCCTTGCAACTACAGTTGGTACAGAATGCTGTGGCCAGAGTGTTGACTGGAGTGGATCATAGGGACAATATAATTCCAGTCTTGTTCCACCTACACTGCCTTCCAGTTTGCTTCTGGGCTCAATTCAAGGTGCTGATATTGACCTTTAAAATCCTGTACAGCCTGGGACCAACATACCTTAAGGATTGCCTTCTCCCATAGGAACCTAACCACTCACTCCAGTCACCTCGGAGGCCCTGCTTTGGTTGTCCCCACCATCTGAGACTGTGAACCAAGAAAGGGCCTTCTCTGTCATGGCTCCAAAACTTTGGAGCTCCCTCCCCAGGGAGATTTGTTTGTCTTGTTCTACAGGTGTCTTTCACCAGTAGGTGAAGACTTTTTTGTTTCACCTCCCACACCCCAATAATGGTAGTGCCCCTCCTTCTAGAGCTGTGTGTTCGTGTTTTTAATTGAGTTTTATAATTTTAACGGTATTTTTAATTGTTCACGTGTTTTAATGTTTTTACATTTTCCACCTTGTGGACCCTGTCTGAGTGGAAAAGTGGCATTAAAATGTCGGAAATGAATAACTAGCTTGTGGTTTATTGTTTTATCTCTGAGCAAAACAGCCAGGCCTTTGGAGATAGGGAAGCATGTCTGAAGGGTAAATATCAACATTATTGCTGTTACCACTTTAAATTAATTGGATCATACTGAACATAAGAACATAAGAGAAGCCAATGTTGGATCAGACCAATGGCCCATCCAGTCCGTCACACAGTGGCCAAAAATACCAGGTGCCATCAGGTGGTCCACCAGTTGGGTCCAGACACTGGAAGACCTCCCACTGTTGCCCCCACCCCAAGCACCAAGAATACAGAGCATCACTTGCCCCAGAGTTCCTATCTATACCTTGTGGCTAATAGTCACTGATGGACCTCAGCTCCAGTATTTGTTTTAAAACTTAGCCTTATAATGACAGAACAGTACCTTTAGGAGGCACAACTTCCTCTTCAGCTTTTTGAACCACCTTTTTGGGGACCTTTTTCAGAACCGGCTTTTCAATCACTTTTAAAAAGAAATAAGCAAACAAATGGATAAATGCTTTAAGCACACCAAGAAACCCAGAAAGGAAAAGCATACACAAAATCCATTTCATAGGGGTTCAGAACAGCAACATACCTTTTTCTTTCTTCTTTTCTTCTGGCATTGGAATGAAGATAGGAAGAGCAGGGGCTTCTGAAAGAAATATAAGGAATATTTCCATTAAAGTGCATTAATATGGCACAAAATCTCTTCCTGGCCAGCCATAACTCTGCATCGATGTAAATCTTACCTTCAGCTGGAACTTCAATTGGAACTGCAACTCTAGCGTCTGGGATGTCTGAAAAGACAAATGTATTAAGCAGGGCTTTTTTGTAGAAAAAGCCTGCAGGAACTCATTAGCATAATTAGCATAATAGGCCACACCCAACATCAGAAACTCATTAGCGTATTAGGCCACACCCCTGGCTGCGCAACTCATTAGCATGTTAGGCAAGGAGCTGGGAAGCTTGCCTTCCCCCCCGAGCTTCTCCATGCCACTTCAGCATCGCCTTTCTAGTCTACACCTTCCCCTCCAAACCAGATGGCTGGGGAAAGGCGCTGCTGAAGTGCCTGGGATCTATTGCGGAGAGACTCAGAGAAGTGCGGGGGGGGGGGGGGGCTTGGTTAAATGGCCTTTCTCTCCCTCCCCCAGATCAGGGAGGGAAAGAAAGGCATTTTCAATGTGCCTGGGTTCCCTGCCTGCCCTTTTCCAGCTGTAATGTGTCAGCTAGAGAATGGAAGGCAGAGAGAGGCTTTTCCTTGTCAATTTCACTCTCAGCTGACTGGCCGGGAGTGAAATTGACAAGGAAATCCCCAGGGGCTCCCCAAAGGGGAGGGAAAGATGGCATTTTCACATGCCGCCTTTCCCTCTTGTGGGAGGGCAACATGCTCTGTAGCCATGCATGCCAGAAGTTTTGGTTGTAGGTGTGGCACACTCAGGAGCCAGCCGGAACTCCGTTCCTGTGCGTTCCTGCCCAAAAATAGCCCTGGTATTAAGAAAGGAGCAATCATATTATGCTTTCTGACCTGTTTTTTATGATATATAATACAAATTACAGCTTGCCCTGGAAAGGTATACTCCAGACAGCTAACACCTTCTGGTTTAGGCAGCTGGATAATTTATTTTGCCACTCCTGGGAAACTTTGTTTAGTCTGTAATTTTACCAGCTCAGCCTGATTTTGGGATGTTCAAAAACCCTGCCTAAATACAGGTATTTTTCTTTTTGGTATTTTGTGTGTGCGCACACATGCCTGGAAGTCATGGCTGACTTCTGGTGACCGCTACTGGGGTTTGGAGGCAAGGGACCTTCAAAGAGGTGGCTTGCTATTGCCTGCCTCTGCCTCACAGCCCTGGTGTTCCTTGGAGGTCAAGATCTGATGAGATCGGGCTTGCCTGGACTATCCAGGTCAGGGCAATACAGATATTTTCCTTGTGCTGTTCATGACATTAAACAACAGACAGATTATGCTCATTTAACTCAATTATAGTATTAATATAGGGAACCAGGGAGCCAACAGTAGGCTTCTGTACATGGCTCCAGAGTTTTCCACTCACTTTGACACAGACATACACACAAGCCACTTCAGTACTTTGACCCCTCCCCCTGGACCATTCCTGAAAGTCAGGGATACCCTGAACGCTAACAAATGTGATCCAAGGGGTTGCAGCTGGAAGAGAAAATCCCATGCCCTTGTGCTTTAAGAACACATGCAGGACCAGGGCTCATTTCATAGTAGGAGCTCCTTTGCATATTAGGCCACACACCCCTAATGTAGCCAATCCTCCAGGAGCTTACAGAGCTCTTCTTACAGGGGCTACTGTAAGCTCTTGGAGGATTGGATACATCGGGGTATGTGGCCTAATATGCAGAGGAGCTCCTGCTACGAAATGAGCCCTGTGCAGGACTATCTGTATTCCTGTTCCAAATACAAAAATAAAGTTTGCATTCCTATTTTTTTTCTTTACCTGGAGGCTTTACTTCCAGTTTGATTTCTGCAAGAAATAGAAGAAATTAAAATTTTATTGGGAATAAATTTGATTTGAAACACATGTATTTCAGTTTTTTACATATTACTGCATTATTTTTTTTAAAAGGGGGGGAAATAAGCTTTACAGACCTTTAGTCGTCAGGTACAGTTCAGCCGTACTCCTTGCTTCACCTCTTGGCTCAAGACGAGCAATTACAGAATACACACCTGAAGACAGAAAGGCAATTTGGTATCATGTCATTTCTCATACGGTATACCAAACTGTCAGCAAGAGCAAAGGCAACAAAAATTCTTCAGAGTTACCTTCATCATCTGCTGTAACATTGTGGATGGTCATATAATGGCAGCGGCCTTCGCTTCTAAAGCTGTACTTTTGACTCTCCCTCAGTTCCATTTTGCCTTTATACCATGTGACCACTGCGTCATCGAAAGATACCTCACACTCAAAGGTCGCAGACTGGTACTCGCTCACCACAATGTTCTGAATGGTCTTTGTGAACTGAATAGGTTCGGCTGTTTGCGAAACAAAGGGGGAAAAAAGAGACAATAATTAACCTCTTACACTATTTATTTATTTATATCCTGATTTTCTCCCCAATGGGCACCCAGAGTGGATTATGATATCATGCTTCCCTCCTCCATTTTATCCTCATAACAATTCCACTGTGAGTAAACTTCCATGGAGAGGGGAGATTCAAACCTGCATTTTCCAGATCCTAGTTTAATACACCCTGACCACTGTACCACATGAAATACTTTTCTTGCTTATGTAAAACTTGGTATTTATGCATGAATCTGTCCAAAAGCACAAAAAAAAAGAGAATAAATAAATTTGAAGAAAATAACTTTTGGATAATCAGCTCATCTACTAACAAGCTGGATAAAATGCTTTCCAAATAGACACATCAAGCATATTAAGTGGTACACAAACTAAGCCTCCAATAGTGTCTGAATCCATATTTAAGAAGGGGAATAGACAACTTCCTGGATTTCGCAAAACAGCATTTAAAAAAAAAAAGTTCGCTGTATAGTTGATCCAGTATTACAAAGCAGATTTGTTTATTCTTCCAGCCACATTACATTGCCTTCTGCAGCAGCAGATAGCACAAACTGTTGACCCTAAAAGCAGGAAGACTATAGACAGTGGCCTACATCTGACTCAGCACAACTTTGTTCTCTCCCTTCAAGACATCCCTAAAGTGGGCAGCAACCCCAGGGAAAGCCAATAGAACACAAAGGACCAAGCATTAAGTTGATGTTGCTAGTTAGCTGGGGGAGGAGGAGAGAACAGAAAGCTGAGTGTTGATTTTCTTTCCAATGTCAAAATACGGAAAATGGGACAAAACTAAGAAGGATCTGCAGTGTGTGTTGAGCACAGAAAGCTTCATCATCTACTAGAAAATGGATTCAAAACATAAGACGGCTGGTGGAAAGTTTTATGTTAGCTTCAAGAGGAGCTCATTAAGATAACTGGTGCGGAAAAGGACTGTGATTATAGAGAACGTCTCTTCATAAGAATGATGAATGAAGAAGCAAAATAAAGAGGAACTGCTCAACGTAGGCAAAGATCAGTCATAAGGATTTTGAAAGAAGAAACACAAAGAATAAAGTAAGAAGTGCTTGATATTCAAGAGATATCTTAGAAAAAGAGGTTAGACCAGAGTTTACTTCCATCGGAGCATTTTCTTTCATGGTTCTTCCTTTTGCCTTTAAAGTAAAGATCTCTGTGTACCTTCCTATTCATGAAATAAAAGAAATGTGTCTGTATACAAACCTTCAATCGTTAGTTCTGCAGATGTTTCTAGGTGGTCAAACCTGCAGGTATAACGCCCCTGGTCTTCCGTCCTTACATCCTTGATTATGAGCCTGTGCACCTTCTCCGAGACGTCTGTTGAATATCTGCCTCCTATTTTAACGGGCCTTCCATTTCTCAACCATTGGGATTTTGCATTTGGGACAGAGAACTGACAAACAAAAGAGCACGTGTAGCCTTCTTTGAGGGCAGTATCACGCAGAGGTCGTTCAATTGCAGGTTCTGCGAGCAGGTTAAAGTGCAAATTTTAGAAGAAACCGAATAAAGGCAACATCAAACCGTAAGCTACTTTATACACAAGTTTTGCACTTACCAATAACAGTAAGCTTGGCACTGGCAATATGTGGTCCACAGACGATTCTGAAATTTCCCTGATCTTCAAGCTGACAATTCCTGATCTTAAGTATGTGCCGGTCACCATCAATTTTTATTTCATATTTGTTGCTAGCATCCAATTTTTCTGTGCCTTTGTACCAAGAAAGCTTGATTTCGGGATAATTTATCTTAATCTCACATTCAAATACAGCATCTTCATCTGTTAATACCGTCTGGTTTTCAATATCTCTGATCAGAGTAACAGGCTGCAAAATATTATTGATGTGGTTCAGTTATTTCAAAGCACAGATTCTGCTGTTTGATCATATTAATGTCAAGACATGGCATTAGTTTTAAATATATATTGCATTAACTACCTCTGTCTGTGTGAGTCTTTGCTGAATAAACGATACAAGTTCATCAAACTCTTGTTCGTCCCTTCTTGTCCGTTCTGTTACTTCGATCTCCTGTTGAAACAAAGACCATGATACAGCATTAGATAACTTTTAAAATCTTTTCACATATTTCTCTTTACCACACCAACAATCCTTCTTGCATGACTAACAGTGTCATCCTAAACAGAGGCTGAGGACAGCCTGGCAGAGCGGCAGTCCAGACTGCCACATCTGCCTGGAGGAAGCGGGCCGGACGCAACGCGTCCGGTGCTGCGCTCCTCCCGCAGCAGCCAGGCACCACTTAAAAGTGCTGTCCTGCCTGCTGCGTACACGTTCCACCCGCTTCGGCGGGTGTGAACGCGCGCCAGCCGGGGGAGCCATGAGGCGTTCACATGACGACGCCAGAAGCCGCCCGCAGTCTGGATGCTGTGGGCGGCTTCCTTGCGTTGGCGTGTGAACGCCGCGCGGCGGAGGCGATTCCCCCTGCCTTGTTCTGCCGCGTCGCGGAGGTGCAGCAGAACAATCGTCTGTCCTCAGCCAGAGTTACAGCATTCTAACTGCATGTCCTTCAATTGGCTTAGAAGGGCACAACTCTGTTTAGGATGGCACTGATAATTCAGCCTTAATCTGACTTTCATTACTTGCAACATAGCTCAGTTCTACTCCTTCTGAAACTCCAAATATTATCCAAAGGTTACTCCAAAGGGTAACAGAAAGTGGCCCAATAAAAATAACAAGATTGCTCAATTCTCTCTTTAGTATCCCAAAAGACAAATTCTTAATTTATACATTTTATGCATGGATCTGTGATCACATCCTTTGGGGAAAGAACACTGGATAAAATTTGTTTAGCATGAGCGATGTGTCCTGGAATAGCTAGATAGGGCTAATGAGCCAAAAGGGTTCACGGTTTAATGCTGAGAAGAAACTACCCCAGGACTGGAATCTACTGTAAGTCAAGGTTAACATCCAAGTTTCAGATTAGAATATAAATGCTGTAGACAACACTCTAAAAATTGATTTGCTTCAGCATAATACGGAACATAGTTAAAAAGCCCCTCTAAAGCAATAGTTAAAACCCTATTATGGAATCAGTAGTTACCAGTCTATGAGACTCTGCTTCTTGTTCCTGTTTTAGCAATTCAAAGGCTTGAAGGAGGCCTCGGAAATCAGTAATTCCATACATACGAGCATATTTCTCATATTCTTTGGGATCTACATTTTTAAGAAGTTCCATGATATCAATGGCTTTTTCTTCCTCACCTTCCTTCTTCTTGGTAGGAGTCCTATAGAAATAGACAACTTATTTGTTAAAGAAGTATTGTCTCCTCCCCCCCCCCTTTTCGAAACTTTGGTTGAATTTGCATGCAGGTTCCTAGGAATTCTTATCTGGATAAATTAAAAATATATCCAAAAGTGAAAGAGTGCTTTGTGAAGTTTTTACAGAGGATTGGATCCCGCCTAAGCTTTCTGCCAGTGGAAGAGACTTCTAAGAGGAGAAGGGAAGAATGATTTTGGTCAGTTTTTCCCTCCTGTTCCAGCCTGCCGTACCCTCTGAAATCCTCTCCTCAGGGAGTCGGTGAAGCCCAATAATAGCATGTTGGTTATTCCTGGCCCAAAGGATGTTCACTTAGCCTTAACCAGGGCCAGGGAACATGCTCCCACTTGAGATCAGGGCCTTGCGGGACCTATTGCAGTTCTGCAGGGCCTGTAAAACAGAGCTGTTCCACCAGGCTTTCAGTTGAGGCGATGGACACTCAATTAGTTGGTCTCCCTACATAGAAGTTGCCCTGACTATTTGCCCTATGCAGAGTCCTGGTATTATATGAGCTTGGTGTGACTCCTGTTACCACCAGTCTGGCTTAGGGGGGGGGGGGAGTCTGAACTGTTATATTTAATTTGACATCTTGTCATAATGGTCTTGGCTATTTTAAGAATTGATTATATTACCTGGTTTTAATTGTTCATGCACTTGTTGTTACCCACCCTGAGCCCGTTTTGGTGGGATATAAATTTAACTAATAAAATAAAATACATAAAATAAATAGGATATTATTATCAGGCTGACTTGCAAAATCATTTATTTGCTTCATTTGTAGTCTGCCTTTCTCATTGAGACTCAAGGCAAATTACACAAACAGTCAAGCAATATGAACAGAGGTTTAAGTAGTATTCATCATGATCCTAACTATGGCCACTCCTGCACTGTCATTTTTGTCACTTGTTTTTCCCTATTGCTTCAGGGCCCCCCCCCCAATTTGTTTTGCTCTCTCTAGTAGTTCCAGAGGAAGCAAAACACATGTGGAAGGGGGGGACCCAAAGCAATAGGGACAAAAAAGTAAAAAAAAATTACATTTTACATTTACTCAATCTCACATCAAATTCAGAGGATTGGATCCTAGCACTCCTTTTTACATTTTACATTTACCCAATCTCACATCAAATTCAGAGGATTGGATCCTAGCACTCCTTTCCCTTAACTGATAAAGAATTCTTCCAATGGAGCAAGATGATCTCTCCCAGAGGTATATGATCTAACTCAAGGAGAACTTCTCATTAGTAAGTGAGATTAGGATTGCAGCCCAAGGTACATTTTGTAGTCTAGGTACCAAGTTTTGTTTAAAACTTCCTCTCTGCCTCCCTTGTGGAAAGGTTCCAATACTTACTTCTTCAGTTTTGCTCTAAGATCACCTTCAATGATCTCTTGCCTTCTCTCTTCAACCTGTAAGTTGACATTACTTTCAATTTCACCGTGTTTGTTAAAAGCCACACATCTGTACTGTCCAGAATCAGTTTTTGTTGCATCTTTTATTTCCAGCTTGGCTTCCTCTCCTCTCTGCTGGATAATAATACGACCCCCCTGGTTCAGCTGCCTCCATTTTCCTTTCATCCATTTCACATTGGGGATTGGATCACCACCAACTTTAGCAATAAACATTGCTGTGGATTCTGGTGAAGAAAATTTAGTGTAGAAAACAGCAGTCAGAGGTTGAAGGAAGAGAGGTCACCATTTTATGTCAAATGTAACACACACAAGGAAGCTGGGCTTACTTTCGATAATGGTGATACTTTGAGGCTCTGAAACAAAGAAAAGCTTTCCATCGACTGGTGCTTTCTTAGCCACTGGGGCAGCTGCAGGTTTTTCTGGAAAATCAATTGTATGGATTAAAATTTTGGACAGAAAGTGACTATGATAAAGGAAACAGTCACTCGCCAAAACATAGTTATAATTGTCTTGATTGGCTGCATCTACTGTCCTGATTATTATCAGACTCGTTTTGTATGAATTCATTTTATTAAGTAGCATAAAAAGTGTTGTATTTTTATCAGACCATATCAAGTAATACAGAACACTCAATATCAGTTGATCAGCCTACATCGGTTCTATTTAAGGCTGTTTTAGCATACACTTTGTGGTAACATGGTGTCCTGAGACAATACTATGCTGTGGTGCATATGTTGCAAATCATGGCATGTCATGTGCTAATTCAAATTAACAAAAATAAACCACACCAATACGTACAATACATAGGTGAAGCCACCACTAGTTACTTCTACTTTACTACAGAAGTTGAACAGACTAATTCAGCAGTTTTGCATTACCATTAAATTCTCGGGACATTCAGTTTCACAGTACCTTTAATCGTCACTTTTGACTTGCAAGTATCACTTCCAGCCACATTTGAAGCTTTGCACACATACTCTCCAGAATCCATTTTAGTAACAGCCTGGACTTCCAGAAGAGCAATTCCATTGGCAAAGCTAGAACTGCATTTATCAGATGATCTCAGTTCCTTCCCAGCCTTGAGCCACTGGATTTTAATGGGCTGTGATCCCTGGACATGGCAACTGAGTTGCAAGATTTTGCCTTCATCTGTTGTTACTGGTTTAAGAGGTTGATCAAACACTGGTGGCTTCTTAGGTTCTGAAGTAAAGAAGTTAGGTAAGAATTTTTCTCCAGGGACAGATAAGAGCAATATTATGCAATATAGAAGAAGAAGAAGAGATTGGATTTATACCCCGCCCTCCACTCCCCAAGGGAGTCTCAGAGCGGCTTACAAACTCCTTTTCCCTTCCCCTCCCCACAACAGACACCCTGTGAGGTAGGTGGGGCTGAGAGAGCTCTTTCCCAAGCTGTCCTTGAGGGAACAGCTGGTACAGAGCTATGGCTTGCCCAAGGTCATCCAGCCAGGTGCAAGTGGAGGAGTGGGGAATCAAACCCGGTTCTCCCAGATTAGAGTCCGCGCACTTAACCACTACACCAAACTGGCTCTCTACACCAAACTTTTTATATAGACTAACAAAGACTTTCTATTGTCTTGGTATATTACCTGTATAGAAAAACTGGAATTAAGGGGAAAGAAGGTCTTCTATAATTCACTATAAAGGTAAAAAAGGTAAAGGTTTCCCTTGCTCAAAAGCCAGTTGAATTTGACTCTAAGGGGTGGTGCTCATCTCCATTTCCAAGCTGAAGAGACATCGCTGTCCGAAGACATTTCCATGGTCATGTGGCTGGCATGACTAAATGCCGAGGTGCACAGAACGCTGTTACTTTCCCACTGAAGTGGTACCTATTTATCTACTTGCAATTTATTACTTTTGAACTGCTAGGTTGGCAGGAGCTGGGGCCAGAGACAGGAGCTCACTCCATCATGCAGCACTCAGGTCTCAAACTGCTGAACTACCAATCTTCTGGTCTGCGGTTCAGCATCTTAACCACTGAGCAACCACAGCCACAATAATTCACTATACCAGAATGTAATGGTAAAATGTGCAGGCTTTTAGTTCAATATGTAACACTCTTACTTTGCACGAAAAGAGAAAGAATATAAGAACTTTTGAAAGTATTAGCTGTATAAAGACTACATTGCCTGCTTGCTTCATACTGGCCTCCCAAATTGGTGCTTTGACCCTCAACTGCCAAGGCTTTTTAACTGGCAGTTAGGACCAATAAATATTTTATTAAATGATCTTTATATGATATTGCTAAATCACAGGCAATTTCACAATTTGTAAAATGCCTACATGGACAGCAATTCCATGTGGGGAAAATAATACAATTCAGGTTTGGAGTAGCACATGAGCAGGTAAGCACTTGAAGTGATCCTCATTAGATATACTTTCAAGCTTTTTAAAAAAAAATTATTTCTTTTAGTGATTGAAAGCATTAAACAGTCAGTTAAGAAGAACTGAGGGAATGGCACCCCACAGAAAATAAGCATCGTGAATGAACAATAACAAGCATTCTTTTTAAAAAAAGATTAAGAGATTCTATAATGCTTTCAGAAGCTCAAAACAAAGAAAAATATCTGCAATTTTTCTGTTTGCAGCAATGGATAGTGCTCCAGACCCTTGAGCAAGAGGTATAAACTTGCATTATTAAAGATGTTAGTTAAGAGTGGATCATTTTAATAACAAAACCCCACATAATGAAGACCTTAGATACAGTTTTCTATTATTATTATAATTTTCTATCAGAAGCTCTGTGATCTGACTCCAACTGGCAGTACCAATCAATAACATGAAATCAAATTTAATTGCAAAACATGGAACTGTAATTAAAACGAACAGGGACCTTTTTTACATATGCAAGTACAGGACTCAATTAAATGTGAATGGACAATGCTGACAACTTGTAAAATGAAAAAGAAGAGATGACAGCATGAAGAACACAACTGTGAAACAAACTAACCTTTGATAACAACAGAAGAAGTACACAGTACACTCCCAGCCTCATTGGACACCTTGCAGGTATATAAACCTGCATCATTTTGTCTTGCATTCTTAATGTGAAGAAGAAGTACATTGTTTTTGAATGAAATTTCACAATTAGGGCTTTCATAGATCTCTTGGTTATTGCGGAACCAGGCAACAGTCAGAGGCTGAGAACCAGAAACACGGCCCTCAAGTTTAAATGTGTTCCCTTCTGTTTCTTCTACCACTTCAGACAGTTTTTTGGTGAAAGAAGGTGGAGTCTGTCGTTCTGTCAGAAAGGAAGGAAAAAATCTCAAGTTTTGAAAAGAATTTTTACAGTGCCATTTTTCAAGAAATCACAGAATATTACACACTGTAATCAATGTTCCCTCTAAACTGCAGAGTGTTGTGAGCAAAAATTCTACTTTGTGAGCCAAAAGAGATTCTAGTATTAAAGTTGTGAGCAAGTCTGATTTGACTAGGGTTGCCTCTCATGGTTTTTCTCAACGTAACATACAATGCTGATCCCTTTGTTCAGGCCTGAGGAAAATTTACAGCTTGTTTATATTTCTGCTGTTCTCTTTTTACAACATCATATTTTTAATAATAAATTAGGGGAGGATGTTAGTAAATGAAGAAAGATATAGATAGTGTAAAAGTTCAGAGGGGACAAATGCAAGAATATGTATGTTTTTGTCACTTTCTCAACAATTGTTTCCTTGTGCCCCCAATTTCTCATATTTGCTCATACTATATTAGATTTCTCCTTGTGTATATTTACAAAATATAGATAATGGGTTAATATTTTCCAGTGTAATGCATTATAATTGTAGCTCAGATCCAGAAAGCCTGCCTTGCTCCTGGAAGTGTCTTCCAACAAATCCCAATGGGCTGAATTCATGTTTCACAAAAATGTCTACAAATCACAAAATCCAGTTCTTATTCTGCATATGAAACATCCAATACCTTTAATGTTAAGTTGAGCAGTGCAGGACTCTTTTCCAACTTCATTACTAGCACTACATGAATATTTTCCAGAGTCTCCTTTGTCAACTTTCAGAATTGTCAAATGGGCTATATTTTCCACAAAACTGATCTGGATGTTCCCTCCAGTTCGCAATTCTCGGTTATCTTTTGACCACGTAACCTTAATTGGGCGTGTTCCAGAAATGTGGCATTCAAAGTCAGCACTGTCACCAGCAACTGCATCCACGGGAGCAATTGGGATGTCAAAGAATGGAGGAGTCTTCCCTTCTAAAGTTTGGAAAGATTAGAGGCAATGGGTAATTGTGTACATCTTACAGCGTACAGGTTATCATACATAAGACTTACTGCAAATGAAATCACATGAAAACATGAGGACCAAGCCCAAATCAAAGGATGCTCATGTGGTGGGCACTGAATTGGGATGTAAATAGAAATACTCCATGAAATATCAGTTGATAACATTGTGGGAAAGTGTCTGCTTAATGTCTGACTAACCTGTAAGGATTAGTCTGGCACTGGAAGAAGCAGTTCCGATTGCATTGGAAGCTGTGCACGTGTATTGTCCGGCAAGACTCATGTCGGTTTGGGAGATCTGTAGTGTCGCAACATTATTTAAGAATGACGTTTGCACATTATAGCCATCTCTTATCTGTGTACCATTTTTAGACCAAGTTACTTCAATAGGCTCAGAGCCAGTAATGCCACAGTCAAAGGTAATTGGTAAGCCAACCGTTTCGTGAATATCTCTTAATTTTCGGGAGAATGAAGGAGGAAGCTTACGCTCTGCAAGGAAGCAAACATTGTACAATGAAAGATTTTTTAAAATGATCCGGTTGTAGCCTAATTCATTTCATAAGACTCCTATACTCCGGTTTCTCTTCAGATCGCATTAAAAAGATCTTTCGTATAAGACTCCTGAGTCCTGATTGAGATAAGACTGCTGAAGATATGTAATGGATGTCCCTAATCCAACAGCAGCCAGTCATGACGAACTCCCATTGAATTTAATGACATTTAAGTTAGTTGGGTTTTGGTCATTGTCTTCAAAAGTGTTTTCCAGCAATTCCCATCAGACAAATAGAGGGCAACACAGAAGATGGGATTTTTTTTTAAGTGTAGCTAACTGCTTGATCATTCAAGATGGGAAGGGATGACTGAAGCCCAGCAGCACAAACTGTCTTTATGGAGAACCTCCCTGGTCAGCTAGATGGCATAGTTGTGTTACATAGCATTTTATTACAGCATCTCAGCTTGCTTGTATTATAAGGCTATGGAAATTCTCTGTCGAGCAGTTCCATTAAAGAGCAACTTAAAAGATGGGATGTTTCCCAACTAAGACCTGGTTTCAGCACAACACATTTTGGAAAAAAAACCCCACCATCCCTTTGAAAGCTTACGGCAATATTCACCTTGAACACTCAGTAGTGCTGAAGATGATGCTTCCCCAACACTATTTTCTGCTTTGCAGATATACTCCCCGCTGTCATTACTATCCACCTGGTTGAACACCAGAGTGGCAACTTGGTTTTTAAAGTGCATTTTAGTGGTAGGGGTTGCTCTTAGTTTTGTGTCTCCTTTGTACCATGAGACAGTGATTTCTTGAGTTCCAGCGATCTGGCACTGTAAGGATGTAGAATCGCCAACTGTCACCTGGATAGGCTCCAGATTTTTCACAAAATAGGGTGGTTCTGAAGAATAAACACACAGCCTTAGTTACAAAACCAAATTACCCATGCCTACAAATCAGACAACAGTTATTAAGATTCCTCTTAGAGGTAATTTTCAGTAGTCTACAAACCTAATACTGAGACTGTAGCCTGAGAATTGTCCTGTCCTGAATCGTTTTCTATATAGCAAGAATACAGTCCAGCATCATCAGTTTTGCTGTTAGAGATCTCCAGAATGGCAGATGTTTCTGTTGTGGTAATATTATATTTTTCTGATTGAGATACATTGACACCATTTTTCTTCCAAGAAACTCCAATGGGAGGTGTGCCTGTATATGTGCATTCCAGGGTTAACTGTTTTCCTTTCTCAACATTCAAATCATTCAACTTCTTCACAAATTTGGCTGGTTCTATCAAAGATAATATAAGAGTAAAAAAAAAATTAAAGAAAGATTTCTAAGGTACATGGGTGATTTATAACCCTGGATTAAAGATACCAACTGAGAGAGAGAGAGAGAGAGAGAGAGAGAGAGAGAGAGAGAGAGAGAGAGAATAACAAACCTTTGACATAGACATGAGTTGTACAAGAAATTTTGCCAGCTTCATTGCTAACAATGCAGGTATAGTCTCCACTTTGGACTGGGTGGACATCAAACAGCTCCAGTTCAGCAACTGATTCTTCCAGAGAGATGTTACATCTATGTCCTGGGACTAGTTCAACACTACCCCTAAACCATTTCACATCAAATGGAGGTGTTCCTTTAATAAGACTTGTCAATGTTATATTGGCCCCAGATAAAACTTGCAGCGGTTCAGGCTTCTTCACAAAAGATGGAGGTTCTAGGCACAGACGAAAAGAGGATGGTTTCTGTATTAAGATGGCTGGTTTTACCAAAAAAAAAAAAAAAGAATATCAAGAGTTTGAATTTTTTTTAATTGGCATGTTATTTTCAGTATTTACCTCGGACTATTAAATATGCATCACATTCATCAGATCCAGCTACATTAGTGGCGGTGCAAGAATAATTTCCTACATCTGACTCTTGGAGAGCATTCACTCTCAAAGAACATGTGTTATCTGTAAGGGTCGCCTGATACTTTTCACCACTAGTGATCTCTTCTCCCTCATGGAACCAGGAAACAGAAATAGGCGGTGATCCAATGACTTTGCACTCTAGCACAGTAGATGAACCCACAAGACCATGTGTTTCTTTCAGTGTTTTCGTAAATGAAGGCGGTATAATGCGATCTGAGGAGCATAAAATAAAGATAAACGTTATAACACGGGCACTTTCCTGAGTCATCATAGACTTCCAAGTGTTTAATGGTAGCAACAGTATTCTTTTTTGTCAGGATATGACTGGGCAGAAGAACCTCTACTGAGTCTTCAAGACTTTTAAAGGATGCATTCTCTTCTCATTTAGAAAGACGCTCTTCATAGTGCAAGTGTTACAAGAGGCAAAGCAAAGATATTGCATTACTTGGGTGAAAACTTATGCAGAAAGATTAATACATAATCGCCACATATTTCTCTTCTGGCATGTAAATGTTCCAGGGAATTTTCCAGAATGACATGACCTACGGATTCTTTGTGGCATACCAAACAAGATTTTGAAATTTACCGAACACAGACCTATACTCTATATAAACATGTAGAAGAAATTCGGAATTGATATCCCCCTCTTCAAATGAACCAACTAACCTGAAACCTGTACAGAAGCAGTGCAACTGCTTTGGCCAACGTTGTTTTTCACCTCAAACGTATACTCTCCACTGTCCTCTACTCCTGTGTTTAGAATCTTAAGGCCAGATATTTTGTTGAAGAAAGTGATTTTGTATTTATGGTCAGTAGAAAGCTCATTTCCATTCTTGAACCATCGAGCTGTGAGCTCCGGTGTCCCGGCTACTGTACACTCTAAAGTACAAGAATCTCCAGCTGTGACTGTCATTGGTCCTGGCTTCTCTATGATAGCTGCTGGCTCTGGAATAAGATGCAAAATGGTGGTCACACTGGCAAATTGAGATAATTTAATAAGAAAACTATCATTCTGTGACATGCCATTTGTTTTTTTACCAACCTAGAACTGATAAAGCAGCAAAACATTCCTGGCTTCCAGCATCATTTTTAATCTGGCAGGTATATTTCCCAGTATTGGTGGGTTCTACATTCGAAATCTGAAGAATCGCAACTTTGTCTGAATATGCCATCCAAAGATTTTCACTTTCTCTGATGATTTCACCTTTGTCCTTCAGCCACAGAACGGAAATTGGCTCAGAACCTTCTACTGTGGCTTGTAGTTCTGCCGGCTCCCCAACCACAGCAGTGACATCGTTAAGTTTTTTCACAAATTTGGGGGGTGCTAATGAAAGAAAATGGAACATACGTACAGAATGCATAAGACAAGGAAGGTGAGATATAGAACTACTGAGGAAGACTGATTATGGAAAGACTTTTTTTTACACACCTTTCAGTAACACAGAGCAAATGCAGGTATCACTTCCCACATCATTGACTGCTTTACAGTGATATTCACCAATGTCGGCCGCATCAACGTTGAGAATGTGAATGCTAGCAAGGTAATTCTCAGACAAAATCTTGTACTTCTTGCTACTCCTAATCTCTCTTTTGTCTTTGTACCATGAAATTTGGAAAGGAGGGGTGCCTTGAAGCTCACATTCAAGGTGAACATCAAAGCCTCGTAGAGTTTCCACTGGGTGGGGCTTCTTGCGGAAAATAGGCGGAGCTATAAAAAGAGGAGGTTTGAATTCTCGTTATATTTAAAGGGATGATGTTAGAAGGAAAAGAATACACCCATTGTTAATGTTATGTAATAGAATGAGAGAATGAATACATATAAAAGAAAGTTCTCAATGCAAACAAACCAGCCTGACCCATGGTTATCTTTAATGGAAAATGTAATTGGCCCATTTCATGAAAGAGAGCAAGCCCCCCAAAGTCATGGTGGAGATGTTTTTAAAGAACAGGTTCTGACCTTTCACTTTCAATGAAGTACTGCTGTTGGCACTACCCGCTGAATTCTGGGCTTCACATGTATAGTCTCCACTGTCTTCAGTGCTCAGATTGTTCATTTCAATGACTGCCACAGAGTCAACGAAGGACATACTGTATTTGTTACTGGGATGAATTTGCGTGTCACCTTTGTACCACACAACATTAATTTCAGGAGAACCACCTATCTTGCATTCATATCTAGTTGAGTCATGTTCTTTTATAACTCTGGAGGAGTCTAACTTCTTAATAAACCTTGGTGGTTCTAGTGGGGGGAAAAAACAAGAGAAGCATTCGTGAGATATAGATCAATGCTTATGTTAGTATTCAAGATCTCAAGAATTTGAGGCATCTGTACAACTATCCCAAGTAAGCTGGGAAATGGATTTGTGTTCTGTCAAGATCAGAGATTTACCACATTCTTCACAAGAGAAATCCGTGGAGTACAGAAGAAGAAGAAGAAGAAGAAGAGGCTGGATTTATACCCCACCCTTCACCACCTAAAGGAGTCTCAGAGTGGCTTACAATCTCTTTTCCCTCTCCACAACAGACACCCTGCGAGGTAGGTAGGACTGAGAGAGCTCTGTTGAGGACTGCTCTTGAGAGAACAGCTCTGACAGAACTTATGACTGACCCAAGGTCATACCAGCAGCTGCATGTGGAGGAGTGGGGAATCAAATCCAGTTCTCCTAGATCAGAGTCCGCGCTCCTAACCACTACACCAAACTGGCTCTGAAGAAGTAAGCTCTGATGTGCTGAAATCTTTAATCTTTGCTGAAATCTTTAATCTAAAGCTCTGATGTGCTAAAATCTTGGTCTTTAAAGTGCTATTTAACTTCTGTGTA
Source organism: Lepidodactylus listeri (assembly GCA_029233225.1). Lineage (NCBI taxonomy): Eukaryota > Metazoa > Chordata > Lepidosauria > Squamata > Gekkonidae > Lepidodactylus > Lepidodactylus listeri. The sequence continues at coordinate 23,994,717 of JARCFY010000010.1, read as the reverse complement.
ATTCAAGCATAACTGTATAATTCAAGCATAACCTGGCTCAAAAGCATGTTGCTGTAAAATTTAGCAAATATATATTGCTCTTAGGCTTGCCAGCTTTGGGTTGGGAATTTCCTGGAGATTTTGAGAGTGGGGTTTGGGGAAGGGAAGGGGTGTCAGTGGGATATGTCATGGAGTCCACTTTCCAAAGCAAACATCTTCTCCAGGGGCCCTGATCTCTGTAACCTGGAGACCAAATGTAATTCTGAGAGATCTGCAGCTACCACCTGGAGACTGGCAACCCTAATTGCTCTAGCTACTTGGGTATTTCATATCAGTAGAAAATAAAACACACCAGATAGTACAAAGGTCTTTCCTCTGCCCCCAAACAAGAACAAAATCTATATAAGACCCTTTATTAAGCATCATTTATTTATTTATCGGCTTTAACCAACCCAGCCCTTACACACTGTATCTATCACATGCATTAAACAAGTCTGAGTAATACAGCAATAGAATTACATTCAGTTTTGCAAATTCTAGAGTGATCACCCATCCTGGTCAACTTCCCCCCCCCCCCAACCTCCCGTGCTTCATTCTCCACCCTGAATACCTCTCCTCCACCCTGGTTCCCTTAGAATCCAAGGGAAAAGGAAGTAAAAGAAGTTCCAAAATCATGTTCACTATTGCAGTAATATGTGCCCCCTTCTGTTCTCATGGTCCCCCCCCCCCCGCTCCTAGAACAACCAGTGGCAGGCAGGAAGTCATGGGCGCTGTACTGTTTGTGTATAACACAGTGCTAATGCCAATTGCTCTGCTTCCCCTCCCAGACCTACAATTACACAATCTAAAATGTGGAAAGGGGAAAAAAAAAAAAGAGAATGTGTGCCTATGCTTGCCAGGGAAAACAAAGTGAAGAAAATACCCAGCTACTTCCCCCCTGTATCTTTATTTGGTACAAGTTACCTTCCTTTTTTCTTTCTTTTGGGAAGGGTCTTTATACTGATTGCTTCTAATCTAGCCTAGTATCCTATGCTTAGAATTGCCAGCTTTTTTTTCAGGCAAGATTTTTGTGCCTCTGGCAACTGCATTACAGGACGACAAATCATACTTCTTCTAAAGTAGAGAATCACAGAATCATAGAGTTGGACGGGGCCATAGAGACCATTTAGTCCAAACCACTCCTCAGCCTAGAGCATCCCTGACAAGTGTTCATCTTGCTGCTGCTTGAAAACTGCCAGTGAGGGGGAGCTCACCCCCTCCCTAGGCAGCCGATTCCACTGCTGAACTATTCTTACTGTAAATCCACCCCCCCTATCTAGCTGGTATCTTTCTGCTTGTAATTTAAACCCATTATGGTAAGTCCTATACTCTGCTGCCAACAGGAACAGCTCCCTGCCTTCCTCTAAGTGACAGCCTCTCAAATACTTAAAGAGAGCAGCAGTCATGTCCCCCCTAAATCTGCTTTTCTCTAGACTGATTTAATACGAAAATTTCCTCAAAACATGTTTGTATCACCTGTTAAAAAAATAGGGAACTTTATAATTCTGCTACAATACTAACTAAACTATCCCTTTCCTTAATCACTTCAGTCCAGCTCCTTTCTTATTCTGGAGTTCAAATTTCTACAGTTTACAAGGCAATCCTAAGCAGTTATACCCTTCTAAGCCCACTGACTTCAATAGTCGTAAACGGGCATAACTCTGGTTAGGACTGCTCAGTCAGTCACACAATTATTTTCACCTAAAAATATACCCCACTCAAGTATCACATATTAAAAAGGGGCATTCTATATCCAGACACATTAAAGGCCCAATATATTTCCACACATTACTAAATTTAAATAAGCTTGCAAGCAGCAAATGTGAAGTATGGCACGGTATTAATTTTCACATCAAAATAACTTCATATAAAAATCCCCAAAAAAGATTTTTTTAATGTTGTTCAGGGATGCTATTCCCTGTTTCCACTTCAAATGTCAGAAGATTCTCCCACCCCCGCCTCCACATTTCTTTTTTGCATTATAAAAGAGGAGATAAAGAACAAACTAAAACAGCAATTTCGTAAATTACCTTTGAAGCTCAGCTGAGCAGCACAAGAATCCTTCCCGGCATCATTGCTTGCGTAGCAAGTATACAGTCCAGCATCCCCTTTACCTACTTTAAGAATTGTAAGCGTGGCGGTGTTTTCTACCAAGGTGATCTTGTAATTGCCGCCAGGGCGGATCTCTCGGTTATCTTTTGCCCAAGTGACTTTCAGTGGCGCTGATCCCGTGACATGGCACTTGAAAGAACCACTTTCCCCGAGAGCAACGTCGAGGGGCAAAGGCTTCAGATCAAAGAATGGAGGCTTCAGGTGTTCTAAAAAGTAAATCATACGATGGTACATGACGAAGGGAGCTTTGACTCTCGAAAGCTTACACCTTGAAAATCTTGTTGGTTTCTAAGGTGCTGCTGGACTCAAATCTTGCTGTTCCATTGCAGACCAGCACGGCTACCCACTTGAAACTAAATGCAATTCTTGTTGATGCAAGCACTTCAAAAAGGCCCTGTCTCAAATGTTCTCACAGACACCCCCGATCTGTCCTTTTGGATGAAACCAAAGCAACGTACACAGAGTTTAAATTTAGTACGAACCTGTGAGTTGGAGCTTGGCAGCTGTAGAGGCTTTTCCAATAGCGTTGTGAGCGGAGCAAGTGTACTGGCCGCTGTGACCCGCGTTGGTCTGCAAGATCTGAAGAGTCGCTATGTTATTTAAGAAGGTGATTTGAATGTTTTCGTCTCCACTCAGCAACACCCCATCCTTATACCAAGACACTTCAATAGGTTCAGAGCCAATTATTCGGCAATCAAAAGTGACTGGAGAACTGACAGTCTCCTGAAGATCTTTCAGCTTTCTCGTAAATGAGGGTGGAAGTTTACGATCTGCAAAAAAAGAAATTGGCGCCTATAATAATTTATACGAGATTCATAAAAGAACATTTGAGGGCGTGTTGCATTTGGACTGCAGGGGCTGTGCTTGCATGTGGAAGATCCTCATTCGACTTGGGATTTTCCTTCCCCTTCCCTTTGCGCATGGGCGCATGCATAAGCAAAGAAGAAGAAATGGGAGGTCCATGCATGCCTTGCATTGCCTTCTAGCCCCCTCCCCTGACCAATGCAAGTTACTCATGTTCAGGTCATGAGTAATTTCCAAAGCATGGAGAAGGATGGCTGGACAGTAGCATTGGAGGTTTTTACTGATATTTCTATTCCTCATAAAGACTTCATACAGAGTCTGCATGCTTGACTGAGGGTACATATAGGGACCAAGGAAAACAGGCACTTATTGAGCCCAATAAAAATCCTCTATGCATGGGCACTGTTCCCATGGTGTGAGTGGAGCATGCCATTAATGTAATTCATGCACATTGCTTATACTTATAATTATGAAATTATAAGGCTCCATTATCTGACAAAGAAATCATCACCTTTGACAGTGACCATTGCTGCTGAAGAAGCAAACCCAACACTGTTTTCTGCTTTGCAGACATATTCGCCAATGTCCACATTGTCCACCTGGCTGAAGGTGAGCGACGCCACGTTGTTCTTGAAGTGCATTTTATAAGCTGGAGTAGATCTTAGCTTTGTATCTCCTCTGTACCATGACACTTTAATTTCTGGGGTTCCAGCAACTTGGCATTGTAAAATTGCAGGCTCTCCAACAATCACCTCCACACGCTCCAAGTGTTTAACAAAATGGGGCGGTTCTGAAGTACAAATGACCACCGTCAATAATCAGTCAAACTAAGCATACTGTATGATGGTAACTAATATAAGAACAGACATCCAATTCAAGAGTATAACGCACCCAAGACTGATACCAGGCCACGGCACGTATCCTCCCCAGCATCATTTGCAATTTCGCAAGTGTATTCTCCTTCATCTTCTCTGCTACTGTTAGGAATTTCCAGTATGCCCGATTTTTCTGTTGTTGTGATGCTGTATTTTGGAGATGGTGTGATGTTTAAGCCATTCTTTTTCCACGCGACTGAAAGCGGAGGTGTCCCGCTGAATGTACTTTCCAGAACAATGGATTTGCCGTGCTCTACGCTGAAATCACTCAGTTTCTTCACAAAGACAGCTGGTTCTGAGGTAAAGTTAGCCAAAAGAAAAGGTCAGGCCAAAAACTGTACCATGTGTGAATGTATGTGCATAGACACACACACACGTATGCACATGGGTATATGCCACAATTAGAATACAGGGTAGTATCTGAGACAAACCTTTGACAAAAAGATGGGTGGTGCATGAAGCACTGCCAGCATCGTTAGTGGCCAGGCATGTGTAATCTCCAGTCTGAAGAGGTCCTACTTCAAATAATTCCAGCTCTGCTGTTGAGTCTGCCACAACAATGTTGCATGTTTTCCCTGGCACCAGTTCTCTACTTCCCTTAAACCAATTAACTTTGAATGGAGGCGTTCCTCTGATCAGAGCCCTGAATGTTACACTCATTCCAGGTAAAACCTCCAATGGATCGGGCGACTTTGCAAAAGATGGAGGCTCTACATTTAGACAGACACAGCAAAACGATAGTCAATGTGCGAAATAGGCAAAATATTAATAAAACGAATCTCCGAGAAAGCAAGATTTGTGCATGGAAGAAACATGGCTTATCGATAAGCTACTGACCTTGCACAGTCAAGAAGGCACTGCACTCATCAGAGCCAGCAACGTTTGCAGCAGTGCAGGTATAGGGCCCTGTATCGGACGAATCCAGAGCATTCACCTTCAAAGCACAGACATTATCTGAAAAGATGGTCTCATATTTTTCCCCACTGGTGATCTCATTTCCGCCATAAAACCAAGTGACTGAAATAGGGAGGGATCCAGCAATTTTGCACTCCAAAACTACCGAAGAGCCCAGGACACCGTAGGTCTCTTTTAATCGTCTTACAAAAGAAGGAGGCACAACTTGGTCTGTGTATAAGGAAAAGCAACAGCATATGTTTTAACGAGAGACCGCTACTTGTTAAGTAGATACAGTCAAAGGAAAGAAAAATGGTGAGTCAAAAGGAAGAGTCCTGGCTAACCTGAGATGTCAACTGAGCAAGTGCAGCTGCTTTTCCCGACTTCATTGTGCACTTCGAAAGTATACAGCCCCCTGTCCCCCTTGTCTGCAGAAAGAACTTTAAGAGTCGCCACTTTGTTGGAAAAGATAATCTGATGTTTGCGACTGTTGGTGAGTTCTCTTCCGTCCTTATACCACTTGGTAATTAACTCCGGCGTCCCACCCACAGTGCACTCCAAAGTGAAAGTATTGCCAGCCGTAACAACCATTGGTTCTGGCTTCTCTAAAATCACAGCAGGTTCTGGAAAGAGGGAGATAATGCACCATAGTGAGTTGCAAAGCCAAGTCTAAGAAGCAAGTTATTATACTGTTGAGATAACAAAGGCAGTTTAGACTTCATTCTTATAGAAGGGAATGAATGTCACTACCAACCTAGAACTTGCAAATGCCCTGCACATTCGCGCATCCCAGCATCATTCTTAATCTGACAGATGTACTTCCCAGAATTGTTGGTTTCAGCATTTGCAATCTGGAGAGTTGCAATGTTGTCTGAAAATGAAATCTGGATGTTTTCACTTTCCCGGATTATTTCACCCTTGTCCTTAAGCCACACAACAGAGATAGGTTGGGAACCTTCTACTACGGCCCGCAGTGCGGTGGGTTCCCCTGCATAGGTGGAGGAGTCACTCAGCTTCTTAACAAACCGAGGCGGTTCTGGTATGCGAAAAGAATGAATTGAGGTTAAGAGAGAAAACAAAAATGACAAGTGAAAGATGAGAATACTGCAGAAGGATCTCATTTGTTGAAAAACTAACCTTTGAACTTCACTGCGCATACGCAAGAGTCGTTTCCCACCTCATTTGTAACTTTGCACTGATACTCCCCAGTGTCTGCTGCTTCAAGGTTAAGAATGTGAACGCTGGCAGTGAAATTCTTTGTTGTAACTTTGTACTTCTTACTGCTTCTGACTTGCTTCCTATCCTTGAACCAGGCCACTTCAAATGGTGGCGTGCCAGCAATTTCACATTGAAGGATGACATCAGAGCCCTTAAGTGTGTCCACAGGGCTAGGTCTCTTGCTAAAAATGGGAGGTTCTATAAAAGAAGAACATGAAAATGAGCTTGCGTAATTGGACTCCTGGGAATGGTTGCTTAAGTCACAGGTGGGGCAGGGCATTCAGAAACTGACGCCAGAAGTCAACACTTGTAAATCCCTCTTTAGGCTCTCAAGTAAGTTCTTTAAGCTTTCAAAAGTGCTGACCACATAGGATGATGCCGGTTCTGTATCCACTGTTGTAAAGTCCCCCCTGAAAAACTCTTGACAGCTCTCCACAAATTCTTTTAGAATACTGCACAATAGGAGTTTGGTGCGCGCCTTCACATGAACTTCAACATGCACCATGGTTTTGCTACAGGAACAGAGTGTATAATTCTCCATCGAGATTGTTTCAGGTGGGCAGCCATGTTGGACTGAAGCAGAACAACAAGATTCAAGTCCAGTAGAACTTTATAAAACCAAGAAGATTTCCAGATATCTCATGAAGGTAGCTTTGACTCGCGAAAGCTTATACCCTGGAGATCTGGTTGGTCTTTAAGTTGCTCCTGGACTCATATCTTAAAATTCTTCATCTACTCCCTTTTCAATATTCTGTATCTCTGTACCTCCATTATCCAAGAGTATACTCTTACCAACTTCCTTTCTATCTTTATGAGCGCTTAGAACTAAAAATAAGCGGTGACATTCCCCTCTATTTGTATCCAATGTCTTTTCTATCTATAGAGCGTTGCTAGGAGCTAATGGGGGAGCAGCTAATGGTCCCTGTAGCTGGCACCCTCACAGAAAGCTGGTCCTCCTACTCCTCTAAACTCATGTCTTTCATTATCACCCACTTCTTAGATCCATCCACCTGCCATCTCTTGTCACTGATCTCCTAGGTATTAGTTAGATGTTCAAGAAGTATGTCCTGATTGAGGTGTAGGATGTCTTTAAACCTTAGACCATCGCAGACTGGATGACAGGAAATGGGCTGCAACTCTTCATGTCTTCTGCTGCTGTGCCGTTCTGTTGCCTCAGGGCCAGAGAAGGCTAAAATGAGAACTGAACCTGGTCCTATAAGGCTGTTCCTTCTACGCTGACATACTTCAAGATCATTTTACAATACGTTAGCATAGCATGCTAGGGTCCTACCCATCAGCATTTCAACCAATTTTGCTATCTCTTATACTTTGCTACTTATAGTCTTTATTACTCATCTCCAAACAATTGTTTAAATCACACACGAACACATGGATCTGCCTTCTACTAAATCAGACCACTGGTCCATCAAAGTCAGTACTGTCTACTCAGACTGGCAGTGACTCTCCAGGGTTTCAGGCAGAGGTCTTTCATGTCACCCACTGCCAGACCCTTTAACTAGAAATGCTGGGGATTGAATGTAGGATCTTCAGCATGCCAAGCCATAGCCCCTCCCTCATCTAGTCATGCAACATAGAGAAGAAACAAAGTAGGCGGAAGCAAGGAAGGCTGTGGAGACATTGCCTCTGACCTTTTACTGTGACTACAGTACTGCAACTTGCGGTGCCTGCAGAATTGAGGGCTTCACAAATGTAATCTCCACTGTCTTCAGGGCTGGCATTCACAATGGTTAGCACGGCTGTGGAATCGCTGAATGTCATGTAGTATTTGTCGCTAACACTGATTTCATGGTCGTTCTTGTACCATACGATTTTGATTTCTGGGGAGCCACTGATCCTACATTCCAGTTGGCATGAATCACCCTGTTTCACCATTCTTGCGGATTCTAGTTTCTTTACAAACTTGGGAGGTTCTAAGAGACCAGAAGGAAAACAGTATTCAGCATTTATTACTGTAATTAAGAACATGTGAGTTCTGCTGAGGAAATTATATTGGTAATGTTCAATGGCAATGAGCCAAAGTTAAACTTGAGAAGAGGGGGAACAAGAAGGAGCTTAAAGGGTCTGTCCATTGCCCTGACCAGGATAGCCCTGGCAAGCCTGATTTCATTGGATCTTGGAAGCTAAGCAGGGCCAACCTTGGCAAGTATTTGAGTGGGAGACCTTCAAAGAATACCAGGGCCAGGAGGCAGAAGTAAGTTATCAAGCCACTTCTCTGAACATCCTCCATGCCCCAGTAGGATTCACCAGAGGTCACCATGGCTTCCAGGCAGGGGCACACACACACAAATATAAAAAATCCCCCCCAAAGAGTCTGTTCATTCAGGGGCAAACTATTTAGGCACAGGTAGGCTTCCCTATGTGTTGTATGTTCAATTGCATTGTACATTTTCACATATTCTTTTCTATAAATAGCTTTCAGTACACAGTGCTTTAGAGCATTTCAGTAATGTGTTATATCGGCTATTCAAACAGTTTGAGAGAAATTTCTGGTTTCGGTAACTGTAAAAGCCCTGACTTTTTGATAATATTGAGTGGACCAGGGAGGAAATACAGTGAAATAATGTGTGCGTGCCACTGCTGTCACATACTCACACAAAGTTTGGGGGAGGGCAGCAGAAACCCAGTTGTTTGGGTACAGCCCCAATTAGTTGTTAAGAGGAGCAGACAAAGGGAAGCTGGGATTTCTGCTTCACCTATAAGATCCCTTCTTTCTCCTCCTGTGCCCTTAGAAGAGATCCATAATTTGAGAAGCTTTTGACATAACTCCCTCACAGAAATGACCTCCTATTCGTCAGGTGGAAATGAGGGGACAGGAAAAAGGTAGACACATTTCCTTCTCTCTACTTCCATCCCATCTGACATTTGACTGGCACTCTGAAACCCTTCACAACTTCATAATAGGGATGTATTGGCACTGATTTTGTAGTAACTGTGAAGATACAGAAGCCAGTTGCTAGTTCCCCAAGTTGCAATGTGTTGCCCTTCCACTAGATGGGATTGGGACATCTGCCTTTTCCCTGTGTAGCTAGTTTTTAAGTATACGCATATTATACATAAAATGTAAATGCAAAAAATCCATTCTCACTGCATTAAACTACATTTGACATGAACAAAGCGCAACCAACAGCTTTTACTGATTAGAAAAATAAATCAAATGTCTACATGCATAATCCACCCCAACACTAGCTCTCCTGGAATTTCAAGAAGTAAGAGAAAAGAGTTCAGGTAAAGACCGAAGGACTGGTTTCAACAGGATATGTTTCATTTGGAAGTGGTCTGGTTAATTTTAATGTCTACCATTTGGAAACAAAGGCTGCGGTCACACACACTAAATAATCTGCTTTCAATCCACTTTCAGTGCACTTTCCAACTGGATTTTACTGTGTGAACTGGCATAATCCAGTTGGAAAGTGCATTGAAAGTGGATTGAAAGTGGATTATTTAGTGTGTGTGACCTCAGCCAAAGACTTGTTTGAAAAAGAAACCTTGAGAAAGAAGAAGAAGAAGAAGAGAAGAGATTGGATTTATATCCCGCCCTTCCCTCACTTGGAGTCTCAGAGCGGCTTACAAACTCCTTTCCCTTCCCCTCCCCACAACAGGCACTCTGTGAGGTAGTGTGAGAAATGTGGCATCCTCTTCAGGGTGAGTAAGTAATGGAAATAAGGCCTGCTAAATTTCAATACCTTTCACGTTAAGCTGAGCAGAGCAAAAGTCTTTTCCAACATCATTGCTAGCTTGGCAGGTATATTGTCCGGAGTCTCCTTTGCCTACTCTCAGAATCCTTAAACAGGCTGTATTTGCTACAAATGTAATTGCATAGTTCCCTCCTGTACGGATCTCTCGGCCATCTTTTGCCCAGGATACATGTATTGGTTGGGCTCCAGTCACATGACATTCAAAATCAACACTTTCTCCAACTGGAACATCTTTGGATTCCGGTGTGATATCAAACAAGGGAGCTTGTTTGGGTTCTGAGGATTAAAAGGAAGAGCAGAATGCTGATTGATTTTCCCTCCCTTTTCGGTGCATACTGTAAACATTTCTTTAGGACAAGAGTCAGCAGCAATGCTTAATAATTAAAGAGTCAAAATTCAGATCAAGAGATCAACAAAGAGCCAATATAAGAAAAGTCCATTTGTATGACTGAAAATATATAGAAGAAGAAGAAAAAGAAGAGATTGGATTTATATCCCGCCCTTCACTCACTTGGGAGTCTCAGAGTGGTTTACAAACTCCTTCCCCTTCCCCTCCCCACAACAGACACCCTCCGAGGTAGGTGGGGCTGAGAGAGCTCTGAGACAACTGTCCTTGAGAGAACAGCTGATACAGAGCTATGGCTTACCCAGGGTCATCCAGCAGAGGCAAGTGGAGGAGTGGGGAATCAAACCCGGTTCTCCCAGATTAGAGTCCGTGCATTTAACCACTACGCCAAACTGGCTCTTATAACTTAATATTACTGAAAATAGGCATGCCGATTAATAATCCATAAAACTTCTTTAGCTCAAATATAGGTTGTTATGGGACTCTTTTATTGGGAAGTAGAATACACAAGATCACATATTAGGTAACAAATATAGACAGAAGAACCCTGCAAAATTGTTTTAGTGCACTGATATAAATCTGTGCATGGGTTCTCACTTGGAATTCTGGCAACCATATATCATTTCCTTTCTTTCAGGCATCTCGAGGGAGTCCTTTTGTCCCACAAAAATATTCGCCTACCATTGCCCCCTTTTGAATACTGGTTATTCCAGTAGCTCATTTACCCCTCCAATATGCCTTCACTAAGGCCAAATCTACACCTCCCCTCTGAAGTAGTTTGACTGCTGTCTTTTCCTACACTCATTTCACACTGGTTTCAAATTTCACTTTGGGTTTTTTCCCCTGGGTCTGAAGAGCAGTAAGCAACAGGATCTATTTAAAGCAGTGTAATGCTAGCTTGACCACAAGAGGGCAATTAACGAATGTAGACGGTGATTTTTAAACTAGAACAAGTATGGTTTGAAACCAGAAACAGGTATAGACAGTTTTTTTAAAAAACTAGAATGATTCCAGCGGGAAAGTCAGATCTAGATTTGACCTTAAAGACTTTGTTTTTATTTTTTAAAGAACTGCATGCAAGCCTAGAGCCATAGGTTGCCAGGGTTAAGAAAGAAGTAGGCAGAAAATAAAGACGGAAGCAAACGGGTCAGTATTACACAAACCTGAAACTGTGAGTCTGGCACTAGATGTGGCCGTTCCAACAGGATTGGTAGCAGTGCAAGAGTACTGCCCAGTGTGACTCATCTCTGTTTGCAACAGGTGAAGAGTTGCGACATTATCAGTGTATGAGGCTTGCACATTAAAGTCATCTCTTAGAGGAACACCATCCTTATACCAACTAATACTGATAGGTTCTGACCCATTGAGACGACAGACTAATTTTACCGGAAAGCCAACTGTTTGCTCTGTGTCCTTTAGTTTCCTAGCAAAAGAAGGAGGACGTTTTCGTTCTGCAAGAAAACAGGCATACAATAAATACATGTTTCCTGGGGCACACTGACAGATTTGAGTGAAAGAACTGCAAAGATTAAGCAACTTGAAATTAAAATTATCACCTTGAACTGTCAAGATGGCGTTTGAAGAAGCAGTTCCTACACTATTTTCTGCTTTGCAAATATATTCCCCACTGTCACTGATATCCACTTTGTTAAATACCAGAGTGGCAATGTTGTCTTTGGAGTACATCTTATACTCAGGTGTAGATCTTAATTTTGTATCTCCTTTGTACCAAGATATTGTGATTTCTGGTGTTCCGGCGACTTGGCATTGCAATGTTGTATAGTCTCCAACTGACACTTCAAGAGGTGCCAAGTGTGTAACAAAATAAGGAGGTTCTGGGAACACAAAGAATCAGGGTCAGAATTATGGTTAACCACAATCAAGTAGTGGAACTAAAACCCGGTTGACAAAGAGAGTTAAAATATCATCAAAGACAGACCTAAAGTGGTTACCAGGGCTTCACAGACATCTTCCCCTGCCTCATTCTCAACCAAGCAAGTGTATTCTCCTTGATCATCCTTGCTGCTGTTAAGGATTTCCAGAATGCATGATCTCTCTGTTGTAGTGATGCTGCACTTTTCAGACTGACTTAAAGGTACACCGTTCTTCTTCCATGTCACTGAAATCGGGAGGCTACCAGTGTACCTGCTCTCAAGAATTATGGACTTGCCTGGCTCCACACAATGGTCGCTTAGTTTCTTCACGAAAACTGGTGGTTCTGGTGAGTGAGAAGAAGTCATGTGTTGAACATCAGGTGCTATGCAAACAGGTCAATACTAGAGCAGGGGTCCCCAGTGTGGTTCCTGTGGGCTCCTGAGCACCTGCTGACACCTTTTCTGGAGTCTGCCAAGTGTTTTTAGGAAGGGGCTGGGGCTGGGTAGGGCTTTTACCCTGCAAGGTTTCTGATTGGCTACTGGAAATTTGACTGGTGGTGCAGATTTTTTAAAAAATGTTGCTATGGCTGTAGCTGCCACCACAGCACAAAGATCTTCACTGTGAGACTGGTGATAAGCTGCAGTAATTATTTTGTGTCTGGCTGTGCCTCTCGTGATAGCCATTTTGCAGCAGCCATTTTGTTGCTGTTCCCACCACACCATGTCAAAATTCCAAAGATGCCCACAGGCTCAAAAAGGTTGGAGACCAGAGTAAGAAATTGTTGGGGACAAGAGCAAGAAATCGTGATCTGGTACAAACCTTTTACAGAAAGATGTGTCGTACAAGAGACCTTGCCAGCATCATTAGATACAACACAGGTATACTCTCCACTCTGAAGCGGCTCTACATCAAACAGCTCCAGCTCTGTGACAGACTCTTCCAAAGAGATGTTACACTTTTCTCCTGGCACGAGTTCATTGACCCCTCTAAACCAGTTCACCTTAAATGGGGGTGTTCCTCTAACAACAGCGGTAAATGTAACGCTTCTGCCTGGCAAAACGTCCACAGATGCAGGTTCCTTCTCAAAAGAGGGTGGCTCTAAACGAGCATTTAAAAAACAATACGTTTCAGAAACATAAAATGAAATCAAATATTTCCCTCCTCCCAAATTACATCATTAAAAGAAGACACTTTTTGTGAAAGGATGAAAGATCAGTGTTAAATTATGGATGTCGGTCACCAAATACTGACCTTGTACAGACAATCGAGCCCTAGTCTCGTTAGAGCCTGCTACATTAGCAGCTTTACACGTGTAAGTTCCTGTATCATCAGAGTTCAGAGAATTGATTTGCAAAATACAGACATTGTCTGAAAAAGTGGTCTGATATTTTTCACTGCTGGTGATTTTCTGTCCGTTCCTAAACCAAGCAACAGTAATAGGCGGGGATCCAGCGACTTTGCACTCAAGAGCCACAAAGGAACCCAGAACACCATTAGTTTCTTTAAGTTTCCTTGTGAAAGAAGGTGGAACAATCCGATCTGTGCAAGAGAAAGTAAACAAAACAAAGCGATGACTCCTCCAGGGAGAAAGGGGTGGGACACATACTGTCCCTTATATGGCCTTTATCCCCCCACCCCAAATGCATCACAAAGGAGGTAGTGTCATGATATCCAGCTCTCTCGTCCACCTGCTGATGCATCTCCTTCTGAACTCTCCCTTTCATTGAGGGTTCAGGAGCTCTCTTATACTAAAAGAGATAACCAAATCCTAGAGGGTGTCTTACAAAGAGAAGAGGTGAAACTAACCTAGAACTTCAATGGAGGCTGTGCAGCCACTTTTGCCAACGTTGTTCTGCACTTCGAAAGTATATAAGCCAGAGTCTTCCATTTCTGAATCAAGAATTTTAAGAGTAGCCACTTTGTTGTGGAAGGTGATTTTATATTTGGGGCTACTTGTCAGTTCTTTTCCATCCTTAAACCAGCCTACTGAAAGTTCAGGTGTTCCACCCACTTTGCACTCTAAGGTACAAATATCTCCTACAGTGACTTTCATAGGTTCTGCCTTCTCTACAATAACCGCCGGCTCTGCAAAGAGATACAAGTAATATCCTTCTGTAAATAAGTTTGACTCATTAGATACATTGCAGTTTTGAAATTAGTGAAATTGGTGCTCCAAAGCTCTATTTTGCAGTTTTGGAATGAAGAAGGACAAAGGTATTCATTTTACAACACATCTATTTAGAAGGGGTTAGATCCCATGAGGTTTTCCACTACTGAAAGAGAGAGGCGAGTGCCCTTAAGGCTATGCTGTTAGGATCCTACCCCAGATCTTCAGGAACATTACTATTTCACATCTATACAATCTGCAAAAATTTAGGGCTGGATCCAATGATTCTCTCTTAGTAAATGATTAATATTCTACTAGGGACAGATTTCATCAGCTGAAAGAAGTACTCCTTCTCACACTAAAGGAGTCTTTGTAAAGTAGACAATTCTTCACTTAGCAGAATGAAACCATATGATCCAATCCATAATTATTTGCATTCTGCTAGGAACAGTGCAACCCTAAACAGAGTTATTCCCTTCTATATCAATGGAAGTCAATGGACTTAGAAGGATGTAACTCTGCTTAGGGCTACACTGCATAAACATTAATATGGTACAACAATCCTAACATACAAGTTTTTATTCTATAGGCATTGATGCTATGGATGAAATATAAACACGGGGCTGGATCCAGACTATATTTTCCAGTGGCAAAATTGAACTCTCTTGGTTCCCCCTTTCACTGCAGCCCACTAATCTCTACAAGATGCTGCTCTTGGGGGACAGATAAAGGACTCTGAAGAATGACATGAGGAGGGTCTGCACTAGAAAGGGGAAATTGGTGGAAACTGCCAATTTAGTTTAGATCCAACCCTATATTTTCCAGCGTTATTCTGAATCAAGATATATCACCTGTATTGTTTTCCTGGATTCAAGTCAAAATTTATAAACCGTCTCAAAGTTGTAACTATTTTGTAACCTATTTTAATAGGGTGATAAAGGATAAGTAAAATGCCTTTTTAGAAAATTGGAAGTCCTATAGCTGCAAGGTTCTGTATCTTATCTACCTCTCTCAAATTTCAAATTTGTTTAAGGGCAGGTTTGTGTGATTACCAACCTAGGACTGTTAAAATGGCCATGCACTCCCGGGTTCCAGCATCATTACTGATTTGACAAATGTACTTCCCAGCACTGGCTGGTTCTGCTTTGGCGATCTGCAACGTAGCAACGTTTTCCACAAAGGTAATCGCTGTGTTTTCACTCTCTCGGATGATGTCTTCCTTGTCCTTGATCCACACAACGGAAATGGGTTTAGAGCCTTCCACAGTGGCTTGTAGCTCTATGGGTTCACCCACCACCACTGTAAGGCTGTTTATTTTGGTCACAAACTTTGGTGGTTCTGAAGAGGAAAGAGGCAAGGGCCATCAAGCATGCAAGTAAGATGTTTTCCCGCCAGCCGTCCAAAGATGAAGACTCTTATCATGTCATTACAGACACACAGATAATACTTACCTTTCAGTCTTACAGTACAAATGCAACTGTCACTTCCAACATCACTCTGTGCTTTGCATTGGTATTCACCAATGTCAGAAGCTTCGACATTAAGAATATGAACACTTGCGTGGTAGTTTTTGGATGTGACCCTGTATTTTTTACTGCTGCGGATTTGTCTCTTATCTTTATACCATGTCACATCAAACGGTGGTGTCCCAGAAATTTCGCACTCAAGGCTAACTTCAGTACCTTTGAGTGTATCTACTGGAGATGGTTTCCTGCTAAATACAGGAGGTTCTGGGAAGAGAAAGAAAGAAGCAGTTGCCATTCTTTAAAAGATCCTGAGATATATATATATATAATTTTAAAAGACAGCTAAGGGAAAATGTATTGCTAGATGAACCAGCACATGTGCATTTTTTAAAGAACGTAAGAACCATGATGGATCAGACCAAAGGCCCATTTAATCCAGCATTTTGTTGACATAGTGACCGACCAGCTATCTCTAGGGAGCCCACAAACAGGAAGTCCCTAATTTTTAAATGTCTTTCAAATCATTTTCTTGTTGCAAGGACTGCTTTTCTAGAGACCCCACTCTGCTGTGGAAGCTCTTGCTCAGCCTAACCCTCCTCATGAGGTTGCCACTGTGAAGAAGACAAAAGAAGGGACAAGAAGGGAAAAGGATGCTGCAAGCAACTTTGGGTCCCCCAACCAGGGAAAAAGCAGCATACTAGGGCTAAGCCCCCACAGGTACATTTCATTAAAAATGTCTCCATCCCTGCTAAATGCACCTCCTTTTTCACTACTGTTTTGAGAGGAAAATAAAGCAAAAGTCCAGTGGCATCTTAAAAACTAACAACATCTGTCTCAATATGAGCCTTCATGAGTCTCTGCTCACTTCTTTAGATGTTAGTGAGGCGCACGAAAGTCATATTATTGAAATAAATGTTGCTAATCTTTAAGGTGCCATTGGACTTTTATTTCATTTTGCTACAGTAGATCAGGACTTTTTTTACGAGGGAACGTGCCGCAATGGTGTTCTGGAACCTCTCTGACAATTTTTTTTTAAAAAGTTCATGTGTTTTCAGTATATAGATTGAAAACTTCATTTCCCTCTTTAGAGTTCTGGCACCTTTTTTTTTTCTTAAACCCAGCTAATACCTATTCTGTTGCAACTTTTTCAGCAGCGGAAGGGTACACTGCAAGAAGAAAACTATTTCAGTGAAGGCAAACAAAGTCAATTCAGAGTCAGATCAAATTCAGGGCTTTCACTCTGAGCTAGCCTCATTTGCCATCCTGTAGCCAATCCTTACTTACTGTTTGATAATCTCACTGTTAGTAGAAGAAGGAGGGGATATTTTTCAAATGAAAAGATGGCAGTAAAGCGGCAGTTGATTGGGGCTGCCAGCGTCAGTAAAGCACTGTAAGGAAGGTACACCTGGAGGCTCTTTTAAGGAAACAGTTTCTGAACACCCTTCTCCATGCCAACATGTTCACTGGGGAATGGTCAGCTCAGCCCCATATAACAAGCTGCAACTAGTTATTTCAATTCAGTGGCTTGAATCCAGTGATGTGCAAGTGGAAACCTAAATGGACTTAAAGTCATTCTGCCTGCACAAGATCTTGGTTATGCAAGATCTGGCACAGACAGAAATGTAATTGGGGACACGATAAATCTGATTTAGTACAAAGAGCTACTGCAGTCTTTTTGTTGCACTTCCATTTGCACAAGAACTCTAGCCTAAGAGGAAATTTTGTACTGGATCCAGCCCATCATGTGGACTTTGGCCTTCATTTCAGTTCTTGGACATGTACACTTGTTCTTGACTCTTCACTGTTTTCCTTCTCCTCTGGTTGTAACCTCTTGCCTTTGCCTGTTCTTCTAACCACTCAATCTACCAATCCTAGGATGAACCCCCCTCCCCAATTCTCTTGACCTGGTACTTGCCAGGGCTCTTGTATAGCTGATCCCCTCTGCCCAGGCTTTTCTACCTGCACTGCTCCTCTCAAGGATCTGAGTAGCTCAGTCAAAGATAAACAGCATTCCTTAGGGACACAGCTGTCCAACTGATGGTTGAATCAGACTGTCCATCAAGGTCAGTATTGTCTACTCAGACTGGTAGCAGCTCTCCAGGGCCCCAGGCAGAGGTCTTCACATCACTTACTGCCTAGTCCTTTTGAGCAGAGATTCCAGGGATTGAACCTGGGACCATCTGCATACAGAGCAGATATTTTACCATTGAGCCACCGCTCCTCCTTGAACGAGCAAGGAGTTCTGATACATAGCAGGTGATCGTAAACACATTAATAGTCTCTTATAATTTCAGCAAGACTGGCAATACAATCCTAATGAATTTAGAAGGGCAAACTTCTGCTTGGGATTGCACTGTAACTAAGTGTTTGAAATTATGTACAGGAAGATGCGGACTAGGACATTATCTTGACTAAATAAGACAGAAATGTGGCATCATAGCTTTAGAATACAAATGAGGTGATTTCAACCATTTTAGAAGAGCAGCAAGCTTGTGGAAAGAATATTTTCTAACCTTTTACTAAAAATTTTGTACTGCAGCTTGCCCGGCCAGCAGGATTCTGAGCTTCACATATATAATCTCCACTGTCTTCACTAGCAAGATGTCTCATTTCAATGACTGCTACAGAGTCTAGGAAAGACATCTGGAATTTTTCACCAGGATGGAGCTCAGTGTCATTTCTGTACCATACCACTTTGATTTCTGGAGAGCCACTGATTTTACATTCAAGCCGAGTGGAGTCACCCTGTTTCACGACTTTTGATGGTTCTAGCTTCTTAACAAATTTGGGAGGTTCTAAGAAATAAAACAGAATATAGGAAAGAGAGATGAGTAGGAAGACGAGGGATCCTATCTGGAGTCATATGGAATAAAAGGGGAGAGAAGCAGGGATGGAAGGATCTAAAAGGATAATTATCTTATGTCAAGAATTTCTAGCCGAGCACAGCAAGTAAAGAAAATCTAGACACACATCCAAAAAAAATATAAAGCAGTAGACAAAAAGAGCAACACAGACCAAACAAGAAAATAGCACACCTGTTATGCTTAGTGTTGTTGTACAAGAATCACTTCCAACATCATTGGAAACTTGGCAAGTATAGTGCCCGCTTTTTGATGCATCCACTGAATAAAGATTTAAGAAACCAGTTGACCCTTCAACCCCAAACAAACAGTTAGGTCCTGACACAAGTTCTAAATCTTCTTTAAACCACTTTATCTTAAAAGGAGGTGTTCCCTTTAAAACAGCTTTAAACTCTACCATCGAATCAGGTATAGCTTGCTGATTTTCTGGTTTTACCAGGAAGCTTGGAGGCTCTAAAGATTTTAAGAAAGAAACAAAGGAAAAAAATAGTTAAATTTCAACTAAAAGTAGCCTGGAAAGAAATACTAAACAATCAAGAGAAGATAAGAAAATGTAATTTGTATACAGCTATTTTTCAACGGTAGCTGATTTTAAAAGATATGATTAAGATAAGATTTGTAGAAGTTGAAAAATAGATCTATGACAGTAAGAGTACAGAAAGAAGACAAAAAGAACTCCAAACCTTTAACAGTTAAGACGGCGCTACAAGAGTCACTTCCGGCAACATTCGTCACACTGCAAGTGTAATTTGCAGAATCTGCCAACTCTAGGTTGTTAACGTCTAGTGATACCGTATTCTCATGGCATAGACTTCTGTATTTCACGCTGTCAGCTATCTCCTTCCCATCTTTATACCATTTAGCAGTAATTGGAAGTGAGCCAGAAACTTTACACTCCATGTGAATAGATGATCCCAGAATTTTATCCTTTTTGGTTAACTTTTTGGTAAATGAAGGAGGGATAGATTGACCTGCCCAAGAGGAGGAGAGGGGGAAAAAGCAAGTAGTATCAGATACCTTGCTTTACTTTCCTTCACCAAACACATGGACAATGAAAAAATTGGTAGGAAAAAAACCCCTAATTTTAGTGAAACAAAATACAAACCTAGTACGGTCAAGGCAGCCTCGCAACTGCTGCTTCCAAAAGCATTTTCAACCTTAAAAACGTACGTTCCACTGTCCTCCTTCATAACTGATTCAAGTCTGAACCTGGCCACGTTATTATCAAAACTCATGGTGTAATATCTACTGGGCATGAGCTGTTTGCCCTCTTTGAACCATTTCACTTGGAGCTCTGGTGTCCCGGCCACAGTACATTCCAAAGTCACTGGATCCTTTTCAGTCACTTTAACCGATTTAGCCTTTTCTATGATCTGAGCAGGTTCTGCAGGAAGAATTGAAAATGGAAATATATTGAGGCCCTCTCTCTACACTACAGGACGAAGAGCAGAAGTTTCGAGGGCAGAACAGAAAGCTCACAAACCTTGTACTAAAAGTAAAGCGAAACACTTTTCAATGCCTGAATCATTCTTTGCCTGGCAAGTGTACCTCCCGCTGTGACTGAGGCCAACATTCTGGATCTTAAGCCTGGCCACATTGTTTTCAAAGGTACTGTGGAAGACTTCGTCATTTTCCAGGATTCTTTCATCTTTTATCCAAGACACTGTCAGAGGCTGAGAACCAGTCACAGTGCACTGGAAAACAGCAGAGCTTTTCAAAACAGCGTGGACGTTTTCTAACTTCTTGACGAAGGAGGGGGGTTCTGTGTTTTAAAGAAAGAATCCAGAATGAAGATGAGGGGGCAAGGCTTAAAGTTTGTTAAAGTGAAGAGAAAGAAAACTGGAATATTTTGTAGGGTTTTTTCCCCCTCTCTCCTGCTTTTAAAGTTGCTGAACTGACCTTTCAAACTGACCCTTGTGTTACCAGAGCAGCTACCCGCTTCATTGGATATAATGCACTGGTATTCACCAACATCTTGAAGATCACAGTTCACTATCTGAAGGGCAAATACAGATTCTTTATCAACTGTGGCATATTTTTTGCCGCTTCGGATCTCCTTGTTGTTTTTCAGCCAGGTGACTTCGAATGGAGGCGTCCCTGTGACTTCGCACTCTAAAATGGCATCATAACCTTTCACTACCTCCACAGGTTTCAGCTCTCTTATAAATGTGGGAGGTTCTATATTAAGAAAGAAAGAAAACAAAGCAGCCTAAGATTACGGGGACCGGTGGTGGAATCCAACCGTAGGGACAGTGAAAAGTGTTCTCACAACTAACCTTTTACTTTCAATTCGATGCTGCAGCTTTCGCTACCTGCCTCATTGTGGGCCTCACAAACGTAAGTTCCACTATCTTTCACCTTAGCACTGCTGACATGGAAAGTGGCAATGTTGTCTACAAAGGAGACTCCATATTTAGCATGGTCCACTATTTCGTTGCCATCGAGGTACCACGTAACAGAGATTTCAGGTGTTCCAGCTACCTGGCATTCAAAAATGGTAGACTGTCCTTCTCTCAATACAACTACAGGGCTTGGCTTCTGAACAAACCTAGGGGGCTCTAAAATGGGAATTAAAAAAAGCAAAAATTAAAATACAATAATTGCCATTTAAAAATATATAGATATAGTACCATCATAAGCAGAGTTACACCCATCTAAGCCCATTGATGTGAATGGGCTTAGAAGGGTGTAACTCTGTTCAGGATTGCACTGGTCAGAAATGCAACTATAACAACACAGGGCAAAAAAAAAAAAGCAAGCTGCAGACCTTTGACAAAAAGTGTTGTCTTAGAGGTCGTCGACCCAACATCGTTGCTTATTTGGCAGATGTAGTTCCCTGAATCAGATATCTTGGCTGAAAAGAGTTCTAGGATGCTTGAAGTGTCATCTTTGTAAACTGAGCGAGAGGCTCCCGAAAGCAGCTCTTTGCTGTCTTTGAACCACTTTATTTGTATAGGAGGAGTGCCGCTAACCAGTGCTTTGAACTGGACTCTGGAAGCGGGTATGACGTCTTGCGACTGTGGCTTTTCCACAAATGATGGGGGTTCTACAAAGAGCGCAGGGTAGGGAGAAATGGAGGGAAAGGAAGGAAATAGTTCATTTCAGAATGACTATTTTTTCTTTCTTTCTTTAAGAAAAGGAAAAGCCAAATGTGCTCCTGAAGAGAGAAACAATAAGATGTCCAAACCTTTGACTGTCAGATGTGCACTGCACTGGTTGCTCCCTGCTTTATTTGTTGCGCCGCAGGTATAAGACCCACTGTCTGCACCTTCCAGCTGGTTGATCTCCAAGAACGCCGTATTATCATGGAAAGAATACTTGTGCTTTTCACTAGCTGTTATCTCTTGGCCGTCCTTGTACCACTGGATACTTATTGGGTGGGAGCCAGACACTATACACTCAAGGTGAACAAAAGAACCCTTAATGCTGTCCATTTTCTTTAGTTTTTTGGTGAATTTAGGTGGTATGATCAGATCTACCCAGGACAGAGCAAAAAAATCAATATATTAGATATTAGATAAGGCCACTACTCTGCTAGTATTTGGTATCATATTTTTTTAAAAATGTAATTGTGGAGCTCCACCCCTTGCCTCCAGGAAAAGAGGGGTAGAAAATACAAACCTAACACATTAATGCTAGCCGTGCAGCTGCTGCTTCCAACATCATTTTGGACCTCAAATGTGTATTCTCCACTATCTTTCTTTTCCGCAGAAACAACCTTTAGCACAGAGACTGTATCAGTCACACTGATTTTATATTTGTGACCCAGCGTCAACTCTTTCCCAGCTTTGAACCACTTGGCAGTAATGTCTTTAGTTCCTGAAAATCTACACTGCAAGGTGGCTGGGTCGCCTTCTGTGACATCGATCGAGACAGCTTTATCAGTGATTGTGGCTGGCTCTATGGTAAATATAGAGATACATATGAGTTGTGCGAGTTGAAATGTAATACTGGCTAAATGTAAATTACAAACATGGTGGAGGAGAGAGGAGGTTAAACCAACCTTTCACTGTTAGTAAAGCAGAACATCTTTGGATTCCGGCATCATTTTTAGCCTGACAGAAATATTTCCCATCATGCTTCACTTCAATAGCCCTGAGCATGAGGGTAGCCACATTGTTCACAAAGGTCATTTTTGTGTTATCGTCTTCAACAATGTCATCATTATCTTTCAGCCATGAAACTGTGATTGGCGCGGAGCCTTTAATGGTTGCCTGAAACACAACTGTGCCTCCTCTGAGTGAGCTAAAATTTTCAATCCTCTTCACAAATTGAGGGGGCTCTATCAAAAAAATAGAGGTCTGGTGAGTATCAGCCTCAATACAGTGTTAAAATAAAGTATATAGCAAAATGTTCTATGTGCTACTAACCTTTCAGAATTACTTCAGAGCTACAGAGACAGCTTCCTACGTCATTTGTTACCCTGCACTGGTATTCACCCACATCTGAAGAGTCAAACTTGAAAACCTGAAGGCTAATCAAAGAATCCTCAGTGGTTATTCTGTGTTTTCTACTGGTTCTCACAGGTTTGTTGTCCTTTAGCCAATATACCTCAAAGGGAGGTGTACCTAATACCTCACAATCCAGTATAACATCTGAATCCTTTAACACTTCCCTGGGTTCAAATTGTTTGGTAAAATAAGGTGACTCTATAGTAGAAGAAAGAAAGAGTGGGAATTTGTTATTTGTTTCCGGAACCTTTTTAAAGTGACAACAGAATACTGAGAAATCCAGAGGAGGGAGACTTCAACACAGACCTTTAACTTCCACAACACTACTGCAGGTGTCTCTGCCGGCGTCGTTTTTTGCCTCACATGTGTATTCACCACCGTCTTCGACTCCAACCTCCAACAGTTTGAGTATGGCTGTGGAGCCCACCAAAGATGTCTTGCACTTGTCACTGTCTTTAATTTCCCTGTCATCCTTGAACCAAGAGATTTTAATTTCAGGGGTACCTGCGACTTTACATTCTAACTGGGCATAGTCTCCTTTCTTAAACAACTGAGACGGTTCGAGCCTTTCCACAAAGGTAGCAGGTTCTGTGGAATTAAGAAACGTTATTATAAAGAGACACAGAAAGAAGTTCAAGAAGAAGAAGGAGCAACTGACCAGAATTGTAGGTCACCCCCTCAAAGATATTGTTGTAAGAGAAAGAAAATGCAAACCTTTCACAAACAAGTTTGCACTGCACGCAACTGAACCAGCCACATTGCTGACTTTGCAACTATAGGCACCCGAATCTGCAGGTTTTACAGCATAAAGTTCCAGGTAACTCGACAAAGCTTCCGTCAAGATGTAACAAGCTCCACCAGTTGTTAGCTCAGCATCACCCTTAAACCACTGTACAGAGAGTGGTGCCGTCCCCTTAAAGGCGCTCTTCAAACGCACTGTTGACCCAGGCACTGTTTGTTGCGACTCTGGCTCTGCCGTGAAGCTAGGTGGCTCTAGACATTGTTTAAAAAAGAAATAGTTTAAAGGATTTAAGAAGCTTAAATTTAAATGGTACGGGGAGCGGGAGAAATGGTTAGAAAAGAACACCAAGAAGAAAAAGCAAAAGAGGACATCAAACCTTTTACGGCTAATGTGCTACGGCTTTCTTTACTTCCTGCCAAGTTTGTGGCTCTGCAGGAATACACCCCTACATCACTGGTATCCAAGTGTTTGATTTCCAAAGATGCAGAACCGTCCTCATATCGTACTGAATATTTGGCACTGGTTTTGATCTCTTTGTCGTGTTTAAACCAAGAAACGGTCAACGGAAGAGAGCCTGACACTTTGCAATCAAGGCAGCAGGTGCCCCCGAATACACTGTCAGCATTCCGCAAGGGTTTTGTGAAGAATGGAGGAATGGTACGATCTGTTTTAAAGCAGAGTAAAGACAGAAAACCAATATATAAGGGAGGGAAAATTCTCTCTTATTTTTCCATGTTCTAAATTAGAGTCGTGTTTTTGTTAGTCCCAAAGGAAGGTACCAACCTAACACAGTAAAGGTGGTGGTACACGAACTGCTCCCAACATCATTGGCAACTTCAAAGGTGTATTCACCGCTATCCTGGAGTTCAGCAGCATAAAATTTTAACTGAGCGACATTGTTCTTAAAACTGATTCTGTACTTTTTGCTAGAAACCAGAGGTTTTCCATTTTGGAACCATTTTGTTTTTAACTCTGGAGTGCCTGCAACAGTGTATTCCAGAGTTGCTGGGTCTCCGGCAGTTACTTGAATTAACTCTGCTTTCTCAAGAATGGTGGCAGGCTCTATAACAAAAATTAAATAGCGGTCATTACAGAGCAAATATAAACATCCTCCTAATAAAGGAAGAACTGTGTGATGTTAAAAATGTTCCTAGGCTGACCTTTAACTGCTAATTGTCCAAAGCATGTTTGACTTCCTGCGTCATTCTCAGCTAGACATGTGTATTTACCACCAGAACTAATCTGGACATCTGAGATTTGCAGAGTAGCTATGCCATTTTCAAAGGTCACTTTGACTTTGTTATCTTCTTTAATAACATCTTTCCCCTTCATCCATGTTACCGAAATAGGATCTGATCCTTTCACAGCTGTTTGTAAGATAATTTCATCTCCTACAAGTGCCGTAACATCATCAATTTTCTTAATAAAAGATGGAGGTTCTAATTTGAAAAAAAAAGACAAAAACAACTCATCTGTTATTATTGCTTCACACATTACAACTCAGTGCTACATTTCAACCTTTTAAAAGAAAATTAAAGAGAATTCTTCTGGCTAGGGCAAGATCCAGAGAGCTGCCAGTGGAGATCCATGAATAGAATGAGGGTTTCCTGCCTCTCCTTTACTACCATAGCCCACTATGCCCTCCCAACATTACTCCTGGAAGGCCTTTGAGAATGGGTTGAGATGTAGTCGGAGGGACTGAAGCTGGAAGAGGAGATCTGCAAAAAGCACAGCCACCTTCTGCCCAGAGAAGTAAATTCTGCTTTGGCAAGAAAGGGTACTTGGATCCAACCCACAGTCTCAACATCCTTTTGGGCACCTGCCTCCAGAAGTAGGTCAGGAAATTTGTTACTGCTTAAGTCTAGGATGCAGAAGGCAGGTTACTTACTGAGTAGTACGTAAATGCTTGATATTTCCCAAGTGTTTGTCTCAACTATCTCACCTGAAGAGTGAAATCAGGGAGGGTCAAGGACGAACAAATTAGGTAAGGACTTGCTTCTCAGAGAGATGTAGGAAGCAGGACTTCTGCATTGTGGCTAAAACTGGAATTCCTCTGAACAAGAGGAAGTGGTGGGGGTGGAAACAAATATTTTCATCTATATTTAAATTTGAGTTGAAGGATGTAAGGGGGATTAGCCTGCTGGGGGTGGTTCAGTTATATAAGAGGAAGCATTTCCCTTTTAGGCAGTCAGTGTGAGGGACTTTGTCTAAGTGTCACACTTCTGGCCAGGAAATTCCTCAGTGCTCAGTTATTAATCCATTCT
Organism: Lepidodactylus listeri; assembly: GCA_029233225.1. NCBI lineage: Eukaryota > Metazoa > Chordata > Lepidosauria > Squamata > Gekkonidae > Lepidodactylus > Lepidodactylus listeri. Next base: position 23,968,968 of record JARCFY010000010.1, on the reverse strand, counting down.
TAGATACATGTCAATAAATGAATATATTTAGATTAGGTTTTGCTTATCAGGTGGAAGTATAAGAGCAGTTTCTTATGCGTATCTCTGAGCCCCCCTCCTTTTTACTCTTAAATGCAAAAAGGTAAGTACTGATGAAGTGGATCGGTAAGCTGAAGAGAGGCATATGTAATGCAAATGGGGATTCTGGCTAATATATGTTTTTCATTTCAAACCAGCTTTATTGATTTTAGTGAAATCTGCCTTTTATTCAAGATCCAGGGATATGGTAGCAGCTATTATAGGCCAGGGTCCTCAAGCTTGTGGAACTTTTGAGCATATCTTTTGAGTGGACACCAGCAAAAAATGGCTGCCATGGGATCCTGGGGACAAATGCCAGGAACGTAAGCCAAGTACCCTCCTTCAGTAGACACAAAAGTGATGCCTCTGGGGTTCTTCTGAAGTACCTCCTTTTCTAATAAGGTGGAGAAAGCAAGAAGAAGCAAATGGACAGCAGAAAACCCATCAGTGTGAAACATGATCCACATGGGTTCCATTTTGGGGATCACTGTCGTAGGCTAACAAGACACACAAAGAGAAAGGATGGCCAGAAGACAACAATCTATGATAAAGAGTGTTTTCCCCATTTTTGCATTATGTTAAAAGATTTTTTTTTTAAAAAAAGGTTTGCTTACTGACCTTTCAGTATATACGACGCACTGCAAACGCATTTTCCAACTTCATTTGCTATGGCACATGCATATTCACCAACATCTGCACTATTAAATGAAGAAATCTCCAGAGAGATAAGAGACTTTTGGGCAGTCAACCTGTATTTTTTACTACTGCGGATTTGCTTCTTGTCTTTAAACCAACTGATATCAAAGGGTCCAGTACCAGCAACCTCACAGTGAAGAGTGGCATTGTTTCCTCTCACTATTTCAGCCGGCTCAAGAGTTTTGATGAAAGTTGGGGGTTCTATAAAACCATCAAAGCATCAATAAAGAGTTAGCAATGGACGATACATGTGCAGAATAGAGCACCCCCCAAAAAGACAATCGATCATGGGCTTATGAACCAACCTTTGACAACAATTTCAGTGCTGCAGCTATCACTGCCAGCATCGTTAACCGCTTCACACGAGTAACTTCCACTGTCGTCAACTTTCACATTGGAAATGTCTAACCCAGCCACATTGTTGGCAAAAGATATCTTGTGTGTGTCACTCTCTCTAATTTCCTTGTTATTTTTGAACCATGTCACCTGGATCTCAGGAGACCCTTTGATTTTGCACTGAAGATGGGCTGACTCTCCTGGAGTCAACAAGTAAGAGGGGTCCACTTTCTTCAAAAACGATGGCGGCTCTAAAGGAAGAGTGCAGAAAGAAAGACTCCTGAAACATAATACCCTGGAAGAGCAATTTGACATGAGGATTACAAGCCAAGCTTTTTAGAAGCAAACTTGGACCACATTCCAATACCTGCAGTTACTCCAAACCCTACTTTTCTTAAAAGGGCTTATTTAAAGAACTGCCTAGGAGGAAAAAAATTAAACGACACAGACTTTAGCCAATGGCGGAAGAGTATGCACATTGATGTAAGGCAGACAATAAGCTTCAGTAAAGACATGGACACCTGTAAAAGATTGATATTATGGACGTAGAAAACAACACACCAAATTTGAAGAATGATGGAACAAATCTGTTTCCCTTTGAAATTTGACTGTCTACTTCTTAACTAACTGTTTAATAAGAGGGTAAAAAGCATAAATTTAGAGCGAAGATTGCCTTACCTCTAATGGTTACAGTTGCGGAAGAAGAGCTACTTCCAGCCTCATTTGAAGCAGTGCACACATATGTTCCCGAGTCTTTAAGTTTAGACAAAGGGATCTCAAGTGACGCTATTTTGTCTTCAAAGTAAATCTTGTAATCTTTGCCTGGAGGTATTCTGTTTCCATCCTTGCTCCATGATACTGTCACTTTCCGGTCTTCGTCCACTTGACATTCGAGGTGGATCTTTTTATTGACTGCGGACTGGACAGCCTGCAGCTCCTTAATGAAATGTGGTTTGTCGATAATACTTAGTTCTGCCTGGCAGATGTCCGCCCCGAACTTGTTTGAGGCTTTGCAAGTGTATGTTCCCCTGTCATTTACTGTAAGGCGGGTTATTTCTAAAGCATGCTTATTGTCAGCAGATGTAATCTTGCAACGTTCCGAAGAAGAAATGGCAGTGCCGTCCTTCTGCCATACCGTGTCTATCACTGGGGTGCCCGCCACCATACAGAGGAAGCGGGTGCTCTTACCCACAAAAGTAGTAATAGACTCAGGTCTGGTTAGGAAAGTTGGAGGAAACGCTTCTGCAAAACAAATGATGCAAAGTTGATATTGCACTGACTAATATGACGACTACTTTTTTTAATCAGTCCCAAAGAAAGACAAAGGGGTAAGATATGCTGGTCCCATACCCACCCATTACACTGCTTAAGAACAATATGAAACAAAGTTCCCCAACATTCAAAAATACTCATTATGGTTACTGTCATGAAGATCATCATATGTAGTATGAAAACTTTAAAAGCTAATTGATTTAAAAGCCGGAATTTCAGTCGACAAGAGTGTTTCTGTTGCCAAATTAAGTTATCTGATTATTACTTTAAGTGCATTCCATGAATTAACCAGCAACATGGATTCTATCGAGAAAAAGATGCATATAGTTCTACAAAAATAATAATTAAAAAATCTTTAACCAATGTCTTGTTTTTAATACAAAAGAAACCCCAGTACATATTCTCTATTTATTTTAAGTTGTTTCTCCTGCTGAACACTTCTAGCACCACAGGTATCTCCATATACAAGTAGTAAGATAAATCAGTTGTATCAAAGAAAATTCATAATTTGGATGAACGACTTAAAGGATAGTTTCTTGAAGGAGCTGAAGATACTTAAGTTACTGAGTATAAGACTGTTTATAAGTGAAGATGATGTAAAAAGAGGGCTTTCAAAAAGCCTTTGGCCATGATTAATTTTCTTCTTCATCCCCTCCATCCCAAATACTACCCACCCACTCCCATTTTATATTTGCATGTCTTCCCTCAGTCTTAAGGGGTCCAAAAGCATCTTTCAGCACAACAACCAGAAATTGGTTTAAAAAATTAAGTTGACCACAGTCCAACTATTTTTCCTGGTGCCAGTTTCTAACAGATAGATAAATGATAAACATGGGGGGAAATGCCCTCTGTTTTATTTCCATGTGTACCAAAAATGGAAACCACAGGTTATATATCAAAATAATAATAACCAGTTGGATCCAACCACCTTTTCTACTGTAGGAAAAAGAGAAAAGGGAATCCCCTCTGCTGACCAAAAAGGCTATTCTAGGGATCATAAAACATGCGTGGGCAAAAGCCATGTGGGATAGGGGCAAAAGATCAAGAGGGGAATTGGATGAGAGTGAGCAAAAAAGGTGGTGGGATCCAAGCTGATGAGTACAATTATTCCTCCAAGTAGCTTCCAATATACCATACTATAGGTAATAAAGAAGCATGTCCAGGTAATTAACAAGATTGCAAAAAAAGGATCCACTCATTTATCCAACTTACCAGTAACTGTTAAGACTGCTTTGCTGCTTACACTGCCATATTGATTTGAAGCTTTGCAACTGTATTCACCACAGTCAACTACTTGAGGTCTTGGGATTTCAAGAGTGGATGTATAACTAGCAGTATGGATGGTGTATTTGTCACCGTCATAGATTTCCCGCCCAGCTCTATACCACTGAAACCGTACGTTTGGTGCCATCTCTATCTCACAAGTGAACTTGGCAACATGATTGACAGCCACTTCCTGGGATTCCAGTCTTCTCCTCAGTATAGGCGCAACTAGAATCAGAAACAGACAAACAAATATAATTATAAACATCCCATGTTGGTATGGATAATAATTACGTGGTGCATATCAGTGTACATTCCAAATCACTGTTAATAAAGTGATCAACGGAAATGGGATGGATGGTTTCATGAACAATCCAAAGAAAGTGGCTGAAAAGGAAAATTATGGTCAAAAAAAGAGAAAGCCAATGATAAGCAGTGATCAGACTACCCGAGGACTACGTTGCAGTGCACAGTGGAAATCCGAAGCTGTTCTGAAGTGCTACTGACTATTAGAGACATGCGAACAACGTGATATATGTAGAATTATACCAGGTTGCACTGAAATGGCAAACATGAAATGTGCCACATTCTACTAAAAATGGTGTGATGATTTCCAAGACTTATTGTAACAATGGAAACAAAAAGAAAAGAGAACCATGTTGGTCTGTGGATATGGGGATGAAAGGGCTGAGCCATGCACCCTTTTAAAATCAAAAGGATGTTTCTTTCACAATCATCATTCAAGGACCATATCATGATGGTTAATTTCATAGCACTACTGAACAGTGAAAGGTTGCAAATAATGTTTAAAACCTGAGGGAGGAGGGATGTGAATGAGTAACGATAAATCGAAAGAAAAAGGAGTACTAATATAAAAAATGAAGGAGGGTGGTGTGATTAGTTTAGTGATGTACTAACCAAATACATATCTGTATCCATATGGATAACAAAGATACAAATATGTATTAAATCTATTAAGTTAGACAATCAGTGAGAATAAGGAAGCAATATGGTATCCCCATAATCCAACCTCTTTTTACAACTGTGATTTTCGCTGATGTTGTTGTTTTTCCACCTTCGTTCAGTGCCTCACAGACATACTCTCCTTGATGTACTTCCTTGAACGCTTGGTTGATTACTAGTGTGTATGTGTCATGATCTTGCAAACACTTGAACTCACCACCTGAAGATATCAGTTTACCCTCAAAATACCAATTCACAGCTTGGACATTGGTTATCACTGATGTAAGACTGACAGTGTCGCCTTCCTCAACATCAATGTCTACTAAAGTTTTGTGAATGATGGGACAATTCTCTCTCACTAGACTATCCTGTTGTTCCCGAGCCCTAACTGTGTGTGCCTGTTGTTCGTTTTCCTCCAAAAGTTTTTCTTTTCTCTCCTTCAGATTTAGAGCACCTCTTGGCTTCTCATCTGGGACAGCTGCTACAGGAACATCATGAGTGAGAGTGGTTGTGCCTACATCTTTAATTGGTTCCTGTAACGTAACAGCTTTGACTTCTTGAACAGACACAGACTGCTCCAGGTGTATTTTTGATTCATTTTTCATTTCTGCTTTCTGAGGTTTGGGCAAACCATGAATATTAATCACTGATTGCTGCTGAACAGGGGTATCAGCAATAGTGACTAGATGCATTTCTTGGAATGGTGAAGAATTAATAAACAATCGATGGTGTTGAGGTAGTACCGCAGCACTAGTTTCTTCTGATCTCAGAATATGTTTTTCTTCATAAACAATAGAATAAAATGCAGCTTCTAATTCTGTTTTTAAGTCAGCTGAATGAGAATACACACCCTCAAGCAAGAGAGTTATTTCTATGGGATTGGAACTTCCTGTAGTAATTAGACAGGCGCATGTTATATATTTAGGTTCTTTCGTTACCTTTACTGTTTTAAATTGAACACTCGCTATGTCATCTAATGAGTCAGACAAAAGCAGGCAGTGTTCACTTGTCAGAGCGGTTTTCAGGGCTTTTCTTATTTGAGCCATCATGTCTGAACTACAGCATATTGGAGGCTCGGCTAGAAATCTGTGTTCTTTAGAAAGGACTTGTTTTTCATTAATTTGCGGCACATCCAAAACCACTTGCAGCTGCTTCCGTGCCTGTAAGACTTCAGCTTCAGACCTTGCGAGCTCCTCTGCATGTTCTTCTTTGAACTGCTGTGTTTCTTCCAATGACAACGAAAGCCTGACTGACTGGCCTTCTTGGATTCGTGCTGCAAAGTCTTGCTCAGCTGCTTCTAACAGAGCCGTGTTCTCTATTGGAACACCTTGTTCCTCAGTGCAGGTGGATTCTGAAGGCAATCTGGGCTCAGATATCACCTCACAGCTCACGGCTTGAATATCCTCACAGGGTTCAACACGTCTTGCATCCAAGGACTTCTCTTCAGTCACAGTTGATACCTGCAGAACAGTTTGAAAATCCTCCTTTTTCAAGATAGCCTTCTGCTCTTTTCTTTTTTCAGGGAGAATTTGCTCCTTGGGAAGCAGAATACCCTGAGAAACAGTGGTGAGACATGTTTGGAGCTGAGGCTCAACTACAGCTGTTGGATTTTCTCCTGTAACGCTGCTCTGAAAGCTCTTCAGTGTCTCTGAAACTACCTGGACCTTTTCTTCAGAAGTCACTGCACGTTTAAACATCATTTCAGCTTTCTGCAAAGCGATCTGGCATTCTGGTTTTTGTAAAGCCAATATGCCCTCCTTTGCCAACACTTCCACAGTTTGGCTCATCTGGTAATGCAAAACAGAAATGGGCTCTTTAACAGACAGAATGGTTATGGCCTCAGCCAGAGCTGGAAACTGCTTACTATCTTCATATGTGGTGGACACTTGTTCTTCTGTCGCTGAGCAGTACAGCAAATTCAAGCTTTTCTTAGAGACTGCTTCAGCCTCCAGTGGTACTTCAGGACTAAAATGCCCTTCGCTAGGTAGGATGGCTTGCCCATGTACACTGGGCAAATGTAATATTTTTTTGCCTTCTTGTTGGATTTCTGCTATTACTGGGTTGTCTAATCTAGGAATATCCTCTGCATGTTCGTTAGAGAGCTGTTGCTTTTCTTCTGCAATTAAGGCTGTTTTTACAAGTGCTTCCTGCTTCAGTGAGCCCCTTTGCTGCTCTGTTGTTATTGCATCAAAAGTGGACTCTTTTGGAAGCATCTGTTTTGAGGCAATTGTGGGCACATATAACACATTTGATGATTCTAAGGTTGGGCTAATTTCTTCAGGTGAATCAGCACAATTAAGTGCCTTAGTGTGAGCTTCACTTATCTTATGCTGTTCTGCCGCTACAACAGATTGAAAATAATTGCCTTCTTCCTGTACTAGTTTGCTCCTGTCCCACTGGTCTGTTTGGACTATCAAAGCACTTTCTTTAGACAATTCTTGAACACCCTCAGTCCCTGGAATATAAAATAGTTGTTTGGGCTCACTCACTGGAGTAACTTCACCAGCTGCTGGGGCTGAGAGAGCAATAGATTCACCCAAGCTTACCATGTAGTTCTCCTCAGAAATAACTGAGGCAAGCTGAGATTTTTCTTCCCTCACAGATTTTGGCTTGCCCATTTGTGGCTGCTTGATGTCTAGGCCTTTTTCTTTGTCTTCCTGGTGTATTTCTTCCACAACAGGTAAACAGGTATCAGAGAGCTGGTGGAGTTGGAAACCAGGCAATTCCGTTATGGGTGGGCTTTCAATGGGTTCAGAGTGTTGCTCTAGAAAACCAGGGTGTTCTTTCACTTCACTTGCAGTAAAAGCTGTAGTGGCTACCTCCTGCCTAGCCTGCGATGATGTATCAACAATCTCCTCAACCTCATGAGTCTCGAGCAAGGCTGCTTGTTGGGTAAGAAGGGCTTCCTGCTGTACAGTTGCTGTTGAGTAAGACGCCAGATGTAAAGCATCTACCTCTTCACTATGAAGTGAATGCCTGTCCTCTATGCCAATTGTATACATCCCTTGCTGTCCATCCAACCTAACATCACCAGGTAGTTTAACTGCATATAACCGAGACTCAGTGGCTTGATCACTTACAGTTTCTTTGTATGCCTTGGTGTGTTTCTTATGCATGGCTTTCTGTTCATTATATGTAAATTCCTCAGAGGTGAGAATAAGAAGTTCTGCACTACTAGTTGCTTCTCCAAAGGCATTTATTCCTTTACAGATGTATAAACCTCCATCATTTTTCTGACACTTATTCACTGTCAATGATCCAGAACCATCGGGATTATGAACAATGGTATGATGTATGCTGTGAGAAATCTGAGTATTATCCCTATACCACTGAATCTCAGGAGATGGTTCACCAGTCACTTTGTATGTAAACACAGCAGGAGTATCTTGCACAGTCTGAATTGGATTTAATTTCCTAACAAAAGATGGTGGCTGAGGTCTTATGGTCCTTTCAATGCGAGTCTCACTGGCTAATTCTGCAAATTCTCTGTTAACGTCCTTAGGATTTATTTTCAGATAAGCACTGCATGCAGTCTCTCCATGAATATTACTAGCGATACAAGTATACTCTCCCTCATGATCAAATTGGGCAGAAAGAATAATGAGACTGTAATTGTCACCGTCAAATACAAATTTGTAATCTGCTGATGATGTCAGCTTAACCCCATTGAAAAACCACTGTATTTGTGGTTTTGGGATCCCAGTAACTGTTACAGAGAGCCTAGCTATATCTCCTAAGATTATTTCAACATTTGAGACGTGCTTGAGGAAGAATGGAACACTACTCTTCTCCTTTATAACCTCTAAACTGCTTGAATAAACTGAATTTTCAGGCTTAAGTTCAAGTGTTATTTCTCTATCAGATAACTGCAGGCCGCTGCTGTAACTTTCGACTCTTTCTTCCTCAGCAGACACAATAATAGAGCTAGAAATCTCTGTATGGGGAAAAAAATCATTTTAATTTTACTAAGATGTTTTCTTGAGACATCGTATCTAAAGAGCTCTTCAGATATTATGAACAATTTCACATTCTAGGAGGCCAGATATCACATGCAGATTCTGCCAATATGCATAGTTTCTGTGTTGTCTGAAACTGGAAATGTGCAGATTTTCAGCTTCCGTACATACAGATCAGAAAAATCTTGAAACGGGGATTTGGTGTAGTGTGTGTACAGGGGCTATACACATGGGCAAAATCTGTGTGCTGCCTCCTTTCAGGCAACATGGCAGTCATGTATATCTTGATACATGCAGTTTGCAGGTTCCCGATACAGTCACATTTGAAGAGCCAGATTATATTAACAAATTAACGCATTTCAGCAACACTTTTGTTTCACTTGTAATGCGGCTTTAACACAGCAAAGCAATCAAAACGTTCACATCAATAGGGGCCCCATACCAGTCAACCTCATTTATATTGTCCCCTTTTAAAAAGGAAATGAATATCAGAAAATATCTACGTAGAAACTGAAGACAAAATAAATACCAGATATTTCCCCATATGCATCTATTTTTTTAAAAAAATATATAGATTGTTATGTATTGTCAAAGGCAAAATTTTGATTTTCTTTGAACATTGGAAGTCCAAAGTAACGATAACCATTATATACATGTGACTGGGGGGGGGGGGGGGCGCTTGGATAGTTACACAAACATACTTGAGCAAAAAAGCTAAAGCTGGGGATTAAATGAACAGATTCATCTCAAGTACGTAACTGTGTCTATGCTGTGTTCAGTCTAACAGATCTAGGGGTCTGCAATCTTCATTTTGTGATTTCTTAATTCTTATGCCTAGGGAGCCAGTTCAGCACTTAGGCTTTTATTGGTTTGGAGAACATACAATGTCATCCGAAACATCCTTCAAATCTGTTGAAGTTAATGGACTTCATAACTCTGCTTAGGGTGGCATAATAAAGCACTTCTACATGTATTTAATGTACGTTCCTCAAGGCTGTTTTGTGGCTGACAGTGTTTGTTCTCAGGATGTAGGATGGCAACTGAAACCGGAACAGCTAGATTCGAGTCCAATAGCACCTTAGAGACCAACAAGATTTTGATGGAATAAGCTTTTGAGAGTCAAAGCTAACTTCATCAAAGCTTTGACTCTCAAAAGCTTATGCCTCCCAAATCTTGTTGGTTTCTAAGGTTCTACTGGTCTTGAATTGAGCCATTCTACTGCAGGCATTCTACTGCTTCCATCTAAAACTAAACTGAAACCAGTGGCATTCACAGTAATTTTGTAATTCATTATAGGGATACCATCCAGAAAAGATTAGGAAGTTCTTAACTCCCATTAACATCAACAAAATAAATCAGTCTTCGATTTAGAGTTTGATTGGAATAAAGCTTAACTGGTGTGCTCTGTTCTCACATTTTCCAGGAGACACATACATTTAGAATGTCAGAAGCTGACTGATGGCAGAATGTTGTATGTTTCAGTCTGCCATAATGAGCTTCACTGGGTCTAGAGAGCATTCATGTTTTGTGCTCCATAGCATTAGATTATCTTTGGTTTTATGTGCAAAACAGTCTCTCTCTCTAAGAGGAAAAGAAACAGAAATAGAAACTTTTAGAAGCTTCATTATTTCACCATGACTGCGTGGATCAAGCAGCCATCGCATGTATCAGGTTCCTAATCTGATTTATTTTGGCTCAATAGTTACTCAATTTATCCATGTCATTATTTGTATTTGTTTTAATCTCTCAATAAAAAAATTGTTTAAATTTTTTTTAAAAGTTCCTAATCCATCTATTTGCAACGGAAAACTCTTCCCACACTTCACACGTGATAAATTCCTCACTCATCCTAAATGGTTATTAATATTAACACAGGAAAATGTAACATTTGCAAACGTGGAAGGCATTCCTCTTTACAGTCGAACAGTATTGTATGACTTGGTAGCACAGAAGCCTGACTAACCAATGGCCTAAAGCTCCCAGTGTTTTCAGAGTTTTCAATTTCATTAGAGCATCACTGAGTCCTGTGTATTATCCAATTCACACAAGCAATTTCCATGGCTTCAAAAACCATGTTAGACTTCAGTTATTAACCTGGGAACATTATTTTGAAAAAATACTGAATTTATTCTGATTTTGTTTCTCAGAATAGAGACAGATGGGAAGGTTAGCCCAATGTAACAATTAATACCGTTATTTAAAAATATATGAGTAGCTAAAAAAGAGTTTGTACAGACAAAAAAAATTGAAAATATACCTAAGAAAAGGCAGTAGCTTTTAGTGTACAAGTTTTTACAGGTAAGAGCTGATCTTTGATAGAGCACCCCATGAGAGTTATATAAAATTCCCATTATATATTTTGTAAGTCTATTCTTAATGTCCAGTGTTGAAGCAAAAGATTGGATGAATGGCAGATGACTCTTTCATTCATGGCAAAAAACTTCTCTTCAGTAGTGGAAGATACCTTCCATAAACAGAACAAATACTTTAATTAATGGAAGAGTCTTGCCCCAGCACCCCCAATAAAGACACAAGACCATAGTATGGTGTAACTAGTTTATGAAAACTAGCTGATCTACATCATCATTATTAAATATGCTAATATTTAATGGGTGGGCTGCACTAGGCAGCCTAGCCATTGTTGTCTTTGTTTTGGCAAATCCACCCTGGCTCCAACTCAACCAGTAGCTTCCACTGGTCTAATTTATTCTCACCTGCATATAGTGTACTGAGAGGTAACAAGCCCCATTCCCCTTCACTAATGAGTCATAAAGCCACTACCAAGTTTGGAAAGATTTTGCTCAGCACCAAAGTTGTTTTTTTCCAAGCCCCTCCAGCTGTAATACCAGTGATGGTCTGTTCAGAACTTGCCCTCCATCACATCCAATGGCCCAGGGTGCTCGTGGCTCATCCCTACGTATTATGAGCTACCTGCACTCTCCCTGCCAAACTAGTTACAACCAAAACAGTCTGTGACCAGGCCTAATTAATTTCAAATCTACACCCTAATCCTCCAAATATCACAAAGCATTTGGCTAGATGACCCTGGAGGTCCCAACTCTATGATTCTATGAAAAGAAGGTTCTCCCCACCCAGTCAGGGGAAAATCCCCCCCAACATTCCTGCTTGGATCCAAATGGCAACCTGCTACTCCTGCAATATTCTAGACAGGATGGGTAGGTCAGCGGCAGGCTCTATACCTTCCCACTGGATGGCTACTGTTCAATTGACCAATTACCTCCTTGTGCCTTTATTTGAAGAGGTGCTGGGGCAAAGTAATCCACGGCTTTACTGCCACAAATGCCTGTTTTGATGAATGGAAGATTCCTCCACCAGTGGAAGGATGCCTTCAGATTCAGCCCATCATTGGCATGATGCAGCAAGGCTGGTCCATATGTGAAGCTAGTTTTCAATTAGCTATGTGAAAAGAAAAACGCCACTTGTGCTTTGTAGCTCATCTGTCTCAAATGTTCTCTTTTTAAACCTTGAGAGGGTTGTGTATAAAGGTAATGAAATTATCAAGCTTTCCACTATGTGCTATAAACTTTGTCTTGAAAGGTCATCAATTAATTCACTAAGGCTGGTTTAATGATGAAAAAGCAAGGGTACTTTATTTTATACTTTTATTAAAACAGTATGTACATTAGCATTGACATAACACTGAATATGAACACATAAAACTCTTTAGACCATCTTTTTAAAGTACTCTGTAACTAAGAAAAAAAGACATTGGAGTTGACATTGAAAAAATGTAGCTTAAATGCTAATTTTGGAAGGTACAGGTCCATCTCCCCATCTTTGCTTTCACATGGGCTGTCCAGCAATGATTTTTACTGAAATAAATATTTTGGATTTACATCAGTGTTACTGAAACAGTCTTCTGCAGATCTTATGATGTTTAGCATCAGTTTCTCTGGCTAATCACCTATGAACTATATAGTTAAATTTAAAACTCTAAAATCTTTGGACTCATATGGAACAATGGGAGCCCTGCAGGACGTTGCACGACTGTTTGTCCTACCAAAGAATGACTGGGGCCAGAGGGCAGAAATATTACCTGTCCTAATGGGTTTTCAGACAGAAGTTAAGTAGAGGGAACAGGGTCATTAGATTGCTCCCTAGTACCTTGTGCTTCCATCTGACCTTATGACCTCTGCCAGGGGTGTGGGGAGGGGGAGTTGGGATGCCCAGACTAAGACTAGTTTCATTCCATACCACTAATAGCTGATGGTCACATGAAGACTTACATTAGCCACACAGTAGTTTACTGGGCTTCCAATAGAGTACAGAGACCATTTCTTTACATTGATTTGATTTGCAGGATCAGGCCGTATACATGTAAACAAAGATACTGCAAGACTGGTTCATGGGTATGAGAGATTTGGAGCTGATCTTCCTTATAGCTGTGATTTCAGACAGTACAGTACATTCAACACTTATTCTTATCTAAGATACAGAGTTAGCTGCACTTCACTAACTCAAGAATTGCTACTTGACTGCATAGGGAATGACAATGGACACAGTGATAGATTATATTTCTACCCAGCACAGTGTTGGATCAGACACTCATTTCTCTTCTCTTTCCATTGCCCCAGCATTTAATATGTGTGCTTTGTTGGTTTTCTAAGTATTTAATTTTAGCTACTACTACTGACATTATTTTAATGCCTATTGTAGTTATGTAGTGGTCATCCCGAGTGCTAATACACTGTATTTCCATATGTATTGTGAGGCTAAAACAATGAATGAAACAATTTTCCCTCCTCACCAGAGATGCTTGATAATTTATTATGTATATTTTATAATGTCTGAAAATTTGCTTTCAGCCAACAGAGACAAAAGTGCTATGCAGGAAACACGGATAGAAAGTCTTTTTCTTTTCTGTTCTCTCCCCTCCCCCCGTTTGACACACCAGAGTCTCTCAGTCTCAGTGTCTCATGAATTTCTAAAACTGCTTTCTCATCTGAATACTATGTGGTGGAAGTGTCAAATTCACAAAATGAAGAAACAGTGAGGAAAAAATAGTCTAAATTTTTCAGCCTGAAACAATTGCTTAACATTCAAATCAATTAGATCAGAAGTCCATATTTGCCTCTGTTAGGTAAGGGTGATTACTTGTCCCCAAAATGCTTGCTTTCACTCATAGCTAAGCTGACATTTTGCAAAACATTTTATGGAGTCCTTAGCCAATGAACTGTTTTGGCTGTTTTCTTTATAGCCGTAAAAATAATGTCTTTCAAACTAAACCTTGAACTTTTGCTAGGAATATCATATACTGTAAATACTATCTTGTGATAAAAATAAACTAAAATCAGATAGGGTGAAGATAATTTTTTTCAGATGCTACTGTTTTGAACAGTTCAATCCCATGCAGAGTTACTCCAATTTAAGCCCATTTAAAGAAATGGGTTTAGACCACATTAACTCTGTATAGAACTGCACTAGAAGAGTATTAATATTTCAGGGCACATTAGGGATCCTGGTTAAAGCAGAGCCAGTGTTGGGATTATGTGGTTCCAAAAGCCACACATATTTAAGATATAAATATTAACATGCATATACATAACTGAGTATATAAATGCACTAATTTATTTAAGTATAAATAATCATGCTTTTAAAAAAATATTAAGAGTTGATAATGATATTAATAATAATAAGCAGCCTGAAGTCTCAGGAAGTATACTCTATTATGATTTTAAGGTAACTGAGTATGTGCTTGCAGGAATTTCATAACTTCTTTATATCCTTTTCTATCTAAGGATTAATTTCTCTGTAGCTTAAAAAAGGTTATTTTCATTTATCGATTAGTTTAATTAGGCTTGTGTTAGGTAGTGATCACTAGATCTTATACATTTATGCAACTTTTTCTTATTTAATATACTAATTAACCATTTGCATCAAAATCGTACAGTAGAAAGTAGTGAAAAACTACATGCATAGTTCTCAGCTCCTCCTTGTTTATTCCGTGTTTAAAAATATGTGGTATTACAAGTCAAAATAGTAGGTTGGATCCAGCCAGCTTTTCTGCTCAGCCATGTCTTCTCATAATTTCAGCCAATCATTCCCTATGTCTTTTGCCCATGCAGGTCCCATGATCCCCGGCACAGCTTTCTGGGTGGTGACCGGGAACCTCCTCCATTACTAATCAGCAGAAAAGCTGGCTGGATGTGACTCAGTTGCTGGATATCAGGGCTTGACCTGAAACATATTGTCATATCAGAAATCACTGCTCTAGTTTCAATAACAATTTTGTGATGAAACATGTTTTGTTTGTACTAGTTTCACATTTGTCTCATTTACAAGACTTGTTTTCAAGCTTTCAGGTGCTTCTAAACTTAGTAAAAGATAAATAGCTCCTGATGTCTTTACATAGTCCTCACTGTGACAAAACTCTCACATGGGCCAACTTGGTCTTGAATCAGGATATTTCAGTTTGTGTTGTGTTATTCTTGATTTGTACTGGAATGACATTAATGCAAGTCTCAGTTACTTCAGTGGATTTTTGTCATGAGAGAAATGTCATAAAGATACAGGAGCTGTTCAAGAGACAATGTTCTGTTCTGATACAACATTGTGAGGGAGAAACCCTCATCTGAGTTCTTTCACGGAACTGTATTGAAAATACAGTATGCATATTACATACAATTCCAAATGGGTCAGTGAAAAAATGGGGGTACCAAAAGTTTCAAGAACTCTTTAGGAAAAATGCAAATGCATCTTTAAATAACACACTATTTACATGTTATCAGACAAAGATGGTGGGTGACGATGATATTGTCATTACAAGGATACACAAGGGATGAGAGTAAATGGAAGAGTGAATGGAACTCACACTGCTTTGTGGCCCTGAATAAGATCTAAGCACCACTGTATCTCCCCACTATATCTGTCAAGATTATGGTTCATTGGTATAAGCCAGTGAATTCCACTAATAAGAATGCTTCAAAATACAGGAAGCATCCAAACAGAATGCTACATTGTTTATTGGCATGGATCTTTTAAAACAGTACAAAATCTGCCCTCTGATTGTGCCACAACACTACTGTTTTCAACTAGAGAATTTAGCAGACTGTTAACATAGCTGTGCTATGGGCAGTCCCTGCCTTGTTTGTTGCTATACATTTGTATTCCCCTTCATCACTCCGTACTAAACTCCTTATCATCAGACTGTGACAGCCCGATTGACTTTCCTCCACACAGTATCTCTCTCCATGAATCAACATCCCATTCTTGAACCAACTGACAGTCGGTTTTGGAAAACCAACTACTAGGCACTGGAAACATCCAGAGCTACCCAGGAAAGAAGCACAATCAGAAATATGTTTAATGAACTTTGGAGGCGCTTCTGTGACCTGGAACTCAAAGCTGCAGCTGTCTGTACTCTCTGCTTTAAATTCAATCTGCTCTTCTTTGGAGGGCTCAGCAAATACATCAAAGTTGATGTTTACACAAGGTTCGCCTTCCTCCTCCTGGTCCTGTTCTGTTACAGCTACCAGCCTCACAGCTTTTTGAGAATCATCACTGTCACGTTCGAACTCAAACTCTAGTTCTATTTCTGTCTGGGTGCCATTTTGAATAGTGTTATCAACAAGCAAATCAATCTTTTGAGGCCTTTCGCTACTCACATCTGCATCTGCTTCACCTCCACCACCTGCCCCTGTGGGAGCCCTCTGACTCTCTGTTATAACTAAGAAGCTCCTGCATGTAGCTTCTCCAACAGTATTTACAGCCTTACACAAATATACACCACTATCAGAATGCCTGACATTCTGAATTTTAAGACTATGACGTCCATTTTCACTATTCACAGCATACTTACAAACATCTGGAGTGATTAACTTATTCTCCTTAAACCACTGGACTACCGGAATAGGCGTGCCTGCAACTGTACACTGAAACAATGCCTCAGATTTCTCTGGAACTTCTATGTCAAAAACAGGAGTGGTAAAGCGTGGGGGCATCTCGGTGACTTCAAAATCAATTCTGACATCGTCACTGTCTTTCCCAGATGAAGCCATGGCATGTTCCACCAGAGATAAAGGGAGAACATCAAGAGATACTATTGTACTCTGTTTATCAGAAGCAAGCCCAGGGACAGTAACTATTTTGACTTGCTTCTCAAATTCCTTAATCTCATTTTCATCCAACTCTACTTCAAGGAGTATTTCCTGAGGAGAAGGGGTTCGTGATGTTGTGCCCGGTTCTATATCAAACTCTATGACATGTTGATGAGTTACTGGAGGAGGAAGAGCTAAAGCTCTTCCATCATGGGGCAACACTTCTACTTGTGTGATACTTTTGGCTTCCCCTATGATATTTACTGCATGGCACATATATTCTCCTCCCTCTGTTTTTTGAATGTTACGAATTTCCAAGATACATATATCACCCTCTTTTTGCACTCTGACTCTTTGATCTTGTTCAACCAATGACTTGTTTCTATACCACTTCACATCAGGTGGGGGAGTGCCTATGACTTCTGCAATGAAACGTAATGTGCTAATCTCATAGATCTTCCTCTTAGTCAGTGGTTTAATGAATGCAGGAGGCATTTCATTTCCCTTTGGCTCCAGTGCTTCACAAGGTGTGCCGAACATTTCAGCACGTAACTCATCAATGGAAGAGCTCCTCTCTTGCAAAGGAGAGCCAGTGGGGGTTTGGTAACGTTCCTGTGGTGTACTCACTCTTACTAAATCTGAAGGAGACATCCTTGAATTGGGCTCCTCTGAAGGTGTGGTGTATCGCTCTGGGCTGCCAATTGGTGTATGATAAGAATCAAAAGACATGGGAGATTCAAAATTCTCCACAGATGATGGTGGTGTGTAAAATTTCTCAGACTCTACCAGTTCGTCTCCGCTAGCATTATCAATATCAATAGACATTTCTGACTCTGGTGAAAAAGGGCGGATCAGTTCTTGCTGTTGGTTGTAATAATCATAAACAGTGCTAAATGTTACATCTTCCACCTCCAATGAAGTGATAGAGCCCTCCCGAATCAGACTCTTGGACTCTCTGACATCTGGAGTCTCCTGTTCTCCAGCTACAAGCAAATACTTTGTAAGAGAGAAATCTGCTTCTACATCAGGAGGAACAGGCAGCTCTTGAGTCTGAACAATGGGTTCTGCAATAGCCCCTTCAGTTAGGTTTTCTAGGGAAGACTCATATTGTTTTGCTTCATCAAGCTGAGGTTTTGCACCATGCTCTTGTTCTGTAAGACTGCTAAAGCTTCCAGTTTGTCCTTCCGGGTTTGCAGGTGACTCGTTTTTTAAAGAAAGAAGGTATTGGGCAAAAGAGAGCTCCTTGTCTGATGGCCCCCGAGAAATAGAACATTGTTCCTCAGGTGTTATTTGGGGATATAAAAAACTGTTGGGACTTTTCTCAGATAAAGAGCTCCTCTCTTCTTTAATAAAGACATGTTCCATGAGATCTGCTTTTTCTTCTACCTTGTCCTTGTCAGGGCAGACTTTTTCAAGTGCGGCTTTTTTCAAATCAGATATAAAATTATCTGTTTCTGGAACCATATTCTCTGGACTGTGCCCAGGCATACCCATTTCTTTCACTAGGTTTTGGAAATACTGAGTGACAGGGGCAGGTTCTGCCTGTCCCCATATAAAGGCTTCATCAGGCATCTTCAGCACCTCCTCTTCAGAAATCTTTCTCTCATACTCATCATGCTCCTTTGAAACTGGTTCTTCTTCAGTGAGAAGGCCGGCACTTTCTAAGGCCTGCTTTAGCATCTCTGTGACTGACATCTCTGCTTCTGTTTGGAACTTCTGTTCTGGGGAATCCCTTCCTTCCATTCTTAGCTTATAGCTCAGGCGAAGTTCTTCAATAAGAGAAGTTTTTTCTTCTGATGCATGGGCATCCTGTAGGAGCTTTATGAAACTCTCTGTCTCTGTAGCCCCCATCTCAAAAAGAGACTTCAGGTCGAAGGAATACACATCTTCCTTTTGTGCTGTTTCCGTCTCTTTCAACAACAGCTCTGGTGATAAAGAAGCAGCTTGCGCTTTTAGATCGAATATCTGTTCTTGTACTTCTTTCTCCTGGGATAAAATCCCTTCTTTATGACCACTGATTTTATATAGGACTTCACTGTCATTAGAAATCTCTTGCTTGGTAGCCTGTCTTTGAAAACTTTCAGAAGCAAAATACAGAGATTTCAGAGAAACGTCCTCCTGTGACTTCTGATCTTGGTTTTCTATATTCAGAAAAGCTAATTTAAGATTCATTTCTTCATTTTCTTTTTTCAGCTTGTTTTCCAAAGAGAGTGAATCTTCTTGAGTAAAAAGGACTGTCTTATTTTGTTCTGTTTCTGTAATATTCTGTGTATTTACCTGAATCCATTCAGAAGTAGTAGGATAGATACGTTTGAAATGCATTTCCTTTGGCTGCGCTGCCTCTTGGGGCAGATCATTATTCTCTACAGTCATGGGAGATTCAAAAATGTTTTCTTGGGCAGATGATGAATACTGCTGTGCTCTACTTTCTTCCTTCAGAGATTCAGTAACGTTGGAAATGTCTTGATCAGCATATACTGTTTCTTCCACAAATGAAATGCTTTTCTGTGCTTTCTCTGTGATGTCAGCTTCCATGCCTTCAGCAACTGAATATTCACACGTAACTTGTTTTTCTTCACTAACTTCTACAGTAGTAGAATATTGATCCTTTATGTGCATTTGTTCTCGGTGAAGACTGATTTGCTCCTGAATTATATTTTCAACAATAGATTTAGCTTGTTTTAACAAAAGTTCTTCCTCCACGTCCTTAATACTATATTCTGCTTTCACTGGTTCACTGTTTTGAGATAACGTTTTACTGGAAACCATTTCTTGTTCTAAAAATAATGGGGTTTTCTGTGTAATCTCTACAGTCTTGTCTGAGTCTGCTTCCACTCCTTCAGAATCAGAATATAAATCTGTGACAACTATGTCTTCCTGGTTTTGATTATCATTGCCTATATGTGTGGGTGGTTGTTTTACATCAGATATAGTTTCCTCTGTTGGCTCCCTCTCATTGCAAATCTCCTGATTATAATATACCTCTTCTGCTACAAGTGATGTGACTGTCTCTGTATTTCCTCTTGTTTTGTCTATATTGGTATCTGTTCTTTCGAACCCTGAAAAATCTTTGACAATGATTTCCTCCTGTTTTTCAGCCACAGTTTCAGTATCTAAGGAACGTTGCTGTAAAACAAATTCTTTCTCCCCTAGATGCAGTGTATTTTCTGGGCCATGATTTACTTCCTTTATAAGTTCATTCTCATAATACATACCTTGACTAGAATATGTATTTTTTCCTAAAGCTGATGTGATTTGTACTGCTTCTGTTATCTTGCTTGTTTCAGTTTCTATGATTTCAGAAACAAAATATTGATCTTTGGCATATATTTCCTCTGACTGAAGTCTGCTTTGTTCTTTTTCAAATTGTTCTGTATCTGAATCAGCTTGCTTTTCATCCAGTAAGATATCGAGAGTGTTAGAAATTGCACAGAGATCTGTGGGTTGCTGTGTTTCAACTTGATGTTGTATGTTCTTATCCACAGTGTCACCAACAGGAAACATTTGTTTTAAATCAAATACAAATTCATGGGTATCTGCTTTTACTTTCCCTAACAATTCTTCATCACAATAAATTTTGTTCTTTTCTCCCTCACCAAAGCTAGTGATTTCCCCCTCAAGGATCAAAATATCTTTGTTTTCAGAGCCAGAGCTTCTGAATGCTTGCTCTTTTTCTACTGTGGACATTTCTTGCTGCTCGCAGATGGTTTTCTGCAGGTTTTCTTTGTTTATCTCCCCGAAACCAAGTTGTTCTAGCTTAGACACACTTTGGAATTTATCGCTTATGCTCTGTAAATATGGCATATTTGTCTCTCCTAGCATCAATACATCTTGAGAATTCTTGTTTAATATATTAGTAATGCATCGATCCTTCTCATCGACATCATGCTCTCCTTGCATTGACTTTGATATAGGACTGGAAAAACTGTAATCGACAGATTCCTCTGCATGTAGCTCCTGCTCAAAACTATGGATTTGCTCTTTTACTTCCTGGAGTGGTGTTTCTATGATATCTCTTGAAAGCAGTTCCTCGTGTATTGTATTTTGAGATTGTACACATTGATCACTTTCCAAATAGGGTTCTGTATTTTCTGGTACAAGTGCCTGATCCTTAGATTCCACAGGTATTTCCTTACCAGAAGATATGCTTTTTTTACTTGCATTTGTTAGAGAACTGAACTCAGTAAAACTAGGGTGTTTAGGAATCTTTTGCTTATTCTCAAAGAGAACAACTTTATCTTCTTTACTCTTTGCTTCATATTCTAAATCATGGCTTTCCAATTTGTCTTCTTCTACAGTAACAGATGTATATCTTTCTGAATGACTCTCTACAATCATTTCAGGTTGGCTACTTGGTATTTCTGTAGTTGCAAATTCAAAAGTGTTTTTCACTTGTTCAATATATGGATCTCTTAACTCATCAGCAAGTGAAGCATCAGATAAAATTCCTGAAGTAATTGTTTCTTTTTGTTCTTCTACTTTTTGCTCTGTTTCTTTACTCATTTCTTTTTTGTACAGGATCTGAAAACCTGTGCTTTCACTTTCATCGGCAAGTAAGGACTTCATGATGTCATCTAGATAACTAGGTAACTGGGATTCCATTTCTTCAGATGGTACAAATGGTGCTTCTTCTATGAACTGCACTTTACTAATGCTGTGGAACTGCTGGTGTACAGAATCATCTTTCTCATACAAATGGCTTTCCATTTGTCCTATTGAAGATTCAGAATAATTGTCCACATGTGCAATGTTTTCCTGAAGCACTTCAACCTGAGTTTGGAAACTCTTCAGATTAGTTTGGTCTACTTTGTTATCAAATATTTTTACAGTTGGCTCTACTGAAAGATCACAAACTGTTTCAACTATACCAGCTTTGTTTTCAGCAACACATTTGTATGTGCCAGCATCAGATATGGAAACCTTGCCAATACTCAAGCTATAAATACCATCTCTCTCTCCAGAGCAAAAATGTTCAGCAGGAATCAAGACTTTGTCATTATGAAACCACGTAACAACTGGCAGAGGTTCCCCAGATATTAAGCATTCAAGTACAACAGAATCCCCTTCATGACAACTAATATGTTGCTGTATTTCTTTTATGATTTTGGGGGGCTTACAAACCACATCAAATGAAAATTTAAATTTATGTTTTACTCCTGGAGAAGAAGGTTCTTCAGTAGGTTCTTCAGGTATAAACTCAACTGGTTGAATTACTTTAAATTCTTCTTCTTGTTCTGGAGTTGGAGTTGGAGCAGTTATTTTGATTTCCACGGGAAGTGAAAGCAAGTCTGGATTTAATATGGTAGCCCTAGGCCAGTTAACTGGTGGAAGCAGAAGGGTGGATTTACTGTCTGTGGTTGAAACTGCTTTGTCTTCTTTCACATGGTCAAAAGCTAAACTGAGTTCTTCCTCCTCTTCTGTATACTCTGGTAATAACTCAACTTTACATATATTGATTGGTTCTGGGTCAAGTTTCTCTTTTACTTTCACTTTTAGCTGGCCTGTAGTTGTAGCAGTTCCATGTTGATTAACAATCACACATGTAATGGACCCCTCCTGAGTGTGGACAACTGTGGAGAATGTCAGAATAGAATGGTATTCTTCACTGGTATTAATAATGCATTCTTGGTTGCGTGGTAAAGATTTGTCATTGTTATACCATATGACTGTGGGATACGGATAACCTTTGAAACTGCAATTAAAACTACACCTATCCCCTTCATTTACTTCTTGAGATTCAATTTCATTAACAAATAAAGGAGGGCATGGTACCTTACTTTTTGGAACAGGACTCTCCAGCTGGAGAGTGGTTTCCTTTATATCAGGTTTGAATTCAGTAATTTTATCCAGTATCTCCTCTTCTGTTTCAGCATAGTATTTATTTAGTGTTGTTGGGGTTCCCACACCTTTGCTCATTTCCTTGCTCTCTAAATTAGCCATAGGTTCATTAATGTTAAGTGTGATTGTATCAGACATCATCATTTCAGGGTTTTTTGTCTCACTGATGTCATCAGTCATAAGTACATAAACCAGTGGGGAGGGAGTTTTCTTAATGGTTTTGGATGTCTTGAAGTCTTCAGGATGTTCCTGTACTTCACTATCCATTTTTGTTCCTAATGACTTTACTTGAGTATAAGTATAGTCCATGCACCCTGTTTTTTTCATCATCACTGGAACTTGTTCTGAAACCTTTTTTTTAATTGCCCCTTTAAATGTTGCTACTTTTTCTTCCTCAGTGCTTCCATGAACTAATTTTGGGGGAATTTGAGAAGGTTCAGAAAGGCCCAGGATTTGTTCCCTTCTAACATGATATTTACCTAACTCTGTTTCAAACCCTCTCTTAGAACTTCCTAAGGTAATTTCCTCTCTGTCTGGCACTGCAGGCATCACGGCTTTTTCATCAATTTGCTCTATTGTTTGGAAATCAGATCTCCTTGTATCTGCCTGAGAGGTTGAATGAGCTGACCAGCCTTTGTTACCCCGAAATTCAACAGTTCTCACAGATGCAAGTTGTAGGTCCACTGATTCCCGTGATAGACACATTTTCTTTTTTTCCAACATAGCCATTCTTGCTGCACGAAGGCGCTGTAACTTCAGTTTTATTTCCTCATCAAGTAAATCCTCCTCTGCACTTCTTCTTCTAGCTGAATGCTTGTTTCTTACCTGATTCTTATCATACACCAATTCTCTTTTTAGGGATGGGATACTTTCAAAGCTTATAGTCCTCATCATCCCCTTGGAAAAGGACAAAGCTGGCAATACTTTCTCAGTTTCCTGACTCCTATCAAATGGAGAGCCAATACATTTCAAATCAACTTTTAGCCTATCATCTCTCCTCTTCTGCACCTGACTTTCAATATGTTCATGGGTTCGCTCAGATTTTCTGAGAAACTCTAAATATTTGGCATTTTGTTCCTCGCCACGGACTACCAACAATGATGCTGTGGACTCTGCTGAACCCTCACTATTAATAGCAAAAACCTTATAGCTCCCTGCATCCCTTTCCTGAACTTCTTTAACCTCTAGACTAGACCTATGCATGTCCATGCTGCTCTCAGTCTTCATGATCCTTCGAAGACTTTTGGGAATTTGCCTGTTGTTATGAAACCAAGTTATTTGGGGTAATGGACAGGCAATTAATTTACACTGGAAAATTACTGGTTCTCCCATCAAAACAGACCGATACTTCAGTTTTTGTGTGAAAGAAGGTTTCAGTTTCTCAGGCCATGAATGGAAGGCCGACGTTCTACTTGCACATTTTTGTTTATACAGAGATTGTTGGTCCCGAAGGTCTTTGGAATTGGAGAAACCGTCTTGGACACCAGCTGGCTTTTTTCTGTATTCTGGCTCCTCATCAAAGAACAGTTCTGCAAAAGAATACCATCACATTACAGCATACTCCATTCTTTCATATATTACAAAAATAATGAAAAGAAATGAAATAACTATAAATGAAATTAAATAATGTGCATGCAACAGATTCATCACAAATCCATAAAAAAATTCACTCACCATATTTGTTCGAATAAACGCAACGCCTTGCTCTGTTTTAAAGATTCTGACACGAAAATCGTTCGTTGTCTGTTCTTTCTTCCAACTGTGGAAATTTCTTCATCAACAAGCAAAAATGAATCTCAAAATGACATGTTCCTGTGAGTGCATGTTTTGCCGCCCCAAAAAACTTTTTTTTTGCATATTTTGTTGCAAAGAATGGGGAAGGGATTATCTTACCTGACTTGCAGACAGTAGAATAAACGCCCTTTCTGATCCCTTTGACTGTGAGTTAAAATGGTCAAACCATTGAAAATATGTTTTTCAAAAGTATGAAAAAAGTAAACTAAATAATTTGCTAAAATAAAATGAGAAGGCGTTTATTCGAACTAATACAGCTGCTAACTTCACAATGTTATGCAAAAAAAGCAAGCAACATGGACCAACTATGCTATCTGCAAGCCAGTGTAAGAAAATTTACTATGGAGAATTAATGTCCCATTCGTGAAATGGAAGGGCACAATGGAAATACATCACTTTCCCAACTTGTATTACATTATTTTGTAAACATAGGTCATCTGAAGTGCGTTGACCAACGGAATGTTAGCATACTAATGTGTTTTGAAACCATTTAAAGAAACTCAGTCTAATTTCAAGTATCCCATGCACTAGAAGAAGGTATCAGAAGTAAAAGCTTTTGCAACCAGCTGCAAAGCATAAAATGAAAAGATAAAGTATGATGGCATATCTATAAAAGGGAAGTTTTAAATGGAATTTTAAAACTTGTGTTCTTTTGTAATGCAAGTTATCCTTTGCATATTAAAACAAAACATGCAGCATATTCAAATATGCTTCAGAGTATGTTTTGCTTTCTGTATCATACAGATAAGCTTCTCATAACAATTAATGTTTTCTGTATGCTACATCTTTGCTTCAGTATAACATTCAGTTGTGACTGTACCTTTCACTTCCATTTCAATCTGCTGCTCTATCTTCTCTTGAAGAACTTTTTCCAGAGCTGTAAATAAAAACAGATGGATGATTAACAGATGGAAAAGTTTGATAATATGGAAGAAAAAAGTTTTAGTTTACAATGCACTGATTAAAAAAAAGTTCACACAAACATACGTACATATACATGCCAGGAAATGCCTGATAAGTCTAAAGGAAACAATGAGAGGATGCTAAAAAATATTGCCTAGTTTTCCACAGCATTTTAAAAAGGGCTTCTCTTTTGATAATTCAACATGCCTTTCACATGCCTCGAACACTGTGGGAGAAATATTCAGCAATCCACATTCGTTTTGTCGATCCCAAACTGTGGATCAAACGGATTTCAATGCAAATTGACGGTATGCAAGAGGAAGTTGTATATGGAATGAACATGCAGTTGCCAACCTGTCACTCTCAGATGTGTGCTGCACTCGGCTTGTCCTGCAGAATTAATTATTCTGCACTTGTATATACCCCTCTGATTCTCATTAATTTTCAGTAATTTTAAACTGCACAGCGGACCATCGTGCCTTAAGCAGCATAATGCCGATTCCTCAACTATTAGCTGATTATACAGCCAGATGACACAAGGTGTAGGTACACCCTTGATTACACAGAAAAGTGAAACATCATCTCCTTGTTTTACAAAGGTCTCTGGGGGCAGAGTTTCGAGGAAGAGTGGTATGGTGGCACCAGTTTCGGTGAAGTCTTCACACGGCACAACATCAGGGTAGTAGTCTCTGATCCTTTGCTTCTCAACGTCTTGTGGTTTTTCAGTTGCCAAAATTGTTGTGCTGGATGTTTCTGTGGAAGACTCTTGTTTGTATTCGTAAGCTGTTTTAATCTGAGACTCTTTGATAGTTTTAATGCTTTTAGTATCTGATTCAAGGGTAATTTTTGTTATTGTTCTGGCTTGTGCTTCTTTAGCTAGGTAAGAATAAAGTTAGGATAAGATTAGACGTTTGGCAGCAATTAAAAAATAGATACTTAAAAATATAGAAAGCCATTAGTATGGTAAAAGGAATGTTCAGCATGTTAGTGCAAAAAAAAGAATATTAAGTCTTTTACTATTCTGTTCCACATTTAAGGGCTCTATTCATGCTGGGCCAAATGCAACTAGATCCATGGGATTCATGCCATTGACATCTATGGCAATAATGGTATGTGAGAGGAAATTGTACATCAGAATTGATCCATGATAAAAATAATTTTTAACAAGCAATTCTTCTGCTTAAAGTCAAAGCTTCTTCCTCACAGCATAGAAGGCAACAGCAGAGATAATGCTTTCCACAGATGTGTAGAACAGGCAAGATTTCCACCAGCTTGTAAAAGCAAGGTAAACAAGGCAATGACAGATTTCCATGGTTCTGTTTTGGTTTCAAGTTGATATTTCTGTTCTTCTGAATCTAATCCTGCAGCTGCTTCTCTGCCCTCCATCATAACAATAATATTGTGAGGGGGAAGAAAATGAAAAGTATTCTCATAGTCTTCAGAAAAAAAGGTGAATCCATGTTCAGATTGAAGAAAATATAATGGCTCAAGAGATGTCCCATTGTTTTAAGAGGCTAAGTGTATGTAGAGGAGAATGGAGAGCCTATGAAAGAGGCACAGAACGAGATTTGTTGCATAGTGATCAGATTCAGAGATGAATAGCACGGCAAAGAATTGGAAGATAGCAATTTCCTTGTGCTAAGCATAACAAAATGATGTCAATAAAAAGTTGAAATGGGATAGGAAATTCTGGACTGGATCCCATCAACATTTTAAAAAAGTATTCACCCATGAGACTGAAGGTGTGTGTTATCACATTCCTAACAGAAGCACTGTATTTATCACATTTAATTATCAACCTAAGCAGGTCTACTTAGAATCTTGCTCAGGTCTTTCCAAAGGGGTTTACTGCCAGGAATGTATTCTTATGATTGCACTGTTAATTATCTTCCTAAAGCTCTGTATAATCTAACCTAGGGGAAGGGTTAGATCAAGTTTCTTTATAGCAAAAAGATTTCCCCAAATGACAGATAATAGAACAACCATAATTGTAAAGATGAAGTTCCTCTTGCTGCATTCTTTCTTTGCTCAAAAAGGATAATTTTAAAGCAAGTATTTACAAATTAAATATATCTTGCTTTTGAAGATGAATACTTCAAGTGCTGGGAAGAGGCAGGAAACCTACTTTTACAAGTAAGTCACACAGACTAGCAGTGCTCTGTAAATCTTTTATGAATAGAGCCCAAAATGTAAAATGTGGGACAGAAAATTATGTCTCCAGATTAAATGCTAGCATTACAGCCATAAGCAGTGATGGTATGAAAGAAAGTTACAGAACATTAAAAATCAGATAACCACCTTCTACAGTTAGTACAGCAGCTGTTGTTACTTCTCCAAAGTTGTTACGAACAAGACAGCTGTACAGTCCTTGATCTAAAAGTTGGACGTTAAAAATGGTGAGGAAAAGAACACTTCCATTTTGCGACGGCTTAATTCTTTCCGACTCCTGTATGGATTCCCCTTCATGGGTCCACAAAACAGTAGAAAAGTTCTCACGTTCCAAAGCACAAATTAACTGGGCAGTTTCACCACATCTCACGGTGAGATCATGAAGTTTCAGAAGAATCTTCGGGTTAGTCTCTCCCAACACTTGAATAGAAGCTGTAGAAATTTTGGTACTTTCTGACTTCTGCGAAACGGATGTAGTATGGAGAATTTTCACTTCTTTCTCGATTGCAGATGAAGTTTCAGAAATTTGTTCGAAGGCCTGCACAACCATCTTCTGTGATGGCTCTTGCACGGATTTAATCTCTGTTACATAAACTTTGGTTTCCTTCTCTGACTTTGCCTGGACAGCCTCTCTTACATCTTTCCCAGAACTTTGCCTATCTAGGGCTTGCACTGTGTAATTAAGTAACAAAACATATGATTAATACCTAATGCACTTTAATGGGCTGTTAAAAACAAAAATAATATGCCATAGATGATGAGAATGAAATATGCCACTGTCCTTTGAAAGCCTAGCATGCCCGGTGCATTCATTAAGGGTGCCCTCAGCAGGCAGCATAAAACACAAAGAAAATTCAGCCACAACGATGGATGAAAAATGAAGTGTGCTCATGCTAGTAATGTGCGGTTGGCGTTTGTCTCTTCTTTTCACTGCCGTTGTCCGTGGCAATTGGAAAGTATTTGTGAAACTCTGAACGCTTGTTTATGTTCTATCAGGAATGAGATCCCCCTCCCCGAAAACCGAGTAGAGCAAACCTCAGAGAATGCTACAACTGCCACCAATCAACTCACTGGCTTGAAGTATGCATTTTGTTTAGTCCACCAAAACAGCTGTAGCCCCTGAGCTATATAGCTAAGACAGAAGTTTCAAAATGATGTGACACTTGAAAGTACAAGAAAACAAGAGTGGTTTATTTGGTTACAGCTAGGACTATCCACAATTAGTGATGGTACGGCTAACTCTAAAAAAAAAGTGTGAAATGAGGAAAAGAGCATTAGTCACAGTGTAGAAAGTGTGGTATATGCAACAAACTGAATTCCCTAGGAACAAAAACGGGGCTTTACCTTCAGCGGTCACTGTAAGGGTAGCTGTACAAGTTGCATCTCCCGCACTATTTCGTGCTTTGCAAGAGTACTGCCCGGCATGTTCTGAGAAAGCATCTACAATTATCAATGTGGCTGTGCCTGTAGACTCATCAAAATGGAAAACTACGTCTTTTGTTGGCAACATTAGTTGTTGGTTATGAAACCAGAGGATTTCTGGTTTCGGCATGGCAGAAACCCTGGCTTGGAATTTGACTGTTTCCCCGCTGCATACACTGCAGCTTGAAATAGGATGGAGAAAGACGGGCCTTTGGCCAACAGGTTCCTTCTTAATGGAAACAGTGGAAGAAACATGCCTTTCTGAGGTAACTTCTTCAACCTTAAACCCTGCAAAGAAGCATGCCAACTTTTAATTTCTTACCCTACAGTCAATGTTCTCTTGTTCATCTAACTCTTTTTTTAAAGCTTACATCTTACAGTATGACACACTTCCTTTCTTTCATGACAATGTTTAAACTCTGCTGTCAAACAAATGGAAAGTAAAGCATTTGTATACACCTTAGATAGTAGATTAAATGAGCAACGTTTTTCAAGCTCATGCTTCAGATATGGACATCCGTTAACATTCTGACAAATATTCAAATGTGAATAGGTACAACATGAGTTAAATTCCTCTCATTTGAGGTGAGCTCTTTCAGTTACCCTATTTACAGTGAAATTCTAAGCATGTGTTCTCAGAAGTAAATCCTACTGAGTTCAATGGAACTATCTAGTAGGGGTGCTTAGGATTGTGACCTCACATTAGTCTTAGAAATGCAATAAAAAAAAAATTACAGCCAGTCCTGGATACTTGCTTTATGTTCTAAAATCTTCCCCAATGCTAGTGTATTCTTACAGCTGGGCATTTTTTCCTAATTGAAATGTAAGATGCTCTTCTCTTGTATATGTAAATACAGTTGCACTAATATTAACAATATCTAATTATTTTGTATATTTGCATATATTAGACACCTTGGCCAAGATCCAAAGAGCTACTTAGACATGACCTTGTGGTTATGCATACCATGGTAGAATTTTTGAAGTTTTTATTTGAACAGATTTTCATGTTGTACCATAAAAATGATCAGCTCCCTTTATGCAAAACTAGGCATTATGTCAGAAGCATGGGTGACTCAAAGGTCTTTCCCGCCTTTTCTGCTGTCATGTTTATAGTGCAATCCTATGCTGAGTTACTGCAGTCTTTTCGTTCCAAGACTGCCCTAACTCTACACAGAATTGCACTATTATATTATGTTTCAAATTACTCCACCTCCATTTTTTCTCATTGGTTGCTGCTCATGGGGATGGGTAATCTGATTATGTCACATCAGACACCTTTGATTGATTGCCTAATGGAGAGAGGCAAAGGAGATCAGGCGGTTTCAGCAGGAGCCAAGCATGTGCCATTCAATATAGCTCTGGCTTAAGCATGGGGGTGGGGAAACATGAGCAAGCCCCCCCCCCCTTATTGGGCATGCAGAATTAGTTGCATGATTCTTTGGGTCCTGGCCGGTGCCTTCTTTCAACCAAAATGCTTTGGTAACTCATTAGAGAATAATTTTGTTCCTTCCTGATGCATGCTTAACTCTAATGGGAGCACAGTGAGAAGGTGAACAATACAAAACTTCGGAAGGATGTGAAATGATGTGGTGCTGAATTCATACTATGGCGATGAAATGGACATGGTGGACGTCAGACAATAGGATAGATTATTTTGGGTTAAAGAACACAGACACGACAGACAATTACACGTTTTTTAAAAAATTAGTATTAATAGAAAAACACATGCTGATTTTGCACAGTTTCTTTTTAGACGACACAATGTACCTTCCAGCCTCAGGGCAGCCGTAGTTGACACTTGACCTACGGAATTACTGGCAACAAAGGTATAAATCCCTTCGTCCTCTGGGAAAGCTTCTGCTATCTCCAGTTGGAAAGTGTCTTCAAACTGAGTCATCCTAAAGAAGCGGGACGGCTTAATCTCTTTGTCTTTACTATACCAAGCTATTCTGAGGTCTGCTCAGGTGCAAATGGACAAAATGAAAGAGAGGGAAGAAAAAAGGAAAAACACATGTTAAGTTTCACGGTGTCACACTCTTAGTGAGCAAATCAAAGAAGTGGCTGGATCTTAGGACTGGTTCTCAGGTCCAAATCATGGGCAGTATTGACACATGCTGAGCTCCCCCTCCCCCTTTTAGTCAGACATTCTCATGTTGCTCCAATGTTTGTGGCACTCCTTTCAGCAGCTGAACATCAAGAAGAGTGCAGAACATTAAGAAGAATGTATAGAACTTTGTGATTTGAAAATTACTGACTTTTTTTTGTATTGGTATCCAGATTTTTTTTTTTTTAATTCTCCAAGGTGTAAAAATGAACTTTTAATTTCTGCTAAGCAAGCGAACAAATTTTGAACAGTTACAAAGCTGCCTTTATAGGAATGCATAAAAATAGTTACTATTTGTGTCAAACACATTTTTACATCGTATATGATTTTCTCTTCGGATTATTATCCACATTATTTCTACCGCATGGCTAATCTTCATAAAAATATATCTAGGAGGGAAAAACTATGCAAGTTTCATGCCCATGACAATTACAGCGATTTAAAAGGTGAATGAGTTATTTCGCATAAAAGATGGATTTTTACAGAGAAGGTTTTTAAATTATGATACGGCATTTTCTCTCTCCACTGAAAATAATAACAGGATCTCCCATTTCTGAGCCTCAGTTACCCAGATTTTTTTTTTTAAAAAAATCTCTGAGTACTCATGAAGCTCATCTTTGGTATGCTCTGCCGCCATCTTGTTTGATCATGATGCTGATTAAGCCCTGGACTGAGGATTCTTTGGAAGCCTGTGATAATTTTAGTAATAAAAATATATGAAACATGGGCAGATTTGCACTTTAAACTCTTCATAATCTGCTACACATACCAGCATTCAAAATTAATATGTACCCTGCCTGCCCCTGTTATATGTCTTATATATGTCTTTTGCAGTTACACTGACAGAGGGGCATTACTGGGCTTTTGCTTTATATAGTTGAAATGGCAGAATGAATAGCAAGCAATGTTTGGTAAGGTTTCTAATATCCCTCTACTATTCCTCTCTAACCAACCTTCCCCAGTCAGTTAATACCTCTCAATGTATGTTCCTGGTACAATTCGACATGTAAGGTATGCATCTATTTCAAACCCTTGGAAATGACAAGGAGGGGGAGAAACCCCTGACATTAGCTGTTGGTTTTTGATTCTCTAAAGAAATATGCCCCTCCTACGTATGCCTGACATATAAACTTAAGACCTTCACACAGGCTCAAGAACAAATAGTACAAGTTAGATCTGCATCTTAGATACAGTAAATTTAACAGGCTAATTAAATAAAAACATTTTCAAGGCAATGTTGTATCAGTATGTGGCACCATGGGTTTGTTTTGTTTTTCAACATGGTGCTCCTGTTTTTATCATGCTAAATTATTTGAAGTGCTGTCATTGCACTGACAACTTTTTAAATTGTCGAAACCATGTTGGTACA
This sequence comes from Lepidodactylus listeri, assembly GCA_029233225.1. Lineage (NCBI taxonomy): Eukaryota > Metazoa > Chordata > Lepidosauria > Squamata > Gekkonidae > Lepidodactylus > Lepidodactylus listeri. Next base: position 23,936,769 of record JARCFY010000010.1, on the reverse strand, counting down.
TGGTACATAGCACATAGTACAATGCTATTTTGAATCAAATAGGAAAGTCAAATAATTGAGCTGCTAACTGCCTTTATCAAGCTTAGTGTTGTAGGAAGAAGCCCCTAATCTGCTGATTGGGGTAGGATCAGAAAATGCTTCCCATCAGATTTTGTTTCAAAATGCTACTGAGCATGCTCCAAAGCAACAGCTGACGCCCTCTGTTGCCCAGAGTAACAGAAAACGTCTCCATGAGTAAGACTCGGACAGGAAGCAAATCCTGACACTACACTGGCAGTAGGTGTTTATGGGAAGCTGGACTTCAGTAGCTATACAGGGTTTGCAGTCATACACACGAGATAAAGCGGGGTGGGGGGAAGCGAGGCTATTTGCTTCAGCAAAAGTTGACCCGCCATTGCGTGATCACACAGGTTTTTGTAGATGCGAGCACAGCCCGCCACTGCTTGATCAGACACAACCACTGGTGAGTTGGGTGTTTTTTTTAACCATTTGTTCCCAATGCACTTACACGAGGGATCGATGATTCGCATCTCTCCCTATGGAATGTATTGGGGGGGGGGGTGCGTGCTAATGTGCTTACTGCAAGGGGGGGGGAATGGCATGGAGTCAGGATAGCTTGATCAGACTATCCCGATGCCATGGGAGCATATTGGCGCCATCAGACGCAGGGAAGTCCATCTGTGGCCCAGAGCAACCCATTTGCTACTGGACTTTCTCAGGTGTTTTTTTACTCCGCATATGTGGCAGAGCAAAGCGAGTTGCTGACAGCTGCAGGACGCTTCCCAGTTGTTGGCATCTGATCATGCTCCTTTGATCCGCCTGGCATTCGTGCCTATGTCGGGGTGAATTGAGCATGTGATCATGCTCTTAGTTTGGTTTCTAATACCATTCAACAAGGAGTCCAAAAGCTTTATACAATTTTGTTGAACTAACCTGTCCCTGTAACTCTGCACTGAAAGCGAGCAGACTGTCCTTCAGAAGTAATAGCATCGTGGAGTGGTGTAATAATGGTAGGTGGGTAAATTGGCACTTCCACATCAGGAGAAACAACTTCTGGGACTAAAGGGGAGGGAAAAGACCAAAAAAGCTATTATTAGATTCTGTGGAAGTGCACACATTACAAAATATCAAAATTTCCATTTCCAGAATGCCCTTGGGAGAGATGACCAACTTGCCTTCCACCGATAATGACGCTGAAGAGGTGGCCACTCCGTAGTCATTCTTGGCTTCAATCGTGTAAACGGCTGCATCTTCAGGGAAAGTTTCGATCAGCAACAAAGTGTACTCCTGGGCATCATGGAGAAACTTAACCTTAAAGCCTGGAGAAAGCGGCTGTTCATCTTTGTACCAGGAAATTTTGGGCTGAGGTAGGCCTGATACTACAGCACAGAAGCGGGCAGGTTTTCCAGACTCCACTGTGGCATCTTGAAGCTCCTTTACAATCTGGGGTGGTTCTGGAGCTGTAAATTTCAGATAAAACCATATAAATATTCTTTAGGTAAAGGTAAAGGTTTCCCTTGCTCAAAAGCCAGTCAAATACAACTCTAGGGATGTGGTGCTCATCTCCGTTTCCAACCCAAAGAGCCAGTGCTGTCCAAAGATGTTTCCATGGTCATGTGGCTGGCATGACTAGATGCCGAGGCATACAGAATACTGTTACCTTCCCACCGAAGCGGTACCTATTTATCTACTTGCAATTTCTTGCTTTCGAACGGCTAGGTTGGCAGGAGCTGGGACCAGAGATGGGAGCTCACTCCGTCATGCAGCACCCGAGTCTCAAACTGCCGAACTACCTTCTGGTCTGCAGTTCAGTGTCTTAACCACCTGAGCCACCACAGATGCTAATATGCTAGTTTTCTTGGGCAAGGAGATTTTGACGTATAAGAACATTCAAGCATGTGATACCTCACATACAGTCTGAAACGGAGGACTAGACCATGTAATTTTCTGAATATATGTATCAGCCCTAATTTGTACCATCCCACTTATCTTACAGGGTTCTTCTGTCTCCCTTTACTAAATAAAACTTAGTAAAAATAAAAATTTACTTAATTAGTTATCTATAGCTAGTATGATGCAGGGGCAGGAGAACTGAGTCTGCACTGAGAGAAACAGTCTCAACAAAAGCTCAATAGATGTTCTTCACAAAATGCAGAAATGTAATCTATGTACACATGCAGAAATGTACACATACACATGCAGAAATGTAATCTACATACATGTAAATCCTTGTGGTGTTAAAAGCCATTGCACTGAAAACCTAACTGGATGTTATAAACTGCATGAGTTAACCATGGGCACTTGCAGTTATACTGTAGCCGCTAGTTGGTAGCAGTAACTCGTGAGTAAACACACTGCAGGGCCAAATTCAAATCAGGATTGCTGTGTGGGAGAAGGGGGAATTCCTGCCTTTTCCCCTGTGCAGTTTTCAGTTGGTGAAACAGAACAGATGCCACAGGGTGGGTGGGGGATATCTTCTATGTGGGGGAGCTAGCATATACAAGCATTCAATGCACATGCTGGAGCAAATAATGCTCCCCCCCCCCCCGGCTCTTTCAACTTCCAAAAACAGCACAGGGGAGAATCAGGAATTCCTCCTTCTCCCACACAGTAGTAATGATTTGAATCCGACTCTTTCACGGGTTTACTCACAAGTTGCCAGTGGGAACTAGCAACCACAGTATAGCTGTTAAGTCCCCATGGTGAACTAACACATCAGTGAGAAGGCTAGGCTAGTTATTATTTTCTTGGTACACTAAGGTTGCTTGGGCAAGGAGATTTTGAGGTGTGGGAAGATTCAAGCCCATGATAACTCACATATAATCTGAAATGATGGAAACCAAGGAAGACTGTACCATATGCCTTTTGAATATAGAATGAGGATCACTAGTCGTTAAATGACTTGTGCATTCAAAGTTGAAGCACTGCTGCTTTGATTACTTCAAAGGAAAAAAAAGAAGGTTCTCACTTGAGCCAGTCGGCACACTCAGTAAGTTTACCTTTACTACTAGTAAATGAAGTTCACATTCTGCATCACAGACATATTTTGCTGGATGCTGCCCAAACCCAGATCTAAAGAGGCAAAAGAACTCCCACAGGCATGGCAGCGGTGGACCAGCTCCAGGAGAGCTCCTGAGAAGCTGTGCTGGATCGCTGAATTTGGAAGGGTTTCCCCCCCCCCCTCATAGAATTGTGCACCTCCTGGGGTTTTCCTGGCTTTTGAGAGTCAGTTTGGAGTAGTGGTTAAGTGCGCAGACTCTAATCTGGGAGAATCGGGTTTGATTCCCCACTCCTCCACATGCACCTTGGGCAAGCCATAGCTCTGTACCAGCTGTTCTCTCAAGGACAGTTGTCTCAGAGCTCTCTCAGCCCCACCTACCTCACAGGGTGGCTGTTGTGGGGAGGGGAAGGGAAAAGGAGTTTGTAAGCCGCTCTGAGACTCCAAGTGAGTGAAGGGCGGGATACAAATCCAATCTCTTCTTCTTCTTCTTTTCTCCAGTCCTTCCCAAACCTAATTTGCTGTGAAGTTTTGGGCAAGATTGCAGTAAAGCCTGGTTGGCGGTCATGTGTGTGGGAAATCCACCAATCATATACTTCCCCTGATGCTGTCTCAGCAGCGGCCACTTCCTTTCCCCCCCACCAGAGGGTATATTGGTATAACTTTATAACAGCTTCTTGGAAGTCCCAAGTTTCCTTTTCAGAAAAAAAATATGTCTCTAGCTCCTTCTGGTGTAGAGATATAATGGGAAAGGTATATCAATATAAAGTATTCAATTGCCATTTTTTTTAAAAATGAAAAAGACCTAGTGGCCTGGGGGAGGCAGATGACTACTGCTGGGGACTGGAACACGGAAACTGTGGGAAAACCTGCCACATAGAAGCCCCATTACCATGATGCTGCATCTGCAGCCACCCTCGCAACAGGGAAACCACACAAGCCTGCCCCCATGTGAAAACAACCATAGGTTGTTAAAAATCGATCATCCCAGTTCTGACAGTAAAATACCCCATTTTCAGATGTTTCTGGTAATTAGAGTAAATTGGACTATGTGCCAAAGTGGAATTATAACTCTAGAAGACAGATGAAAGGAAGACACTGATATGAAGCTACCATAATCCTGACACAAGCACAAAATAACAGCTAGAAATATGTGCTCAGCCAATCTGTAGTCAACTTAATGGTATATTTTTCCCCATTAAAATAGAATTAAAAACATCAAAGTCACGTTTCTAAATATTTCTCCTGTTTTCTGTGAAACTAACGTGAGACCACAAAATAAAAACAGCTATGTAGGTGGGGCCTTCCAAGGCCTGCCCTGTGTATGTATCTGTTTTCAGCTTTACAGATTGACTGGAAGTTTTGTAATAGTTTGGGCCTCTCCTCCTAGTTTGGGCCCCTGCTTCTAGTAAGAAGCTTTTAAAAGTAATCCTCTCAGTTATCTCAGTTTCTAGTTATCAAGGAATCTTGGACTATTGGCATAAAACATTTCAGGTTTCTTGGTAGACAGGATATTCCTTGACCCCTAGGTATAAGCTGAGTTCCTTGCTTTGAGGTATACAAAAGCCCAGTTTTGATATGTTTCTTGTAAATGGGATGTCATGAATCTCAGATTTGCCCCCCAGTCATCAGGAAGTACCCTAATAATTTCAGCACCGTTATGAGTGAGTCAGTGAGTATGTCGGCACAACCAAAGTAATATAAAGATGTTAATAATGTTAATTGTGTTAAGTTTTTTGAGACAGCGAATTATGGGTTAAAACCCAATGCGAAGCAAAATAAGCCTAAACATACCATTCACACGGAGAGTAACGGAGCTCCTGTTTTTCCCTGCTAAGAAAGTATATTCTCCAGCATCTGTGTATGTGGTTTCAGTGATGGTCATTCGATGGACTCTTCTTTCCACCACATAATGGTATCGCTCCTCAATCTGGAAGTTGATCTCAATTCCGTCCTTATACCAGCGAGCATCAATGTCCTCTTCATTAACCTCAAACTCTACCACGGCTCGCTGTCTCTCAATGACCTATCAGTCAACAGAATAACTACTATAACTGGGAATGTATTGCTATGTAGGCTTCTGAGTTCAGTTCCCAAAGAAATTCACAGAAACCTAACCTTTATTTTAATGAGCAGAGTGTCAAACAAGAAATAGAAAGTAATGCCCAATGTAGGATAAGATTTAAAGGAAAAGTGCATCACAGGAAACTGCATTTATATAGTCATATCTTGATTTCCTAATCTGTGTACAAAAAAAATTCCTGCCCAAAACACATACACAAAAACAAATCAAGCTATGGTCTCATGTGCTTGAGCAGGTGAACTTCTAAACTTCCTTTTCTGACACCCCCCCCCCCCTTTCTGGAGTATGCTCAGTCCTCACCAATTTTTAATGCCCCCTCCCTTTAAAAGCAACCAATCTTTTCTCTGCATACTGGAGAGTCCTCAAAGTATAGTCTTTTCCATATTCTCATTTTCCTCACTTATGTCTTCCTGTTGCTTTGGGTCCCACACCCCCGTTCCCACCTGCTTTGCTCCCTCTAGTGGTCTTCAGTATTACATCACTTTGTGTTCAGCATAGCTCCTTGCAGATTTAAACTGCAGGTTTTTATGCCAGACATAAAGTGATATATTATCAAATCGACCAACAGAGGCAGCAAAACACATGTGGAACAGAACCCCCCCCCCCCCCAAAGCAACAGGAACACACAAGTAAGGAAAATGAACATGAGGAAAAGCCGTGTGTGGAAACCCATATGTTGTCTGTAGTGATTAGCCTGGTTTTGTTGCTTTCATTATCCTAACAGGGACCGGCCACTTTATTGTTAGAAGAGCAATAATACTTCTTTACTCATTTATCATTCTCACATATATGCCCCAACTCATATTTTTTTTCTTATGGATGCAGAGTTCAAATGGACACATAGAACCACCCTATATTAAAACTTCAGGGAGAAGATGGTGTTCAAAATACCTCTTTTGTTAAAACCTGAACTTTTTTTTCAGAAGAGCTATAAGTTTTTCATGTGTGCATTTAGTGGTTTCAATTAAAGGGTAACTTGGAGGCGGACACAGAATAAAGAGATCTGACACAATTGTTGGGAAAATAAAAGGGCTACAACTTTATTTATTACAGCAAGGATCTGCAATGGGCAGAATAACTGTTCAACTTACACCCAAATTTAATGCAGGTAACACGACCACCAGGGAAACAGAAGTGTTAGGCCTCTTCTGTCTAAGCATCCTGGCTAGCTGTGTAAGTCAACCCTTGCTTCAAGACTATAAACAGTTATATGTACTGTTCTGGCTTCTCCCTACCGAACATTTACTATTGGGATAGTGGTGAGGATAGTGGCAGCCCTGAGGTGTGTGGAGGTGGATCCTGTCCCATTTCCAGGGACATGTTAGACATTAGGCCCTAGTCTGAGGATACCAACCCAGTAAGGGCTTAATCAGTCTGCCTGCCCCCCAACCCATTTAGAGTGAAACAGGTGGTGTTGGGGAAACCCCATCAAACATCAGTGCGAGTGACGTTAAAAATTCCTACTCAGTACCAATCAGGTGACCCTAAGGTGGCCCCAGTTAGGCTCACTCTAATCTGTTGGGGGGAGTGATGAACACACTTCAAACAGAAAGAGACCACACTTCAAACAAGAAGCCCCTGGGCTTCCTCCCATTGACCAGCTGGACATTTATTTGTCAAATTTATCAAAATTTATTTTTGATAAATAATGGGATGCTATTATGTCTCTTCTCTGGAAGCCACCCTCAAGAACTGTTAGCGCTCAACTCCTAACCTCAATCCCCATCCCATAAGGAGTTGACATTGTGGGCATTTAGTTTGATATACAGTATTTTATAGGTATTAAACTTATCTAAAGAAGGGATAGGAACATGTGGAAGAGAACATCGCACACAGCCAGAATTTTGCTTTCCATGCAATTTCTGCCACTGAAGAGACAAGACACTGCTGAAGAAGCAAGACACTGTCTCTTCAGCAGAGAACTGCTGTGTCAGAAACAGATAGCAATGCTCATGCGGTGTGTTTAGTTCTCCTCCATGGGGTCAAATCCCTTCTTTGGCATACAGATGTACTTATTTGCAAAAACTCTCAACATGTAAAAATAGGAGGATCACAATTTCTATCTTATACTGCTGTAAGATCTGGAGAAGAAGCCTTGAGCAAAATGTTGCTGCGTGTTAGTATTTTCCATAATTTCAGTTTGACACATGGACATGGTTAGAGTCTTTGCTGGAATCGAAAAATTTCCCTTAAATATTGCTGTTGATTTTTATCTTATTTAAAAAATACCTGAAGTTTCTGCTTTCTAGAGACAAATCTATTGTACTGCTTACTGAAACGTGAGCAGGCTTTATACCTGAACGTCTTTTTGAAGGCTTCTGATGCGGACATCACGCCCTTCCACTACCAAATTGGCACTGGACATGTTTCCTCCTGCCACTACCGTGTACTTTCCAGCATCAGTCATCTTTGTGGAAGTAATCAAAAGACGATGAACGAATCTCTCCCGCTGAACCTTTACTCTAAAAAGTATGAAGAAACAACAAATCAGAAAAAAAAACCACAGTGATCTTTCATGGTGCAGAAAATGTATCTGAATCTATGAGGATTCATTCTTGCCTTCATTTATTACACTATATCACCAACCCCATTACCCTGCCAAAAAGACAAATAAGAGGGTTCAAGATCAAATCAAGCCTGAACTCTCCTTAGAAGCTAAAATGACTAAATTGAGGCTATGGCACTTTGGTCACATTATGAGAAGGTAAGAGTCACTGGAAAAGACAGCAATGCTAGGAAAAGTGGAAAGCAGTAGGAAAAATTGGAAGACCCAACATGAGGTGGATTGACTCAATAAAGGAAGCCACAGCCCTCAGTTTGCAACCACCTGAGCAAGGCTGTTAACGATAGGATCTATTGGAGGGCATTAATTCACAGAGTAGCCATAAATTGGAAGCAACTTGATGGCACTTAACACAGAGAAACATTAACCTGAATTTTTACGATTAAATTTTATGGGTTGGACCCCAAATAAAATTTCTACCCACACAATTCACACCTTATCAGTATTTTTCAGGTGTATTTCAGCATCCCAAATGTATCAAATTTTTCAGGAGAACCAGGGGGGGAAATCCCTGAAAAAATCCCGGATATAGGGGCTGAGGGGCTGGATTAGATTGCTCCCACTGCTCAGATATTTTTGAGCTTTCTTCTGTAGTCCCTTTAAACAGGAGGTATTTAAAGGGACTGCAAAAGACAGCCCTCAAAATAGTCAAAGGAGGGCACTCTACCCGCCAGCTCAGCTGACGACTGAACTGAAGAAAGCTCCAGCTGAGCCTGCGGGGAGAGTTCTTTTCACAGGATCAGCTGCTTTTCACAGGATCCGGTTTAACAGGCTGCCCAGCAATGCCCCAACTGAGCCTGTGGGGAGAGCTCTTCCTGCAGGATCAGCTGCTTTGTGGGCTCTATTGGGCGTCTGGTTTAAAGAGACCACTCAAAAGAGCCCCAGCTGAGCTGACTCTCAGCAGTTTTTTGTGGATTCGCCGCTGCTTTTTCCCCTCTGTATTTTTTGGTTCGGGTCTATTGGACCTGAAAAAAATAAAGATTTCTGAAAAATCCTGAATCCAAATATTTTACTGGTATTTTTTTTCCAGGAATCCCTAATTACTTTGGGTCCAATAGATCCAAAGCAAAAAATACAGAGAAAAAAAATTGCACACCCTTACCCAGGAGCAGCATTTCAGCCTTCAGCAGTAGGGTGGAAGCTGTGCTCCCTTCCATAAGGGGAAATTGTAGGAAGAATCAAGCCTATGAGATCTGCCTAGGCAACTTTGTGCAAAGTAAAATCTATCATCCCTTCACCGCCACATTCATTGTCTCTTCATTCTCTAAGGACTCTGCTCAGGAATGCCACTTTTTCTTCTCTGTCAGTTCAATGCTTCTGACAAGCAGTCATCCATTTGTCTATTAAAACATCCTTTCCTTGTGGTTCAAGGTGGTCATCTGACTCATTCCCTGTGAGCTGAGATTGCAGTTATACCCTTTAGCTGGCTTGTGTAGGCATGCAAAACCTTAGGCTGAGGACAGACTGGCAATCTGCTCTGGGACAGTTCCGCTTGGGAAGCGGGTGAAGGGAGCCCGTTCAGACATGCGCAGCTGTTCCTCGGCTCCCTTTCGCACTTACTCGCTTTGAAGCCGGGTTTCTTGCGCTTTAGACGGACACCGGGAGAAACTGGTGTCTGGAGGCTGTCTTGCGTTTGCCTCCCGCTTCCAGGCAGTGTGAACTGGAAGAAGGCGGGAGGCAAGCAGAGGCAATGCACAAATTGCCAAAACAGCCCTATTACAAGCTGTGGAGGCTGGCCCACCTGGGGCCACTCCACAGCAGTCTGAATGCTCCGTAATGGCATCCTTGCGCAATACACTGGCCAGTGTGAACGGCCATCCCCGGGGAGTTTTTCCCCCGCAGCAGTTGCCTCCGCATTCATCCCACTCCAGATTGCCAGTCTGTCCTCAGCCTTAGATACCCCATTCATCACAAGGAGGAATAAGATATGAAAAGTAGCCATCACAAGCAAGGAACAGGAATCCATGGACCCCAAATATCATGAAGACTGGAGATGCAAAGAAAAGTAAGTAGAATAGTCACAGCATCCCCTAGAAAAGCTATGATTGTGGACTTGTCTGAGACCACAGAATATTACACATCCGATGATCAGCTTGGTAGTGAGTCAGATTCGACAACCAACTTTTGAATTCACAATGCTCACCATCCATAGCCTGCATGCTCATCTTTAAAGGTACACAAGACCATCCAAATAATGAGACCATTTTTCTTCCTCAGCCTCGGTCATCTCAGTGCTTCTAGCAAGTGTTAGCCCCTACGCTGCCTTGTACCAACACAACCTTGTTGTTTGTGGTGGCATGTAAAACTGAGGCACGCACACACACACACACACACACACACAAATTACCGTTCTCCAAGCTGGAGTTCCTGCCCATCTTTCATCCACTGAACAGCAACGTCAGGTTCTGAGATTTCGCATTCAAAAACAGCTCTTTTCTTCTCTACAACTTTAATGTCTTTGATGTGTTTCCGAAATTCAATGTGACGAGCTGGGGGGGGGAGGGGAACAATCACATGTATTGTTATTCTGGTAGTCCTGTGTACCAGAAGAATCGATAAATTTCTTTCAGGGTTCAGTCACACATAACAGTCAGTGATAGCTATGGGAGCTAGCTTCCGGCAGCATCAAACAGAATCACTTATGTTCTATGTATATTGTCACCAGATGCTACTGGAACACTCCAACTGCTGAAGAGACAAGCATGCCAAAAATTAGGCTGAACTCAGTGCATAGCGGTGCCAACTGTATGCACACCAACAGCTTAGCATTAGCTAATGCAAACTGAGTTCTCATCAGCTGCCATTTTGCCTGTAGCAGCCACAGGCTGTGACGCCGGTGTAAGCAAGAAGTTAAAAGAAATTAAGAAAACAAATACCTTCCACATATAAAGTTGCTGATGAAGCAGCTTTCCCAGCAACAAAGCTATACTCTGCGGCATCTCCAAAATGCACATTCCTTATAGACATTGAATGGGTAAGTTTCTTAGTTCTAATCTGGCATCGATCAGTAGATTTTATCTCCACCCCATTCTTTAGCCATTTGTAAGTGATGCCTTCATAATTAACAGTCACTTCAAAGGTTATTGTATCTTTCTCTTCCGCATTGATATCTTTCAGCATGGAGGTAATCAAGATAGCTGTTTAAAAAGAAATATCAAGTGTGAAAGGCTGGTTTGACAGTACTGCAGTGAAATAATTAAGATGCAAAGAGGAACCTGTATTTAGAATCACGGTATGTACACTGGAGGGGACACCTAGTTCTTCTTGCCCTAAAACAGGCTGATTTATTAATTTATTTCTGCTCAGTTCTTTCTCCAGGAAGCTTCAAGTACCCTTTAAATTTATCACAACAAATGTTACCCTTAGTGCACGCAGCTGCTTCAAAATCTCTAGGATTCCTCTTTGCCCTGCTATCCAAATATAGCTGCCTCAGCTGACGGTAGAATCCTTGTTTGTGGGGAGTAAGCAGTGATTCACGGAAGCTCATGCCCCACCACAATTTTGTTAAAGTGATACAGGATACAGTGATACTACTGTAGCATCTTTTCTCTACAAAATCACATCTCTTGTCTGGTCTCACTAAACCTAAGAACCTCTGATGTTACACCATTAACTTTAATTCTCAGATGTGTTCTACATCATTCGTTTTGCTTACGTTTCACTGTCAGAGTCGCGCTGACTTTGTCATTCCCACAGACAAAAACATATTCGGCGGAATCCTCAGTGCTGGTGTTCATGATGTTGAGCTGATGGAGCTTTCCTTGGACGACTATTTTAAATTTCTCACTCATTTCAATTTCCACTCCGTTCTTCAGCCAAATGGCAGGTACATTGAAATGAGACACCTCACATTCGAAAGTGGCGGTTTTGGTCTCAGGAACCTCAATATTTTTCATTGTCTTTGTAATGTGTACAGCTGCAGGAAATAAGGGGGAAAAATTAAGGTTAGAAGATCCCCGAGAAAATGTTATGAACAGGCTGTTCTTCCAATGCAATATAAAATAAGGTAGATTAATACTATTGTCTGGGGGGGGGGGGGGGGGGGACAACACTTACTTTCCACAAATAGTTTGGCTTTGCATTCAAGCTGTCCAACTACCGCTGTGTATTCCCCAGCATCGGCAGGAGATATGTTTTGCAGGGTCAGCTTGTGAACTTTCCTTTGAGAACTCAGTCTGTGTTTATCACTTGGTTTGAGCTCGACATTTTTGTGGAACCATTTGACTGGAACGGTATCATGAGACACACTCACTTCAAAGGAAACAACAGCATTTTCCAGAGCAGTCACATCTTTTGGTTTCTTGATGATTTTAACAGCTTCAGGGAGAAAGATAAGAACACATTATTTCAGTGGATTCCAACATTTCTTAAGTGACTGGCAATAGGGTGAAGACAGATAGTGGTATTTTACTCCCAAAGTCGAAATAGGTGCAATAACAGCCATCACCCGAGATATCTGTACCCCCCTTCCCCAGTAATCTGAATTTTCAGGTTTTCGCAGTGCTTCAAAAGCGTACTATAACTAATGAATAACTCCCTTACCACCTTCAATTGTCTTATAACGTCTCACACCCTTACTAAATAAAGCTGACTTACTCTCAACATGGAGTCTGGCGTTGGCTCCTATCCTGCCCAGTTTAAAGCTGTAAACAGATTCGTCAGACACAACACAGTTTTTGACTTTCAGTGTGTGAATGGTTCCTTCCACTTTGATCTCAAATTTGTCGCCGGACTTCAAATCAACGCCATTTTTAATCCACTGAACACCTTCCACATCGGGATGAGTAAGTTCCACAGAAAAGACAGCATCTTGTGTTTCTGTCACAGTCAGGTTTTTCAACGTCTTCTTTATCTTCACAGCTGTTTCAAAAAGGAACAAATCATATGGGAAAATTAAACAAAAAGGGGGAAATATTATTAAGGCAGACAAGGATGCCATGATAGTATACTCTATAAGGAACTTTTCTTGTGGCAGCACCCCAGCTGCAGTCCTCTCTTCCAAGTCAAATTTGCCTGGTGCCTGCGTTATTAGCTTTTAACTGCCAGGTGGAGTTTGTTCTCTTTACTTGTTCTTTTAATGACCCAATAAAGCTGAAAAAATTGCACAGCCATATTAGTCCACACAAAATACAAGAACAAAATCCATGTAACATCTTTTATTAGGACCAATCAAACTGACACAAAAGATTATGTTTCAGTCCGATTGGTCCTAATAAAAGATATTATGTGGATTTTGTTTTTGGCCCTGATAAAGTTGACAGTGCTTTTTAAAATTATTTATGGTGGTTTTTATTCCTGGATCGTTTTTACTGGTGTATTAGGTTGCTTCCAGTATTTTTGTTTTGTAAGCCAAACTGGATGTTAAGATAGTAGAAGGTTGTGGGTTGTTCTTTTTTTTTTAAAAAAAAACATTTTTATTAATAAAACATAAAACTTTGAACAATTAACCACATAGATTTCAAGTATACATATAATTTAACAAAACAGTATAACTTTGAATTGTGAAGAAATATATCATACAACCAAATTATTAATACAGAAAAAAATGAAAATATTTTCTAGGTAGCTTGTCACCAGAGGAATTCACAAGGAAATCTACAGCCTCGGCTTGGGGAATTAAAATTAGTTTTACATTTCAAGTATAACTTGAAGACCATAAAATTTATGTTTCCAAATCAGAAAAGTCTATTATTCTTGTAATAAAAAAGTCAGTTGTACTTGCTTAAGTCTGCCATTAAAACCCAGCCAACAAGTTTCCATTTGATATGGTTCTTAACAATCAGCCTATATTTTATTTTATTTGTTTAATTTATTTTTCAATTTTTTCCATTTTTTTAACTTTATTCCATATACAAAATAAACATACATATTCAACGCCTATATTTTATTTTCTATTTATCGACTTTTCTGAGGAAATTTTACAGAATCCTTTATCACAAATTGTCATTTTAGTAAATATCAGGCTACTGTAGTATTGAGGCTATTATTCATTGATTAACTCACCTTCAACTTTCAGCTTAGCAGATGTTTTTGAAGAGGCCACTTGAAAGGTATATTCACCAGCATCATCAATTTTACTGATGGGAATATTAAGCCTCCTCTTTAACCCATCCGATTCACTTCTAAAATGATCTGTCATAGAAAGTGGTTTTCCGTCCTTCAGCCACTGGCCTTCAGAGTCTGGATTGGTTACTTCACATTCAAAAACAGCCCTCTGGGATTCGGCCACTGTTATGTCAGTCAGGGGCTTTGAAATGGCACCACCTGTGGGGAAAGCAAAGCAAAAGCTTGCATTTGCTATACGTGTCCTCTAGCAGTAGATGTCTCTTAGCCACGCTAATGACTGTAAGAACTAGCTCAACCCTAGACAGAGATAGTTGTGTGAGGGTGTTGTGCCCATACAAGTCTGTACACACCAACTACCATCACCAGCATGGGCCACGCCCAGAGATGGTAGTTTTTTTAAAAAAAGGATTTGAAATTGTACTGAATTTGTTCTGTGTCACAGACTGTGATGACCTGAAGCTCTTTTCCCAAGTTTCCATGGACACTGAGCAATGCAGCTCTAGAGAGGGACTTCTAGATAAAAGAACAGGAACAGGGGATTCAGGTGGGCTTTAAGCTGAGCTGGTAATTAGAAGGTGGAAGTTGTAATGGCAAATGTGGCTTGAAGTGGATGTTTCTTTCAGGCTCCAGAAAGTGAAGATGTGTGTCTCCTAGAACCCTGAAACTTCACAAAGCATGTCCAGCCCCCCTCAGAGAAATTTAGATTTGTATGGAGGAAGAGTTCCCTTTAATCCCTAGGGAATGATTTGGTACCTTTTCCCCTCCCTTAAGTGGTTCTTTTCTCCATCTGCCCTCCCCCAACCGTGCCCCCAAATTCATCATGGTTTTTTTTTAGGTTTCAATTTACCACAGTGGAATTAATTCTTAAGTGGACTGCCAAACATATAAATAAATTAGGCATTTAAACCTTAAATGGAGCACATTGACACCCTCTGAATTATTCACCTGCTACAACCAGTTTCCCAGATGTCCTCTTTTCTCCAGCATAAAATGTGTACTCTCCTTCATCGTCTTTCATCATGTTTACTACGGTCAGTTTATATATCGTGCCATGTGCCTCTATCTTGTATTTGGGACTGGCTTTGAGCTCTTGATCCTTGAAATTCCATACAACATCAATCCCCGCGTGGGACAGCTCAACTTCAAATGTAACATTCTGAGTTTCAGTGCAGGTGATATCATGAAGACCTTTGATTATCTTAATTTCTGTACCAAAAAAAAGAGAGATTGTGTGTGTGTTAGTACCACATTATTATTCCTGCTTTGTTAGTATAAGAGTATGCAGTTTTAGTAATACCAGCACATTCGAAGAATGCTTACCTTCAATTGTAAGATTGCAGCTGGTTTCAATCTTGCCAACAGCCAGTTTGCAGTGTCCTGCATCGGATGCGTATGTCCTGGTAAAGACCAGTCGCTGTTTGGCACCTTTAGAGATGGCTTGAACACGTTCGTCGGGCTTTATCTGCTCATCATTGAGGAACCATTTGGATGAAGATACATCAGGGACTGAAATTTTGCATTCAAGGATAGCTTTTGTGCCTTCAATAGCATGGACGTCTTTAAGAGGTATTACTACATCCACACCTGTGAATCACAATAAAATAAAATAAAATAAAATAACCATCATGATTCTTTTCCTACAGATATTCTAGCCAAGGCCACAAGCAAACAACAGTGTAATCATATCCACCTTGGGTCTTAGTGAGCAAGCCGGGCTATCAGTAAGCTAAATAAAAATAAATATGAAAGAAAGATTCTTCTGGTCTAGCTTTCTGCTCCCAATATCAGATGCCAAAAGCTCTAAAAGTCAGGCCATGGCTATCATACTCGCCTTTCCACTTCTTCAACCCCAGCATCTTGTATTCAGAGATATACTGTTTCTGAACAAACACATTCCTTTTAGCTATCATGGCTCATAGCTATCATTCATGGACCACAGACTCTTCTTCCATGAAACTGTCTAAGCTTTAATATTTTTAATGCCACAAAACCAAGTGTCCATCATCCCATTTCACGATGGAAAGTGCTGTAACAGCCAACTTGTGGTGACCCCGTAGGGTTTTCAAGGCAAGTGATGAACAGAGGTGGTTTGCCATTGGCTGCCTCCATGTAGCAGTAGTGGACTTCCTTGGTGGTCTCCCATCCAAGTACCAACCAGGGCCAGCCCTGCTTAACTTCTGAGATCAGGCAAGATCAGGCTAGCCTGGGCTATTAAGGCCAAGGCCCATGATAACATTTACTGGCATTTAACTCCATGCCACAATTATGTGTTTTGTTGTGTGACTTCTAGAGCAGAGGGCACTTACTATAGACAGTAACGCGGCCTGTAGTTGACAGAAGAAGACTTGGGATGTTAAAGGAGTAAGCTCCACTGTCTTCCTTTGTTACATCTTCAACTAACAACATGTGCGACTGTTTGTCTATTACGATGTGGACGCGGTCACTTGGTTGGATTTCAACTCCATCCTTCATCCATACACCGTCAACATTTTCTTGGGAGAGTTTCACCTCAAGTTGCACAATGTCGCCCTCACAGACCTTCTGGTCCGCAAGACCTTGAAGAACAGCCACGGGCCGCGCTACAGAACAGCAACAGAACAGGTTAAAAACTGTAATGGGGAGCATTTACTGTAAAGCTTTAAAATAGCAAATTAGCTGGAATAACTCACGTTTCATCTTCAGGTTGCAGGAGGTCTTTTTCCCGTCTACCACAAAGCTATATTGCCCTTGGTCTTCTTTAACAACATCTTTAACTGTGAGGATTTGGCGACCTCGGCGTGAGACTATGACGTATTTATGATTGGAGGTGAGCTCGACATCATTGTGATACCATTTCCCTTCCACGTCTTCAGGGGAAATCTCACATTCCAATTCCCCTGAGAAGGATTCTGGGACTTCAATATCTTCCAGTTCTTTAATAAACTCAATAACAGCTCCTGCATCCGAAGACAAATATCTCAGTAGGCAGTTGATGAGTTATAAAGGTGCCAACAGGCATTTCTTAGAAACTTGATTTAAAAGTACACCCAGTTTTAAAAGGTAATTCACAATGATTTTTTTTCAGATCCCTTTAACATGTCCTTTGACTCCTCAGGTGATTTGCAGACACCTTCATGGCTGCTGGCTGGGTCCATAACAAAGGACTGTGTACTCCCCCCCCCCCCCAGGACATGGGCATTATTTGCAAGGCATGTTTTACATCAGGGGTCCCTAGCAGGGGGCCTATGGGTGCCATTGTGCCCCCTGAAACCTTTTCTGGTGCCTGCCAAGTGTTTTTAGAAAGTGGGTGGGGCCAGATGATGCTTTTACCCAGTAGAGTTTCTGACTGGCTATGCAG
This sequence comes from Lepidodactylus listeri, assembly GCA_029233225.1. Taxonomy (NCBI): domain Eukaryota; kingdom Metazoa; phylum Chordata; class Lepidosauria; order Squamata; family Gekkonidae; genus Lepidodactylus; species Lepidodactylus listeri. The sequence goes on along the minus strand of JARCFY010000010.1, from coordinate 23,919,722 downwards.
ATTAAAAGGCATCCTGTTAAACAGAGCATTAAATGTTGAGGTGTTTCTATTGAAGTTACACATAACCTCTCTCCCTGACATTTTCTGGTTGGCTCTGTCTTGCCATTTCATGGTTGGCAGCATCTCCTGGGGCAGCCATTTTATTGTTGTGCCTACCACCCTGTATCAAAATTCCAAAGGGCTGTGTTGTGGACCCCTGTTTTACTTGCTTTACAACCAGAAGTCTTTATACCAGAACCAAACTTGCTCAATAGCAATGGCAAAAACAGTGACAACCACACTGTTCACAGATACACAAAGCGAGACTCAGCAGGGCCAGATATATGGTGCCGTATTGCTTATTGCCCAGCTACAGTGGTGCATTAGATAGTGCCAGAATCCACACTTGCAGGGGGCCTCTTTTAGATGCCAAGGTATACTTCACATGCGAAGGATGGAGATTCAACAAACTTGTCTCATCCCATCCCATCTGCTCAGACACACATCCATGGTGTAACCTGATTCTATGCATGTTTACTCAAAGAAGCAAGTCTCACTGTGCTCAACAGGGCTCGCTAAGCTTCAGCCTACAACTGAGCCCCTCCTGAGCCAGCAAGCTGCAGCCCCAGACATTAACCCCAAAGTCCAGCTGTGACAGCTTGAATCCACAATCCAATAATGATGCAATCATTCCTTTACACATCTAGATTGCCATTCACTATGCAGCCACAGACTTTCCATAACTGATACAATAACATAACTTCATTTAGCTAGATCAAGGTGGGTAGCTGTGTCTGTCTGTAGCAACAGAAAAGAGCAAGAGTCCAGTAGCACCTTAAAGACTAACAAAATATGTGAAGAAGTGAGCAGTGACTCACGGCACCTCATACCCTGCCACATATTTTGATAGTCTTTAAGGTGCTACTGGACTCCTGCTCTTTTCTATAACTTCATTCAGAGCTCAGCAGTCACTGAGTAATCCACAATTTACACAGCTAGACCAGTGTGCCAATTGGCTATTGAGGGAAGTTCAGTACATTATATGTTGAGGACCCTAATACTGGGGGTCTCATATAGTGCCCCCAATTGGGAAGAAAAGATACAGTACACTTTGTTCTTACCTTCAACATTAAGTCTGGCGGTTGTTTTTATAGATTCATCTTCCACCAAGGCACAACTATACTCCTCTTCATCAGACTTCTCAATCATTAGTACTGAAAGGAAGTGAGCCTTCCTATCAGAATGTGTCCTGTATTTGTCTCCTGAAGAAATTTCCAGACCATTCTTGAACCATTTCACTTTGATGAAGGGCTCTGAGGTTTCACATTCAAAGGTTGCCATTGAGTCTCTTTCCTTAGCAGTCACATCTTGTAAAGTTTGTGTGAATTTTATGAGCTGTTTGGCTGCCAAGCAAACAGACAAAGACTGATTAGCAAAGAACTATGCAATAGCTGTAGCATTATAGCACTATTTAAAAAACACCAAATGGGACAAGAGAGGTGAAATACCTTGCACTAACAAGAAAGCATGACTTGAGGTTTCACCGGCTATGTTAACAGCTTTGACCATAATGCTGGCAGAATCCTCTGCTGTCACATCTCTGATGACCAATTCGCAGACATTATCTTCTGGCCAGTACCAATAGATACGATCAGACCTCTCAATCTGCACACCGTTTTTGAACCACTGGCATTCTGGGTCTGGTTTGCCCACTACCCGGACACGGAAATGAGCGTCATTTCCCTGGCCAATTGTCTGACTTTGTACACGTTCAAGAATCTTGGGAGCTTCCATGCTTGGACTCAGTTGAATCTTCTCTGGCTTTATGGTTGGAATAGTGATCTGACCTTCTTCCAGAAGTGCTTTCTTTTCTTCCTCTGTTAACTCTTTGGTCCAGTGAAGAAGTTCATCCTTTGTCTTTTTAAGCAACTCTTCGTAGGATTCATCCTTCTTCCGAGATTTAAGTTCAACTGCCGTGATTGCTTCATAATAGCCTTCTTCAGTTCTGCGTTTGAATTTGCTACGGAGTTCTTCGGATTCCTCTGGTACTTTCTCATGACTGACTTTTTCTGCCTTTTTCAGCTTTACTACCTCTTTTGTAGTCTTCTCAACTGGCTTGTCAACCTTTTGAACATCGAATAAAAGTTTGCCGGGCTCCGTTGTTGGCGCTTCATGCTTAGGCTCTGGTGCCCGGCGAAGAACAGATCTGAAGTCTTCCCTTTGCTGAATCTCAAGTTTCACCTTGTGTTCTATTGTACCTTCAGGGTTTTCTGCAGTTACTTTTACTTCACCTGTATCATATGACTTGCAGTCCACAATATCTAGGTAATAGATTCCATCATAGCGAAGTCTAAACCTTTTGCTTTTACGGATGAGCTGCCCGTTGAGATACCAGTTGACCTTAGGCTGTGGATAACCAGTCACTCGGCAACGGAACCTTGCAATTTCTCCTTCAAGGACTCTTGCAGGCTCAGGAAACAAAACTATTTCTGGCTTTTGTTTCACTTTTTGATCATCTGTAACCCCGACAAGAGCACCTTCATGGGCCATTCTCTCTAGCTCTTCAATTCTCTGCAAACCTTTCCTGCCTTCCGGTAGCTGAGATTCTTCGACAAGGCTTTTTTCATCCTTAACAATTAGAGTGGCTGAGGTGTGGTCAGTGCCATACTTGTTGGTTGCCCGGCAGGTGATCACCCCACTGTCTCTGGGGTAGGATACTTCATAGTCAAGACTGCAGTAGCCAAATTCATTAATCATTCTAAGTCTGTTGGCTGCCTCCAATGGCTTGCCATCATGTAGCCATTCCACTACCATGGTTGGGTCACCAATGGGCGTTAGACGACACTCAAAATGAGCTGGCCCGAAGCGCTTGAGCCTCAAGGACGTGAGCTTCTTCTTGAAAAATGGTTTCTGTTGCTTTTCTTTGTCATAAAGATCACCCTCCTCCCATTGCTCCTGACCATAACGCAAGTGGAGAGGTTCAAGCTCTGGGGCGGCAATTTCTTTCGCTCTGTATGTCCCCTTTGGAATAATCAATCTCCTTTCCGGTTCGGGTTCAGTGAACTCGACTTCAACATTCACTTTACACCGTGTAGTGTCACGTCCGGCTTTATTGATGGCAGTTGCAGTGTACCAGGCAGCATCCTGCCTGAGAGTAGACTCGATTTTCAGGGCAGCTTCTCCTTTCACTCCCTCAATTCTGAAACACATGGGAAGTAAATACAAACACTTCGTAAGGTTTCCTTTGATCAACAGAAGCCTTCTTTAACTGCAAGGCCAAAAGAAAGTTCACAAATGCTCTGGGATATCAGATCTACAGAAAACCCAACGAAAGAAATTATCGTGATTCTCACAGTACAATCCTAAGGGCTGTCGCCAAAGGACAGCACTGCCACCATGCTGGTGTCAGCAATATGCCAAAGGACAGCACTGCCACCATGCTGGTGTCAGCAATAGGCCACCCCTGGCAGTCTTAGTTTTGGACTGCCTGTATCTTACCCATGCGAGTCAATGGAAATTCTTGCGATACATAGTGCATCATTTGTACTGAATACACGCACACATGTACATATTCAAAATTGGGATTACCCTTTATCAAATAGCACACCTTAGTTCACTTTGTTGCAAAAAGAATCAAGCAGGGATATTGCTGACTAAGCACTGGTTATGTGAGCAAAACTCTTGGGAGAACTCACTTGGTTTTTTGATTGATGTTTTGCATTGCACTTGCAGGCTGCATGTTGTGCACTGTTTATACTGAATATACACATAAATCTACGGGGAAGAGCCATGGCTCAGTGCTAGAGCATCTGCTTGGCAAGCAGAAGGTCCCAGGTTCAATCCCTGGCATCTCCAGTTAAAAATGGGTCAGGTAGTAAGTGATGTGAAAAACCTCCACCTGAGAATCTGGAAAACCACTACTAGTCTGAGTAGATAATACTGACATAGATGGATGGATAGACGGATGGATGGATGGACAAATGAAGCTGCCTTTTACTGATTCAGTCCGTCTTTCTGTCTATCTATCTAAGGCCCAATTTACACCTCCCCTCTGAAGTAGTTTGACTGCTGTCTTTTCCTACGCTCATTTCACGCTGGTTTCAAATTTCACTCCCTGGGTCTGAAGAGTACAAAGCAACAGGATCTGTTTAAAGCAGTAAAATGCTAGCTTGACCACAGGAGGGCAATTAACTAATGTAAACAGTAATTTTTAAACTAGAACAAGTATGGTTTGAAACTAGAAACAGGTATAGACGGGGTTTTTTGAAACTAGTATGATTCCAGCGAGAAAGTCAGATTTGACCTAACACATACACACAAAATTGGAACTATCTTTTATTAAAATAGTACATCTTAGTTTACTCTGTTTTTTTTTTTAAAAAAACACCAAGTAGGTATACATTTTCCAAATAAATAAAGGAGCACTTACTTTATATTTGGATATTTATGGGCTACGATGATATCACTGTTCTTCAGCCACACAATGTCAGGGTTAGGGTTACCCCTCGCCTTCACATGCATTTCTAATTTCTCTCCCTCCTTGACACTCTTGTTCTTCAGCTTTTCCACAAACTGTGGTCTCACTAAGTGTTCTTTAGCTAAAAGGACAGGATAATAGGTTATCAGAGGGAGACAGTGAGTGAGAACTTTACAATCAAAGACATTTTTCCATAATAGGCAGAATAAATACCTTCCACTGTGAGTGTCATTGAGATGGATGTTTTTCCTGCCCTGTTCTGGGCAATTACAACCCATTCCCCGGAATCAGCAGGCAAAGCTGGGCTAATAATCAATGACTGTGTGCCATCTTCCTTAATCACTATTTTATGGGTATAATCACTAAGGACTTGTTGACCTGTGGAAATAAATATTGGGATTATTTTCCCCCGAGCATTATTTTTTTTTCACATGGAGCACAGGATTTTACAGAGAGCAATGTTGAAAAGTGCTAAGCTGCCGTACCATTATGAAACCAGTATGTTTCTGGCATGGGTCTGCCCACTACTTTGAGGTCAAATCTTGCTGTCTGTCCTTCTGCGCATTTGAATGATGTCGGCTTCAAGACAAACACAGGCTTGTACAATCTCTCCAGCTGTGCTTCATCTGTCTCGTCTAGCCTGCGTGCAGGAGACCGTGAAGGCGAACTACGTGCAGGGGAACGGCTCGGGGACCGGGGAGACAGAGACCTGGAAAAGATAACATATTGTCCAATTTAATTGCATATTAACAACGGCATCTAAAATGTAGCAATGAGCTATGAATTTCCATTTACTTTAATAGCAGCTATAATCACATTGCCTCAGAAGGGGAGGTATATTATTCACAGGGCCGGTGCCAGCATACCCTGAGGTGGGGGCAGCTGCCAGAACCCAGGATTTCTGGGAGGCCCACTATCACTGAGCTCCCTACCCACACAGAGGAGTGGCGGCACTCCTGGTGGTCACAGTGGTGGTGTTCCCATCTGCAGACACAGCACCCAGTACCATTGGGGAAAGGTCAGTGGGAAGGCTCAGGAACAGGCGGAAGGACATATAGGCAGATGGGGATAGGGGTGGTCTGGAAGGATGGCATGAGCAGGAGGTGGTCAGAGGAGGAGAGGAGTCCTGGAGGTGGTCAGAGGAGGAGAGGGGGCCCTGCCCAGCCCCAAACACAGAACCTGCCTTTATTACGCCCTGTGATGTACCTCTCCCTTAATCAGTGTGGAGTGGTGAGAATTTTCACACCAACAGTGAGATATCTGTATACGCTGAACAATGTACTTTCACAAAATACTACTTGCGCAGGATGGCAAAGAAGGTGCTATCATGAAATCCCATTAATAACTAATTCAAGGCCTGATGTGGTTCTTACCGATATCTTCTAATCATTTCAGGTGATGGGATATAACCCGGAGACCCTGTTGGTCCAACTGGTTCAATGTACAGTTTTGCAGAGCATATGGCATTTCCTTTCATGTTACTGGCAAAGACTGTGTAAATGCCTTCGTCTTCAGGCAAGACAACGGGCAAACGCAGACTGGCTCTGCCATCTTGCAGCACCTCCATGTGGTAGTGGTCTCCATGCCTGATGCGCTTGCCGTCCTTGTACCAGGCAATCTGTACAAAAATATTGCAGAACTATGAAATGAGCGGGAAATCAAACATTCCTTGGTTCCAGACAACTTGGAACTTCCCTATGCGTACTCCACTGATGCTGCAGAGTTAGCCATGTTAATCTATTGCTGCAAAATACTAAAAAGTCCAGCAGCACCTTGAAAACTAACAAACATTGTAGCGTAAGCTTTTGAGAAACACAGTTCTCTTTGTCAGATGAGTCTGACAAAGAGAGTCGTGTCTCTCAAAAGCTTATGCTGCAATAAAGTTTGTTGTTAGTCTTAAAGGTGCTACTGGAATTTTACTATTTTCCACTGATGCTGTTTCAGATGCTGAACAATTTAATTTGAAATATGTATTCTTATTGGGTATCTTGTAAAAATATGTGGAAATGATGGCTCTGGATTCACCCGGGGCCGCTTTGTAGCCTTGGGGCGAGGGGGGTGGGCTGCGGAAAAAGGGTGCTCTGGTTTCAGCTGTGGCATTGGGTGGAGTTGGGTCATGGTGGCTGGAACCTTCTGGCAGGGGGTCCAGCAGCCTTCTTGTTAAACTGGCAAATCACCAGCAGCCTCATATAGCTTAAAAGGGTGAGGCTGGAGCAGACCTGGGAAGCAGAGTCTTCATTCTGGTTCACCTCTCTCTTTTATCAAGCCACACTGCCTGGACTCTCCTGCTCAGTTGGGCTTCAGACTAGGCTATGATCAAGAAAGCTGTGGCCTATTTTATTCCACCTGGTTCTCAGAATGTTTTTGTGTTCCCTTTCCCCTTTCCTACCACTCTCCCTGCCTTTAGGACCACAAGTTTGTACTCTCCCCCTTTCCTTCTAGCTTTTGCCAAAATAAAAAGATAGACCAAAATAAAAGCCTAGAAATAACATGCTTGTGTAACATAATGTGATTAAATTTATGCCTATTTATTGTTTTCTCTCTGTTGATTCTTTCTGTTGTTAGTAGAGCACATAAAGCAAATAATATAATAAAGTCACCATTTAACCGCAACAATTTTCTTTTAAAGAATGCATGTTGAGATTTTTAACTAACAGATAAAAGTCAATTTTCTCTTACGGCCTTATACAGTGTACAGACAAAATGTACTATTTAATCCTGTTCACATGGACAAATTTCCTACTAGGAAAATATACTCTATTCCATCATCTCAAAATTATAGCAATCTCCCTATTGTGAAATGCGGAAAGGGTGGCAAAAGATCCTACGTATGACTTTTTGTAAACTGCTATTGCTTATTACAATCACGACAATGAAGAAATGGCCCTTGGGTAAATTGGAAGGCAATTTGAATCATAGAATGTTAGAGTTGGAAGGGACCTTGCAGGTCATTTAGTCCAACCCCTGCAGTCTGCAGGAGCATAGCTGAAAGATAGCCCTACAAGATATAGACACTGCAGTGTTTAGTCTACTGTAACTGATACATACTTTTGGCAAAGGATACCCGGTCATCTTGCAGTGGAAAGTAACACCGCTTCCCTCAAGGATTCTGTAATTCTTTAATCTCAGTTCAAATCCCGCTTCAGTGGTTTCTGATTCAGAGACATCAACCACCATCTCTTCTCCATCTTCTTCAAGGAGTTCTTGTAAAGTGGTCTTAATTATTCTGTATTCAATTTCTTTGATCAGTCTTTCTTCGAAGGAGGAGATGTGGAATTCCTACCCCCCCCAAAAAAGAGGGAAATAAATGTTCAGTCTGTTTAGTGACAGCTATTCTCCAATACTGAAGTCAAGAAGGAACAAAATGAAATGGAAGTGCAACATTTTATGGGAAGTTAAACGTGACTGATTCTAACAGACTTACCTGTTCTTCTACAAAAGTCCTGACCAGCACAGTATCTTTTGCCATTTTCTTCCTAATGAGAGCTTGCTCTCTTTCATATTCTTTTTCATAGTCGGCGTACAAAGTGGGTGGGGCTACTGCAGCCACTTTAGGCTCTTCTACGTAGGCAGTCACTTGAGTTTGGTATATTGTTTCTTGTTGAGATTTTAGGTAGACCTCATAAGCAGCTGAAAGGAAAACACAAGCACACTTGGTGTTTTGTAAACTGATCTCAGACAGGCAAACGTATGTTCTCCAAGCAGGAGTTCTAATCAGACAGTTTTAAGAAGTCCTAGACATGTTTCTATACCCTGGCTTGGGGACACTAGGTTCAGCCTTTCCTTTATAGTTGTGTTGTAATAATGTCTTGTAAATATCATTAAATGGGCATTCCAAAATGGCTGTGTCCAAATGATTTTTTTGTGCCAGGCTACTTCAAGTGGATGCTGGAGACAAGAAGCTTTTTTACTGATAAGAAAGGTACAAAGGGTCTCCTTTGACCACACAAAAAGAAGACGAGAGAAAGAGAGAGAGAGAGATTGGATTTATACCCCGCCCTTCACTACCTGAAGGAGTCTCAGAGCAGCTTACAATCTCCTTTCCTTCCTCTCCCTACAACAGACACCCTGTGAGGTAGGTGGGGTTGAGAGAGCTTTGAGAGAGCTGTTCTTGAGAGAACAGCTCTGAGAAAACTGTGACTGACCCAAGGTCATGCCAGCAGTTGCACGTGGAGGAGTGGGGAATCAAACCCGATCCTCCCAAATTAGAGTCCACGCTTCTAACCACTACACCAAACTGGCTCAAAAGATTATGCTGAGGATCATGGGACCTTCATGAACAAAAGCCATGTGAGACAGGGGATGTAGTAAGGAGTGGAGTTGGGAAAGACTGAAGGGAAAACCTAGTTGGATCTACCCCACTGTAGAAGAAGTTGTAAGAAACATGGCATCCAGCAAACTGGTTTCATTGGACAAGTATATACATATGGACAAATTTGCTCCAGTGTGCTCATATTTTAGATTATTGAACACCATCCTTCTAAATATTCATTTTATCCCCTTATTCAATTACAGCTTAGACATTTTTTGGGTTGGATCCTATAAAGTGTGAGTAGAAGGCAATCACAAATGTGGCCTATTTCTGCCTCCCCTTCTTCCCAGCAAACCAATGAAACCTGTGAAATACTGAAGGCTGAGGTCATGGGAATCATGTATATAAAAAGTTGCATTGCACAGGGGGCTGCAGTGAAATGAGGGAACAGGGCAAAAGTCTCCCAGCTCACTCCTCCACCAACAAAGTCTCTTGCACCAAGATAAGCACTTCTGGCAGAAGATGAAGATGTGGGCAGTTTTGCCCATTTCTCCCTCCTCCCTGCAGCCCCTTGGGCTTCATAACTTTTTCTCTTCATGTGCATCTGGTGGTCTTCATTGCCAGCTTTTCAGAGGTCTTGGGAGTTGCTGTAAGAACGCAGAAAGTGAGAAAGATCCCCATCCATTAGTACCATTAGGGCTTGGGGGGGGGGGGGGAGGTGCCGGAACTCTTGAGAGGGAAATTAAGTTTTCCATCTGCATACTGAAAACTCATGAACTTTTGAACATCTTTAAAAGAATTTTGTTGAAGAGGTTCTGGAAGTCCGTTCCGGTGCGTTCCCCCAGAAAAAAAGCCCTGAGTACCATTGTGTTCACAGTATTATCCAACTCCATGTACCTTTCTCCGGTTCAATTTAAAGTAAATGCTTGCGTTTGTCTTTCATTTTAATTTAAACTTGATTTTCATTAATTTGGCTGTCCCTCAACAAAACATCTATTATCACTTTTAAAAATCAGTGGTCACTGTTTCCCTATTCACATACCTTCTTCTAGCAAGGAAGCTGATGCAGAAACTTCCCCATGTTTGTTACGAACAACAATAGTGTATTCTCCAGCATCGTCGGCAAAAGTCATAGAAATTTCAAGTCTGCATTCCCCAGTTTCTTTTCTGTGCATCACTTTGTATCTTTAGAGATATAAAAAGAACTCTCATAAGACTCTGTGATTATCTATATACACACGCATATGAATCACAAAGACTTTTCAAATTTCACATCGATGCTGAGAGCTCATTCAGTATTTCTGGAAAAGTAACACATCTCCCAGAACAAAACCCCTTCAGAACACAAACTGTGTTTGTGTGTTCCCTCACATTAAAAGATCTCTGCTTATGGAATTCTAGCATGATAAGTAGAGGCTTCTATCCTCTGCTTTTGACTTCTACATGCAGCATTTTTTTGTATTTTCATATGTGCAAGTGTGACTGTGTGCGCACCTGGAAGTCATGTCAACCTCTGGTGACTGACCCCTACTGGGGGCCTGGAGGATAGTCAGAGAGGTGGCTGAATAAAGCCTGCTCCCGCCTCCCGTCTCTGGTATTTCAAGGAGGTCTCCCATCCAAGTAACCGCCAGAATCAGTCCTGCTTTGCTTTTGAGATCTGATGAGATCAGGTCAGGGCTGCATGCAGCATTTTTGATAGCCCAGGCTAGCCCACTGTCATGATACCTTGTAAGCTAAGCAGAGTCAACCCTGGGTAGTACTTGGATCACCAAGGAATACCCGTGTGCTATGCAGAGGCAAGCAATGGCAAACCACCTCTGAACATCTCTTGCCTTAAAAACCCCACGAGGGTTGCCATAGGTTGGCTTTAACTTGACAGCAAGAAAAAAAAATCAAATCCCTCAATCTATGTACTTTGAAATGGTACAGTCTGCGCACCATCTGTTTTTTTCAAATATTCGTCTTGGCTCCCAGATGCCGAATTCACAGTATTATATTATTTCATGAGCTAATGTTATCCTCTGGTTTCACATACAAAATCACAGCGTAAATGACACAATAACAAGCGCATGCCGATTAAAGAAATATACTTCCAAAATTATGAAAAGCATTACAAAAATAACAAGGAAGCACGCACAAGTTCAAAAAGTGGAGTAGTGTTATACACATAATACACTGAAACCCAAGTATCAATAGTAATTAATAAGGCATTCTGACAGTCTGAGAAAAGCTCCTGCTACAGATCGGTTGCCTGACGTTAGCTTCTTAAGTACACGTTGGAAAGTCAATTCTTGTTCCCCACCTTGGGAAATTTCCTGTTTGTATTACTAGCACCTTCTGCAGTTGTCTAAAGAAGAACTATTGAAATAAAGAGTGGAATCTGGAGTCTTTGTCTCAAATATGGAATACGTTATTATATTGGAACCTTTTCTGGGAATTTTGTAAACCTTTTGGTGTTAGCATTTTGTATTATTTATTACTATTGATACTTGGGTTCCAGTGTATTATGTGTATGACACTACTGCGTTATCCTCTGGTTTCACCCATGGCGATCTTATTATGGACACTTGAAGCAAAACAATATTGTTTATCACAAATTTTATTTACTAATTTCTAATTCATTCAATTCAGTCCCGTCCTGCTTGTTTTGATCAGACAGGTAGGGCAATGGAAATCCTTTGTGTTACTCTTGTATCATGCTGACATTACAACTGTGAAATGCCTACTGTACCTGTAGCCGGTAGTAAGAGGAACTCCGGCTTTCTTCCAGTAGACATGTGGCTTTGGATTGCCCCCCACTTGGCATTCAAAAATGACACTTCCACCTTCAACTAATTTCTGTACAATAGGTTTCCTTATGAAGAATGGAGCAGCAGGTTCTCCAGAAATTTCTTCTGCAGCAGCAGTGATCTCAGTCATCACTACATCTCTTGACTCCACGTAGCTAGAAGAGCATTCCCAACAAAAGCAAAGGGTAAATTATAGCAATTCATTACAGGACAAAAACGGAAGTAAGCAAGCAGGCTTCAGACAGTTTTAATAAAAATTATTACCGTTTGTCTTCTGTGACCACTTTTGCAGAAACTGCTTCTTTGCTCTCAAACTCCTCTGAAACTATTTTTCAAGAAAAAATATATAATACAGATGTCATGACACTTTCCAACATGGGGGGGAAATACACAGATGTTACACAAATTCATTGAGGGCGACAGAAAAGTCAGGTACCTTGATCCCTTCTTTGTTAATAGGACAAAGGAGTCAGGGTCAGTGTTCATTGGCCCCTTAGCACATTCCATCTTTCATTTAATTAAGACAAATTCATTACATGTTTTCACCCAAAGGTAACTTTGAGCAATCATTTATTTATTTAAATAAATATTCCAACCACTCACGGTTCCCAAGGCGGTAAATATGATAGCATTAAAACATTTCAACAATTAAAAACAACATTTAAAATAATTCAGTAAAAACACATAAACATATCTTGTGAATGGTCTCCACATCTACCCGGTTGCCATGCCAGAGAGTGACCAAAATGTGGAATTTGCTGCCAGAAGATGTAGTGATGGCCACAAGAATAAACAGCTTTAAAAGGGGATCAGATTCATGGAGGAAAAGTCTATCAATGGCTACTAGACATGGTGACTGAGGGGAACCTCCACATTCAGAGGCACTAAACCTCTGAATCTTTGAGCCAGGAGGCAACATCAGGGGAAGGCCTCAGCTTCTATGCCCTGTTGATAACCCTCCAGAGGAACTGGTTGGCCACTGTGTGAGACAGAATGCTGGACTAGATGGACCATTGGTCTGATCCAGCAGGACTCTTCTTATGTTTTATGATCTACAAAGCTAAAAGATGGTTGTTCTGATGGCTTGTGAGTTCCGGGTCTTGATAACAGGACTGCCCACCCCGGTTGGCACCAATGGGCAAATCCAGTTCCAGTTCTATCGGCCACCTACCTAAAGTGTCTAGTGGCCTTTTTCATTTAGTTTGCAGAATGCTGCTGAAAATGGGTCTCACCATTGTTTACTACAATACTTACCTTGTACGACAAGATGGCAGGAAGTGCTGACACTTCCAGCAACATTGGTAGCCGTGCAAGTGAATCTTCCGCTGTCTTCCGCAAAAGCTTCTCGAATCACAAGACGAGCTACTCCTGCCTCAAAGGTAATTTGGAAATCTATGGAACTCTCAATGCGATAATCTTCTCTGTACCATGACACAGTTGGCACTGGATAGGCAGAGATACGGCACTCCAGGGTAACAGATTCCCCCTCTACAACAGTCATATTTTTCAAGCCCTACAAGAAAAAAACATACACGCATATTTAGAATATTTAAGCAATCCCCTTCCTTACACCAGACCAATAGAAGAAGAGGAGGAGGAGGAGAAAATTGGATTTATACTCCACCCTTCACTACCCAAAGGAATCTCAGAGCGGTTTACAATCTCCTTTTCCTTCCCTTCCCCACAAAAGACACTCTGTGAGGTAGGTGGGGCAGAGAGAGCTCTTTCAAGGACTGCTCTTGAGAGAACAGCTCTGAAAGAACTTGTGACTGACCCACGGTCACACCAGCAGCTGCATGAGGAGGAGTGGGGGATCCAACCCAGTTCTCCCAGATTAGACTCCACACTCTTAACCACTACACCAAACTGGCTCTCATATAAACATATGAAAACATTCTTAGGGTTGCCAACTCAGGACTGGGAAAAATCTGGAGATCGGGAGGTGGGGCTTGGGAGTGTGGGACTTCAGTGGGGCATAACGCAATGGAGTCCACCCTCTGAAGCTGCCATTTCCTTCAGGGGACCTGATATCTGCTGTCTGGAATTACAACTGATCTCCAGGCCCCACCTGGAGGTTGGCAAGCCCAATTCTTCTAGTTTAGATGTTTACAACTTCTACAAAGCTCCTGCTCCCACTGGCCCCCTTGCATGCAAGTTGAATGAAAATTAATATACGATTCAGTGTTATCTAGACTCCTGGGGGGATTACAATCTGAGTCCGGTCAACCAGCAGCCAACGTGCCTCACACCGATGGTGTCTTATATTTAGCGCCAATGACAAATCCAAGCATAAGGGAATTGTAGGCGACACATTTCTCAAGGCCCAAAGAGGCCTTCCTCCATCAAGCCTGGCTCGTATATTACCCGTAAATGGTCAGGTATCTGATCCCTTCGTCTGGACTGACTCCCAAATATATCTTTGGTTTGCCAGGCCTCAACTCTACACTAGGATAGGGTCAGCGCAGAGGCAGCAGGAAACGATGTTCATATAATCTTGCCAGTAAATCTTTCTTTCAGTCCTGAACGATCACCTAATTGGCATCACGAATGGGGTTTTCTGTTAGGCCTGGTTAAGTTGGGTTTAACATCTGTGGTGTTTTTTGTTTTTGTTTTTAAAAAACATCCCATATTCACTTTTTGACTCCTTCATCTAAATCAAACTTTATTATGTTGGTCATACAGATTTATGGAACTGGTTTATTTGGTTTTCTGTTCTTTCTGCCTCTGGTGTGTTATCCTGTTATATTGTTCAGCATATCTGGGGTTGGGTGGATTTGAGTGTATAGATCCTGATTCAGTTCACATTTTGAGTGCCTTCCAGCACCACAATTCTTATTAAACATAAAGTACAACATAATAAAGATGGATTCTCAAAACCATATTTACTGAATTTGAATTGACCCATAGCCTTGAAAACATAGTGCATTCTAAGGATCCAGTTCAGTATGGATAACTGGGGAAAATGATGTTGCAGAGAAAAGAATCCCAATGAATTCAGTCTAACATGCCAAAAAACAAAAACAAACCCACACCACGGGTTGACTCCATCTATAGCATCCAATCCATCATTTAACCACTAATGAATACATACTGAACTCAGCAGTCAGTTTCTCCCATGCACTTCAGTGAATTTATCCATACATGTATTGCTTTGGAGTTTTTGCCCTGACCTGGAGGGCACAGGCCAGCCTGATCTTGTCAGAACTTGGAATCTAAGCAGGGTCAGGCCAGGTTAGTACTTGGGATGGGAGACCATCAAGGAAGTACAGGGTTACTACACAGAGGCAGGCAAGGGAAAAACCCCTCTGGTCACCTCTTGCCTTGAAAACTCTATGGGGTTGCCATAAGTCAGCTGCGCGGTGATGGCATTTTATGCATACACATGGAGCTTTTGCCAACACTGAATTAGATAGTGTATATATGCATTGTTCATGTCGCAGTTAGAGACTACCCAGCTAAATACAATTGAAATAAGAGACAATGGCTGAGAGTAAGATGCTAAATTTGACTATTTTATAACTTAACAATATATAATTCAACATTCACTAATACAAATCAATTCTATACAGTTAAGTTTCTTATTATACACTTAATGACCAGGTAAGTTCCTTATTATATACTTAATGACTAACTAATCCTGTTTATTCCAGGAGCCAAAAGCCCCACTGGTCAGAATTCCCTTGTGACCACAGAGAGCTAAGTCCGAGGACAGTTGCCAATGAAGACCCCGATTTAATTTTCTTTGTTTCGTTTTAAGAAACTTCTTCACAAGCTACTTATGATCCTGTGTCAATATATGTTCTAATTTTTAGTCCTGATTTTAAGTCCATCACAGAAAAATCGATATGTGCAGTACTAACAGGCACAATTAAACTCAATACTCTATCATTCATAGTATGTGTTGTTCTGCATGTGTGGCTCTAGTCACTCAGCATAAAACCAGGAAAGATTTCTGACATTTTGCTTTCTGTCATCCTACAGATTACAGACGCTAGATGGCACCAGAGCTGCATCGTATTAAATTACAAAAGCTAAAGCATAATTTTAAAAGCTCTCCAGATTGCAATAGGCTAAACACAAATATAGTGTCAGCTATACTTATTGTTACTTACTGAGACTATGGATGGGGGCGTAGCGGGAACTTCTGCTGGTTCGGGAACCCTCGCAGCTTCAATTTCAATCACCTAGGGGTATTTAAAGTGGAGTTAGTCCATGCCACACACATTTGAGGCAGCATGCAAGAATGGACAACAGTTCCTTGTTGAGAGTTCTTCGCTGTTTGCTATGACAAAGTGATGTTAGGGTCTTAGAGGTGAGCAAAAGAAAAACAAATGATGAATGCTACACAAAGGTCAGTAGGGAGTCATACTTTAAAGGGGAAAAGAGGCTTGTAAATGAAGGAAGGATGTAAACACGGCAGGTTACTCCAGATGCAGAATTTTCATAATGACAAACCTCTGGTTCGCCTTCCTGCATCAATTCAATGTGTTCTTCCTGCAACAGACCACCTGTCACGCTCACACCTATTTCTCTTTTCATCTCGACACCGTAACGCCTCTGATAGGTGTCAAGTGTCTCTCCGAAAGGAAACTGTGGGGAGACAACTTTCTCCGCCATCACTCGGGGTTCGGGTGACTTTGAAAGAGGAGGCCTCACAGGCTTGGTGATCTTTGGCACAGAAGTTGCTGACAACTCCTTTTGCAGAGTTGCTATAGCGGATCCTGCTATTGAAACCTAACCAAACCCAAGAGAAAAAGAGATACTACTTAGCTTCATCTTAAAAGATGAACTATATTATTAGCCAGGCAAATACATGTAAAAAGGTAGAAATGCAAGTTAAAAAATATATATTTGGTGAATTTGCTAATTTTTGAATTTTTAGAAACAGTATTTTCCTGATTTTCAATTATTAAAATTATTTGTAGTTAAGCTTTAGGCATTTTCATAGGAGTCATATGACTGCTATCCAAAAAGATATTATTCAAATATAATATCTGAGAACACTAATTTGCTTTCAAGTAGTATGTAAATGTTTATATTATATAAACTCCCAATTTTTCTTTTTAAAAGATTTATACTTTGGGAACAAAACGAAGATGATTTTCAGAACATTCTTTGGATTATTTACATGTACTTGAGCATTACAACAAAAGTGCATTAATGTAATGATGAAGAGATAGCACAAAATAGAATTCTAAAAGATTAGGTGGGGTCATTAGCTGATGAGGCCTGCGAAGGAGATGGTTAAAATGTCAACTCAAAGAATGGGAAGAAAGTAAAATGAAAGTAATGCATAAGAGCATGATTCTAATGGAGGGAAATAATGTAGTTTGGATTATATATGTACGGTATGTTAATTCCAGAAACGATTTAGTATGTAGTACTATAGAAAGGAAAGAATGAATTATAAATTATTTGATTAATTTTTAGGATGAGCATGGAGAGATAATTTTCTACCCTTTGGGAGAGAAAAGGAATATGTCAGGCACGTAGCATTTTGTTTGGTATTTGTTTCCCACCCCCCCAGTTCTGAATCAAAAATATCTTATTCATTGATCAATAAAGGAATGGAATTTTGCAGCTGAATTTTATATACATGGATGTGGATATGTTTGAAGGAATATAATCTACAGCCCAATGTTGGTGCTGCATAGGGATGCCAGCCCCCAGGTGGGACCTGGAGACCCCCCCCCCCCCCAGAATTACAGCTCATCTCCAGACTACGGAGATCAGTTCCCCTGGGGAAAGTAGATGCTTGGGAGGGTGGACTCAATGGCATTGTACTCCACTGAAGTCCCTGCCCTCCCTAGGCTCCATCCCCAAATCTCCAGGAGTTTCCCAACCTGGATCTGACAACCCTGCTCCTGATCCCTAGCTGGTGGCCAGGATGGACCTGGCAACCTTAGAGCCATGTGTCCCCCTAGAATGGAGAAAGCCTCTGACCAGATTCCATAAGATTTCCTTTCATCACATATACATCTGTTTTGTTTATTTTGGTTATGGTTTTTTTGTGGATGACAGCTGTTTGCCTGACATATCCTTCCTCCTCTTCTTACCTCATAAGTATGATCTGGTTTAGGAACAGTAATTTTTGAAACTGTAAAATGAGGGCTTGCTGTACGGGGACGTGGGTGTTCCACCTGGATTGATTTTTCCATTGTAGTTTCTGCTGTTCTTTTAATCTACGTTTAACCAACAAAACATTTGTTGAGAATGTGATGCCGCTTTCCAAGTATGGAAAAAAAAAACCCAACCAAAAGGCGTTCAGCAGCCATAGGAAATGACTGCATCACTCAATTTGAACCTAACCTGGGTCGATACGGCCATTCCCATTTTTTCAGTGGCCACAATGTGTTTCTCGGGAGGAATGTGAACCTCCTCAGTTTTCACTTCTTTGGTGACAATATGGCGGTCTGGTGGCAACTCAACAACACGTCTTGCTAAAGTACGCTCTTTATATCCGTACTCCAAAGCTGCCTGTTCAGAATAAGCTTCTTCAGCATAATCTGGCTCTCTCGGTTCTCTAATGCGCGCTTGATCTACTGCAGCAACAACTGTGGCTACAGCTGCTTTTTTGTCAACACCAATCTAAAAGCAACATTTGTGGAACATGGACACAGATTCTTGTTAATGACAAAGAATGGCCAGCAGAAAAGCAACACTTTTCACACACAAAAAAACATTGCTGATCCAGACTTTCGACATATCCACAGACTTCCTTGTTCCATATTCACATCATGCCCCCAACTTGTCATTTTTTTGGTATATTTTTTGTATACAGGCCCCAACCTTCCTTTTCATTCACATTTTTTACTTTCCATTCATACTAGTTAATTCTGCCTGTGGAAGCAAGGCAAGGCAATGTTTGCTGATTCCCTCCTCTTACTTTGACTCCCACTGGGGGGGGCAGTGACCTATGGAAGCAAGATTTTGAGGGTCAAAGAAGACTACAGGAGAGAGGGTGGCAGGAAAGTTGCAGTTCATGCAGCACAGTTCCACTTGTGCTGCATAGGATCCAAGCCTATAATTCTGGAGTTCCTTTTGTTGAAAACAAATGCCTTGTCCCTTTGAGGTATGCAAATATGGAGGAAGGAAGATTCCACTGTATACAATGCAGACAGATATTGCATAAATACAGTATATCTTGAACATGGATACAGAAAGGTGGGATAAAAGTGTTATTAAATAAAATACAAAATGTTCAAATACTGTATTTTGAAGACAGGTGTAAGTATATACATTACTTTATGCACTTACACATATTTATTACATAAAACAAACTATTTTCTGGAAAAGCACACAATGCATTTGAAGATTTACTGACTAAACATGGACACATATACCACCTTTTCAGATAGCTGCACATATAATTTTGCAACAAATTTTAATGGTTTGGACAGTTACAGACAGTTTACTGCACATTTTACTGCACATTTTACCACACATTTGCTATTGGTACATAGTAAAATTCCCTTTTCCACATAAAGGGATGGCACAGATGGCCAAGCTCCTTTGGGCTGGAAGAGCTTCTGCCCAGATAAGGTTGATATTCTGAATGTGCCGTAATTAGATTAAATAGGTTGTAATTAAATTACTGTGGGGATATAATTTGATGTTTTCCTGAATCTCATTGTGCTTTCTTTTAAAATGTTCACAAATCCTATTTCTAAATTGATTTTTCTTTTTTGCACACAATTGTTTCTTGTTTTCTTTGAAAATTCAGGCTTATTACTTTAAACACTGAGCTGGATCCAGGCTAGTATTTCTGCAGGTGTAAGGACTTCAACCATCAGAGCATGATTTTCCTGCCCCTTCTGCCCAAAATGGTAGCCCAAAATTCTCCCCCAACTCCTGTGCCAATTTCAGGTGTGTGTGGGGGGCGCATCTGGGGAATGCCATGGGAAAAGGGAGATGGTAAAACAGTGCTCTGCCTGTATAAGTACTTCCACCCATGGAAATGTTAGTCTGGATCCAAGCCATTATTTCATATTTGGAAATCAAGGTTCTGAAGTCCAACAACAACAAAAAAGGAACTATAACCTGAATTGTTGGCATTTTCTCAGCATGTATATCATTCAGCTATACAAGTAAAGAAATGTAGATGTGGAACAATCATACTTTAAAAAACAAAACTAGCACCTTAACCAAAGGACACTGCAGTGACATTCTGCCAGTGTGGATACGGTAGAAATATAGTTAAGTTTCATCGGAGACTTTCATGTTCCTTAAAGGTCTATTCACCTGATCATGAACTAGATGGATTTGTTCTCTTTTGGTAGCAATTTCTTCTCTAGTTCTTGAGATCTGCTCTTTGTGTTTGTCAACAGCAATGATTGTTGGAACTACGGTGATTTTCTCAATTTCCTTTCTTATCTGATCATTATAGCAAGAATAAAAGGTTTCATGTTACATAAAGTTTCAAACAAGAATGGGAAATGACATGGATCACATGGATAATGACATGAAATCACATGGATAATGAAAAAGTTAATGAGATTAAAGGGCGTCGGGGGTCTGCTCATTGAAAGTGACCCTTGAGCCATTTACTGGATAGATACTGATGTCTGGTAATTATTTGGCTGGCTACTTAAGTATAATTCTAATGAAATTAATTTTTTTAGTATAAAAATACTTAATCCCAAAATGCTGTCACAGCTTTGAATGTATTAGGGCATACCATAAGTCTTAAAGAACATTTTCCATTGCTGGAATATATATTATTTTTTCCTTAAGGAAAGCAAAACGAAAATGACACTATAAAGTTAGTATGTTTATCAGAGTTACATGAGAATGTCAATGTAAGAATGGGATATGAGAATGCCAGCAACAATTCCATTCACCTTTTCTTGGGCAAGGTGGACTTGTTCTTGTTTAGTTGCAATCCCTTCTGTAGTTTTTACTATTGCGTCTGGCACTTTGGGTTTACCAGTGGTAATTACTACTTTAGGTACAGAAGGTTTCACGGGTTTCACAACTTCTTTCCTAATCTGATTTATATAGCAAAAAAGAGAGGTGTGAATACACACAGAGTGTCAAGAAATGTGCACGCAGACATTTGGGGAAAGCGGGCAGGGGTTAGTAAAGCATAAGGTACCAAAAGAAGTAAAAGATAACAATATTTTTATACAGTCTGTAGAATCATGTACAGTTCTGTGGTCAGGACATGTTTTTATCTTAATTCTATTTGTCTTCGTTAAATTCAGAAAAGTTGCACTAGGCTTGAATTCAGGGAACGGCAATGCCATTTTTAACTTAAAGAAATTGCAGTAGAAGAAGAAGAGTTGGATTTATGCCCCGCCCTGAACTCAAGAGTCTCAGAGTCCTTCCCTTCCTCTCCCCACAACAGATGCCCTGTGAGGTAGGTGGGACCGAGAGAGCTCTTGAGAGAACTGCTCTTGAGAGAACTGCTCTGAGAGAACTTGTGGCTCACCCAAGGTCACCCAGCTGGCTGCATGTGGAGGAGGAGTGGGGAATCAAACCCAGTTGTCCAGATTAGAGACCGCCACTCTTAACCACTACAGCAAACTGGCTCCCTGAATACGTAAAATGCCCTTAAATTTTCAGTCCTACCTATCAATGACAGTATGCACACTTAAAACTGACTTCCCAAAAGAATTACCACAAGATGACTTAATATCTCATGAAGGGGTTTCATGTTAGTTCTGTGTAGAGAATATAACATAGCTTGGCCTACTGTTTCAGTATATGTTACCAATCATGAGTTTTGAGATCTGCCAAATCCATCGTGATTTCCTAATCCAACCAAGGTACCAGGCTCCTCCATATTCTCATTTTCCTCACAGGTGTGTCCCTGTTGCTTCAGGTTTCCCCTCCCCCCTTTTCCACATGTTTGGCTCCCTCTTGTGGTCAATTCATTATTACACTACTTTATGCCCAGCAATTTCAGGAAAATATGCTGGACATATAGCAATGTAATATCGAATTGACCACCAGAGCGAGCAAAATGTTTGTGGACAAGAAAAATGTCCTGAAGGAATATTGATGCTCAAGCGAGGAAAATGAAGAGCCCACTGTTCCGGTGAATAATTTCTAGGCTGCCCTCCAGTCCAGGCCCAGTACAAGCCTTGAAGCCTACCTAGTCTAGAGCTACTGAATTTCATGGGCTCATAATTTGTTTTCCCTGCTTGTTGCCTGCAACAAAAACCAACCTACAAACTTCAGAAAGTAGTGAAAATTACAACCATTAGTAACGGAACACATAATTTTAAAAAAAACCACTTAATTGATGTGCCCAGTCTTGCAGCCCTGACTTATTCAGATTTCCTCTTGAAATTTTTGAAAATTCAAATTAGGCCTGAGTGGCTGGTCTGGTTACATAAAAATGGAGAATTTCTTCTACAGAAATTATAGAAACTTCTGTTTGTTGCACGTACTGCTCAGAAGAAACAAAAAGAACTTAAAAGCAACTGGCAAAAATTATGCTTGAAACTGAAAAGACTTCATGAATCATCAGACATTTTTCACAGTTATAATTACCTTTTCGTGACTGATATGAATTTGTTCTCGTTGAGTAGAAATTTCTTCTCTAGCTCTTGAAATCTGTTCTTGTTCCTTAGCTGTATCTGTGGCAATTATCACTTTGGGTACAGGAACTTTCACTGGTTCCTTTTTTACCTGATGTTTAAATTAAAAAAAAAAGTTATATCAGATTTTAAAAACAAGCCATGTCATTTATCAGATTATGTGACAATGACCCCTCGTGGCTACAATCCAACACAGAGTGATGTGTTCTTAAGCAGATGGAAACCAATTGGTTTATTTGAAATTGTGTGATGGATCATTGTCAGCCTGTTTAGTATCTATACAAATGGAAAAGCTACATGCTGTGGCTCAATAGTTGGGGAGATGTATTATTTTGAAAGAGGGTTACCAGCTTCCAGGTGGGGCCCAGAATTCTCCCAGAATTGTAAGTGATCTCCATACAACAGAGAACAGTAGACCTGGAGAAGATGGCAGCTTTGGAAGGTGGACTCCATGGCATCACATTCCTGCTGAGCTCTCTCCGCTCCCTAAACTCCACCTCCAAAGTTGGCAACCCTATTTTGAAAGGTGGTTATGGGCTGGGTGCAGTAATCTGTCAGCGGCTGTCATCTTTTCCTTGATCACTCTCTACCAGCAGTCCTTTGGACCCTGGGAAAGTTGATTCCTAGATTCATGGGACACACATGGTTGACGAAAAGATGTGATGGAAAATATTACAGTGCAGTGTAAAAAAAAAGAGTACTGTTTCCTTCTTACAGATCTTTTCTAACAATGTCCTATAATTTTTGTTTCCTGAACTAATCAGTTAGATCCAATAACCTATGAAGAGATTATGGTCGGAGAATAGAACTCTACACTTCTCCCCTCCTCTGCAACCCTGGAAAGAGCAGGGTCTGGATCTCTTGGAAACAAAGTCAGATTCAGCATGGGGCCCTGTAGCTTACAGGAGAACTGGCAGAATTCACCCTTCCCCTTTTGCACAAGCTCTTCTGAAAACAGCAGTATAAGGATTGGATTTCTGTCAATCCCCAGTTCTTGCTGCAGCACTCTACAACATTAATTCTGCATCCAATTATCATGAGATATTGCTCATTCATCTTCTGCACTGGCATACCCACACCTGAAAATCCAGTTTGATTGATCACTACACTCAGGGGTCATTTCATAGAAAAAGAGGTGCAGGAGCTCATTAGCAGGAAGAAGAAGAAGAGATTGTATTTATACCCCGCCCTTCACTCACTTGGAGTCTCAGAGCGGCTTACAAACTCCTTTCCCTCCCCCTCCCCACAACAGACACCCTGTGAGGTAGGTGGGGCTGAGAGAGCTCTTTCCCAAGCTGTCCTTGAGAGAACAGCTGGTACAGAGCTATGGCTTGCCCAAGGTCATCCAACAGCTGCAAGTGGAGGAGTGGGGAATCAAACCCGGTTCTCCCAGATTAGAGTCCACGCACTTAACCACTACACCAAACTGGCTCTCATTACTCATTAGCATAACTTATTTGCATATGCTACACTACCTGACATCACCTGAAGTATGTCAGAAGGCAAGATAGAAAGAAGAGAGAGGAAGGAAGGAAGGAAGGAAGGAAGGAAGGAAGGAAGGAAGGAAGGAAGGAAGGAAGGAAGGAAGGAAGCTAGCTGGCAGAGAGGGGACCGCTACTAATCCAAGCCTCAAAAATACCACTATTCTGGGAGGATAGCTTCAGTGGTGGCTGAAGCCTTCAGAAGGCTGGTTGGAGGAACAAGGACCTTTCCAGGGGGCGGGGTCATTTTGTGCAGCCATGACACAAGCAGGCATTCCCTCGGGGGGGGGGGCCTGGCACCAACTCCCAGAGCTGAGCTCCCCTGAGCTCCTGCTCGAAATGACCCCTGGCTACACTGCAATGAAAACGCAACATCCAATGACGTATGGATGCAGCCATATATGTACCATCCATACAACTCTAGTTACCCCCAGGATTTTTACAAGCAAAACAATGATACCTGTTCAATATCCAAGAATTATACCTGGATATGTAAGAAGGTCACCTTCACTCTATTAATCTGACTGTAGAAATTCTTTGGAAGTCTTTCTCTACTAAAGTACAGTTTGCTAAAATAACTAAAAGTCCAGAGGTTTGTGCTTTGGTGGCTATTTCAGACTTGCAAAGTGGTATCAAGCACAGGCAAGTGTAATGGAATAAATGACATAACCACATGCTCACATATAACCAATTTATGGAGGAGTCCATGATATAATACTTCATAATGAATGGAGCAACAGTATAACATCAAAAGACATGACTCACAGAGGATGAGATCAGGGATTCCTGAGGTATCTTTTTGGGAAGAGATGGGCAGGGAGAGATATTTTAAAATTTTTGGTGAGTATTTTGTGTGTGTGTGTGTGTGTGTGTTCCTGGAAGTCATGGTCCAATCTGATGACCCCTGGTAGGGCTTGGACATTTCAGAGAGATGGCTTGCTATTGCTTGCCTCTGCGTCCCAGTCCTGGTTTTCCTTGGAGGTCTCCCATCCAAATACTTGCCAGGGTCAGCCCTGCTTAGCTTCCGAGATCTGACGAGATCGGGCTTGCCTGCAGGGAGGGATATTTTTAAGGCCAATGCTTCCTATCAGATACTGGTCACAGGAAACAAAGGTTGGAACAGCAGCATAGGTCCATGCAAGAAGCCTCTATAACACATCATCATTGGCTTTAAGAACTCACCTCAGTTTCAAAAGAAGTTTGCCAAGCAACTGGAGGGAGGGAGTTAACTCTAAGCTGAGTTAGTGTGAGCTAGCTCACACTTTTTAAGCCTCCGGCTCACTCATTTGTGTCTTAGCTCAGGAAGGATGGCTCCAGACCAAACTAATTTATGCAGTAGCCAAATAGCTCGCTCACAACTTTAATGCTAGTAGCTCACAAAGTAGAATTTTTGCTCACAAGACTCCACAGCTTAGAGGGAGCATTGGACAGGAGAGCTGCCGCTTAAAAGATAAACAGTTAAAACCTTCTTATTCTCCTAGGATTACATTACAATCCTAAACAAAGTTTATACCCAGACCAGTTTTGCACAGGCGCTGCCCTGGCGTTCTTCCTCTGCCCAGTGCTGTGCTTGAATTTCACACGATTTGCCGTGGGGCGCGTTTTGACCCGCAGCTCCGCCCAAACTTTCCAGCGGCTTCAGTAATCCTCAAAAAACAGGATCACTGAAACCATGGGGAAGATCGGGCAGAGCTGCAGGTCAAAATGTGCCCCACGGCAAATAGTGTGAAATTCAAGCACAGAACCGGGGCAAACAGAGGAAGAACGCCGGGGCAGCGCTAGTGGGAAATCGGTCCCATTGAAGTCAGTGGGCTTAGAAGAGTCTAGCCCTGTTTAGGATTCGGGTCCTGTAGCACTGTAGAGACCAACCCAAGATTTTCAGGGCATTATCTTTAAAAAACAAAGCACTCCTTTGTCAAAGTGATCCACAAAGGAAGCTTCTCAAAAGCTCATACTCTGAAAAGACTTGTTGGTCTCTAAGGTGCTACTGGACTCAAATCTAGCTCTTCTACAGACCAACAAGGCTACCCTCCCAAAAGTATCTGTTTAGGATTGTGCTATTAATTTTACAGTGCTTTGAACCATAGCTAATATACTTAGCATGTGACCAAACTTTCCCAGTAACAGAAGCCTTTCTGAAGTGTATTGCTGCTCCATTTATCAAACCAATCAAGGATCACAAAGTTGTTAGGTGCCTTCCTTCTGCCGCGGGAAGATTTGGGGGTGTTCCGGGGGTGGACGGGGATGTTGGCAACATGCTGATGTCACTTCCAAAAGTGACATCATCACATCAGCGATGTTGAGGTGGGGCTCTACTTTTTGGGCAAAACTCTATGGTAAAAACAGATAAAACCCATAGAGTTTTGCACAAAAAGTAGAGCATCACCCCTAATGTTGCCACTTCCAGAAGTGATGTCAGCATGTCAGCGCCATCACATGGGGACATCTGTTTTGGGGGTGTGGGTTCCCCCACTGGCCAGTGGCAGGCCAGAACCCTCAATAAGTGGGGAATCCCCCCCCCCCATCTGGGGACTGGCAAGCCTAAAGGATCAATTTGCGTAGGTCCTGGAGTAATCAGTGCTGTCTCTTCTAAATAAAGGTACAGATTCACAATGATGAAGGGAGACTGATATGAATGTTAGCAATGACCGATACGATGTCATAACAGCTACAACAATTTTTGACGACACTCTTCAAGTCATAGCAGCCAAAACAAAAGGGAGACACATACATGGATTGGCATTGATAACTGATGTAATGGAATACATGATAGAAGTGAATTTTCATGGGTAGAAACACACTATTCACCTTTTCCTGAATGATGTGTATTTGTTCTTGTTTAGTAGCAACTCCTTCTCTAGTTCTCGATATTACCTCTTGTTCTCTGGCTTTACCAGTTGTACTTGTAACTATTATGGAAGCTTCCTTTTTAATCTGATTTTCACAGCAAAAACAAAGAAAACCACACCTTAAAATTTACTTTAACAAATGGTCACCAGATTAAAATGAAAAAATCACAGGCATGACGGCAAATGAAGGGGGAAATATGCTTGGAAAAGAGTTATTTTAAGCTCAGACGGGGGGGCAGGGGCATGGATTAAATGAAATATTAGGAATAACTGTGAGTGGGATGAAAAACAATGTTAGAGGAACCAAACGTTACTTTACTGTTAGGGTTATTGCCATAATCATTTTACTGAAGTCATTAGGAATGGTCCTGAGACATCTATATTAAATGTTTAGGGGTGTTTTAGCATTAGCTAATTTTGCCATTAATATAAAAGTGGATGGGTGGATTAGAAGACATGGCCATGGATTTCTATTAAAATGCTCCTGGATCAGTGAAACACTTGCTAGTATTGTGTTAATTGTTTGCTTAATGGCATGCGTTGGCTGGGTGTGGGGATTGCCAAAGGGAGAGGTTATTTACAACGGCTTTGTTTTACTTCTACCTGCTCCTGGACAGGTTGAATGTGTACTGCGGTCATAGCTGTCCTTTTAGCAGTCTGCTCTACAGCGCTTGGCACGGGTTCTCTCACTCTGGCCATGTCAACAGCAGCAACTACAGTAGCAACAGCTGCTGTTTTCCCAATGTCCTGTAAGGCCCAAATGAGTCAAATCAAAAGACATCACCTTTTTAAAAAAACAACAACAACCCTGGTTAGGGATAAAACAATCACAACATGAGCACAAGACAAGCAAGTGTAGAGGAACCATTTAGATCTCGTCAGGCAGTTGTACAGCGACTGTCGAAATAGCTACGTAAGCAGAAAGTGACACAGAGCCTCTGAAAGTCCACTGAAACAAAGCTATACAGTGGCAACCAAGACAGAAAGGGAAAGGACAGCGTACTTCAAAAATATTATAATCTCCCCCTTCTTACCTCCTTAGCTGCTGCAGCGCTAACTCCAATGGCGGCAGCGGCAGCACCGCCAGCTCCAACAGCCGCCGCCGCAGCTGCCGCGCCACTAATCATGACCTGTTCTTGAGCACCGTATCGCCCCTCCCATCGTTCTTCAGTCCTTATCTGGGTACTACTTGTAGTTATTCTAGTGTCTTGCATTCTCATTTCAGATGTAGTGACGTAGTCTTCCTGTTTCCAAGGAGGAAGCACTTCAGAACCCCCCGCCGCCACCGTTGTCTGCATTTTACGGACCATTAATGGAGACTTCACAGATCTGATGGGTGAAGTAGAGACTGAGAGCCTCCCAGCAGGAGAGACAGACCTGGTGGGGGGAAAAATATCATTGAGGTGGTGAAAACAGGGCCACAAGTAGCATTTTAGCAAAGCATCTGTATTTGAGCACAGGTTAGACCAGCAGTCTCCAACTTTTTTGAGCCTGTGGGCACCTTTGGAATGCTGACACAGGGTGGTAGGTGCAACTAAGAAATGGCTGTCACAGAAGGCAAAACCAACCACAAAATGTCAGGGAGTGAGGTTAGGCAATACAGCATTACACTCGGGTACTAAAAATCTCCTGGTGGTCCCTGGCCTGAGAGAGATCTGGCTGTTTTCAACCAGGACCAGGGCCTTCTTGGCCCTGGCCCCTGTCTGGTGGAACTCTCTGCCGAAGAACATCTGTGCCCTGCAGGATTTCCACAGGGCTTGTAAGGCAGAGATGTTCTGCCAGGCTTTTGGTTGAGGACAGCAATGGGACAGCAAGTAGTCTGGCACTCTCAGGTTCCACCCCCCACAACCGCCCCCTTGGTGACTCTGGGTAATTCAATTTCTAATTCAAATTATTCACCACCTTGGAAATGCTTTTTACTTATGACTTTGTACAGTGTTTCTTTAACGCTGGTTTAATTTAACTTGGATTGTTGTGTTTTTATTCTGTTGTAATCTGCTCTGAGCCCTGCTTGCAGGGAAGGGTGGTCTAAAAGTCTGAACAATAAAGAAATAAATAACTCTAATAGTCACTCTTCGACTTGTCAGGCAGCAGCTCTATTTAACAGGGTGCTTTTTAAGTGAACATATTGTTTTAAAACAGTTTCGTGCATAAACACGGAATACTTTCAGTAACACAGTGATGCTCTTTGTACTATGGTAGCAAAGAAAATCTGCACAGCCAATCACTAGCCCTGCTAGACAAACGCCCCATTTGGCCCCACATACTTTCTAAAGAGACTTGGTGGGCACCAGGAAAGGTATCAGCGGGCACCATTCTATTCTGCCAAAGCCTTTCACTACAACCATAAAGTAAAGTAAGTGAGGAGTCAAGGTTTGCATAACAGTGATTAGGATCATGCTCAGGGCTATTTTTGGGCAGGAACGCACAGGAACGGAGTTCCGGCTGGCTCCTAAGTCGGCCACACCTACAACCAAAACCTCTGGCATGTGTGGCTACGGAGTACACTGCCCTCTCCATGTCACACACAAGAGGGAAAGATGGCATGTTAAAATGCTGTCTTTCCCTCTGGGGAGCCCACCCCGATTTCCTTGTCAATTTCACTTCCCACCCCCCAGTCAGCTGAGAGTGAAATTGACAAGGAAAAGCCTCTCTCTGCCTTCCCTTCTCTAGCTGACATGTGGCAGATGGAAAAGGGCAGGCAGGGAACCCAGGCACGTTGAAAATGCCTTTCTTTCCCTCCCCATGCCTGCCCTGTGCTCTTCCAGCCCCCCACCTAATATGCTAATCAGCTGTGCTGTCAGGGGTATGGCCTAATATGCTAATGAGTTTCTGCTGTTGGGTGTGGCCTATTATGCTAATGAGTTCCTGCTGGGCTTTTTCTACAAAAAAAGCCCTGAGCATGCTGAATATTGGTTTAAAGCCTTTTAAAAAAAAATTAACTGCTAGGGTTCTAATGAGTTAAATCTTCCATTCTGGTGATTTTGTCAAGGATAAACAAAAAAGATTTGTATGAATTATATCTTTCTTGAAGCAGGTCCATATACATAGTCAATTTCAGGCTGAGAGAAAGAGACCAGCCAAAGGCCATCCAGCAAGCTTCCATAAAAGAGTGGGGATCTGAACCCGGGTCTCTCAGGCCCTAGTCCAAAACTATAACACCACGCTGGCTGTATGTTTAGACAATGGCTGACATCTAGGTAATTAGCTATACCTAGACAAACCGGTACATTACAAATAGGGTGCCTCATCTACCATTAACTGTTTTAAGTTCAGTTCAGTTTATTTGTTCAAAAGCTTTGCAATGTTCCTCTCAGGGGAACCCAAATATACATATTTTCAGTATTTCCAAACTCAGACTCTTTATCTTTATGGACCAAAAGAGTCTCTAAAATCATACATAAAGGACTTACTGTGATGTGCTGAAATTAGATCTAAACATTTACATTCCAGCTGGAACCCAAATCATTGCCTCCAGACTTATTCGTAGATATACTTAAGATGTAAACATTTATTTCTAATTATATTTCAGTGAAAGGAAGGGATGTGGAACTGGAGAAGTGCTCCCTTTAGGTGTCACTCTTGTCCTATTGTTGCATTCATATGACTGCTCAGATATATTAATCTACAAAGGTAACACCTATTTCCAACAAATAATTACAATTTCATACATACTTTGTAGTTATTCTTATTATACTCACATATGAAAGGAGCAGATAGAAAACTGAGTATGCGCGCCTTTATTTGGATAGCTTTATAGGGCTTTGCCAAATTTGGTGTAGTGGTTAAGTGCGCGGACTCTAATCTGGGAGAACCTGGTTTGATTCCCCACTCCTCCACTTGCACCTGCTGGATGACCTTGAGCAAGCCATAGCTCTGTACCAGCTGTTCCCTCAAGGACAGTTGTCTCAGAGCTCTCTCAGCCCCACCTCCCTCACAGGGTGTCTGTTGTGGGGAGGGGAAGGGAAAGGAGTTTGTAAGCTGCTCTGAGACTCCCTTGGGTAGTGAAGGGCGGGGTATAAATCCAATCTCCTCCTCCTCTTCTTCAACTATAAAGCAAATTCCTTCAAAAGCTAGAAGGATTTAAGAGATCACACCTACACCTTAGGGCAGGGTAGGCAATGTGACTTATCAAAGTTATTAATCAGAAACACTTTTCCACACAAGGACCAGGGCCAGTTCTCAGTGAGGTGGTAAACTGTGGACTTTTCTGTATTCTCATTTTCCTTGCTTCTGCGTTCCTGTTTCTGGAGGGTGGGGGGGGAGTCATGTCCTGCACATGTTTTGCTCTTTCTAGTAGGCAGTTCAATATTACACCGGTTTATGTCCAGCATATCTCCCCGCAGATCTAAACTGCATATATTAATGCCAGACATGAACCGGTGTGATATTGAATCGACCACTAGAGGGAGCAAAACACCTGCAGAACAGGAAGAAAACCCAGAAGAAACAGAAACTTACAAGCAAAGGAAATGAAAATGCATAAAAACTCTGTATCTTGAAAGCACCAGTTCAAACTGCAGGTGAGATCTTTAAAACATCCCATGCTCAGTCACCAAAGAAAAGTCCTACACAGTAAAAACAATAACAACAAAAACACCCTGCATATCAGAGAGAAGGATGAGTTTACACCTTCTCCATGACATCTGGTTTTCTATATGAAGGGAAACCTTTGTACAGAGAAGCATTTATTTGAGCACCATCACTTATAATCCAAGATGGTATAGCCCAGGTTCAGATTTACCAGCTCAGGCCCAAATTAGATAATACATGCAACATAAGGTGGATCGGGGGGGGGGGGGGGGGAGTGTCTCACAACCTGACTTGCAGTCACATATAATGTCAAGGAACTGACATTCCCAGGTGCCCTGGGACCTGCGTCAGTTTGGGAATATAGCACAGGGGGAGGAGAGGCTTCAGCTGTCCCACCTACCCCATTTTCCCAAGCCAAAAGGGCCATGGGGGAAGGTGTGAGGGCTGGGTGGAGGGGAGGGGCCACTGCCTCCACCAGCCCCATCTGGCCGCAGAGATGGGGGTTAAACAGAGGCACCAAGAGCCAGCAAGTAGCAATGAAGGAATGCTGCTTTGGGACTACCTGAACAGGCCAAAGTAATATAAGATGTCTCTCAAAGATCTAATACGAGAAAATGCAGTTGGGACAGCAGAGTATTTGGCAAACCGCAAAGGTTAGAAAATCCAGATGGAACAGTTCTCTGGACAAGCTCAGACTGTGCATTACAAAATTAATGTTATGAATTACTGACTGGTACGTGCCAGGAATCATAGGCACTGCCGAGAAAGAAAGGGCAAAGGAGAGGCATAAAAATAAGACAACATTAAAGTTTTGGACTTCCCATAAAGTGACCGGGTGCTTGTGCAAAATATCACAGCCTCAGCTCTCCTTCTGCAAATCAGAAATTAGTAACATCCACCATAAACCTTGCGGTGCTGTGCAAATGATACATAACAAAGCTTCAAATACAAGTGACCACATTACTGAGCAAAGAGATAGGGTGTGAGATTCCCACTGTGTTAGATATAACACAACCACACATGAGTTGTGGGTTCTTCTCAGTACCCACGCATGCCTGATTAGGATCAGGACACATGGAGAAAGGGCTCCAGGCCTTCCTCCCTGCACCATTTTCTCAACCTAAAAACGTTCCAGAGGGTACTGTTTGGGGAAGCCCACTGAAATACATATGGGTTTCCACAGCAGGCCCAATAGCACCCCTGGGACTGTTTCAAGCTGGGAAAATGGCATAGGATGAAGACTGGAACCCCTTCTCCATTGCAGCCCTGATCCTAATAGGGCACCACACTGTGCACTTCATGTGTGAAGAGCCCACAACATTTTATGCATATGATTCCATTTCAATGGCTGCCAAGAGGCCCTCAAATAAAGATGATGGTGAAGAAGAAGAAGAAGAAGTAGTCTTGGAGTCTCAGAGCGGCTTACAAACTCCTTTTTCCCTTCCCCTCCTCACAACAGACACCCTGTGAGGTAGGTGGGGCTGAGAGAGCTCTGACAGAAACTGTTCTTTCGAGGACAGCTCTGACAGAACTATGGCTTGCCCAAGGTCACCCAGCAGCTGCAAGTGGAGGAGTGGGGAATCAAACCCGGTTCTCCCAGATCAGAGTCTGCACACTTAACCACTACACCAAACTGGCTCCCTCCAGGTCCCTCCTTAAGCCACCCAGACACATCCCAAACATCATATGAAAACAACGTGATTTGCCTGGCTACCAGAGTGATCAGAGGCCACAGAATTTTATCCCTCATGTCCCTCCCCTCTCAGCAGCCCACCAATCCAGTTTGTATCATCCATGGAGATTAAAAATAATGAAATAAAGGATTTAAGTTCTAGAGACATTTTACCTGACTGGTGATGGTGTCGGTGCTCTAACGTGCCTCACAGGAGACGGTGACTGTCTAATGGGGGATGGTGACTGCTGTCGAGCCATTTGGACTTTTGCAGCAATTATTGGTGGAGTCGGGGATTTGGAGGTAGGCCTTGGCGGCATCCGTGGAGGTGCCTTGTGGGGCAGCTGTTGCACAGCGGCACTCTCGATGACCATTTCTGAAGTTGCAAGGCTTCTGGCATCAAAGTGGGCTTCTATCTTCTGCAAAGCAAGCACCAAGAATGGCTGTGAGAAACCACAGTGTGTAGGGTGGGCAATTTCCAGGTGACGCCTAGAGATCTCCTGGAATTACACCTGATCTCCAGACAACAGAGATCAGTTCCCCCAAAGAAAAATGTCTGCTTTGGAAGGTGGACTCTATGGCATTATGCCCTGCTGAGATTCCTCCTCTCTGCCCCAGGCTCCACCCCCAAATCTCCAGGAACCTCCCAGCTCGGTAACGGTGTGAGACAAATATTTTAAAATGTCTGACAAACCAACACGCAGAATTACAAACCTTTTCGACTCTGGCTTGTCTTGTAGTTTGTGTAATCTGAGCAGTCGAAACAATCGTCTTAGTCTTTTTAGCGGGGACTGCTTCTTCCTCGCCTAACAGAAATGAAAGCAGGACTCATAAATGGCAAGAAAGAAACATTCATTATGCAGGAAGGACAGTAAAAGTAAAAACTTTCACTCTAATTATTTATATGTGTACAGAAATACTACAAAAGGGCAAAATTGGCCATCTGTTTCTATTAGCTTTAGAGAATAATTGGGAAGAGGAAAGACAATTGATATAAGGTTCGGCTTTTCGTATTACATATAATTAGGCCAAACACATAACGTATAATAATTAAAATTATGAATGGCTGATTCAGAATCATTGCAGGATTTCATATATGAGTCTAGAAACAAATTACCACAGAAACATCTGTACATGTTCTCTACACAGATTTTATTTGGTGGCCTTCGGAATTACTCAGCTCAATTCTATGAGTTTCAGATGATTTCTTGGGGCAAGGTTCCTTTCAATAAAGTATTGCCAACCCAGCTAGGAACCACATGCATGTAGGAACAGCCTTTTGCATTAGCTGATGGGGGAATCACGAAGGCAAATATGTGATGTACACAGAATTGATCCAATGGCCAAAAAAGCAGCATGAAGGCCCTCCACCATTTTTTTTTAAAAAAAGCTGAAAACCACAGCCAAACTCCTATTGGCAAAAAGGTCTACCATCACAAGCTGGTATAAGAAAATTTGGAAAATCATGATAATGGTTATGATCTTGACACAATTGAAGAGCATGGAAAATCCTATTATATCTCTAACTTTTTAGAAAAGTGGCTCCCCTTTATTTCATATGCAGAATCAGTGAAATAATATGGCATAAGATCACCTAAATTTAAGTCTCTCTCTTTCTCTTTCTCTTTCTCTTTCTCTGTCTCTCTCTCTCTGGCAGAGGACAGACTGGCAAAATGAAGGGCAAGGGAAACAGGGCAAAAAGACCCGGACCAAGTTGTCGCGGGGCTTTCCGGTCGCACTGCATGTACTGATGCGGGACCATACCGCGGAGGAGGAGGAATGGAGCATTCGCACTGCGGGGTGGCCCCTGGTGGCGGTGGCCCAGTTGCGCGTGGTTTTGATCTGTTTTGCCGAACTGCATGTAGGCGCATGGGCACATAGGCGCCAGCAGCAATTGGGGCAAGATCCCATGGCTGGGAGCTTTAACTCTGCAAGCCGGAAGCGTCCCCGCGGACAGTTGTGTGCTCAAGCGCACAGCACGCATAGGCAGTTATGCCAGATCAGCAGGTTCACATTACCAGCACCACTTGATTGTGGCTTCTTTGCGTCCACACTTCCAAGAAGCGGGATCAACGCGCACCCAAATGGCTTGCCACAGCTTTCACCTGGTACTTTTTAAAAGCGGGATCAAAACGCTTCAGGACGGGGTGAGTACAGCACGGGAATGCCAGACAGCTGTGACTGTGTGAACTGGCCCACTTAATCCACTTGAGAAACGTGCCTATATCAGGCCAAACTGCCAGTCTGAACTCAGCCTCTGTGTGTGCCTCACTGGCAGTCTTTAAGCAGTGGCTGGACAAACACTTGTCAGGGATGCTCTAGGCTGACTCTGCATTGAGCAGAGGGTTGAAGTAGGTGGCATGTATGACTCCTTCCATCTATGTGATTCTATGATTCTCTCTCTCTCTCTGTATAGACAATACAGTCTACTGTTTAAAAATACTTATGTTCCATCTTCACAATAAAGCAAAGAAGAAGAAGAAGAAGAGATTGGATTTATACCCCGCCCTTCACTCACTTGGAGTCTGAGTGACTTACAAACTCCTTTCCCTTCTCCTCCCCACAACAGACACCCTGTGAGGTAGGTGGGGCTGAGAGAGCTTTGAGACAACTGTCCTTGAGAGAACAGCTGGTACAGAGCTATGGCTTGCCCAAGGTCATCCAGCCAGGTGCAAGTGGAGGAATGGGGAATCAAACCAGGTTCTCCCAGATTAGAGTGCGCACTTAACCACTACACCAAACTGGCTCTCTTTGTCTTTCAGTGCAATCCTATGCTAGGTTAGGCTACTCCAGTTGAAGCCCATTGATTTCAGTGGGCTTCAATTGGAATCACTCTGCACAGGATCACACTATTAATATAGTAGATCTTTGTTCTTTGTTTCAGATACTTCTGTTGTTGTAAAGGTGTTACAATTTCAAATTCAAAAATAAAAAGAGGGTTTAAAAAAAAAAGTTGAACTCCTGCATCAACAGTTTGGGAAAGACTGACAACTGGGTTCAGTCCTTCTTATGCCAAGCAGCATAATCCTTCGTTTAAAGTGCTCTGTATGTGCAATCTGGCTTCTTTACGCATGTTCTTCAAGACTGGTTGCACCGAATGGAATTATTTAGCTGATACTTGTATCTACCACTGTTTGCGCACTGGGGTATGATGGAGCTTTTTGTGAGCTTAAAGGAGACGTTTCAAAACTGCACTTCACAGGAGGACCACAGTCAGCGAATAAGAATTTAGTTAATACTGTCTTGGATTTTTATAATGATTTTTTTTTGAAATATTATATTGAAGAAAGATACAAATTTTGCCTCTTTTACTCAATAGAAATAGATCCTGGATTGTGTACTAAATAATGGGAAGAAAACCAAGCAGAGATTTTCCTTTGTTCTAAATTAACCGTATAAAAAGGATGACTCCCTTCTAGTCCCATTGGCTTCAATGGGCTTCAGAGGGTGTAACTGCATTATAGCATCGCATCATGAATTTTCGTCCTCTTTACTTCCGCACTGTCATTTTTGTCACTCTTTTGTCCCTATTGCTTTGGGTTTCCCCCCTTCCATATGTGATTTGCTCCCTCTGGGACTACTAAGGAGAGCAAAACATATTTTGGGGGGGGGGGGACCCTGAAGCAATAGAGACTAAGGAGTCACAAAAATGACAATGCGGAAGTGGTTTATCTCATCTCAGTGTGCTAAGTTTCGGTCTGCAGTGAATTTTTACAGCTCAGTTAAAAAGTGTTGGAGAGAAAGAGGGAGGATGTTGATGGATGTGTTGACCTAACACTAATCACACCAGACTGCACTGTCACAACCATAATATGTCTTCTATATATTTTTTGTAAAAAACAACAACCATGGCTCACAAAACTCCTGATCTATTACCTTGAATGAGCAGTTCGGCTGTTGAAGTTGCACGTCCCACGCTATTTGTGGCATTTACTGAATAGGTTCCAGAGTCTTCGGGGTAAGCTTCTGCAATTATTAAACTGTAGAGGTCTCCTTCTTGTAAAATTTGAAAATCGGGGGAGCTTTGAATTTCTGCTCTGTCCCGATAGAACTTCACCACAGGTGTAGGGATTCCTGTCACTCTCACGTCAAGTCGAACTTGACTTCCTTGTCTTGCTGTTGTGCTCTGTAGTCGTTGAGTAAAGTTAGGTGGTGCTGTTTCAGCTGCGGTTGAAGAAATGAAGAAAACACTTGATTAAGGGAGCAACAGAAGGGTTGAACAATTCATCATATATTAAAATTCCTATGACAACTATAACATCTGCACTGAATACTCTAATGTGACCCCACTATTGTTTTCAGGTTCCCCCCGGTCACTGGTGGGGGGTAGGGTTACCAGCACCAGGTTGGGACATTCCTGGTGATTTGGGGGTGGAGCCTGGTGAGGACAGGGACCTCAGTGGGGTACAATGCTATAGAGTCCACCCTCCAAAGCATCCATGTTCTCCATGGGAACTCATCTCCGTAGTCTGGAGATGAATTGTAATTCCAGGAGATCCCCTGGCCTCACCTGGAGGCTGGCATCCCTAGATACAGCACAGAAATTGTAATTTTTAAAAACTTACACCAGAAGAACATACTGTTTTTTGGCAACAAAACTGAATTATCTTTAAAAGTATAGAAACATGACTGCTCTTAGTCATGTGTACACTTGTGGGTTTCCCTAACAGGCCAAACCAGTACCCCCTCTTCAGACTCTTTGGGGTCAATGAAGCCACTTCTCCAGGCACTTCACATTTGAAATCCAAAGGAGACACTGCAAGCAGAAATTGAGGAGGACCTGTAACTCATGCTACAGAGGGTAGGACCCTAGGCCCAACCTGTGTACTGTGTAATGTGTGAATCTGCTATTTAGACTACTCTATTGAGAGTTAATTCAATGGTCAATTCAAATGAATAAAGTTAAGCATCTTTTAGTAAGTTTTTTTGGGCCTAATTCAGTTATGTAGTCCATGAAGCTGCTAGGATGTTGAATCTGATTTGAGAATTATGGGGCATGATTCAAAACATATACTCAAATGTAAGGCTTGTGAAATCAGGTTATAAGGATACACTCCCCAGAAATAAATGGATATAAAGTTAATTCATTCAATTACCAGCTGGAAAGCATGAATATATGGATTTGCACAGAATATACAAATCAAGTCTGAAAGGGCCTTTTAGATATACGTGTGAATATGTGGGAGCTTCATTCTTATTATTCTTATTTTCCCTTTTCAAGAGGAAAGGATTACGAAGCTCTTATGTACATTAAAATACTGCATACGCAGTCCTGCTCACGTTGGAGGAAATGTGTGCCAGCTAAAGCCTCACCTTATGTACAAGATGTTTTACTGGCTCTTACACCCAAGGCGTTCCTTGAAACAGTTGATTAAAAGTATAAAAAAGTAAAATATGATGAATCCCATGATGTCATAGCCTTTGAGAATACAATCCTATCTTGATTCGTGCTTTGAATTTAATATGTGTGCCTCTTTTACAGTTTAGAGAAGGGAAAGAAAAGAAAATGCCAAGGGCTGCTAACCCCATACTTGCAGCGTACCTGTGACGAGTAGTTCTGCAGTACTAGTTGCTTGTCCAGATCCATTGGTGGCTTGCAGGGTGTATCTTCCACTGTTGGCTGCTGCCACGGCAGGGATCACCAGTTTAGCGCGGCCATCGCTAAATGAGATCTGTACACCAGGCAGGGTTGCAGCGGAAAGAACCTGACCATCCCGATACCAGCTCACCTCAGGAACTGGGGAACCTACAGCAGAGTAAACAGAATTAAAGCAAATCAGAATTTTGATGGTCTCAGAATCTCTGTTTGTTGCTAATGCAAATAGTGGACAGTTTTCAGAGGACTGCCCCTTTTTACCAGGACCAAGGCCCTTGGTCCTTATTCACACATGCTTTTGAGCATACATTTCTTTGAGCAGGGGTCCCCATGGCACCCACTGATACTTTTTTCAGCTCCCACCAAGTGTCTTTAGGAAGTAGGAGTGGTGAGGCCAGGTAGGGCTTTTGCCCAGCAAGGTTTCTGATTGGCTATTGAAGGTTTGATTGGCTGTGCAGATCTTGTAAAAATGTGGCTTTGGTGGGGCAACAGTCGCCACCACAGCACAAAGATCTACATTGTGTAATTGAAGTTAAGTTGTGGCAATCACTTTGTGGGTGGTTCCATTTACTGTGGCAGTCATTCTTTTTTTAAATATTTTATTTTGCTTTTAATTCCCATAATACAAGTTTATACAAAATGTCATAACAAAGGAAGGAATGACATTTAAACTAATTTATCAAAGATAACCTACAATATGCCCAAATTGGATTAATTCATAATATAACTATTGTCCTATCTTTATAATCCCCTTGGGAACGTTCCCACAGACTTAATTCTACATTCTGAAGATATATCATTATACAACTCATACATCTTTTGTTTTTCTTACCCCACTTGACCCCGAATTAATTTTTTTAAATTGCTATTAATTACTATTTGTCAATTTATAACATTTCTAATGTAAAATTTTATTATATAACTATTTCAATGGAAGGAAAGCATGAATTGATGCTGAACACTAAAAAAATTATCTTCTAGAGTTGATCTTTGGGATGTGCTGTGGCAGCCATTCTGTGGCAGCCATTGCTGCACTCACTACGTTGTGTTGGAATTCCAAAAGTGCCTGCAGGCTGAAAAAGGTTGGGGACCCCTAGTATATAGAGATACTACCTGGCTGTTATTTTAAATTAGAAGAAACTGAGGAAGGAAACCCATTTAAATCACAAAAATAACTCTGATTAAGATTGCCCTGTCAGGCAGCTCTACAAGGTATTTCTCCTCTCCTCTATCTCCTGTTTTGTTTCTTCCTTCTTTCCAACTAAACTGGGTGGAGAACATCTAGGTGGGGCCTGCAGATCTCCCAGAATTACAACTGATTGCCAGATGACAAAGATCTCATGGAGAAAATGGCTGCTTTTGGGGGTGGAGTCTGTGGCACTATACCCCGCTGAGGTACCTCACCTCCCCAAGTCCTACCCTTCCCTGGTTCCCTGCCTCAAATATCCAGGAATTTCCTAGCTCAGAGCTGGCAACCCCAACAACATATCTCCTTCTTGGTCATAAAAATATCATCTTCCCACTAGACAAAGTAGGCAAGGGGATGCTCTGAAAAGGCTGTTTTCATTGAAAGGCCCGTCATTTATCTCTATCGATGAGGGTATGGAAGCTGAGATAGCCTCAAAGAGATTGCTTCAACCCATTCATGTCACACTTCCAACATCACCATCCTGCCCAATGCTTTGTAAATATTACAGTTTAAAGTTCTTTATGCTCTACAAGTGTTTTCGCTTACTGGTGATCTCATAAAGTCATTTTGAATTACACTGTTTTTATTTGAACAAGGGGAGATCCAATATCCTCCTGGGCAGAGTTACTCTTCTAAGCCCACTGAAGTTAATTGCCTTAGAAGGACGTAACTCCATTTAAGATTGCCGTGTCGACAGCTCGACAACGTATTTCCCCTCTCCGCTATCTCCTATTCTGTTTCTTCCTTCTTTCCAACTAAACTGTTATTCAGCATCTGCACATAAGCAGACAACCACATACCATATAGCCACTGTTTAAAAACATCCCGTTAAAATAGAATTACTATCTGTAAAAGTTGTAATTAATTTGTAAAATACTATTACTATTTGTACCATTTGGACTGAAAATGAGCGCAAAGAGAGGCAAAGTTGCAGAAATGCTGTGTCTCATGGTGGTTTCAAAAAAGCTCAAGGAAAACCAGGGGTGTATTCCTAGAATTTACCTTCCTGGTCACATTCTAACTTTATCAAAACCCTATTCCCTGAGTGGTCCAATGGTTTCAAGAAACAAGGAGCAATGTGAGAAACAAAGGAACTGCCTGCTTTAGTCTATGTGGATATGAGAGACAGTGCCAACTTCCAGAAGGGGCCTGCATATCCCCTGGAATTACAACTGCTGTCCAGTTGTAGAGATAGAGATCAGTTCCCCTGGAGAAAATGGCGGCTTTGGAGGATGGCAGACTCTATGGCATTCTACCCTATGGATGTCCCCCCTCCCTCCCTAAACCTTGTCCTCCTCAGACTCCATGCCCAAATGTCCAGGAATTTTCCCAACTCAGAGTTGGAACCAAAGTATGAGAAGAAGGGTGTGGGACCTGAGTTTGTCTCCTTGGTTGTGCTGCCAACCTCCAGGTGGGGCCTGCAGACCTCCAGGAATTACAACTGAATTCATGCTTCTTTATTAACAAAATGTTCAAGAAATCTTGGAAGGTTAACATTAATTTTATATCTTAACATCTAAGGTATACCATATAGATGATTTGACCCAATACATTTTGAGATGCCCTCTCCTTTTGCTCCCCCAAAATAAATTTATCACTGGTATCTTATCTCTGCAGGAAGGAGTTTCAGATATGGAAAAAGTTATATTTTTGCTTGTAGCCAAAAATCCGTATGTTTCTAATAGAGTTGCTTTATTTGCATTGGTGGCTAGATGGATTAGATCGAACTGTATGGAACTGACCATGGCCTAATTTGGCTCTGTACTTAAATGACCTTGTTGGTTATTGATTAATTTGTGTTTATTTTGGAGTTTTTGTCATGTG
This sequence comes from Lepidodactylus listeri, assembly GCA_029233225.1. Taxonomy (NCBI): domain Eukaryota; kingdom Metazoa; phylum Chordata; class Lepidosauria; order Squamata; family Gekkonidae; genus Lepidodactylus; species Lepidodactylus listeri. Next base: position 23,878,537 of record JARCFY010000010.1, on the reverse strand, counting down.
GGATTTTATGCACTGTTTTCTGTATTCTTATGACCTAAATTACTATTCCTACTGTAAAGCAAACATATAAATAAGGAACCCCCTATCTGACACATATTAAAATAGTTAAGATCTTGGCCGGGGAGCTGGAAATCCCCGTTCCAAATCATAGTTCAGGCACAAATTTACTAACTAAATTTACCTTCAGCTTCCCAGCTGAAACAAATGGATTAATGACAATAGGTTATAACCAACATGGTTGTTTCTAAGGCTAGTGGGAGAAAGCATATAAATATTCTAATCACTTTAAAGTGGGATACTTTATTCATATTAACGTATGCTATTTTACGATGCATTTCAAAAATCCTGGTTTGATTTGCTTTAATATATTGCTTGCAGTTCTGATTACTTATCTATTATCGTAGGGAGACCAAAAAACAACATTTTAAATTTCTGAAGACTGATAAAGGGAAAAAAAGATGATACAATGGAAGGTGACAACAGTAAAAAAGTTAAGCTTCCTGTGATTTAGGAGATCAGAGTCCAGGAGTTAAAAACTGTTCCCAGATTTTTGTATACCAGAATACTGAATCATTGTCAGATCTGTCTAAACTGGTAAGTGACTTTGGGGAAGGATGGATTTACAACGCCTTGCAATATGAGTTAGTATTACATTGAGATTACTATGTGTAAAGGCTCAGACTGAAAATGAGAGCAAGTAGGGTAGCCAACATTGGGTTGGGAAATTCCTGGAGATTTGGGTATGAAGCCAGGGGAAGGGGGGGTTTGGGGAAAGGGGGGGACTTCAGCTGGGTATAATGCCATAGACTCCACCCTCCAAAGCAGTCATTTCTTCCAGGTGAACTGATTGCTCTAGTTGGGAGATCCGTTGTAATTCCAGGAGAATTCCAGGCCCCACCTGGAGGCTGGCAACTCTAAGAGCAAGGGTGATGCAGTATCAGAAATGCTGATGTTGTTGTGGTGCAAAGCATCTAGGAGAAAAGGAGAGAGAAGGCCTGTAGCTTGATTTTAAGGAACTGCTAATTTGTTTGCAGGCCCAAGCCAAAGAGAGAGCATCAAGTAGGGTTGCCAAGTCCAGGTTGGAAAATACCTGAGGACTTTGGGGGTGGAGCCAGGAGAAGGTGGGGTTTGGGAAGGGGAGGGGCCTCAGCATGGTACAATGCCATAGAGTCCACCCTTCAAAGCAGCCATTTTCTCCAGGGGAGGTGATCTCTGTCAGCTGGGGATCAGTTGTAAAAGCGGGAGATCCCCAGGCCCCACCTGGAGGCTGGTAACCCTAGCATCAAGCCCAGCCGCAACAGGAAGACTCACTGCAGTGGGAACAGGGGAAAAAGAGGCCCTTCATGTCTTTAAGTGAAAACTCTGGCCTTTCCATTTCTTTGCCTTACTGAGCACCGCCTGTTAGCACTTGGCTCTGTTCAGAGTACCCTTTGTAAAGGGGACTGAAGGTCCTGTATTTGTTGCCTTTGTGTCTCAGTTATACCAGCAGTTGTAATGTTAGGTTCCAAGTTTATGATAAATGATGTTACTGTGAAAAATGTACTGCCTTGGATGTGTTTCTTGAACCTAATTTCGTAATTGTCTGGCAAGCCGCAAAAGGTGGTGTCATTTCTTGACTTGAATCATCCCCAATTCTCCATTTGGAAAAACTTGGGACATTTATGGGCACAGCAAAACTCTTTGCTTCAAAAGGCAATAGACACTTAAAAATCAGCCTCTCTCCATTATGTGGAAACAAAACCTGGCAACCACCCAGTGGTGCGGTGTAGGGTTGCCAATTCCAGGTTGGAAAATACCTGGAGACTTTGGGGGTGGAGCCAGGAGAGGGTGGGGTTTGGGGAGGGGAGGGGCCTCAGCATGGTACAATGCCATAGAGTCCACCCTCCAAAGCAGTCATTTTCTCCAAGGGAGCTGATCTTTGACACCTGGAGATAAGTTGTAAAAGCGGGAGATCCCCAGGCCCCACCTGGAGGCTGGCAACCCTAGTGTGGTGTAGTGTGGAAGGAGTGATGCCGGTAGAAACTGGCCAGTTGGTAATCCTACCTAGCAGACTTCTTTCAGCTGGGTATTCACCTGTGCAAAGCAGATAGGCATGCTTAGTTAGCACTCTAGTGCAACAGATCTCATGGGCTACTGGTCTATAGTGTACTAGTTAAGGACATGTAGGAGGGCCCAGGCTAGTCCAATCTCATCAGATCTTGAAAGCTAAGAAGGGTCGGCCCTAATCAGGATTTGATGAGAGACCAGCAAGGAATACCAGGGTTGCTATGCAGAGACAGGCAATGGCAAACTACCTTGGAATGTATCTTGCCTTGAAAACCCTATGGGGTCGCCATAAGTCAACTGCCACTTGATGGTGCTTTCCACCATCACCACCAGCAGGTTCTTTGCCCTGCTTTAAACAAGTCACTGAACCCTTGCAAAGTTGAATGGATAAGTTCATTTACCTTGCTAACATAAGGTTTAAATAAAGACTTTGAGTAAGCGAAAGGGGATAAGCAGAAATAAACTACATAGCTAGGATATTTAGAGAAGAGCCATTGCGCAGTCATCTCTGAGCTGCAGGGGATACGGAACTGTGAGAATGGAAATATGCCCCAGGCCAGATTGCTCTGAGTCTCAGCGGCAAACTAGATGTGACCACATCCTCATGGCCATCTTGAAAATGCTGCCGCCATTTTAAAGTCATTTAAAAATGTCAAAGGGGCGGTGCAGCGCTCTTGAAATGGCTGTAGGAGGGTGTTTTGGCACTTGATAAAGCACTCAGGGGGCAAGAGCATCTCAGCTTGCCGTACTAGGGCCTGATCTCTTGCAATATTTTTAAAGTTACTTTAAAATGGCATCACCATCTAGTTTGGCCCCAGAGTCAATTCACTGGTTACGAAGTCCTCATGGTCCCCATGTGGTCCCCATGAGAACTGATCAGAAGATGCACCTTGGGGGTTCCATGCTGAGAACTTAATTCCCAGGTCGTGTGGGCCCAGTTTGGATCAGGTCTGTGTGGAGAGGGGGCTTCCTGTGGTGTTTTCCTAAACTGAAATGGCATGGGTGGGCTGCTGTTTTCCACACTGGGAAAACTTACGTATAGACATCACTTTCCTCAGTAGGGCAAATGTTGGCACAGTGGGTTTGATTTATGGATGTCAACTTTGGGTTGGGAAATTCTGGGAAATTTGGATGGTGGAGACTAGGGAGGGCAGGGTTTGAGGAGGGGCCTCAGCAGGATATACTGATATAGAGTCCATCCTCCAAAGCAGCCATTTTCTCCAGGAGCTCTCCAGGCCCCATCTGGATGTTAGCAAACCCAGGTTGATTCAGGCCAGGAAAACAATGCAGGGGAGAAGGCTTAAGCCCCCTATACCCATGTGCTGCAGTCCCAGTCTGAATCAGGACCCTGCACATCTAAGAATTGTTCTGGGACAAACTTTCACAAAGGGACAAGGGCTGTAGTTTTTGACACTGTTTACTGTGTGCATTATCTTGTTTTTACTACATTGTCCCCCAATTTCTAAAAATCAGTTTTTGCAGTTCTTGTATGTCATGTCTTACACTGTTAATATAGTGTTGTTTCCAGTGAGAATGGCAAACTATAAGTAAAGTAAATAAAACCAGACACACAAATCCCAGTGCATTTTCATTAAGTCTTTGTGGTGGCCATGTGGGAGATACAACTTGTGAAGCAGCCCTTAGGCTGGCTTACAATTTAGTCAGGGCTATTTCCTGGTATATTGCTGACCTATGATTACAAGCCACATATCACTGGTGAGTCATGTGTGTAGGGTTACCAATTCAAGCTTGGGAAATTCCTGGAGATTTGGTGGTGGTGCCTATGGAGAGAGGAGTGTCAGGAGGGGAGGGAGCTCAGCAGTAATGTGTTGCCGTAAGATCCACCCTCCAAATAGGGTTGCCAGATTCCATCTTCTCCCCAGGGTTTTTTTGAGGGGTGTTCTGGGAGGTTGGTTTGTTTGGGGAAAAGTGGGTGCCCCTCATGCATCACATCAAGTTTCGATGCCTGCAGGGCAGGAGCGGGCACCCTCTGCTTGAAAAGAGTCAACGCCCTGTGTGCCTGCCATGCAAGCTGCGAATTCGTGGCTTGTGGGGCAGACGCACCGGGCACCCGCTGTTTTCAAGCAGGGCTGTGGACAACTGTTGGGGGTGGGGCTTCCCCCAGCCAGCCACCCGGCCAGCATGTGGGAGAAGCCCCCTATATGGGGGGATCCCTGGCTTCTGTACCTCCAAAGCTGCAATTTCCTCCAGGGAAACTGATCTCTGAAGCCTGATGATGAGCTGTCATTCAAGGAGAACTCCAGGCCCCACCTGGAGGTTGGTAAGTCTAGACATGTGTAATATGTATTCTGAGTCATGGGGTATTTTTATATTGTGTTTCTTTCCACTAAGATGGCTCTGAACATAAAAATATGTGGTCTGCCATAAACTGCCGCATGACCTCATCGGGCTTGGCCTGCACTTGGTTGCTTGCCCCACATCCAAAATAGGCCTTGCCTCCATTTTGCAATCAACTTGTGGCACCTCACGGCAATCAGGAATAATGTTGGTAGGTTTGGAATTTGGGTTTGAACCCTTTATATACTTCATGCAAGTTTTAAATGTAAAGGGTTCAGTAATGCAATTTCCATGGGCTTGAATTGTCAGAGTAATTATTTTATAGCTGTAATCCTACATATTGGAGGTGTGTGGAATGGTACAGTGTAGACCAGGGGTGTCAAACATAAGGCCCAGGGGCCAGAATCGTCCCATCCAGGGCTCTTATGTGGCCCAGGAGCAACTAGTGAAAGGGAGAGAACAGGAGATGCTTGGGGAGGGGGGCAGAGCCACTCCAATTGCGGCTTCAGCATGGCAGAACAACCTTGTCTGCAGCAGTCAAGCAGCATGGGGGCATATGCCCAATCCTGCACCACTGGCTCTCCAGTCTGCCCATACAGGTTTTCCTTTGCAACCCCTCCCAGTTCATGGGGCCTTGCAGAGAGGACACACCAACTTGGAGCTTACCAGCTGCTGTCCTTTATACAGTTTATATCTCTAATACCTAGCATTACATTTGATGGCACACATGGCACGGCCCGACAAAGTGACATTTATGTCAGATCTGGCCCTCATAACAAATGAGTTTGACACCTCTGGTGTAGCCCAATCTCTTCAGATCTTACAAGCTAAGTAGGGTCAGTACTTGGATAGGAGACCACCAAGGAAGGCTCTGCAGAGGAAATCAATGGTAAACCACTAGGGTTGCCAAGTCCGGGTTGGAAAATACCTGGGATTTTGGGGGTAGAGCCAGGAGAAGGTGGGGTATGGGGAGGGTCCTCAGCATGGTACAATGCCATAGAGTCCACCTTTCAAAGTAGCCATTTTCTCCAGGGGAGCTGATCTCTGTCAGCTGGAGATCAGTTGTAAAAGTGGGAGATCACTAGGCCCCACCTGGAGGCTGGCAACCCTATAAACCACTTCTGCTTCTAAGTTGCCTTGAAAGCCCTGTGCTGAAGTAACCGTTAAGTCAGTTGAAACTTTATAGCACTTGCGTACTTAAACTATACATTAACTGCCAAACCTATATTTAAATAAGCTTAGCGCTGATAATAGTTTCAGCATGTGGCAGTTACCTGCTAGAAAAGTGTATCCCCTCATCAGCAACTAGATTTGTGATGGCCACTCTGAGAATGAAGAAAGAAGTAGAGGGTCAAGACCCTGATTCCTTTATCACCCAAAGAGGCCTACTTGCGGGTTCTGGTACCATAAATGCCTTTTCCTCTTTTACCCCTGACTGTTTACTTGGCTAGCAATTGGTGCCACATGCACTGTAAGTTTCTCCTGTGGGGGAGTTCTGTACAGGAGAATCCCATGTTCCCTCTGTGTGTGTGTGTGTGTGTGTGTGTGTGTGTGTGTGTGTGTAGTGCTGTCAAATCACAGCCAACTTATGGCGACCCCAGCAGGGGGCTTTCAAGTAAATGAGAAGCAGAGATGGTTTAGCGTTGCCTTCCTCTGCAGAGCCTACCTTGATGGTCTCCCTTCCAAGTACTGACCCTGCTTAGCTTCTGAGATTCGATGAAACAAAGCTATACCATGCCACCTTCCCTCCCTCTGTTTCCAGTTTAGCTTAGTACTAAAGTCTTTTTAAGAACATGGATGATGTCTAAGGAAAAAACCTGCCCCATGTGGTCTCCACCGGCATGCTTGGGCTTTACACACATAGCCTGTGCAAGTGGGTGGCGTGGAGGCCACAGTAGGATATAAGCCAGGGTCCCCAACCTTTAGCCTTCTGAAATAGCATGGTGGGCACAGCCACAAAATGGCTGCCACAGAAGGCAGAGCCAGCCACAAAATGGCTTTCACAGCTCACCTTCAATCATACAGTGAAGATCCTTGTGCTGTGGTGGCACAGCCAGATTGGCACAGCCAGATATGCACAGCCAATCAAACCTCCAGTGGCCAATCAGAGAAGCCTTGCTGTGCAAAAGCTCCAACTAGCCTCAATCACTTTCTAGGAACACTTGACAGGCACCAGAAAAGGGGTTCCGCAGGCCCCATAGCACCCACAAGCACCACATCAGGCACCCCTGACGTAAGCAGAGATACAAGACAATATACCCTTTACATTGTTCTTGCGATGTGCGTGAACCAGTAATCCTCAACATGACACCTACAGGTTTGTTTCCTAGCCCCAATTGGCTTCTTTCTCAAAGTACCTAATCTCCTAACCAAAGAGTTAATTCTGACTTTCCTCCATTTCATTGGAGTAGGAGGTGCTTAAGAAGAGATCAGGAGGCATCGTTTTTGTGTCATTTGGAAATGAATTCCTCCATCATAGGAAGATGCTTGGTGCTGTTGAACCCCCCAACATTTTGCAATTGGACCCAGCGATTGGTTCCCCTCCCCGCCAACCACTTGGTAGGTGCAAGGAAAGGTGCCAGTGGGTGCCATACTGGGGACGCCTTTCTTAGGGGATTATTGACGAATGTATCATCTGATCCATGGAGATAACAGCAAAGCCAAGGAAATGACGGTTATAAAATTAGATTTAAAGCCTTACCACTAATATGAGCCTCAAAGGTTGCAGCACTACCCTCCAGTGCCACAACGCTTTGTAGCGGCTGTGTAAACGTTGGTGCTTTTGTCGTCATCTTTATAGGCACTCTGAAAAGAATGACAGAAATAAAAAATTGGAGGTGAGATGTCCTTCTGTTTTATAACCATTAGTATAACAAACGCCAGGTGACATTTTTTGTTGCCTGTTACCTGAAACAATTTATAATCTCACTGCCTTTGACTTGGGAAAACTTCATTCAGTCAAATTTTTAACAATCATGTTGGTATTTGTTTTGTGGAGAATTCGCTCACAAATGCCTTCAACACATAAAAGTACACCAGATTTGGTGGATAATTGTATAGCGTGACTATTGCTCTAGCATAAACTTTACTTCTGATTTAGAAAGTCAATAACAATTGTCAGTGTCTAGAGGGAGTCATGCGTTGATGTAATTGAGCTAATTAGGCACCTACTGTCTAATGTGGATTCTGCCACTTCTTTACTTTATGCCTTGGCTGCATCACTTAGCTCTTTACAAATCCAGACGTGAAAAAGTGTGACATAAAAATATCATCTTTAAAACTTAGAAACTGTCTGAAACACTGCTATCATTTTCCTCTTTTGTTGAATGGAATCTCTCCATTAGATAGCAACCATAGTGTATAAGTGGCCTTTTTGAAGTGTAAAAAAAAGTTTCTTTTAGAATGTGGAATACATTTTCCTTAATTTGAAAAGTACATGGGACAAAAACTAAAGTAAAAGGTAAATGTAAGCAGCATAATTGACTCTAGGTTATAGAAAGTGAAGGCCAACTTTGAAATGTGAGCTGGGCTATAAGATAACAACTGACACTGATGGTTTGAACAACTGCAGGAAGGTGTAAAACCTGCTCCCCCCCCCCCCAAAAAAAAGTTTCTTGGTATAACACAGTGCCTTTACTCTCTGCTGCACTGCAGAAGAGAATACATATCCATAAAATAATCATCCAAATGATTGCAATAGAATATTTGTTCATATAGGATACCTATAGCTTTAATATTATAACATTTCAGCAACATTAACTTGGCTGCATGATCTGTCGAGAGGAAAGGTCAGTGTACTGACATCTATCATAAAGTGGTAGACTCAAGTATCAGAGGCTGTAATTGAGTCTGATGTCACCAAAGAGAACATTTAATCTTCATCTAGAGATTGTTCTTCATTTTGGAAATGGACACATTGCCAAATAAATTCATCATGTTCAAAGAGAACTAAGATTCTTTTTTTATTTTGGTGGCCCATGGCCTGTTTTGATAGGTCACCTCTGCAATGTCTGTGTTTATAAATTCATAAAATAATTAAAAGGTACTTTAGTATTAAGAATTGCTCATCTTGCTGCCTTTTAGGATGTATATGGACAGCATAAATTCTTTGTAATCTGGTTCCAGATTCTTCAAAGCACTATACATTGCTTTACATTAATTAGTTGACTTTTTAAAGTGCATTTTGCTCATTTGGTTTCATTATTTGTTTTCTTAAAAAATGATACAAATGCCATCCAAACCCAATTTCCAGATCTCCATTGGTCATGGATATTTTAGACACCAAAATGTTTAAATACCTTTAGCATACAGGGAGTGTTTCTTGTTTTCCCAATTGTGATCTTATATGGCTTTTGTATTATTAGTATTGCCAAAGGTATGCCTCTGAAATGTCACATTCCAAAAATAACCCCCCTGCTCTTGACTGACAGCAGGCAAGTGGTCCAGGCCAGCCGGGTAACAGATACCCCCGCAGCTGATTCCCTTAAAAAGTCATCATCACCCCAGCCAATACCATGTGGGCTTTATCAGAGCTATTCTGGGAGAGTCTCCATTAATCGGTAAGTAATATAACCTTGAGCCCTCCCTGCGAGCATTAAAAGTTAACCAGACATCACAACAAGCATCCCCCCCCTAACATCTGAAATAGCACCCTCAAAATCCATTTAAAGAACTATCAGCCAAGTATTGCAACGACTTAAATATTCACAGTCAACCAAGCAATGCTGATGACAAACTTGAATCCCAGTTTAAAAGAACCACACAGAATTGCTATCTCCACCTCCTTATCCCTCCCCACCCCAATTTTATCTAGCAGCTATACTTAGGTACATGCAGGATATCTTGATGGTTTGCTCAACAAAGAGACAAGAGTCCCGTCATTACAGACATGCTACTAACCTGGTTTCACAAGAGTGCCTAATTGGAGTGGGCTGAGCCCAAACGGCAGTTCCTTAAACGACGTCCTTATCCAGAGTATGGTTTTAGACAATCCCAACATGAGAATGGTTGCGCCTCTAACCATAAAAAAAAACAAAACTACACAGTCAAGACAGTGTAGTTTTGCTTTTTCTTTGCAATCCCTACACCCGAGGCGAGGCTGGGAATGCACGACTGCTCAGAAGTGCTAACATGGTTGTTTTGCTTTTTATACCCCAGATCTGCTGACCCGTCTGCCTCCGGCCCCTTGGCGTCTCTTCTGATTGGCTTCTCCAAAAAGCCTTGGGAGAGAGGATCCGCTTTATGCAATAGGCCACCTGTTTGCTTTGATCGACAGGGCTAATTTTGGGCCCTGAAGAGAGGCCACACGCCAACGAAAGCAACCAGTATGTTCAGGAAAAAGAGTTGAGTGGGAAGCACAGCCATTGTATCTGGTGCTACTAAGTGGTTTGTGTCCTAGATATGAGGGTAGGGTTGCCATCCTCCAGGTGGGGCCTGGGGATCTCCCGCTTTTACAATTGATCTCCAGCTGACAGAGATCAGCTCCCCTGGAGAAAATGGCTACTTTGAAGAGTGGACTCTATGGCATTGTACCATGCTGAGGCCCCTCCCCTCCCCAAACCCCACCTTCTCCTGGCTCCACCCCCAAAGTCCCCAGGTATTTTCCAACCCAGACTTGGCAACCCTATATGAGGGGGAAATGGGGGAGTAAAAAAGAAAAGGGGCGGGGGAGTGCTAATAGAGATTTTATTTGAAGGGCAAGAAGAGTCAGCTCAGTTATGGCCCCTGGCAGTGGTAATCATGGAACGCCTTACCATGGCCTCCCTATGAACAACCAAACTGCCACCAAATGTAACTGTCAGTCTCCAGATCAAACAAGTAAACTATCTCACACTGTTTGGCTTTATTGTACTGTATATGTTGTTTCCATTCAATAAAGGACACTGATGCTTATGTAATGTTGAAAAGAGTGGGATTTCTATTCTGAATATAACTGAGGTGTTGCTTCCGAGATTACTTGACTAAACCATGTATCACCTTTGTTCAGGGCATCAGCAGTGGTACTAATGGGGACCCCTGGCCAACTACGGAACATTAAGTCGTCCTTGTAAATATCTGAATATCTAAAAGATGGTCCCTCTCTCCATGTCCCTTCTTAACACATGTGTGTGTAAAGTGCTGTGAAGTCACAGCTGACTTATGGCAACCCCAGCAAGGGGGAAGCCAGTGGGCCAAAACAAAGAGGCTGGGCCCTAGCATGGGTTTCCTCATATCGCCCTCATGGGCCCGCCCCCTGCCCCCACGCTGCAACTTCCCGCCTGATGAAGTGGGCCGCCTGAACCCTGCTGGAAACCGCAACACGACCAGGCCTGTCTCCATCTGACCTTCCTCACCTCCTACACTGCAATGCCAGTGGAAGTAAGTCTCAGCCATGCTTACAAGGCAAGTGAGGGTGCGATCACACGGACGTTTATTGCGGGCCTCGAGGCTGTTCCTCATCGCAATTAAAGGGGCTGACTAGACGGCCGCATCTGTCTCCCGTCTCGAAGCCGCCCCCCCCCCCCGCATTTGAGCCCGCTTTTCCAACCACCTTTCAAAACAAGTACCTTCCGTTTGAGCCATCGCGCTTGAAAGAGACCCGGGTTTAAATGCCCGTGTGATCGCACCCTGAGAGGCTGCGGTGGTTTGTCAGTGTCTCCCTCTGAAGAGCCTTCCTTGATGGTCTCCGTTCCATGTACTGACCCTGCTTTAGCTTCTGAAATCTGATGAGATCGGGCTATACCATGCCACCTTCCCTCCTTGACACATAAGGCAAGTAAAACATTCAGAATTTGGTTCATAATATTCCGCAAGCAAAAACATTTTTTACAATGCTTCATAGTAGTGAAACTTAAGGGTGTACCATAAAGGATAATGATTATGATTACTGTTATTTGAGAACAGCTTCAAATGGCCTAAAGAAGTAGGGTGGGTTGGCAACAGTAAGTCACTTAGAGAACATCCAAAGCAAATCCTACAAATATCTCCATATGAAATATAAAATGGGGGGGGGGGGGGGGGAACAGGGTCTGATTTAAAGAACAAATGTGTTAGGATCCTCCTAGTCTGTGGTATAGAGTCGCAGTGGCTCAGTGGTTAAGATGCTGAACTACAGACTGAAAGGTCGGTATTTTGGCAGTTCGAGACCAGAGTGCCGCATGATGGGGTGAGCTCCTGTCTCTGGCCCCAGCTCCTGCCAGCCTAGCAGTTTGAAAGCAAGAAATTGCAAGTAGATAACTAGGTACCGCTTTGGTGGGAAGGTAACAGCGTTCTGTGCACCTCAGCATCTAGTCATGCTGGCCATGTGACCATGGTGTAAGGCTGGGCAGCATCCTTATGGACTTTTCTAATTTATAGGGGCAGCGTATGGACTATGCTATCAGTTATGTGGGACATGAGAGTACACTAGGTGACCAGTGGGAAGATGGGAATAGATGCCTACACTATAGGACCAGAGTACCATTTTCTGAGGTTGCCACCTCCAGGCGAGAGATTGACACAGAGAACAAAGCCATGAGGTTACAGACTTACACCAGCAACTCCATACAGATATACAGTCCGTGCATGTATGCCTGCTTGTGCCCCCTCCTGCCAGCCTTCATCTCCATTTGCTACATCAAAGGACTTCACACCTGGGTGCGAAGACACTGGGATTGCTTCCTGAAGATCGGTTCCCATGGCCAGCGTTCCTGTGATCCAGAAGATCGGCGCCAGATCCCACTGGCAGCGACATTCTGCCCTGACCATCAGATAGATTTGAATACTGACCACTCCTTTAGCACTCCCTTAGTGGTTAGAGATAGCAAACGGACCTTCTATAGGTTTTTCTAGGGATGGCATCATATCGGGCCATCCTCCCAGGTACCACCTCTCAATAAAAGCTGCTCCCCAAGATTTCAAAGAGGCTTTTTCTAGCTTTTTAGTTCCAGTCTTAGTCTAGTTCCATTTCCTGCCCTGACTCCTTCCCTTCCTCACGGACCCCTGGGTGCACCACTGGGATCCGCCACGTGGTCTTCTGCCGGTTTAGAGCCACGATCCCTTATCTCCTTCCCGAGGACTTCTCATCCTCGTTTTCCATCCGGATTCCACTGCTTCTATAGAGGTAAATATCACCCTCGATGGAAACCATCAATTACCTGCTCATGCACACGTCTCTATAACTTCTATCTAATTTCCTAGTACTGTATGCATGTATGAATGACAGAACAGCAGTGTCTTGTACAACCTTTTATTATATTTAGTAAATGAATTATCTTACACCTTTAAACTGAGTCTGTGTCTGTTCCTCAGAAGTATCGGTTAGCGCCGACTCTGTATACACTGGTGAAAGGTCCTGCAAGCCGGCTGCATATTGATAAGAGCTAATATTCCCCAAATATTAATAACATAAAAAGAGCAGTCAGGCTAACAATGGGAAAGTCTTCGGAGAATGCTGGCTCTTCAGCTTGGAAACGGAGATGAGCACCGCCTCCTAAAGTCGGATTTGACTGGCTTTTGAGCAAGGGAAACCTTTACCTTTAGTCTGTGGTATACTGCCTAACAACCAGTTCCCTGAAGTCCTTTTCTCCCCACTGTGCTCTGATACCAGAACAGGACTCAGCTGGGAGAAAAGTAACACTGAGGAGAGGCTGCAGGAAAGTAAGCAAAAGCTGTTGATAGGAGCACATGCTTATTAAATTGAGGGGCCACATGTATACCATTTGCGGTGGGCAAGGCCCACATTTAAAGAGACAGGTTGACTGCTGTCATGTCTAATTTGGCTCTAACAAAAGACCCACTCAGTTCTTATGCTTTTGGCAATCCAACCACATGTAAGGGGAGACCATGCTATATACAGTCCTGCCTCTATGCTTAGCAGCCATTTTGTGTGACTGGAGTAAAGGGCTTATTTTCTGGCTTCTGCAACAGAATTGGAAACACAGATACTTTTAAAAATATACAACTTGCCTAGGGTTGCCAGGCTGGGAGATTGGGGGGCCAGAACATGTGGACTATCCATTAGCAATATCTTGATGTCACTTTTGGGTTTTTTCATTCCATTTGAGGAAATTGCTGGAAACTCTATGGTAAAACCATCATTTCCAGCTATTCCTAGAGAGGACTGGTATCACTTCCAGTTTTCCCCAGAAATAATGTCACACCATCAGCCTGGTGGCCATTTTTTAATTTTTAAAGCAGGAGCCAGGAGTGAGGGAACTTCCACCTTCAGTGTGGGCTTCTCAAACCTGACCTTGCCATATTCACAGAAAATGGCAACCACATGTATCAGGAAGATGGCAGGTTAGTGTGTCATCTCCATTACACAAGGTTGGTGCACGAAGATTGTAATGACTCAACAGGGCAAAAGTTGGGGAAAGTTAATGATAATTAGTGTTTGCAGTGTCTAAGATACTTCAGGTACATTACCTTCTAGAGAAAAGGAAGCTCAACTCATTTACATTCAACTGAAATGCCAAAACTTATGCTGAGTACAAGATTCTAGGACAGGTATGGGATCTGAAGGAAAATGAAGAGGGAAAGCAGGTATACAAACCCCAAGATATTGTTGAGCTGTGTGTTCACCAAGGTTGTCTTGCCCAGGACCTATTAAGAGATACTGGAAGCACTGAAGAGAGAAAATGGGTCTACATTTTGACCTTTTTTTGCTTCTCCAAACCTTCTCTAGTTAAGAAGCTTTCAGCACACCCTGTCATGATGCCTTTAAACTTCTCACTGCAACTGGGAAGGCTTTTTCTATCTGCCCATTTTTATTTTACTCTTTCTCCATGGAGTCACGTATATCTTCCCCCGGCCATTTTTTTGTCCTTACAACCCAATTAAGTAGATGAGGCTGAATATGAGTGGCCTAGGTCACCAAGTGACTTTTCATGGCTGAATGGAGTCTCAGTCCAACACCGTACTCACAACAACAGCACACTGGGTCTTAGATTCCTTTTTAACTGAAAGCTGGCATTTCTGCAGCTTGTATATAAATTATAGTTTTTATATGTATATAAACTATAGTTTTTATATGTAAAATGCACTTGTCCTTATATCATCTTTGAGCAAAGAGTCACTTTTGTTTCCACTTTACACATGGGAAACTGGCTGAGAAATAGAGACTTTTTCATGGTCACATAATGAGATGGGCTCAGCTCCCAAAGATTGAGTGTAAACACAAACTGTCTACTAGGTCATTACAGTGTTCAAGAAGCTGATAATATGTTGGATGACAGGCTAGAAACCAAGTTTTGTGATTTATAGCATTATATATATTTTTGATGGGGCAAGGTTAAACTGCCCTACCTGTTAAGCACATGAAGCTGTCTGGAACTGAGTGAGACCACTGAGGGGAGAAGAAAGAAGAAGAAGAAGAAGAGATGGATTTATACCCCATCCTTCCCTCAGAGTCTCAGAGCAGCTTACAATCTCATTCCCTTCCTTTCCCCACAACAGACACCCTATGAGGTCGGTGGGGCTGAGAGAGTTCTGAGAGAACTGCTCTTGAGAGAACAGCTCTGAGAGAACTGTGACTGACCCAAGTTCACCCAGCTGGCTACATGTGGAGGAGTGAGGAATCCAACCTGGTTCTCCAGATTAGAGTCCGCCGCTCTTAACCTACACCAAGCTGGCTTTTTCATATCACCTACTACCTAGTAGTTTTAACTGTAGATAGTAGGAACTGAACCAAGGCCCTTCTGCATTCAAAACAAATGCTCTGTCACTGAGCCACAGCCCCTCCTCTTGTCTTGACTCATGGAAGATATAGTGGGCTAAAAACAGTACCACCAGGCCATATTTAAAATATGGCAGCTGCTAAAATTAATTGCTGACCATCAGGGGTCATTTCGTAGAAAAAGAGGTGCAGGAGCTCATTAGCATAACTCATTTGCATATGCCACACCCCCTAACATACCGGAAGTGTGTCAGAAGGCAACACCCACCCCTCAGGCTCCACTCCACAGGTGAGTGAAACTGACCTGCTCTTCCTCCATTCCCTTCCCCATTCAATACTTTGTGCAATAAAAATAAGCATAAAGAACACACCCTCATTCTCTTCCTGCTCCCTTGAAACCACCAGGTTTCCAGTAGACTTGAGATACCCAGGACATATGCACCACCCATCCCTTTCCCTTCCCCTCCCCACAACAAGACACCCTGTGAGGTAGGTGGGCTGAGAGAGGTCTTTTGAGAACTGCTCATGAGAGAACAGCTCTGAGAGAACTTGTGAGTGGCCCAAGGTCACACCAGCAGCTGCATGTGGAGGAGTGGGGAATCAAACCCGGTTCTCCCAGATTAGAGTCCAACTCCTGACCACTACACCAAACTGATGGGATGGAAGCTGCTGAAGGGTTGGTGAAATTTCTCCAGTACTTATGTGCCATGTGCCCAGATAAAAAATGGTATACTTAGAAAATTTATATGCCACCTTGAGCAAGTCTCTGGAAAAGCAGCACACAGTCATAAAAGGAAAAATGATAAAATTATCAATATTAAAACAAAACATTAAAATCAATAAAGACCCTAGCAGGGCTTTCCCTGGGGCGCTGCGCCTCTGCACTGCTTGGGGAAGCCGAGGAGGGGGCGGGGCTTGGTCATGTGCCCGCCCCCTGGGCTCCTCACTCCCGGAGCTGCGCTCCCGCTCCAACGGACCCCTGCTGACCATACCACCAAGTACTAAAATAAACTGGCAATGACAAGTCAAAAGTAAACAAAAGCTTCAAGAAGAACATAACTTCTTGGAAATCTGGAGCTTCAAGAGGAACATAAATTAGTTTTTTTACTGCAATATCATTCTTGTCTGTTTATAATTAAGAACGTAAGAGAAGCCATGTTGGATCAGGCCGATGGCCCATCCAGTCCAGTCACACAGTGGCCATTTCGGTTTCAGGCCCATGTGCCACTGTCCTGCTCGCTGGGAACTCCTGCCTGGACCTCGGGGCTGGCAACCCTCGCAACAAAGATCAGTTTGTCTGGAGAAAATGGCTGCTTTGGAAGGTGAACTCTATGGCATTATACCCCACTGAAGTCCCTCCGCTTCCCAAACCCTGCCTTCTTCAGGCTACACCCTCCACATTTCCAGGTATTTCCTAACCCAGAGCTGGTCACCCTAATTATGACATACAAGGCTTTGAAAACAACACAGACTCAAACATACTGAGAGCTCAATTTTTTTTAACTCTCGAAGCCAGTTGAGACATAGGTGTCCTCCCTAGAGCAGGGGTGTCAAACATGTGGCCTGGGGGCTGGATGAGGCCCCCAGAGGGCTTCTATCAGGCCCACAAGAGACTGGCTGTCTCCTGCTTCTTCCTCCAGTTCTGCTGCTGCTGCTGTGTCATAGCTTGCTTTCCCAGACTCTCTCAGTTGCTCAGGAGAGATAGGCAAGCTTCTGCTCCCTGCACTGGGCTGAAACTCCTCCCCCTCCCAGATTGCTACAGCCAGGCCTCCGTTCGAGCCGGGGCGCGCCGGAGCAGCGCTCCGGCAGTGAAAAGAGGCAGCCCAGGGGGCGGGTACATTAGCCCCGCCCCCTTCCCTCAGCAGCCCAGAATCCCCGACCGGAGGAAGCACCTGGTAAGGACTCCACACTCCGGGAGGCCAGGGGAGGCGGCGTCGGGGATGGGGAGCCTTCTTTTCCTCCCCACGTGCCGTGCAGGCCGGGGGAGGCGGCGGCGGGGACAGGCTTCCTTCTTTTCCTCCCCTCGTGCCATGCAGGCCGGGGGAGAAGGAGGCAGGGACGGGGTGCCTTCTTTTCCTCCCCTCGTGCCGTGCAGGCCGGGGGAGGCGGCGTCGGGGACGGGGAGCCTTCTTTTCCTCCCCTCGTGCCGTGCAGGCCGGGGGAGAAGGCGGCGAGGACGGGGTGCCTCCTTTTCCTCTCCTCGTGCCATGCAGGCTGGGGGAGGCGGCGGCGGGGAGGGGGCTGCCTTCTTTTCCTTCCCTCGTGCTGTGCAGGCCGGGGGAGAAGGCGGCGGGGAGGGGGCTTCCTTCTTTTCCTTCCCTCGTGCTGTGCAGCGGCTGCGATTTGGGCGTCATTCTTTTCTTCCCGGTGTGCCGTGCAGGCCGGGGAAGATTGCGTCGGTGAGTTAGGCGTCTTTGATTTGGGCTTCCTTCTTTTCCTCCCCGCGTGCTGTGCAGGCCCGGGGAGGTGGCGGCGGGGAGGGGGGCCTTTTTCTTTTCCTCCCCTGCCGGGGGAGGCAGCAGCAGTGAGTTGGGAGAGTCTGGGAGGAGAAGGCTCCTCTCTCTCTCTGTTTATGTCTCTCCTTCTTTGGACGTTTTCGGACAGAGGCTTGGTGGCCATTTGACAGCAATGCTGATCCTGTGAACTTAGGCAGATCATGAGAGGGAGGGCAGGAAGGGTTGCCTCAGTGCTCCGTTCTCATGGCCCTTTCTTACATGCCCAGTGAAATTCTGATCTCCACTTTGGAGTCAGGAAGCAATTTTTCTCCAGGCCAGTTTGGCTGAAGATCCTAGAGGTTTTTTCTCATCTTCTGGGCATGGAAGTGTGTGTGGGGTGTCATTGAGTGTGTGTGAGGGAAGGAGGTATTTGAATTTCCTGTGAAAGGGGTTGGACTAGATAAGGTTAATTCCATGATATTCTCTCCCCCCCACTCAGCCATACATGGAGTGGCTAGCAGGGGACTGATGTGAGTGAAGCACCGTCTCCAAAGGGGGGATGTGAAGTGTTTACACATTTATTCTGGCCATGAGCTGCACAAAAAAAAATTTCATAGCTCCCAGGGAGGGCAACTGGACATTTGAGTGTAATTTTATCCGATCTCTGAAGCTTAGCAAGGCCAGCCCTTGTTAGATCTTGGATGGGAGACCACCAACATAGTCCAGGATCACAGAGGCAGACAATGGCAAACCATCTCCATTTGCCTGTTGCCTCAAGAACCCCGAGGGGGTCACTGTAAGTCAGTTGCAACTTGAGGGCACTTTACACAGACACAAACACACCTTTTTGGATGCAACTGCAAGTCCTTATGTGTCTTGACACATTGAAACTATTTGCTCTTGGAAAACCTCTTTGGATGTGTTGATCCATCTAGCTGTTGTAGTGGAGACAGAAATGTTTGCATGTCAGATACGAGTGGGTGATGTTCCTTTAACCTTGGCATCTTCCATGCAAGGGGTCCCTTGGCACTGCAGACAGATAACTCTTCAGCAAAATGCCAGAAGTGGAACACTAACAGGTTCCACACAGTTTTTAAAATAATGCAGCACTTTGCTCCCCATAATGTGGAATGTCACATTCTCACACAGCCTGCTTTCCTATGAGAAGCTGTGTTAAAGAAATGGTTAGACCAGGAAATCTGCGTTTTCCATCAACTGAGCAAGAGAAACAATTCCTACTGGAATCCTCTTGGAACACACTGCATTCTAATTTTGCTCAAACTCAAGTGTATCAGAACCAGTTTGGTGTAGTTGTTAAGTGCACAGATTCTAATCTGATTCTCCACTCCTCCACTTGTACCTGCTGGATGACCTTGGGCAAGCCATAGCTCTGGCACAGCTGTTCTTGAAAAAGAGCAGTTTCTGTCAAGAGCTCTCTCAGCCCCGCCTTCCTCCCAGGATGTCTGTTGTGGGGAGGGGAAGGGAAAGGAGTTTGTAAGCCGCTCTGAGACTCCTTCGGGTAGTGAAGGGTGGGGTATATATCCAATCTCTTATCCTTCTCTTTCTTGAACCAGGATCCTGTGAGCTGCAAGTCAGTCATGTGACAGGAAGAGGGAGAGCTGGGCCATAACCAACAGGCTGAAAGTGACCTTGTTGTGGCTGACAAAAATAACACTAAATAGCAGTGATATAAAATCCACAGTCAGCTGTAACAGAGAGGAAAGCTGCCAGTCAAACAGAAAAGGAACACTAAAAGCACCATCAATGCCAAAGAGAATAAAAATATATTGACCTGGTATCCTGGTATTCCCCCTCTTTACCTGTCATGGGTGGTTTGTTTGTTTTCCCCCACGTGTGCCATCAGATAGGCTTGCCAGCTCTGAGTTAAAAAATACCTTGCAGAATTTGGGGGTGGAGCCTGAGTGGTGGGTGTGGCCTTCTGACACACTTCCGGTGATGTCAGGGGGTGTGGCCTTCTGACACACTTCCGGTGATGTCAGGGGGTGTGGCATATGCTAATGACTTATGCTAATGAGCTCCTGCAGCTCTTTTTCTACGAAAGGACCCCTGGCTACAGCACAGATATTTTGATGCAATAATTCAGAGCAAGAAGTGTCAGTTATCAGCGACTGTTAAATAAACAAAATATTGCAAGAATGCTAATGTTTCAAGCATGTTTTTATTTTAAGTAAAAATATCTTTGTGTTTGTATCCTTTACAAAGTTTATATCTTTGCAATCTGGTGTTACATTTTATGACACACATGGCCCAGCCTGATAAACTCCAATTTATGTCAAATCCAGCACCCCATAACAAATGAGTTCGACACCCCTTCCCTGGAATATAACACTTTAATTTCTTGTGGATCACCTTTCCCTGTCCCTGAATTTAGTACCTCGATAGTTCATCTAATAAAAGGAGGAATGACTTAAAATATTTTTAATTTTTAGGGTGGGTTTATATATAGGGTGGAAGAGATGGTATTAGGTAATGGGCATTCCAGCTTTCTGCATCTACAGTGAGTTAAAAATAAAATATGTCAGCTTCTTATGAACATTTGTCTTTAACCACACAGTGACGAAAATGTGTAATAAGAAATCTATTGATGGAACATGAATATCATGTCTTGACATTCAAATTTTCTTTCTCTTGTTTGTTGCTTTGCCAACAAATTGACTCTTCTGAGGGACAAAAAAAGGGAAGAAGAATAGTCTCTTTTCCTGTCTATTATTTGGATGCACATATTGACTTTCTGGTGTTTTCACAATATATAGGAGGGGTGAAAATTGAATTTGCAGTATCATTTTAAAGCAAATAATTTATTTCTCTACTTACAGACAGGTTACATTTGACTTTTTAGTCTGTTTCTCATTATATAGTTATAAGGAATGTGAGCAGGTCTCATTTTATGCTTTTGCTGAAGAAAGAATATAGGAAACAGCACAACGTATTTGGAGGCCAGATATCTTATGGAACACACAAGTCAAACCCTTTATCATATGCTTACACAGAGGAAATCACGTAAACAAACGTAAAGGCGGAAATTCTACAGTTCTTCTCATCTCGTACCTGAAAATCAGCCGCTGTGTAGAGAACAATCTCTTATACTTTTTTGTGGTAGCAACTTCCAGTGTATCTTCTCACAGTTGTACACATTTTCCCTCAGTAGCCTCATTAAGGAGCAGAAACTCCAAATACTACTGTCTCTCAGGGATGTTGCTGGAAACAGGACCCCTGATTGAGTTCCCCAACCCCCAGACGGAGAAGGGCCATGGGTCAGTGGTAGAGCATTTGACTGGCATGCAAAAGGTCCCAGGTTCAGTCCCCAGCATTTCCAGTTAAAGGGGTCAGGTAGGAGGTGATATGAAAGACCTCTTCCTGAGATCCTGGAGAGCCACTGCCAGTCTGATTAGACAGTACTGACTTGATGGATCAATAGCCTGATTCAGTAGCTTCTTGTGTGTTCTCCCCTTCATGTAAAAGTAGGAACTTTCCACCTATGAAGTGATGCCACCATCATGTGAGTTTCCTCAGTCCATCAGCAAGTAATATGGAATGGGAGTAGGAAAACTGAGACTGTTATAATGTCATGTGACAATAAGAGTGTTCCTACATGTTATAAAGAAGAAGAGGAGAACAAAATACAAGGGTACCATTTGGGGGCTCCATTCCCAGAGCATACATAATGTACAGTTTTAAATTGTACTGAAATTTGGAGGAGCCCAATGTGAGAAGCAGAATAGGTACTCTCTTCTTGGAAAGGAACGTTGAATAGCTACCCTAGCTCTCATTTGTTCTGTACTTTCATATGTGTAATTTGACTGGGAATTTTAATATCCATTGTTTACGAAGAACTGGAAGAAACCATGTTTTCCTTGTTAGTTCTTCTTCATTTAAAATGAGGATGACCAAAGCTGTACCACATGGCCTGAGAAACACATTATAGAAAGATTAAGCTATGTGAACTGCACCCCAGCACTTTTAGGACCTTGCAAGGGATCTTGGTGATTCATCAATTAGATTTTCGTTGGTATCTCTGAAATCCTGATGTCCCAAGAAACCAGCAGCCATGAGATTCAAATTCCTACTACCCAATGAAACTTTCAAGTTGTCTTTGGACTAATAGCTACCTTTTTTAGCCTGGCCAATTTCCTAAGGTGGATGATGACATATTAATGTAAACCAACCTGGTAGGAATAGGGAAGGAAATATATGGAGGAATTATGGAGGACTTGGGGAAGGGGCTGAAGGAACACTCATTCCAGGTGACAGTGTTGAAACACTCTCATTACTAAGCACAAGAGAAAATTGTGAAATATGTGGCATCTGCTACATGGGAGTGTGGTAATTCCAAACCATTCTTGCAGTATGATGAAGAACTCTTTGGGAAGCCAACTTTGAAAATTCTGGTGGCTCTGAAACTAATGTCTCGAACTGGATTTGTTCCTCAGGTATATCAGTCTACATCTTCCAACTCTTCTGCTGGTGGTCTTGATGTGGTTTTGAGGTGGTTAGTGGACGGTGGTATGATTTTCTGTAGTCAAAAGAAAGAAACTTGGGTTTCTAGTATAACAGAACTAGAGATCGCTGACAAACATCAAATACTATAAGGGTTTGATTCCCACCCTCCCCAGATGTGCCGGATGTCAACTACAGAACTTCATTTATTTTCCTTTATACCTTGTTTTTTCTCCCCAGTGGGCTCCCAAAGCAGTTTACATTGTCCTCCCCTCCTTCATTTTATCCTCACAACAACCCTTTGAGGAAAATTAAGCTGAGAGTTTGTGACTGGCCTAAGAGGACCCAGCAAGCTTCTGTGGCAGAGTAAGATTTTGAAGGTGGATCTCCCAGAACCTAGTCCAACATTCGGCACCAGAGGTGTCAAAGTCATTTGTTACAAGGGCTGGATCTGACATAAATGTGCCTTTGTCCAGCTGGGCCATGTGTGTCATAAAGTGTAACGCCAGATACCAGAGGTATAAACTTTATAAAGGACACAGGCAAACCCAATTAATGATATCATTTTTTTACTCAAAATACAAACAAAAGCAATTGATTCCTAGCATTAATAGCAATTGATTTACTGGGGAGCCCACAACCCCCTAATAAATGTATTTAATCATATGCAAGACTAGTTTTTTTTCCAAGGGATACCATAAAAGGGGGAGTGCCGTATATTTCCATACATAACACTTGCTTGCAGGCCAGGTGAGAGCCCTGGATGGGCTGGTTCTGGCCCCTGGGCCTTATGTTTGACACCCCAGCTCTACACACTACACAATGCTGGCTCTCTTATGTACCAGATTCTGGCTGTAGAACTTGCTGTGCAATTACACTGTTGATTTCTGGAAAGCAAGTTGTGTTTAAAAGTTCCTCTACTAGGTAACTTCAGCCTATCTCCACATTTTAGGAGGTTTCAGGGCAGATGAGTATAGCCCACAGGCAGCCCCAATACTGGTAAATTCAGTGCTTTCTCTATGTGTGGGATTTCCAGGCATGTCCCAGACAAAAACGATACCAAAGTGGCAAACTAACACTCTGGTTGTGGTTCTTGAATATGAAATACTCAGTAACATCCACAGTCCCTCAAGCAGGGCTGCCCAGCTCTGGGTTGGGAAATTTGTGGAGGCTGAAGGTGGAACTTGGGGAGGGCAGGGTTTTAGTTGGGACCTCAGTGGGGTATAATGCCACAGAGTCCACCTCCAAATCAGCCATTTTCTCCCGAAGAACTGATCTCTGAGGTCTGGAGATCAGTTATAATTCCAGGACATCTCTAGGTCCCAGCTGGAGGTTGGTAACCCTAGCTGAGCATGGCCTAGACGTGGGAGTAAACCTCTACTGGGGACTGTACCCATTCAGACAACAGCTGGTTTACTCCTCTGTATCCATTCTTATTAACCAGAAACCCCTCTAGCAAATGGCACCAACCGTTGCTTCAATATTGTGCTGTCTCCATAAGAGATCTGTACCAGCATTGCCAGTCCTGATTTCTGAGATGACCTTAGCAGATACATTTTTATGAAATAGTGGCTATGATCCAAAGAGACCCCACAGAGGGAGCCAGCTGATTTCACCTTCTTGCAGTTGTCCTTAGTGCTATGCCAAATAATGCTCCATATGGTCTTTCAGGGGTGGTTGTGGGGGAGACACAAGTAGCCGTGCTGGGGTTTGAAAACCCCATTGCATGTAGCCCCTTGGAACCTGGTAATTGTTATTGGTTTGGTGTTTATTTCCATTTGTAAAAGAGCATGGTGCTAAAAGGAAGAGGGTCTATATGAAAAACTCTGATTTGTGTCCTACCACTCCACTCAGCTCCCTCCAATCTAAAGCTTTCCTCTTATGGGAAAGAGAAGAACACTGGGACACAAAGCCTCTGAAAATGAAACCCCTGGATAGCTAAGTTTAATTGTGGGTATAAGCTTTCGTGTGCATGCACACTTCTTCATGAAAGCTTATACCCAGAATTAAACTTTGTTGGTCTTAAAGGTGCCACTGGACTCAAAACTCTGTTCTGTTGCTTCAGACCAACATGGCTACCCACCTGAATCTATCTGGATAGCTGTTGTTATACTTGACAATCAAGTATAACCTCGAAGGTAAGTTAGAAAACAAATAAGAGGCCAATAGTTAAAACTTAAATATAGAATAATTATAAGTAAAAATACATGTATTTATTGCAGGGACATTTAAAAACATACAAGAGCCCAAATCAAGCCTCATAACATGATAAAAGTGACATGTGCACAAGAGGAAACACTTATGACCTAACATGTTTTGGCCCAATAGGGCCTTCCTCACAGGTCAATAGGCTCCTGTTAAAATCAAAAGTCATTAACAGGGCTGCCATTCCCCTGACAGGGGTGGGGGTTTGCCCACTTTTGGGGCCCCAGACATGCTAGCCTGGATTTGGCCGGTGGGGGGAACCCTGCTCCCAAAGCACACGGCACACGTCATTACACAGGGCACATTAGAGTTTGTCCTTAAATAGTAGAGCATCCCCTGCAATGTGCCGTGCATGATGACGTCACTTCCAAGTGCCGTGTGTGATGATGTCACTTCCACTTCCAGGTGATGTCATTGCAGTGCTCCTCACTTGCATGCTGAAGAGATCCCGGAGAAGGACCAAGACCGCCCCCCCCCCCCCCCCCGGATGATAAGACCTGGCAACCGTAGTCATTAAACAAGTTGAGATAGGACCAAATGAGGAATGTTTCAATATGAAGTCAAATGGCAGAAGAAGAATATTATTTGTGAGGCCTCCTTGAAACTAGCCTTGTGTCAACTACAGATGCATACCAGCTGAGCAGTGTTGCATGTTTATGCCTTTCAATTTTGGTCCAGAAAGTACAGGCGAAAACACCTAATCAGAGTCAATGTGCTTTCAATATAGAGCAGTCTCTGTAATCAATACATGTATTTTTCTTATAATTATTCTATATTGAACTATTGGCCCCTTATTTGTTTTCTAACTTAACTTCGCAGTACTTGACAAGACAGAAACCATAAATTACCTTGTGGACCAGTTTTTAGTCATTCGTCTTTGACCTCTCAAGCCATGTGAATCCTGACCTTGTAATGCTTCAGGTACAGCAGCAGGCTTCATTTTTTCTGACAAACAGCCCTGTGCTCGCTTTGATTTAGTCTCCGTTGCGCCGGGGATCTGTACATTTGTATTCTTCTCTGAAACAAAATGCAGACGTCAGCCAGAGTGGGATCAAGGTCTCCATCTATTATACTAATGTATCTAATAATGTGTTCCTCATTACCTATTACTCTTACGAAAGCCGAGCAGAATGCCTCCCCGACTTCATTAGTGGCAATGCAAATATATTTTCCAGCGTCAGCGAGGGATGCATTTTTTTTTAAAAGGTAGTAGGTGTCCCCTAATTTCTCAATCTGTAAAAGAATGAAATATCAACAAAGGAAGGTGAGTGGCGCAGAGCAAGACACAGGAGGCTCTTCCGATGGAACATTTACAAAACCTTCAGACATACGCTGATTTCTCTTGCCACTACTCTGATGTCGTCCTTTGTCCAAGTTACATTTGGCCTCGGTGTTCCATAGACTGTGCAGTGTAGGTTTAAATCCTCTCCCTCTTGCAGAGTCATATGTCCAAATTTTTTAACGAAGTTTGGGTGTTTTCCTTGTACTAGAGGGGAAAAAAAAAGATGTATTCTGCTTGAGATCAGAGTTAAGGAAGTGAAATTAACCTTGGATTTGGATAAATAAGTCATAGCTATAAGGATAAAAGGTACGTTTTTAGGGTTGCCAACCTCCGTGGGGCCTGGAGATCTCCCAGAATTACAATTGTTCTCCAGACTACAGAGATCAGTTCCCTGGAAGAAAATGGCTGCTTTGGAGAGTGAAGTCTATGGCCTTACACTCTGCTGAAGTCCCTCCCATCCCCAGGCTCCACCCCTAAATCTCCAGGAATGCCCCAACCTGGAGTTAGCAACCCTGACTTCCATCCTTGTCCAGTTTTTATCAGTTTGTCCTGCTTATTCTAACCTTGCAACAAGGATTTTAGAATTGATGTGCTGTGTTGAAAAAAACAACAGCCCAATGGGTTAGAGGAAGCACAAGCTAGTTGGCACATGCTGATGCAGATCTTATCCATCCTTCTCCTCCCCCGGGGTGCCGAGACCTCTGAAAAACTGAAGCATGGAACTGCGTTGTCAAAAAGCCACATGGCCTGGGGGCTGCAGTGAGGAGGGGGAAATCCGACAAAATCACCCCTGTCTTCCTCTTCTGCCAGCAGGGACTTCCAATGATGAAGAAGCTCCATTGGTACAAAGGCAAGATGGGGGCAATTGTTCCTGCTGCCCCTTCCTCACTGCCACATGACTTCCTGTCCAGAAGGGTCCTGGAAAGCCCAGCACCAGCTGGATGGTGGTCTCAGAGAGTTAGTGTGGAAATGGGCGTGTGGGAAGGACTCCTTTCTGTGGGCATCTTCTGTTCGCAGATCATAGGAGCCAGTCCCACAGGATCTTTACTTCACAATCTCATCAGTTTTAATTCTATAAAACATCCTTTACATGTAAGTTCATGAGGCAGTCATCCAGCCATTATTCTATTCTCCTGAGGCCCACTGTGCTCATCCCCAGTAGGGTTGCCAACCTCCAGGTGAAGGCTGGAGATCTCCTGGAATTACAACTGATAATCAGACTACAATAAATTGCTTATTATTTACTTTTAAAAAACATTTATTCCACTTCTCCTGGAGAAAATGGCTGTTTTGGAAGGTGGTCTGCATGGCATTATACCCAACCAAGATTCCTCCCCTCCCTGAGCCCCACTCTCTCAGGCTCCACAGGGAGTTGGCAACCCTCTTCTACCCTGTGTTCTGGTCTCACTCCATTCTTTCCCATAATTCCTGCTGCTCTTCCTTCAGTGCACTATAACAGCACTGTTAAACTAGAAGAATCTTTTACCCTCATAATTAGGCTAGATTAAAAAAAAAATCCTCAGCCCTTCCTTTCCACCACTTTTTTAAACACTTCAATCAGGGGGAAAGGCAGGATGTGTAGCAAATATTGACTTTTATTTCTTAAGGACACAGCGACACCAAACATTAACTAAAACACTTCCAGAACCCAAATCACTTCAGCCCTAAAGTCTGCTGACTGCCATTTCCATTTCCCACTAAGTGCCATATAGTTCGGCCTTAGAGGGTCAGTGGCATATAAACAATCAAACACAAAACTTACATCAGCTAGTCCACCTTTCCATACTTCAACTTAAAATGTATGTTTTCTCCTTAAGACTTGAAGAGCAGGCAGGGGTTTCTTTGCTGAGGGATGAGTATATAAGGGGTTTGCTTCCCTTTGAGGAGAGAGAGCACTGGTACCCTATGGCATTTTTGTAATATCGGCCTTATTTACAAATATACAAGTACAGCACAGAGAAAGTGGAGCTTAGGAGACACTCCTGCAAAGCAACTGCCGCACCACCTTACAGCAGAGCCACCGTGAGGGAGGTATCCTGCGCCCCAAGCAGTCACTTCAAAGGAGTTTACCTTTCTCTCTTCCAAACACCAAACCTTCACCCCAATGTTATTTACAGCTGTGCTGGTCCAAAATCCAAATGTGAACCACAACTCACATACTAACCTTTTATTAGGACCAATCAAAATAGCACAAAACCATGTTGTTTCACGTGGGTAGCCTTCTTAGTTGTTGGTCTTTGAAGTGCTACTGGACTCGAATTTTGGTCTACGTAACAGCATGAAAGCTTTAGAGTTTTCCAGAATGGCCTCAAACATCCCTTTCTCTCCTCACACACTTTAAAAAAAAATTGAAAGCTGAGGAAGAGTTCTGGGCAACTCAAAAGCTTGCACTCTGTTTTGTGTCATTGTGGTTGGTCTGAATTGGAATGTTGTTTTAATTGCTATTTTAACTGTTACATTGTTTTAATTGTTTCATCTGTTTTTTGTTACCCGCCCTGAGTCCGGCAGTGCAGGGGAGGGTGGGATAAAATTCAGTCAATCAGTCCATTAGAAGAAGTGAAATCATTTCAGTGCTAATTGGCCATTACCAACTCCCATGTTTGATTTCTTAAAACTGTTAGAGAACATATTAATAAGATCAAGCTGCTATTTTCTCTCTTTACTGAGGTACAGGCAGTGCTGTAAAGGATGATCAGATGCCCTCACTGTTGATTTATGGCTCAAAGAAAGTTACTGTGTTATGCATTTTCTCTACACTGGAAAGTGGTAAGTGGTCTGTTAATTTGTAATGACAAATGAGCCCAAGTGAGAGGACTCAAGACAGGTGCTTTGGCCTCAGAACAGATAAACCACAAAGCTCTGCTGAAAACTAGAAACAGGTTGGCAGGAAGACACCATGGGATTGTTGGACATTGATAGCACCTTGTGTTGCGTTACATGGAATGGCTATTACTAGTCACATCCATGGATGTGAACTTTACACAGACAGACAGATAGATGGGTAGCCAAACTGGTCTGTCTATAGAAGTAGAAAAGAGTAAGAGTCCTTAAAGATTAACAAAATTTATGTTAAGAGTATGAGCTTTTGTGAGTCACTGCTCAGTGACTCACAAAAGCTCATACCCTACCACAAATTTTGTTAGTCTTTAAGGTGCTACTGGACTCTTATTCTTTTCTACATATACATACTGTACACTAAAATAGGTTGAAAGGTGCAGGTATAGCCACATGTGTCTGTGTGTCTGAATGTATTGTACATTATGAAATGATAAAAACAAAACAAAGCTATATGCACATACCATTAGGGACTGTAGACGAGAAATGTCAATTGCTTATTTACCTATGAAACCTTAAAGATACGTATGCCATTTTAAAATTAATGGGCCCTTTTAGTAGGAAGAAAGGTATATATATATATATATATATATATATATATATATATATATATATATATATATATATATATATTCCATAAGTAAAGAAACGAAAATTGTTGATTCTCCACTGTGGAGGTTAAGCCAGTAAAACTCTGGCTATTTGGTAAAAATTGAGTTTAATTGGCTGCAGATCAGGTGGTATTTCACCATTGGACCAACTGTTCACGTATCATTCCAGAGTTATTTTTTTTATATTACTAATTCAGACAATGTCCAGGGTCTTTAAAAATCATGCAGATTACAACTGAAGCATGTGATCTGGGGCCCTAGAAGTATGCTCCAAAGACCAGCACTGACAGCACCACTGAACAGTAGTGTGGGGGACATGGTTTTCATGAGTGAAACAGAGTGGGAAGTGAAGAATTAAATCATCTCTCTCTCCTCATCATAACACCAGTCTGAATTGTGTATAACAAGTGCACATGGTTTACCTTTTTATATAGAAAGAGATCCATAAACTTCATCATGTCTGTTTTGACCCTAACTCCTTGCAGTTGAAGAGGGCTTTGGCCTTGCAGACCTCAAAGAGCATCCCCACTCCCCATGTTCAGCATGGCCAACTACATTTTAAACTAAGGGGATTTTGTGATATAGCATCGGGTTCTGTTAATAAATGGTCGAAATCCCACTAGGTAGGCAGTCCCTTGAGCACCCCTTTGCATCCTTGCCAGTCCATTTCCATTTACTTACACTTCTATGTTCTTGATCAAATCAAGCCTAAACTCTCCCTAAAAGCTAAAATGACTAAACGGAGGCTGTCATACTTCGGTCACATTAAGAGAAGACAGAAGTCCCTGGAAATGCCAATACTAGGAAAAGCTGAAGGCAGCAGGGAAAGAGGAAGATCCAATATGATATGGATTGATTAATTAAAGGAAGCCATAGCCCTCAGTTTGCAAGACCTGAGCAAGGCTTTTAATGTTAGGATATCTTGGAGGTCATTCATTCATACGGTTAACGTAAGTTGGAAGTGGCTTGATGGCACATAACCTTCATACATACACACACAAACACGCATACACATTCCAGAATAGCAAGGTATAAGGAGTTTGTTTCAAATATATCCCTAAACATATGGCAAAGAAAATGCCATAGGTTGTTAATCTTCTTAAATTTATGTCTAACTAATATTAATATGATGATGATAATGAGAGAAGGGTACGAACCAGCTCACAGCTATGAGGAGGAGGTGGGCAGTAGGCCCTCCACAGCCAATCCTCACAAACTTGGAAGGCAGGTAGAAGGGCATCCCAGGGAGGTCTGCTGTGAGTTTGATGCCTCTAGCTTGCAGGAGGTCCACTCTATACACTCCTGAATCTGCAGCTGTGATTTCCCCAGAGAGCACTTTCTGGGAGCCCCTGATTTGGGGGGGGGGGGGGTCACTACTCAGCCCTCCACACAGCCAATCCTCACCAGCCCTCCACACAGACCAATCCTCTAAGAGCAGGAAGAGGGGCATCCCAGGGAGGCCCTCTGTGATTATGAGGCCTCTAGCTTGCAGGGGTTTGTTCAACATACTCCTGAACTTGAGGCTGTGATTTTCTAAGAGAGCACTTTCCTGGAGGCATCTGTTTTTTTTGGGGGGGGGGGTGCTGTAACTCAGCCCCCCTAAATCCAATCCTCACCACTTGGCAGGTAGGTAGAGAAGAGTCAGCTAGAGCCTGGCTGTGAATTTGGCATCTCTAATCCACAGGGAGGCCATTCTACCATGTCCTGAAGTCACAAACCTCACAAACTGAAAGGTTTGTGGTGGTTCGTGGCTCATGAACCCCCACGATCCACAAACCCCCACGACCCACAATTTTCCTGGTTCATGCCGACCCCTAATAACAACTCCCAAACTACTGCACACCCCCATTGCAAGAGAAAACCAGTAATAGGGTTCAGTGACCACTTTCCTTCCTGATCCACAGCTGCAAATCAGTGAAGCACTTGGAACGGGAGGTCAGTACATGTCAGATGTATGGCTATCAGTTTGTACTTCTTGTCCCAAGGATGTGTGACTCCTACTAAGGAAGGCCCCACCACCCATGAGTAATATGGCACATCTCAGCTATTTTAATGTTGAACTCAAGAAGGCAAAATGCAGAGCAGTTTTTAAAATTCTGCTTCCAGTGCCAAAGTTAATTTACATACACTGCTTTCTCCAAGAAGCCGCAGTTTTCCCAGATGCAGCATTTTTACCCGTCAGTTTATGACCGTCAGACATCATTAGCGAAACATGTCTAAATTTAGTGTTGTTTCAGCATCCTCTTTATTTTATTTACTGTACAGAACTTTGTTAGCTCTAAAAGACTAACTTTACATAGCATATTTAAGGGCAAAATCCTAGCACGATTTATGCTCAGAAGAGCACCAGGCCCAATGTTACAAGTTAGCCCCTCATTCCATAAGTGCTCACTTGTTAAGTAGAAATTTTAAGTGAAATTGCCCTTTCTGGTCAGTGGGTTTCTGAAGGAGCTTGCAGATCTGTTGCGGGATGTGTATGTTTAAAGAGGTGTTATGCACAATGCCCAATATTTTCAAAAAAAAATTTTTTGGTAGATCTGTCAGCACTGGTTGTGCGTG
The DNA here is from genome assembly GCA_029233225.1 of Lepidodactylus listeri. Taxonomy (NCBI): domain Eukaryota; kingdom Metazoa; phylum Chordata; class Lepidosauria; order Squamata; family Gekkonidae; genus Lepidodactylus; species Lepidodactylus listeri. Next base: position 23,847,175 of record JARCFY010000010.1, on the reverse strand, counting down.
TGCGTGTGTGTTATCCATTTGCGGCTATGACTGGCTGTGCCAGAACAGTCCATGAATTTCTGTGCTCAAAGTATGCATCAGTAACAAAGAAAGTCCCTTCTTTGCCCTAAGACAGGGGCGGGCAAATTGCGGCCCGGGGGCCACATGCGGCTCGCCACAGAGTTTTTTGCGGCCCACCAAGACAGTAGGCCACGTGGTGTGATAGGGTACATTTGTCTCATTAAACTGATTCTAAAATTAAATGTGCTTGCAGCTATAGATGATATGAAATTAGCACAATAAATAAATTGAATAAAACTACCACTATTTTATTTAATTTATATTTATTGATTTTTATGATACAATTTATATTTTTTCTGAAATGCAAAGTTAACTAATGAATGCAATCATTTTTAAAGGTGCGGCCCTCCGCTAACCTCCACTCCCACAAAGTGGCCCCCGAGCCAAAACAATTGCCCATCCCTGCCCTAAGAGAAGAACCAGGGCAGTCCTTTATCTGCAGAAGGTAATGGTCTTCCCTTCGTGGCCTTCCTATATGTGAAAGTGACGGCAGGAGCCGGCCCATGAGCAAAGGGGCATAAAAAATATTTAGGGCTAAGATCCAGTTTTTAAAAAGTTATTTTAAGCACACACAGAGACAGATGTACAAGGGGGGAGGGAAACACAGAAAACAAAATAAAAGTGCAGGTTATAGCTAATTAAAACATACGAATATTCTCTGTTTTTTATGCCTTCTCTGCCAGGCGAGTCAGGGATTCCAAGGTTCATAAATGACAGTTGGCAACTCATTTCCTGTGAGTCCTTATTTTAGGTTCCAAGGGAAGAATGGGGCTTGTCTGTGACCAATCACAGTTTAAAGCTGGGGTGAAAAACAATATTTCAGCTTCATACCAACAGCTAGCGAGGCTAGTTACCAGCAAAATGACCACCACAGAGGAAGTTCAGTAATAGAAGAGCCACCACAAAAAAGGCCCTTGCCCTTGCAGCCACCCATCTTCCGGAAGTGGGGCATTATGGGGGGACAATCTTCTGTTCCTGGGCTCCCACTGCTTCTCAGTGGAACAGTGGGAGCAAAATGAAGGGGGGAATTTAGGAATTTGTCAGATTTTAATGGCAAAAGCCATAGAGAGTTGGGTGAATTCCTACTGTCACGTAATGCTCTGACGTCACTTCTGGGTATGAACCCAGTAGTAATGTTCCAGTGTCACATGATGCTGATTTCTGCAGTCCCTGGCACTCCCAGTGCTCCCGCAGGTGGTCAGCTGGGAGCTGGCAACCATATTCAGGCAGTTCCCATTGTTTCCACTGGACCCTCCTCTTGTCACCTTGGGACTTGAAAGGAGGAGTCACCACTAAGCTACACCCAGCCCTGTTTCTCTGTTTCAGAGTCAGATGGAACAGTGGGTGCTCCGAGATGGGGGGCTTGGAGGTGGCAAAGAGCAACATGATAGCCAAGCAATTGGTGCTGAATCCAGAGAAGGGGTGGGATGCTGTTTTCAGTGGTCAATCCAGGATGGAGGTTTCTTCCTTGCTCCAGAGGAGGTGCCACAGCCTCCTCAGTCCACAACCTTGGGGTGCATTTGGATCCAGCCTTACACTTGAATGCTTCTTTGCCCCACCTGCCTGCCCCCATGTCTTTTAATCCCAGTTTCCCACCTTGCATTCCCATCCCCCCTTCCCTTCCTCCACTGCTGCCCCAGGACTCTCCCCAAATGCATTTGCAGCTCACCCAATCAGGGTTTGAGGCTGATTCATGCAGTGAGGTCACATTGCTACCATGAGGGTGTCTGGCAGGCAAGAATTCCCCTTCCTCCATCTTTCTCCTTTTCTAGGAGTGCAGAGTTGCTTCCTTTTAACCCTTGAAGTGCATTTCTGCCAGAAGCAATGCGGATGTCTTTCTTTCATTCTAGCTTACCTTGCAAGAAAGGCCCAATCTGCATCTAGCATTTGCTCTGCTGTCTTATCAAACCCACGCTGGAACAGAAATTCCCCTCTGCATTGCATGCCACTTCAGTTTGATTGACTGTCGGATTTTATGGCAGTGTCCAGACTTCATGTTGCTTTCACTTTGTTTGATCTCTCGGTTTTATGGTAGCCATTTGCATAAATTTATGGCCGTTTTATGGCCATTCAGAGGTGACTCTGCAGTCAGTACGGCATTGGCCCAGGGTATCTGAATGCGGTTTTGAGCCGCATCTTTTTCTGTTCCATTCAGGGCCAGACCATCCGTAGCCAAACACAGGCAGTTGCCTAAGGCACTGGCTTGATGAGAGCGCCAGAGCCAAGCAGGCCTGCCTGCCGCCCTGCCCTGCCCTGCCCTCCCACCCCTCCCCTGCCCTCCCCTCCCTTCCCTCACCTCATGTCCTGCTCGGCTAAGAGAGGCTCTTGGAGGAAAGTGCTGCCACCACCGCCCTTTCTCTAGAGGAATGCAGGCTCTTTCACCCCCTTCTGCATGGAGCCGAGGTGGGAGGGGCGTGCCTGGGTGGGCTTTCTGCTTTTCTCTGACTACGCCAGCCACTTTCCAGCCCCTGCTCAGGCTCTGCCTCTGCCATGCCTGGTGGCTTCTCCTCGGGGGGGGAAAGGTTGGTGAAGCAAGCCGACGAGACCAGGCACGTGGGGTCCGGTTTGGCTGGAGAAGACTCTGGGTCCCTTTAAGAGCTTCTGCAGCTGGATCTTCACCAACCTCTCCCTCCCTGAGGAGAAGCTGCCAGGCATGGCGGAGGTGGAACCCAAGCAGGGGTGGGAAAGTGGGGCAGATCTGGCTGCAGAAGCTCTTAAAGGGACCCAGAGTCTTCTCCAGCTCAGCTGCCCCCCCCCCCCCCCCGTGTGCGCCTGGTCTCCCAGCAGCTTTTGCTGATGAAGCAAGACCTGAGGGGGCCTGTCTGGCTGTCTGTGTGGGGGGAGGGCCTTCAGTGGCACAGGACAGAGCCTCTTTGCCAGGAGGAGTCAAAGCCCACTGCCATTGTTGCCGCCGCCGCTGCCAGGCCTCTCCCGGAGTCCAGAGTCTGTCATGGCATCTGATTGAAAATTGGGGGGGTGCATGGGGGGAGGTGCCAAAAGGTAGCCTCGCCTAGTGTGCAAAAAAATCTGGGGCCGGCCCGGGTTCCATTGTGGGTTTGGTAAAACAGTGGAGCAGATGCTAGATGCAGACTGGGCCTAAGAGACCAAATCAAATGAAAGAGAACGGGCCAGGAGAGGCGTGAGTTTCCCCCAGAAAACTACTGTCGTTTTGAATTAGGCCTTACTCTTTCATTCACTCAGACTGAATCTCAGCTGTAAATCTGTTTACAAAAAGTGTTCACCGAACATCACATAAACTAACAACAGTAGTACCAAAAGCTGAACAGTGGTGAAAGCTTAGGAGATAAAAGCAGGTGCCAAATTTGTCACACATTCCCGAATTTTCTAACCCATAAAGAGGCAATGCGCCTCAGACTTCTAATAGTTAATTTGACAGAGCTCAACTTTTAGAGAGGAAGGAAACATTGGGAGGGGGGGGGGGGAGGACACCAATAGAGCCTCCTGAATAACATTCGCTCTAAGAATCCCTCATCCTTGCAAAGTGCGATGGTTAAAAAAACCCAGCTGCTCCCCTAGCCTTTTTGGTGGCTCCCTGGTCACTCAACCAGCTGGCCAGCCTCTTCCATGCCAGCAGCTCACCTGCTCCCCCTCTGCCCACTTCGCCACCTCAGTGGATCGGCCAGCTGCTCCCCCAGCTGCTCAGCCTCTTCACTCCCTCAGCAGCCCACCCAGCTGCACACCAGCCTCTTAAATGGTGGCCCCTACTCCTCTCCCACCTGCCTCCAGCTTTGCCACCTCAGCTGTCTAAGAGCTGCGCAGGCGCAAATAGCTCTTATTTTATTTTATTTTTATTTTATTACACTTGCATCCCACCCTCCCCTCAAGCAGGGCTCAGGGCGGGCTCCATCAATATTAATACAATCCACAGTAATAATTAAAACTAATTTAAAACTACAAAATTAAACAGTGCAAAAGTCATAAAACACCGGGTAAGATCTGGTCAAAGGTCTCAGCAATTATGATGAAACAGTAGTGTGGGTTCCCAGGTGGCTGTTCAAATTGAGGACACTGATGGGAGGCCAGCCCCGGGGGGGGGGGAATCTATTGCCTTAACTAAAAGCCCAGCAGAAGAGCTCCGTCTTGCAGGCCCTGCAGAAGTTTAATAAGTCTCGCAGGGCCCTGGCCTCATACGGGAGTTCATTCCACCTGGTAGGGCCAGGGCCAAAAAGACCCCGGCCCTAGTCGAGGCAAGTCAGCTTTAGGGATAATTAAATCCTCTCAATGTATTTCTAAAAACATTTCCAGATTGTTCTGATAACACAGGAGGGGGGTTTTCCCCCAGTTTGGAGAAGAGTCTTACTGCTCTCCCTGTGGGCTCAATCAGCAGATATAAGTATCCCCAGATGTGGCTGTTAGATATATAGATAAGCTTGGATCCACTGGAGGACTTCCAGGAGCAGAAAGGATTTCTCCCAGTAGGGCATGACTTCCTTGCTTCCCTGCTCTGCTGAAAGCAAGAATTGCTAGGCTTTACGGTTAGCAGAGTGCCCAAGGCTTTAACGCAGCAGAGCTCATCTGGTCACAGTGTGTGTGATGGCATGAAAACAACAAAGTTACACGGGACCTCTTTGTATTTGAAAACTAATATAAGAGTTTATTATATGAACTCCATTTCTAGATAGGAGAGCGGAAAGGTAGATTTTCTAATCTGATCTAACTAACTAGGTGGTCTGAGATACAGGAGAGCATCTTGTTCTCACGTTGCCAAGATGGAGAAATATGGGATTGTGTGGAGAGTGAGGGGGAAGAAGCCGGAAGGAAGGAAACTTTCCCTGAGGCCGATTCCGCACTAGTTGTTGCCCCGGCGTCACTCCCCGATAAAATTTGGGGTAGAGCAACAGTTCCCCACTTGTTGCTCCGGGTCTGCAGCTGGCCCAAATGTAATCCTCGGTTCCCCCGGATCTTCCATTTCCGGGATTTCCAGGTTTGTTTGTTTTTTGCCATGGGAGTGAAGTCAGGGCATTCAAGTGGGAAACTCTGAAATCGGGGTTTCTTCCTCCACCCCTTTAATGCCCCTCTGCTTCTTTTTCTCCCCTTTCCCGCCTATCCTCTCCCTTTCCTGCCTGGGCGTGAGCGAGGGGTTTTTTTTGTTCCCCCCCTTTGTTGAGTTACAGCAACACGACATGACATTGATCCACCGTTGACTGGCATTTAAATGTCTTTTTTAAAATGTACTTTTGTTGTTGATGTCTCTACATTTCTGTGTTGCATTATTTGCACACAAGTTGAGCCTGAGTCATGCCACTATAAAAATATGTATTGCTGGCTTTGAGGTGCAGTGCAAGCTGGGGTTTTTTGTCCCCCCCCCCCATTGCATTACAACAACACAACACGACATTGATCCATTGTTGTGTGGTTAACATTTTTTTGCGGGGCCAATGTATTGCAGGTGGCGTGGTGGTATGGACACAGTTTTTGCAGGGGTTACATGTGTTGTGTTGCATGTTCCCCCTCCATTTCCCATCCCTTTCCCACCCTCCATTTCCCCTCCAACCCTGGCACAAGCTTTTTTTTCTTTTCGCGGGCATTTCCAAATGGCAAAATTGATAACATGATGCAGTAATGGCAGCATGGAGGTCCACCTACGTTAAACTTCACCTACGTTAAAGAAGGGGGGGGAAGGGGCGGGTGCATTATGTACTTTCTCAGGAATTATGAAAAACCTTGGCCAATCATGTCTTTGTTGTGTCACAACGTCCTAACGAAACTCCGCCTACATTTAAAAAAGGGGGGAAGATGGGCGGGGGCTCAAGATTCGGGGCAAGGACAGATGCGGAAATGAAGAACCAGCATCAACCCAGGTCAGATTCCTGTAATGTGGAAACGCACTCACTGATTCAGACCAATTAAACCCAGGAGGAAAGGGAAGCAAAGCACTTGTGCGGAATCGGCCTGAGAGTATCAGTCTACACGTCAAAGAGGATAGCATCAGAGCAGAGAAGAGAGGATGGTTTGTGTCCTGGCCTCTCTGCCTTTTTAACTCTATTGCAGTCTTCCTCTGTAGCCTGAGACAAGAGACAGTGGACAGTCGTTGACTTCCAACAAAAATGCCCTCCAAATTTTGCTTTTGGGGGGACTAGGGGACCCCAGGAACAGCATGAGGAGGAGCAGGAGATCTACAGTGGGAGAGAGGAATCAGTGAACCCACCCTTTTGTTTATGGAACGCCTCCAGTGGATCCAGGCCTTGGTTATCATGTGATGCAAATACGTATGTGAGAGGACAGCCCATGGAGACAACTGAGGCATCAATTCAGTGGTGTTTTGCCATGTCTATTTTCTTACAAGAGTCAATTGCATCTTTGGAGAGGCACTTTAAATCAAGGAAGAGGCAAAGGATGAAGGGATTAAACACTCTCTTCCCCGACAATCCTTCCTGAACCTTCAGAGCCACGCCTGGGGTGACAATTAGCCTTGGGACAAGGTTGATTTGTGTCAAGCCCTGTGGCTGCAGCCAGCCCAACGCAGAATTTTTGCATACCATGTACAAAAGGAACATCCCACAGACCTTTATAAAGGTTCATTTCTCATGCATCCACTGGATGTGAGGGAAATGTATTCTGCTCATAGAATGAGAACAGTTGGTCTCCACAGATCACCCCCGCCCCCCAATTTCTTGGCTTCAAGGATGTATTTCCTAGAAACCTGATCTTCTTTCAGTACTGCATGTCTATAATAAATCTTCAGCCAGTTGGCTAAAAACCCTCTTCTCTCCATCTTCAGAGCCCCCCTGCCATTTGTAACAGAGATTCTTCAAACAGCATGCTGTGTGCTTGACAATTTATTTCAATGTTGTAAATTTCTTTCAAGAGACTGGACATTTTTTTTTCTTATAAATTTCCCAGAAAGAAATCATTATTCAAAAGCGGCAAATTATTCTCCAAGAAAAATTATACAAATGCTTATCAACTTTTTTTTTGTTTTTTTAGCTACAACAGTACAACACAGGCCTAGCTTTCTTAAGAAATAGAAAGGATTAATGATGATTAACATGTCATTTGACTACAGTGAGAATTTATAAGTGAGCCCTCTCTTTAAATAGCATCATTTCTTTCCTTACCTTTGTCAAAACTGGAAATATATTATTCTATAAATCAAAGATACTACATTTAACAGGCAATAAACCCTAATAATGCATTGTCGCAGGAGCCCTCATCTTTCAAAAATAAAAAAGAAGTGCAAACACCAAGCAGACTCCTTGTCTGTTATGCACTTTAACATTCATTGTTATTTTAATAATCTAAGATAGGGCTCCCCAACGTGGTGCCTGCCAGTAACTTCTCTTAGTGCCCTGCAAGGGTCGGGCCATTGTAAAGTTGGGCTTTTTATTGGCTGCCCTCGTTCAAATGCAAGGGTTTTCCACTGGAGGATCAGGAAGACTGGTAAGCAACTGGGCTTTCCTTACTCATTATGTGCTTCCATTCCTCCTTCAGACCTTCCTTCTTCCCAGGAGATGTGAGGAGGGAGGTATTCCATTTGGGTTTGCCTCTTCTGGCAGCCATTTTGTGATGGTGCTCACCACCTCTCTCAAAATTCCAAAAGTGTCTGCGGGCTCAAAAAGGTTGGAAGTCCCTGATCTAAGAGGATATGCTGTCTTTGTTCTATATTTTATCATACTTGACACAAGCATGTTCATCCTTTTAAACACTGTCCTGAATACCTTGTTATCTTCATAAATCTAAGAGAAAATTCAGATAGTCAGGTATCATTGGTATAAATTATTATTGTACCTCATTATTTTGACACACTGAGGTGCCATCTGAAATTACTGAAGAAGAGATTGGATTTATACTCCGCCCTTCACTACCCAAAGGAGTCTCAGAGCAGCTTGCAATCTCCTTTCCCTTCCCCTCCCCTCTTCACAACAGACACCCTGTGAGGTAGGTGGGGCTGGGAGAGTTCTCTCGAGGACTGCCCTTGAGAGAACAGCTCTGAAAGAACTTATGACTGACCTAAGGTCACACCAGCAGCTGCATGTGGAGGAGTGGGGAATCAAACCCGGTTCTGCCAGATTAGAGTCTGCGTTCCTAGCCACTACACTAAACTGGCTCTCTTCTTCTGATCTGGCAAAAGTCAAAAGTGTAGAATTTGAGCTGAGACTTTCCTGAGCGTAACTGACCTGAGTAAGATTCTGAGTGAACCTGCTTAAGATCGCTCAGCTTATTCCTAGTGCAAATGCCTCCTAAGTTATGGTCACTAAGAAGCCTTAGGAAAGCTGCTATACTTTCAGCTTTATTTTCCCCACCCCATCTGCCTTATGGGGCTAATGTTAGCGCCTACCTTGTAGAGTTATTTTAAGAATTACTGTTAAGTTTCTGCCTTTTGAACACTTGAAATAGGCTATGCACATTCTAAGAATATAAAAAGTCATTTGTTTCACTAAGCCGAATGCAACAAGGTGATTCCAGAAATAAAATCAAGTTAACCTGAAATGTACATCAGAAAAATTCTGTTCAGAAACTACAGATAAAATATAAAGCAACCATAATATATTTGTTAAACAGTACACATATCAAATTGAGTATCTGCAGACAAATTATTCTCCATGAAAGCAGTTCTTTCATTTTTCTTGTTTTCAGCTCTAAAACGTTTTTTTAAAACAACTTTTAGAGTTCAGGTCTGTTTTTATACCTCTCTTTCCCCCCTGTGTAGCATTAGTACGAAGGAATAATACATCCAGTGGATCTGTGGTGTTAATATCAAAAGCACTATATCACTATATCACAAGCAAGGTGACGTGAGAAGATGCCGTGGAAGCTGGTAACCATTTGCTGTTGTCTCCGATGGTGAAATGTTAAAAAAAAAGTCCCATGAAGTCAGTGTGCCGAGCTAAGCAAACAGCCGGTAGGCAAGTGAGACAGTCAAGTAGAGGGCACACAATATTATCCAGTCTATTCTTTTTATAGGCGGCCCATTACCTTTCACACGGAGGACGGCACTGGAGGAGACTGTGCCATTAGAATTGTTAGCCCGAACCACATAGAGGCCCGCATCTGTGTCACACACCTTCTGAATGAACAAAGCATACTCTGAATCCTTGTGTGAGAGCTTTAAGTGCTTATCATCTCCAGTCACTTTCTGGCCTTTCTTGTACCTGAAGTAGAGAGTCAGGTTTCAAGTCAGCTTAACACAAAAGGTCCTTGAAGCAAGAATAAGCAGTGATTGTCGAACAGCCTCTTAACAGGCTGTGAGAGACAAATTAGCGGCAGCGACAATTTGTGGGCGGCAGCACCTCACCTCCCTATGTTTTAAAAGGTGAAATCGGTTTGCTCACAACTCAGATCAGCTTTCGTCATTAACTAGGAGAAAGCCTTAGCAGCAGGAAAGAGATGAGCCGGGCAGCATCTGTACTCAAGAGGGGCCTTGAAGGGACTGCTAACTCCATAAAGGCCCAACAGGTACCTGGATTTAATTTATACACACAAATATTCATTTTCCCCCAAAAAGACAGACAAAGGGAGCCAAGATTTGATTTCCTCCTTTTGATTCAATCAATAAAACAAATTTAGAGGGAAAGGATGGCAAAGCAAAAAATATGTCAAAATAGGGGATAAATGTGTAAAGGCATCTTTTCTAATTTTCCCCTTCCCCCCCTTAATTAAATCAAAACAACAGTTGATCTTATAACCTTAGCTTGTTATTTAGTTTTGCCTTTGCGTATCTTAAAACATCTTCATCATGTTACGTGTTAATTTGCTGTTCAGCCTCTGCCTATACATCTGAACTCTAGCTTCCTTTCCAATGCATTTGAAAAAGTGTGCATGCGCACAAAAGCTCATATCTTGAATAAACCTTTGTTAGTTTTAAGGGTGCCACTGGACTCTAAATTTGTTCCACTGCTTCAAACCAACATGGCTGACCACCTGAATCTATCAATGTTATTCCTAATTAATCTCGCTATAAGGGAGAAGAAAACCAGTTCTTATGGCAGAAGCTTGTGTTATTTTCATGGGGTGGGTATTCCATTACTGAGTCTTTTAATGTTTTGTGCCTGTATTGAGATCTTCATCCCCCACTATTGGCTGGGGGACCTGGCAACCCTGTATTGAGTTCATTTTGGGGGGGGGGGGGATAAAAACCCATTGACCGCCAGGAAGCCGGCAAGTAAGTAGACATTACACTGCCCATTGATTGGCTGGGGAGTGTAAGAGGCAAACTCTTAAACACCAAATGCCAGTTCCTTTTGTGGATTTTTCACCCCTACCTGAACTTCTAATTTACCAACCGCAATGTGTCCAGCTGCCCAAATGCAGTTGGAAAATGCAGTCCCAAGGATTACAGCTGGGGTGAGAAGCAGAGAGCTGTCCATTTCCTTTCTCCTTTCAACCACCCACTTCTGAGATATCCTTCCATGGAAAACAAATAAGCGGCATTCCAGATAAGCTAATTCCCTTCCCCCATCTTCCCTTTGAAAAAAGAATTCCCAGCCTGATTTTCTCTTCACATAGCTGAAGAAGTGAGGTGTGACTCACAAAAGCTCATATTGAAACAAAGGTCATTAGTCTTTGGACTTTTGTTTTATCTTGCTGAAACACACTGCTACCCTTTGGTAACCTTTACTACATGCCCTTCTAACACCTGTTTATTTACATAGGTTATTAGATCTAAGCTTCCTGTTGTTTTTCTATGTAAGATTACATTGCTTTCTATGTAAGGATGCATTGACTCTCCAAACTTAACACTTATTGTGAATATTTCTTCTCAGTTTTTGCAGATTGCTGAGAAAGATCATTCCGTTTCAGAAGTTTATTTTTGTTTGCAAGTTGAACAAATTTGCTTGTTTAAGCTATACAGAATGGTCTAAGTATTTCAATCTGCCTAAAGTTGACAACAACATTATCTTAGTGGGAAGGGGTAAGGAATTTAAAACAAAAACCTTACAAATTGGTTAGTGATCCAGGCACAACACAGTGCTAGATTTGCTTCATTTGCCTTTTCAGTTACATTCTGATTATTAAATTCTATTCAACACGTGTTAGTTTCCTGCTTCAGAATTGTTATAGACACATGTATTCTGCAAATGTAAACATGTTTGTGTCTCTCTCTAGTCCTAGATTCTATGTACAGTGCCAGGCATTGCACAAGAGGGAAGGAAAGAGGGAGGGGAAGGGGGGGAGAGAAAGACCCAAAATAGCTGCAAAAGAACTCGCTGCCAGATTCAGGAGGACTGGAGGGTAATAAGCGATAACATGAGATATGAGCTTCAAAATGATTTGGATTTTATTTAGCTAACTAATCATAAAGGCTTCCCTTTACTGCAACTTGTGGGAAATCTATGTGGGTGGAACCTAGGCTTATATATTCAAAAGATAGTCACCTTGCCTTCCCTACCACAAGCCCAGCGGGCCAAACTGTTCGATTAAAACATATAAGAGTCTCTCTTTCTCCCTCTCATTGAACGCACCTAAGTGGCCAAGGTGTTTCTATTGGAAAATGCCTTTTCCTTCTAAACCAGCCACAGACGAATGACCATAGAGCCCTGGTGAGATTCATAGCAAAACCTCCCAACATGTTGGCTGGATATAGCCAGACACATATTTGTGTTGCTACCCATGTTCCCAAGGGACGAGGAGTTCTCAGCTCTTAGTTTTGTATTCAAGGTTCGAATCACAGCTTAAGTATGGATGCACTTGGTAGTCTTGAGCACAGCAGTGGACTAAATCCAGAGATGGTGGCTGGGCTCCTCTTTGGAATACAGCAAAGAGCATTGAAACTCAGAGTTCTTAAATACCGTGTGGTAACGGGTGGGTGAGTGAGCCATTCATTTATAAAAAGTCATAATTCCAAGTGTGCTTTAGAAATATATGTCTTTGGATTGTAGCCAGTCTCAGCCCCAGTTCCTTATCTCTTAAACAGAACCTCTAATGACCTCCCTTCTTGGAGTTCTTGTGAGAATTAAAGAGATGATGGCAATAGAGCATTATGGATGTCTGACTTACTTTAAGTTTACTTTAAGCAAACCCAAAGGGCGGGGATGCTGAGGTACAATCAGGAGGTCTTTCAGACACGCCCTACAGCTCTTGTACAATATAATAAAAAACAACGAACTGCTTTTAAAAGTCTCAAAAGAGGTTTTTTGTGAAGTCTGGTGAACTGCTACCTGTGTAGGGCCTTGGGATAGAACCAAAATGTGTCTGGGAGCTGGGCAAAGCCCAGCAGTTTTAATGGTCTAGAGACAGAATCGAACTGTTTGTTTGTTCACTTGTTTTGCAGAGTCCAGGGCAAGAACTGTGTATTCATCAAAGTAGTATATCTTTTTTTAAAAAGGGAGGAAAGAAAATGGCCTTGCACCCCTTGTTTTTCTGGCAGCTGGCTCAAGGGATTGAGAGAGAGAGACTCAGAGAGACAGGGCCCCAGAAGACCTTCAATTGTTTTCTGGTTGGATAGCAAACCCTAGAAGCTGTCATTTAAGTCACACAAGTTCAGAATCTCTTTGGGCATACAGAACCAGTGGTACAGGTAATTGGTTTGCACAGCTGTTCTTGCTCTGTTTAGCGGGTAAGGGGGGTATTGACCTGCAAATGTGGAACCAAGCCAATCAGAGAAAAAGGAATTTCACTTCACTGATCACTTTTAGCAGCTAGAATGTTTTACTGGGAATTAAAGGTCTTTAATGATATTTTAAAGGTTACCTGAAATTTTGGATAGAATATACTTTAATCACTTTGAAATCTGAGAATTGGGAGGGGGGGGGCGCGTAATCCAGGCCCATTATCACAGTTAGAGTTGTCGACTCTGGGCTGGAAAATTCTTGGTGATTCGGGAGGTGGAGCCTGGGGAGGCAAGGTTTGGGGAGGGGAGGGACCTCCGTGGGTTATAATGCCATAGAGCCCACCCTCTACAGCAGCCATTTTCTCTGAGGAAACTGAACTCTGTAGCCTGGAGATCTAATTCCAAGAGATCTCGAGCCTCCACCCAGAGGCTGGGAACCCTAATCGCAGTACAGATCACGGCTAACAGAGTGGGAACTGGAAGAAGACTCATATGGAAATGTGGAGTGATATAAAAACAGGTTGCTCTAATTTCCAGACTGCGACACTGTTATATGTGGCTTGGGAGAAGGGAATTTATTTATATTTAGGTTTTCTCATTGTAAGCTACCCACCAGGTCACTGCAGGCTCTGGGAATCCTGTTACTTCTACTTCCAAAGTCACCGGAGAGCCTTCCATGACAGTTACATTAGACAGAAGCTTGGAGAAGTTAGGCGCCTGTCCAGATAGGCTGACCATGCTGTTCTTTTCAGATACACTTTTAATCTCTTCTCGGGTGACCATCTGCCTCTGACAGCTTCGGGTGGCGTCTGATTGAAACAGGAGATCTGAGAATGCACTGGGTGAAGCATGCAGCCTATCCTGGGTTTTAGTACAGTTATTTCTGTCATGCAATTGTCCCTGCGCTCCCGGCATGCTTCTGTGAACCTCGTGGCTTTGCCAGTGGGTCTCGCACACTTCACTCCGCATGCTGTAGGCAGGCACTGTCTTAGGCATGCAGGGGATAGTGTTGGCGTCAGGCATTTCGGGTGAACCGTGAGCGACAGGGGATTCCGTTTTGCACTTCAAGTGATGGCTCAGGGTCGAGGAAGAGAATCTTCCTGGCTGATCGGAGGCATGTTCCTTCCTGTGACCAGGCATGTCAGTGTAAGCAGAAAAGGTTAAGGGATCAGATTCATCTCTCATTCTTTTACTGCCAGCGTTTATCTGCATTTGCACGCTATAAGAGCTGACATGCAGAGTAGGAGAACTAGAGCAGGGAGGTATCTCTTCCAGCTCTGTTTCAGAATGCAGAAGGTTGGATTCTGGCGTTTCGGAAAGCGGCGGCAAAGAGATATCGTCAGGGGATATACACTCATATTCGTCTCCGGAGGGTCCGTCTTCTGCCAGCAGCTCTGCCTGGAAGCTATCCTCCTTGGCAGAAGGCAACAGGCCTGGGTCTTGTGAAACAGAATCCTCACTCGCTGGAAGGCTTGCTGACATATCAGCCAGTATCTTCTCTTCCTTAAATACAGAAAGGGAGAGAGACTGAACAATGCCAAACAATTAGAATTTTTTCTTTCTTTCTCCCTGCACATAATTTTATGTAGTTTAGGGTTGCTGGGTCCTACCTGGCTGCTGGCAGGGGGACTCCCAATCCACCCAGTAGTTCTTCTGGTGGGCACGCAAAGCACACGCACAACAATAATATCACCTAGAAGTGATGTCATTGTGTTTCTGCTGTTGGGAGCGACGCTCTAAGTTTTGGGCAAAACTCTATGGTTTTTTGGGCATCAAACTCATACAGTTTTGCCCCAAACTTAGAGCATCGCCCCCAACGTCAGAAACGTGATGACATCACTCCCAGGTGATGTCACCGCACCGGTGCTGGCACCGCCAGGAGGGGGCTTCTCGGGGTGGGGCTTCCCCCACCGGTCAGCTGGGCCTTGGCGGATTAGGGCCCCTGAAATTGGGGGATCCTCTGGCCCCACTGGGGAAATGGCAACCCTAATGTAGTTTCACTTATGAAAACACAAGAACACAGCTGTGTGGCTAATAAGGATATGCCCCCATTGACAGATAAAAGTGGGAAAGCTTTAGTTCATAATTTCTCTACACCGATGGTTCTCAAATTGAGTTGGAACCAAAAAAAATGGATCACAACTCTCTCTCAGGAGAGTGGTGAGGCCTGGAGGGAGGAGGAACAAAGGGAGTGGTAAACGGTGGGGGACTGCTTGCTCCCTCAGTACGAACAGATAGAAAGCCAGCCTAGTGCAATGGTTAGTGTCAGAATAGGCTCTGGGAGACCCAGGGTTGAGTCAACACTTGACCATGGAAGCTTGCTGGGTGACTTTGGGCCAGTCACACACTCTCAGCCTAACCTAACCTGTTGTAAGGAGAATATAGAGGTGGGAGAAATGATGCTGTAAGCTACTTTGAGTCCCTGTTGTAGGGGAAAGTAAGGTATGAATATCTAAATGAATGCCACTCTATCCCATCACCCCTCAACCGGGGGAGGGGTTTGTTGGCAGCCCTGTAGATGGGAGGCGGGTGCCTGTCTTGATGCTTGTGCATGGAGGTATGCCCATGGGTGGGCAGGAAGTGAGTCAGAACCCTCAAAGGCCAATCAGATATGCCCTCACTTTCTTTGTTCCCATTGTAGGGGAAAGTGTGTGATCCCTCCCTCCCTTTTCCACATGTGTTTTGCTCCTCTGGGACTACTAGAGAGAGCAAAACATATTGGGGGGGGGATACCCTGAAGCAATAGGGACAAATGAGTGACAAAAATGACAGTGTGGAAGTGGCCATAAAATCATAGAATCACAGAGCTGGAAGGGGCCATACAGGCCATTTAGTCCAACCTCCTACTCAGTGTGGGATCAGCTGAGAGCATCCCTAACAAGTGTTTGTCCAGCCACTGCTTAAAGACGGCCAGCGGGGGGGACCTCACCACCTCCCTGGGGAGGGGGACGAGACATAGCATGGAGTCACTTTGCAAATGGGTTCTAAAGGGTGAAGTAAGTGTAGCAGAAGGTCCCGATTCAAAAAGTTCGATAACTACTGCTTTATCCTGATAAAAAAAAATTTGTGCTTATGATTAAGACTTTTTAGTTCTCTATGTAAACACAAGTCCTTTTCTAGTAATTCTTTAATATTGCTGCCTGTCTCATCCCAAAGAAGGGACAGGAATAGTTTAGAAAAGAAACCCCCTCTAAATTTTCAAACCAACCCTTCCAAAACTGATGGTCCCACTCACGCAGGGGAAAATTGATCCTCCAATCCATTTCCACTTCGCTAAAATCTTTCCTAGGGTTATTCCAGACCTCCCACAGCTATTCCATTTCGCTCGCTGCTCCTTGATATAATCATTTTCCCCATGGCTGTGACTGAGCCGTCTTCCGTCATACTGTGTCTTGCTAAAAGAAGAGCCCAGCCACACAATCGTTTCAGCTCAGAAACACTGTGATCAAGCAAATATATACTCCAAAGGTCTCCAGCCATTCTCAAACAGCTGTAAACTAAGAGAACCACAGCCTGAAAGACCATGAAACAATAGACAGAAGAAGGCTGTGCAACACACTTAAATATAATGTGATATAAAGATACATTTTTACAAAAATACAATATATTAAATACAGAGGTCCATAAGGCTGTTGCAGTTGATGAGGTTCTCCAGAATAGAATTTCGTTTCGGCAAAACTTCATCCAAACAGGACCACAGAATTTTACAAAAATTAATAACGGTACATTAGAACACTCAGAATAAGGATTAAATACGGAAATACACAATTGCATCTCATTTATACATACGATTATGTAGAAGACTCTTATGAATGAACTACAACAGTCTTATGGACCTCTGTATTTAATATATTGTATTTTTGTATCTTTGTAAAAATGTATGTTTAACTTTATATCACATTATATTTAAGCGTGTTGCACAGCCTTCTTCTGTCTATTGTCTCAAGATTCTCAAACAGCTAGCATGTTATGCAACTGCTCAGTTTGCTTCAAGAGACACGAAGATGAGCCATCTGCAACTGAGGGCCAAACCACACGAGAGACAATTAACAAGCTTTAACTGAGGGCCAAGCCACACAAGACATTTTAACAGGTCCAGATTTCCTGGACCTGACTCATTTTTTTTTTTTTTAATCTCGTGTAGTTTGGTACACTGGGGTGTAGGAAGCCAACTCTTCCTCCACTGTCCAGCCTAACAGTGAGCAGTGCTCACTGTCCTTTCATTTTTGAACCAAAGGTCCCTATTGTGTTAGGACGTACAGGATTCACAGGGCGTGATCACACGCACCCATTTGCGACACAAGAAGGACGATTCCCCGCCGGCTCAAAGTGGCGTGATCACACAAGCACATCTGGGAAGCATCCTGCAACTGGTGTCAAAGTGTCGCAAACCACTTTGAGCCGGTGGGGAATCGACTTATTTAGCTACCAGTGAAAGGGCAGTCTCAAATGGTTTGCGACGGCCCAGAACTGACCTTTCCTGGTGTGATCACACCAGAGCAAACAAGTGGCATTGGGGAGCGGGCTTTTTGGGGGTTTTTCCCCCTCCCATCCCAGTATGCACATCATTGGATGATCCCAAGGGTGGACAGGCAAGTCATCGATCCCTTGTAGAAGCAGATAAGTGCACTGAAAACAGCCGGAAAAAAAAACCCAACTCGCCCACGGCTGTGTGTGATCACGCAGCGACAGTTCGCCCTCACAGGTCCATGGACCTGTGTGATCCTGCAAAAGCGGCACAAATTGCACCGGCTCAAATTTGAGTCACTTCCCGTCTGGCTTATCTTGCTCGTGTGGACGGGGCCACAAACACCCAGCAACATCTTTGATATCTTAGAAATGGAACATTACACATAGTTATTTGTGTTTCCTCCACTGAAATGAAAGGACTTGTACATGTGGGCATGATTTCATGCAGAATTTTAAACTGATTAGCCCATGTGGCAAATTTAATTTATGAACAGATTATGGTCTGCCGTCATCACAGAGGAGGATAAATCAGGATGCTCCATGCCTGAGGTGCTTGAAAGACAGATGGCTAAAATAATAGAAATATTGGTTTGGATCCAGTGGAGCATTTCTGTGGATTTGAGGAGGAGGAGGCGGCGATTTTTACCAACTGACCCTTCCCACTACCAGTTTCCATCTGCACCCATGCTGTTCTGGGGAGTGGGGCTGTCCCGCCAGAAGCAGCATTTCAGGATACATTTTGGACTGTAGCAGGAAAGGGGGAGGTGAGAGGTCCTGTTCCCCTGATGGAAATCCTTTTCATTGGCAGGAATTGCCACTGGATCCAGGCCATTGTAGAGTTTTGCCCAAAACTTAGAGTGTTGCCCCCAACATTGGAAATACGATGATGTCACTCCCGGGCGATGTCATTGCACTGGAAGGGGGCTTCTCAAGGTGGGGCTTCCCCCATCAGCAGGCTGCAGATTGGGACCACCCAAATCAAGGGGTCCCCTGGCCCCACTGGGGGTATGGCAACCCTATCTGTGGGAGATATACCAGACTGTTGAGGGCGGGACTAAAACATTATTAAAGGTGGGACTAAAACATTATTTCCTACCAGAAGAGTGTGTCTGGTCTCTGTTTTGAACACTCATTGTACACTAAGCCTGGCTTACAACCATGACTGAACCACTTTTTAATCACATCTTTTTATTGCTAGGAAATGTAACTCAGTCACTTCAGAAAAGGATTCTATTTCCCCCAGTTTTTAGAAAATGCTGAAAATCTTATGGACCAAAATTTTATTTTAGATAAAAGCAAGATTTGGGTCACCAATATTTTAAAAGAAATCTAATTAGCAGGGGGTAATTTAATTATACATATTTTTACCTTTATAGTGCTGGTAGAGATAGCGGTGTTAGAATTTTGTGTCTGAGTTATAATGGGGCTTTCAGCTAACAAGTCTGACTCCATCTAAAAGCAAAAAAGAAGACAATAAATGAAAAAATACAAGAAAGGTGTTAAATTTGTCTGCCGAGAAAGCTAGTAATTTAATGAATAAGGTAGATTGTTTCCATCATTACATGCTTTCCAGATGGGTGATTTTTCCTGCAAGTGATCCCCACAACTGGACATTGAGCAAATATACTGTATAGATGTTTGATATGCATGAATTGTTTTCTTAATACCAGCCCTCAAAGGCCACCTGGTCATTCTCCAGAGAGCCTAGATGATTCCTGTATATATAATTAGCATATATCATATTTGCACTGAAATCCAAAAAACCTAGTAAACACTTGAGGATGAAGCAACCCTAATTCCATAGCCCAAATCCAGCTTGAACTGACTATTATGTGAACACTCTTTTAGTATCAGCCTGTCATTTATAAAAAATAAAGTTGGGCATAATCTAGCCTAAGTTTTTAAAATTCTATTGCAAATTAAAAGCATTTGAATAGAGCAAAAAGGTTTGTTCAAAGTGTTGTTTTGTGGCATATATACTATTAAGTTTAATAATAAGTTTGAGAACATCCTTAACTGTTCAGTGTTAAAAAGTTAGTAAGTCTTACTGGCAGTATATATATATATATTTTATTCCATTTATATCCCTGCCTTGCCAGTAAACCGGCCAGTAAACCGGCAGTAAACCAGTGTCATCCTAAACGTCCTAAATCAATGGGTTTAAGAAGGATGTAACTGTTTAGGGTGGCACTGTAAGTGACTTTTGTTGATTTCATTTGTTTGATTAATTCAGTTTTTATCCCACCTGCCCTGCAAGCGGGCTCTGGCCGGGTTACAAATCACACAGATAGCAGTTTAATTTAGGTAATTAAAATTATATTACTAGGAAAACAACAAAAACAGCAATCAGAGTGGAATTGCCTCAACAGTGATGCTCAGTTTGGGCTGGTCAGAGGCTGGCATTATCAGCAGGGGAGGCCAAAGATGGATTTGGATGTCCGCTGCCTCATCCAAAGGCCCAGCAGAACATCTCCTTTTTGCAGGCCCTGCAGAATTGTAACAAATCCCACAGGGCCCTGATCTCAAGTGGGAGCTTGTTCCACCAGGCTGGGACCAAGGCAGAAAAGGCCCTGGCCTTAGTCAAGGCCAGCTGGACATCATTGGGGCCAAGGATAACCAGAAGATGATGGTTGGTTGAGCATAATGCTCTACGAGGCACATATGGAGAGAGACAGTCCCAAAGACATGCAAGTCCCTGGCTGTATAGGGCTTTGAAAGTTAACATTTAAAAAAATGTTTCCAAACCTGTTCTTTCGGCTCATTTCCCTTTTCTTTTATACTCTCCTTAGCTGTCTTCTGTTTCTGACTCTCTTGTTTCATTTCTTGTTCTTTGTCAGAATTTGGAGGCTTTTCTTTTTGTGGGTCTTCCTGTTAAAATGAAAACAAAAAAGTACACTACCTAACCATAAGAATAAAAATGGTGCCTGAACACAGACCAGCCCGCTTTATACTGAAGATTTTAGGGCTAGAATACAAAGACATTGCTTTGTGCATGCCAAGTGCTTTCACCCATTCCCAGGGAGAGAGGCAGGTTTTTTTGTTTCACTGCATCCCTTTGTGCCATGCTAAATGGACGCATCCTTCACCATTAGGATTTTCAGTGATGTAAGAGTTGCGCTTAAAGGGTTTTGAGAAGTCACAATGTGCATTTGGACCGTTGCATCCTAGCCAAATGGGCTGTTTATAAAAAAAAACTGTCACGGGTTTCACGAGGCTAACCAAAATATGTCTCTTATTGGATAAGCTGAATTGTCACTTCTGAAATTCTTAATCTGAGTTGTATTGTTTTAACTAGTTCTGAGTAGTTTTCCTGTCATTACGATGAGCAAGATGCATGGAATGGGTGGATGGAGGGCTTGTATATTGCAGCGACTCCTGTCTGGTGCAAAACATCTTTGCACTATGCACACAGAGACTTACTGCAACCTCTAAAGGAAATGAGCCTTCCCCTGGAAGCTAGGCTACCTACTGTCAAGGGTGCTGAATATGTTTGATCTCACTATTGTCCTTGAGAAAACAAGTTTGAGTCCATTGGCGTCTTTAAGACCAACAAAGTTTAATTCTGGGTACAAGCTTTTGTGTGCATGCACACTTCTTCAGATCTGGACTCTGGAGGCATGGAATCTATGGCAGGTAGATCTGGTCACCCATGGCCAGGGCTACCAGCCTGGAAGACTAGGACAGGCAGACCAGGTCTCCCAGTGGTTAGATCTACCACCATAGAAGCCTGTGTAGCCCCGAAGCCAGAAATTTTGGGTTAGTGGGGCATGGGGAAATTTTGTGGGGCAGCCACAAGCCTTCCCTGAACTTGTTGTTCGGAGATCAGGCACGGGCAGTCCACGCTAGAAAAACAGTATTTAAAGGGTTCCCTTTAAATTGTGTTTTCCAAGCGGGGGCTGCCCATATCTGAACTCTAAGCGGTGAAATTGCTGCTTGGAGTTCAGGGAAGATGTGCAGCTGGCAGCTGCCCTTCTCTCTCACATCCTGCAAGATTTAAAGGGCCCACTGATCAGCTGGAGGGCCCTTTAAACCTTGGAGGAGGAGAGGCAGAGGGGCGGCTGCAAGATTTAAAGGGCCCTCCAGCTGATTGGCGGGCCATGTCCTCAAGTGCAGCATTTTGGCTTGGATCCTAAACTTCCTTTCTGCTCGTACTCCTCTTTGTCCATTGTGGAGGTGGTCCTCTACAGAGTGTAGTCCTCTCATGCTAGGCAGCTTTCAGCTATCATCAGAGGTAGCATGTTCTCTGCAGCAGAGGGCTATCTCTGCAGTGGACAAAGAGGAGCACAAGTCTAACAAGCTTTCGTGTTTTTCCATAGCTGTGAATGACAGCCATTCACTTACAAAAATGTAAAGGATATTCAGGAATGGTACTAGAGTAGAGACTAAGCTGGTGATGCCACTCTCTGAAGCAAGGTGCAGATTCACCTATCAACTGCTTTCCCAAACTGCAGCCGATTTACTTGATCCTATAGACCTTGGTGGGAACCACAGTGAACCCAAGCTGGTCTCTATATTCTGAATCATTCTACCCCTTTTATCTGTACAGCAGCATTCAGAGCAGGTCCCACTAAATTGTGATAGAATCCAGGATCTGTCTTTTATATGTGCTTGGGGTAAAATGAACAGCGGAGACATTTCTAGTGCGGGTTGCCAGCACCCAATCCAGCTGAAGTCCTGTCAATGGTCTGCCAGCTTTCCACTTAATCCGGTATAACAGAAATATTTTGCACCGACCTGCCATGTCACATGTGGCAACAATGGTTTTTCTTGACATCTTGATGCAAACTCAGCTGCACGGATAATATGAGCAGCAGACTGACCCAGCCGTCCACTGTAAAAGGCCAGGAAACTTCAGTAGCAGTTGACATAATCCACATAAGTGCTTATGGCTTGCTCACAGGCTCAAAGGCTTCGGCTGTAAATATTCCAGATAATTTGCAGGGGGGGGGGGGGGGAGTGTGAAAAATTACCCCAAGCTTGTTTTGAAGGTCTTTTAAGGAAACACATAGTTCACTGATGGAATGAAGAACCTCTTTGTGTTTTGTTATTGTTTTTTCAACATACTTTCTTCCTTCTTCAACACCTGTAGTATAAAATAATTACAAGGGTAAAATAAGCACATTCCCATCAGACTGAAATAATACATATGCTGGGTTAGATCCAGCAGTAATTTTCTGCCTGTGATAAGAAGAGAGAAATTTTTTGCTGATTCCTTCTGTTTGCCTGTAATTCCCCCTGTCCCCTACGACTGGCAGTTTGAAGAGCTCAGGGACTGTCTTGCTTTAAAAGTGCTGTGTGGGTCCATTCCTGCATAGGACTGTGGTACGGGGGGAGCTCCTGTCTCTCCCCTACTTGCCATTTTTCAAAAGCCTGCATGCTCCAGGCCCCTCCTTCTCTCTGCACCGTGGTCCTGAGCAGGAGCAGGCTCCTAGGGCCTTTCTAAAGCAGGAGAATTCCTGAGGCAAATGGCTACAGTGTCCCTAGGTGGGTCCCAGGGATTCTGTATCATCTAGTTGTGCCTTCAGTGAGCTTTGGTGGAAGGGTGGAGGTTGGAATGTTACATTCCGCTGATGGAAGTGCCTTATGATACCATTGCATCCACTTTTTTTTTAACCCTCAAGTCACAGCCTAATTATAGTAACCCTGTCGGATTTTCAAGGCAAGAGACATGGTTTGCCACTGCCTGCCTCTGCATAACACCCCTGGTATTGCTTGGTGGTCTCCCATTCAATTACCAACCAGGGCCAATCCGGCTTAGCTTCCAAGATCAGACAAGATCGGGCTAGCCTAGGCTATCCACCATTAGACCCAGACTTTATACAGATTTTCTTATTCAGAGTATAGTCTGAGGTCTTAGCAGAATTCTAAGTCGTAGTAATTAGATGCCAGACAGTTTTGATCTGTTACCCAGGAACTGAGTCACATTTAAGCTACAGGAGTACAAGAACAAGTAGATTCTTGTGACTCCATAGCGTAAGAATCTATAGGATTAGATTCAGCACTATCTGTAACAGACTTCAAGGATTGGACCTAAACATCCCCTTCTCACTGCAGATCTTCTCATTGCTCAGGATCCCCTCACCCCCGAGGAGTAGCATTTCACGGAGGTCAGTGGGCTGCAGTTGGATAGTGGAGGCAGGAAAGTTCCATTCTTGCCTTGGAAAATTTATTTTGGATCCAACTCCAGAATACACACAAGGGTTACAGGTACCTTGCATTAGAAAGACTGACAAGTTTACAGAAGTTTGGGAACTCGCACTCCTTATTCTATATAATTGTGGTGATTATAGTATTATTCCACCCTGCTGACATTCATGTAATCTTCATTAGCTCTTCAAACAATTAAAAGGCATTAAGAGTTGACACTTTTCTTAATTATAAATTGTTAAATTCAGATATGAGGCGATGAGATGATGTCTTTAAACCCAATGAAATAAAAGTTTGGAGTGCTAAGCACATGGCTGTTTAAAGATGATAGCTCTGATACTTTTCATGGCTTTGCTGAACCCTTTATAGAATTGTATTGCCAGAGTAAACCTTCCTAACAAAACAAAACAATTTGTGAGAAAGAAAGGAATCCTGAAACTAGCTCCACCCCATTTTCCTTATTTCCCAAAAACATTCCCTTAACATATTATAATACCTATTATAATACTATATAATGAGCCTGTACCGTATAGGTCTTTAGCAAGGCGGGTAATCTGCTGAATTCTTTCTTCTTGTTGAGGGACTGTAGGTTCAACGAACTTGCTAAATTGCTTGGAGAGAGTTTCTACTGCTGCCCGTGTCTTACACTCTGCTGAATATTTCTCAACTCTAACTACAGTCGCGCTTGCATCTTCCGACCAAAACTGACACTATGTTGGAGAAAAGAAACAGGTGCACTCATGGAATTTTCCTGTTAAATTACTGATGGACACTGCTAGACTTCGACTTGACCTATTCTTCTGTTTATAGACTGTGGTGAAAAATTAACGTCTACAATCATACATGAATCTCTGATAAATTTTTGTATGCCTCCAAATAGGTATATATTATATTTACTTAAAAAGAAGACAACCTTGGATGTAGATGACCTTGTAAAAAGGTTAGGCACAAAATACTACGGGACGAAACTATCTTGTATTTGAGTGTAAGATGACCCACTCTTTCTTTTTAATGGCATACCTGGGGGGGGGACTAGCTTTGCATTTGAATAAATACTGTATTATAATTTCCACTTTCCCAACATATACAAGTGAACACTACTGATCACTGAATAGATGGGAGCCGTTATACTCATCCAAGTCCAGGTTAATTTTACAAAGCTTCAGTAAGCATTTAAGCATCCTCAGTGATCACGTGAAGCTGCCTTATTCAGATCAGACCATTGGTCCATCAAGGACTATATAAAAGGTCCGTCTGCTCAAACTGGTAGTGACTCTCTAGGATCTCAGGCAGAGGTCTTTCGCATCACCTGCTGCCTGATCCTTTTAACTGCAGATAGCAGGGACTGAACCTGGGACTTTTTATATGCAAAGCTGTACCACAGCTCTTCCACCACACGACTGCCAATGTGAACACTGATGGATACTAAACGGGAATGCATGTTTATCCCACATCCCAGAAATGGTCCCACGTCACAACTACCAAGGGTGTTTATACCTCTTCCATCATCTGCTGCAGGTGCTCCATCAGATCCAAATTCTGTTTGTAATCCTCCATAATCTTGCCAAATTCACTGATCTGCTTCTCTAATTCGTGGATTGACTCAGAGAGAATGGTGGCTCTGTCGGCAGGCTGAATGGCTGAACACTCTAAGGTTTTCCTCTTTAGATTCTCTGCTTTCTTTCTCAGAATCTGCTCCAGAAGACATAGAGGGCATTTAAAAAAGAAACAGAAATTTGCATGTACAACTCAGGAAGAAATGTATTCTGTGTAACATATTAAACAAATAAAAATGGGATACACATTGCTGCATCATCCTAAGTATTTACAGATTCCATAAAGCCAAAATCTTTAAAATTCCCTTCTGAAGATAGTGAGGCATAATTTCTCTACATCTTCTGTTTATCTGTTGGGCTTCCAGTGTTTGATGGATCTCTTCTCAGCAGCTTATGATTTGTAATATAATATTTGGAAGAACAGCAGACAAACCAAAAAGGCAGAGTCAGTTTTGAACATAAATAGTCTAAGCCAATGCTTGAAGGAAAAAGAGTATATTGCCATTGCTGTACTGTTACATTAACTGCAACAGGGAAAATATCTGACCGTGTCAGGTGGCGGTCACACACGCGAGATAAAGTGGGGGGGAAGCGAGGTTATTTCCTCCGAAGGAAATTGACCTGCAATTGCACGATCACACAGACTTTTGTAGATGTGGGCACAGCCCGCCACTGGTTGATCAGACACAACCGCAGGTGAGTTGGGGGGTTGGCAATTTCCCCCCGATTTGCTTAAACAGGGGACCAATGAATCACAACTCTGCCCTGAGGGCTTCTTATGGTGGTATGCAATGATGCGCATACTGAGAAGGGGAATAAAACAACAGCATGGCATCAGGATAGCCTGATCAGACTATCCTGATGCCATGAGAATGCACTGGAGTGATCACACAGGGGAAAGTCCATCTGTGGCCCGTAGCAGTTCGTTTGCTACTGGACTTTCACAAGTGGTTTTTTACTCCACTTCTCTGGCGGAGCAAAATGGCTTGCTGACGGCTGCAGGGCACTTGCCAGATGTTTGCATCTGATTGCGCCCTTTAAATCCACCTGTTATTCATGCGTATGGCGGGGTTACTTGTGCGTGTGATCGCAGCCTCAGTTATCATTGTATACTATTGGGATAAATTTCAAGCATGTAACAGTCCCCGTGTTATAATTGTTACCTGCATTTTTTCAGAATATATCTCAACTTGCTGAATCTGCATTCTCAGAGCTTTCAGATTTCGTGCTTTCTCTGTTTTCTTGCTGTAATTGAATTTCATGTTGTTGAATTTCTTTTTGAGATCTTTAAATGACTCCCTGAGCTGCAAGGAAACCAGAGCTTCCTGAGGAATTTTGACAGTATAATATAAATAAATCAAGAAACTATACATAATCTGATTTAGCCCCTTAAATGGGTAAAACATACAGCAAAAACACCTATAGACTCACACATACCATTGTTCAGGATGGAGATCATCACAGTTTAGAAAAGAGAGTTATGACCCATCATTTGTTAAATGCAGTGCAACTATTTATTCTGTTGGAAGTACACCTCTTATGAAGTAAACCAGCTCTCTATCTAAAATATCATGGGGACTGATAATCCATGCAGTCATCTCTAAGAAGCACACACACACATACAGCTTGGCCGTATGTATGCTGACAATACTGTTATGCTCTGATTAGCTCCACATGATGCTACTAAATGTGGAAGTGAGTTGCAAGTGTACTCTCCTGTATTACAAAATATAATATGGGAACTGGAATTTACTCTCTTGTTTTACTTGCGGACCAGACTGGAGACAATGTAAGTTTCTGGAATCTGTGGACTGAATCCAAATTTCTCTTCTGTAAATGCAATGTCACTTGTGCAATTGGGGGCAATGTTCATTCATTCCTTGTCCCCAATGCAGAGTCCCACATATAGATTCTTAGAATCAAAGAGTTGGAAGAGGCCATATAGGCCATCTAGTCCAACCCCCTGCTCAATGCAGGGTCAGCCAAGAGCATCCCTGGCAAGTGTTTGTCCAGCCGCTGCTTAAAGATTGCCAGTGAGGGGGGGCTCACCACTTCCCTAGGCAGCTGATTCCACCACTGAACAACTCTTACTGTAAAAAACTTTTTCCTAAGGTCCAGCCAGTACCTTCCTGCCCTTAATATCATCCTATTCTGTTCTTGGGAGTCTTCCATTTTTGGGGGGAATGCTACTTGTAGGAAAAGATCAATTGTGAGGAAAAGATTAACGTAGCTACAGTGATGATTCTTTGGATTTAATCCTAATTTTTTCAGGTCATCCTTGTTTCCGTTTGTTGGGAAGTCCCAGTCAGGCATTGCTTTCTTTTTGGCCTTGCCGTCTGAGTAGTCATTTCTGAACTTCAACAAGACAGATGATGTTTGTTGCTCTAGCAAGTAATGAGATTTAACTCGAGGTCATCAGAGAATCTGATACCTCTACAGGCTTTCATGGCGTGTATTTGGAAAGGAATGAACTGCCTCTTGAACTTTCCTGGCAAATTAGCATTATGTTGTGAAACCACAGAGATAAATGCCATCTCAAAGATATCATCACAAAATTATATCTGCTTGGCTTATAGGGCAACTGACAAATCCCTGGTTGTCCAGGATTGCCAAAAGAGGGAACAAGATACCCTTTGACAGCTTATTGAATGAATCTACCTCCAAGTAGTTAAAAGTTAAAAGTTTTCATTTTCACTGGTTCTAGATCCCGCGGCATGTATCCAACCAGGCAGTTCTAAAGACTTCAGGCACTTCGCAACAGGGAGTGGTGATTTCCACTGATTCCCCTTCCCACTGCAGACCCTCACTTTCCCATTATACTGACCTTGAAGATCCACTCACTCCCAGGTACAAAAATTCAGGAATGGAGTTCAGTGTGATGGACTAGGAGGGGGGAAATGCAAAAGACCTCTTCCATAGGCGATTCCGTATCTGGCATTCGCTCCACATTTTCTCAACACCGAGGAAAAGACGCAGCTCAAAACCACTTTCAAATACCTTGGGGCAATGCCATACTGACTGCAAAGCCACCCCTGAATGACCATAAATCTATACAGAAGGTACGAATGATCAAAGAAAGTGAAAGCAGCATGCAGTGTAGAGGGTACCCTAAAACCCGATTATCAAAGAACGTGAAAGCAGCATGCAGTGCAGAGGGGAGTTTCTGTTCCAAGGTTGGCTTGGTAAAACAACGGAGGGAAAAGCCAATGCAGAATCACCCCATTAGGTCTCCAGATGGTTGGATACATGCCCACATTTATTTATTTAATTGTTTAATTTATTTAACATATGCCCTGCCTATGGCTAATATAACCCTGCCAGCCCCAGGCAACTAAGACTTTAAAACTATTTATTGAGGGTCTTCATGTGAGGCTTCTGCTCGAAGTAGTCAAGGATCAGATCTTTGTTGATGAAACACAGTTCTTTATTTCCAATTACTACATTACTACAGGTCCTCGGATTATTGTCAGAGATAACACATACAATAGAAGCAGGACTAATATACCCTCCAGCACAGTTTGAATTGCCCATAGGTAACCAATCAACAGGAAGGAAAAACCGCGGGCTAAAGGTCCCTTGACCGTTTGCTTCCCACAGGAAAAGGTTAGGTGTTAAGCAGTAAATTTCCCTTCTTAAACCAGACCCCTCAGATGTAACCATCTTTCACATAACAAATAGCTTTCTCCAAGGCCTTCACACGTTGATAAGAAACTGGTCCCCGTCTCCCCTGGCAGGGAGGAAAGGAATGCGGAGGCGCGAGGGTGAGAGGCCGATTGTTCTCATGCTCTGAAGTCGCCACCCTCCCGGACAAATGGTTACATTAACCAGCCCCAGTCAGAGCCATAAACTCAGGGCCATAAAGAAATGAAAAGGGACAATGCATAGTGGACAGCATGGGTCAAACAAACAAGCATCAAACATCAAACATGGGTTACATAGTGAATGCAAGGATAGGTTACACAGGTTACATAGATAGCAATAAGCCCAATAAGCCCAATAAGCCCCAGAAGCCCTTGTTAGAATCCATAGATTCTGACACTCTGCCACCCGAAAAATCTAATCTACCCTGGCTTATCTGGAAAACGATTATGAAAAGCTTTAATTAATTTGGGAGCATGAACATTGTCAGAAAGAACCCATTCGTTCAGTTCAGGACCAAAGTCTACCCACTTGACTAGATATAGCAAGCGGCCCCTACGCATTTTTTAATCCAGGATTTCAGAAATCTCAAAATGAGGCGCCCCCTCCTTCATCCGTGGAGGAGGAGTCGGAGGAATTGGATGCCAAGCATTCAGCCCAGGATTCTTCTTCAACAAGCTGAAATAAAAAACAGGGTGCACAGAACTCAGTGATTTAGGCAATTCTAATTCAAAGGACACATCAGAAATTTTACGCAACACCTTGTAAGGGCCAACATATTTCTACCCTAACTTCCTGCTGGGTTGCAGCCCGTGTATATTTTTCGTTGACAGATAGACAGAATCCCCTGGTTGAAGGTCCCAAGCTTCCGCCCTTCCTCGGTCCGCATACTTTTTGTAGTCCTCTTTTGCTTTGTCTAGAGTCTTAGCAATTAATGGCCACGAGTCTTGTAAGTTGGCCCACCAGTGTTTAAAGTCCGAGGGAGGGACGTCCGATGTTTCCTCTGTGGTGGGTAGGGGCTTTCCCTCGAAGCCCCCCACTGCCATGAAAGGGGGCATACCCGTGGATGAATGAATAGCATTGTTGTAGCTATATTCAGCAAATGGCAGCAACTCTACCCAGTTGTCCTGATGATAATTAGTGTAGCATCTTAAAAACTGCTCCAATATCTGATTAGTTCGCTTGGATTGGCCATCGGTTTCTGGATGGTAACCCGAACTCATGGCCGGTTCAATATCCAACAGCTTCAAAAGCTCCCGCCAGAAGTTGGCAACGAATTGGCTGCCCCGATCGGATACCACACATTTGGGGAAGGCGTGTAATTTAATCACGTGGTTAAAGAATGCTTTAGCCAGTCCCTTGGCGGTAGGTAATTGTTTGAAAGGGGTAAAATGGGCTTGCTTTGGGAACATGTCAACCACCACCCAAATGACCGTCTTCCCTTTTGAAGGTGGCAGGTTGGTAATAAAGTCCATAGCTATCGCTTCCCAGGGACGAGAGGGGGTGGGCAATGGGTGCAACAGTCCTGGGACTTTCCCCCCCTCCTTTTGCACATCAAACAGGTCTGGCAAGCAGTGACAAAGTCTGATACATCCTTGCGCATGCGTGGCCACCAGAATTGTCTCTGGACTAAGTTAAGAGTCTTTATGAAACCAAAATGTCCCGCTAGTTTTGATGAGTGACAAGTCAGCAAGATGTCTTTTCTCCGAGCCCGAGGCACCATGAGTTTATCTCCATGGTACCAGCACTTGTTAGCCCGGAGGGAGCATTCCTCTAAGCTCTCTAACTCTTCTGCTTCTTCCGGGGAGTAGTCTCCCCCCCACTTGTCTTCCCAGGATTCTACCGCTGCCTGCTTGCTTTGGCTCCAGGTAGTGACGGCTCCTCCCAATTGCTGGGGGGAAAACATGAAATCAAACACTTCTTCCTTTTGACTTTCATGTTGGGGCAATCGGGACAACGCGTCTGCTAACGAATTGGCCTTTCCAGGAAAGTGTTTGAGCACGAAATTAAACTTTGAGAAAAAATCAGCCCACCGGAGTTGTTTGGCGTTCAGAGACCTTTGGGTGCGCAGGGCTTCCAGGTTTTTGTGATCAGTCCAAATTTCAAAAGGGGTCTGCGCTCCCTCAAGCCAATGCCGCCAAGTGGTCAGGGCTAATCGTATGGCGGCGGCCTCCTTATCCCATACCGACCAGTTTCTCTCGGTCTCGTTAAACTTTTTCGAAATATAAGTCAGGGGGTGTAATTTATTATCCAGCCCTTTCTGGAGAATGGCTCCCCCCATGGCCACATCAGAAGCGTCTACATGAATCACAAATTCCTTAGTCTCGTCAGGATGGGCAAGAATAGGCTCTGAGGTGAACAGTTTCTTTAAGGTCTCAAACGCTCTTTGACAGCTTTCGGACCATGCTATTCTCTCCCCTGGTTTTCCCGCTTCGGGACCCCTCCCCTTGGTTTTTAGGAGTTCGGTTAGCGGGAGGGTGACCGTGGCAAAATCTTTCAGGAAGGTGCGGTAGAAGTTGCAAAACCCCAATAGGCTCTGCAGCTGTTTCCTAGTCCGGGGTGCCTCCCACTGCACCACTGCCTCTACTTTGGCAGGGTCCATTTCCAACCCCTTCTGGGAAATGCAATACCCCAGAAAATCCACGGAATCTCGATTGAATTCACATTTAGATAGCTTAGCATACAATTGATTTTTCAACAGTGTAGAAAGCACTTCCCGAACCAATTTTACATGTTCTCTCTTATCAGTAGAATAGATCAAGATATCATCTAAGTAACATAACACCCCCTTGAATAAATGCTTGTGTAACACCTCATTTATCAAGCTCATAAAAACTCCCGGCGCGCCACTCAAGCCGAATGGCATCACCAGGTATTCGAACTGTCCCAGGGGTGTATTAAAAGCAGTCTTAAATTCATCCCCCTCCCGGATGCGCACACGGAAATAAGCATCTCGCAGATCCAACTTCGTAAACACCTTCCCTTTGGCCGCCTCAGTTAGCAAGTCTTTTATGAGGGGGAGGGGGTAAGCGTTGGAAGCCGACACTGCGTTTAGACCTCTATAGTCCGTGCACAGTCACAGCCCTCCGTCCTTCTTTTTCCTGAACAAAACGGGGGCTGCAAAGGGGGACTTGGCAGGGTGGATGAAACCTCGCTCCAAGTTCTTGTCTAGGAATTTCCTTAGTTCCTCCCTCTCTGAGGGGCTCATGGAATAGAGCTTTCCTTTTGGTAGTTTTTCTCCTGGGAGCAACTCTATGGCGCAGTCTGACAGTCGGTGAGGGGGTAGCTCATCCGCCTCGGTTTCATTGAACACTCCCATTAAGTCTCGATACTCCTTAGGGACAGCGGAGGGCACTAAGGTGAGCGCTGCCGCTAGCAAGGGTGCCAGGGGACCCGATCCCCACCCCGGGTCCCACTTGTGGTGGTGGCACTTCTCGTCCACCCACGAGATCTTCCCCTCGCTCCATTTGATGTAGGGGTCGTGGGAGCTCAACCAAGGGTTTCCCAATACCATGGGAAACTGGGTGTTGGGGGTGATGACAAAAGCCCTCTTCTCCCAATGCTCCCCTGTCCCCACTATCAACCTCTCAGTCTCTGCCACACACGCCTCCTTCATTTCCGAGCCATCCATCTGCGTGAACGTGAGTGGCTCCCCCAACGGGGTGACTTTCGGGGCTAGCCCATTCACTACTAAGGGGCTGATCAAGTCCCTGGCGCACCCCGAGTCAATTAGGGCACGCACCCAGACATGGGTCCCAGTCCCGGGGGCTATTACAGTCACTACCATATACAGTAAAGGGCCAGGGATGCTCACCGGAGATGGTGCGTCGGGATTGGGGACCTGCAGTTCTGCGCCGTTCACTGCAGGCCGTTAGAGTTTCCCGACATCTGAGCCTCCGTCAGCTCCAGCTCCCCTTGCTCGCTCGCGGCCCCTTCCAGCTGTAATGCCTGGGGTTTGAACGAGGTCTTTCCCTTGCTGGGGGTGCTCCCCGCTACCGGGGTGGAGGTCTTGGGGACTTTTCCACTCCCGCGGGGGCACGACGAGGCGTAGTGACCGCTCTCACCGCATCTCATGCAGAGCCCCTGCCTGAACTGGCTGTCTCTGATTTCCTGGACGCTGGGCTTGGGCTTCACCTTCTGGGTGGCTTTGGCTTGGGCTGCTGCCGAAGTTCCCATCTTGATGAGGGTGAACTGTTCTTCCACGTCAGCTGCCGCTCTCATCCAGGTGGCCAAGGAGCCCGGTCTCCCTCCTCGCAGCACCGTCTCGTACACCTCGGGATTAAGGCCCTCTCGGTACTTCTCGATGAAGAGGTCTTGGGTCCAGCCGCGGATCTTAGCTGCTATACGCCGGAACTTGTCGGTGTATTCCCTCACGGAGGACCGCCCCTGGGTCAACTTCTGCAATTGGTTCCGAGCTTTCTCTTCTCCCAGGGGGTCCTCGTAGTGTTGCCTGAGGGCCCACATGAAGTTGTGCACGGAGCGCAACTCAGGCCCGGGGGCGTTGTGCAGGCTCACATACCAGTCGCCCTCAGCTTGGACCCGATGTAGCCAATCCGGTCCCTCTCGGTGGGGTAGAGGTGCCCCCAGGTGTCTAGGAACCTCTCGATTTCTATGAGGAAGAACCGTAGCTTCTCAGGGTCCCCATCGAAAGTAGCCGTCAGCGGGTCGTTGGGTGCCTGGCAGATCATCTGCCCTGCGGGCACTGGGGCTGCGGCGGGCACGGGTGCGGGAACCGGGCGGGGGACGGGCTGCGGGACCTGCTGTGGCACCTGTTGCAGGACGACTCCCGCGGGAGCTTCCCCGGGGGGAACCGGTTGCGGCGGGGCTCCCCCTCCTGGAGCTCCGGCCCCTCCTGGGGCTGGCCGGGCTGCCTGAATAGCGTTCAGGGCGTCGCGGAACTGGAACTGCAGGTCGAGAGCTACCTCTCGTAGTTCCGTGGTGAGTTGCATTTGCAAATCCGCCATCATGCGATCTAAGGCTTGGGTCGGGTCCTCTCCATAGAGATCGGGACCGTAGGTCGCGCCCCTCTCCTCGTCCATGGAGGAGGAGACAATGAAAAAAGGACTTATTACCAATGCTCCCTCTAAGCTGTGGAGTCTTGTGAGCAAAAATTCTCCTTTGTGAGCTACTGGCATTAAAGTTGTGAGCGGGTGATTTGGCTACTGCATACATTAGCTTGCTCTGGAGTCATCGTTCCTGAGTGAAGACAAAAATGTGTGAGCCGGAGGCTAAAAAACTGAGCTAGCTCACACTAACTCAGCTTAGAGGGAACGCTGCTTATTACCCACTTTCCATAGGGAACTGTCTTTAGAATTAAAAGAAAAGCCCGACAACTGCTGCTGAGTCTTCCCAACCGCATGGAATGATAACCATTATGATACTGTTGGAACTTGCAAAGTATGTTTGCTTCTTATAACCTTTTTTGCCCTTGTATACTGTTTGGGAAACTACTTCCCCAGTGAATACGTTGCGTGTCTGGAAATCACAGAACTGGGGCAATTGTTTCTCATCCTAGCCTTCCTTAGAAATGATGTGAAGACAATATTAGGCAAACATATCATTTAAATAAACCTTGGAGTTGGATGGGGAAAATACTAATTAAATACTAAAAGTATGGTCCACATAAACACAGAATCCCAGAATAAATATGCTTTAAAAGGACCTGTTTGACTATTGTCAATTTGTTTTAAATTATATGCAATGCCTGGTACTTTAGTATACTTTTCTCAGTTTACACAAAGACTCCTAATTGCCATTAGCACTTGATCACAAACTGAAGTGGTCACACAACTTCTCCTATGTAAAGCCACCTAGAAACTCATTTCTAGCTAGCCAGAGCTGACCGTTCTTCTTAAAGCTAGGGGCTGGGACAAATAATTTGTGCTTAAAATGTGAAGCTATTACATTTGCGGGGCAAGAGGAAATCCTGGACCGAGCCAAAAATCAACAAGAGAGTTCTTTTTAAAAGCTTCTTCAATACAGAGATTTTAAGCCTCTCTTCTGGCAGAGAGGATGCATGAAATGGGATCTCCTTGTTTCAGAAGAGATGGTTCATATGTCCAAAGGACTGCAGCTGTGGTCGCTTTTCTCTTTTAGTCTTAGTGGAAAATTCAAGTCCGATTTAGACCTGTGTCCTCTTACATTATGCCTACAGCTGAGAAATTAACAGCAGAGGGTCTTTTGCAATTAAAGTGGTATTGCTCAGCCAAAAGTGCAGAAATAGGTCAACATATCCCCTAACCTATCATCTCTTTCCCATACTCCTGTCGTTGTTGGGTTTTGCTGCAACTCCGGGTTTTATTGTCACATTTCCTGGTACTGATGCCTGAAATACATTAATATGTCTATGCCATACCCTGACCTGGATAGCCCAGGCAAGCCTGATCTCGTCAGATCTCAGAAGCTAAGCAGGGTCAACTCTGGCAAGTACTTGGATGGGAGACCTCCTTGGAATACCAGCAGTCGGGAGATGGGGGCAGGCTTTATTAAGAACATAAGAACATAAGAGAAGCCAATGTTGGATCAGGCCAATGGCCCATCCAGTCCAACACTCTGTCACACAGTGGCCAAAAATACCAGGTCCAGCAGAGGGGCCAGTTTTCAGCCACTTTTCTGAATATCCCCCTGGCCCCCAGTAGAGGTCAGTCACCAGAGATAGCCATGACTTCCAGGTGCACACAGAGTCAGTAACTAGAAATTGTCATGACTTCCAGATATACATACACACATACATATGAAAAACACAACTCCCCACCAATATATGCCATTACCCATGCGAAAGACTGGAGCACAGGTGCTGGCAATATGAGAAAAAGGGGATCTAGAACCATAAGAGGATGTGGATGTAGAGTGAGATACCAATAGGGCACTCCTGAACAGAGTTACAACCACTGAAGTCAGTGGGCTCAGGATAGTGCAATTTGGCACCGTTAGAAGCCCTGATACAGCTCCTAGTCCTTCTACCAAGAAACAAATTTGGAAGAGAAAGCTATGTACGCGCATCTAAAAATTTAGTACTAAATGTCATTGTTCAGAAGTGCTTTCCACTGATATCAAATGGAACATTTCCTAATGAGTGAGTTAAGGATTACATCCAAAGTGCAGCACGCTCAGTATAAGGACACCGTGCTTTGAACAAACTGTGGGGGAAACTGCGGAATGCACAGTGGCTGCAGAAGTGTATTGGATTTGTTAAGATAAGAATTCCATGAGGACAGCACTGTAACGATTCCAAAAGAATCTCAACATGGTGAAGAAAAGCAGCTCCTCTGAACTGATCTCTTAGTTTCCTCCCATACGTTCACTGAAAAGTGTTAATGCAGGCAGGCATTATGATGACTTCAACAGACTTTGGCTCTAGAGGTTTATCCAGGGTCTTGCAGTCTTTTTTTTTTTTTTTGGACAGCTGCCCTGAACCATAGCTGTCCTGTCATAGCTGAGGACTGATGGAAGGGGGATGTTTGATGACAACTGCTGAGATTTATTACACAGGAGAAAGAGAACAGATAATAAAGAGACAGCAGGACAGAGGTTTAATAATCTGTCACAAAAACAAAAGGGAAAAAGGAAAAACCTTAAGGAGGGGGGGGGGGAAACATCTTTCCTCCTCTCGTCCACAGCAGAGACTTTCAAGGAGGACCATCTAACACAGACTTTTCTCCTTCCACATGCAGATATCTTGAGAACAGGCATTTAAAACAAGCTGGATAAATGTGCAAAACTTCACTATTACAGAAGATGCTAGAGAAAACAGAAACAATATTATATCTATGGATTGATAAAACATTAAAGGGAATGAGCTGGTGGAAGTAAAGAGGAGTAACCAAACTTTCAGTAACATCAAGATCAGCCCTGTTCGCACTATGGAACCGATGCATGACAGTTGCCCAGTGCAGTAGAAATCTCATTGGCTGGATGCACATCATAGCACATCCAAAATGGCACTGACATGCCTGTGAGCCTCGAATTTGTTTTTAAATGCTGGTGCTATTTATGGCCGCTTGCTAGAAGGATGGGCATGCTAAAGTGAGCACTTCACGTTTGAAGCACACTCTCTTGTTTGATGCTTACAAGGATGACCAAGCACTTCCTTCAAACTTCCTGTTATTTTTCAGAAGCCATTTGTGTTGGAATGTAGAACAAATTGCATTTCCATGTGCTTTAAAAAGGAACATTAATCCTTTGCTTGCTATTCTCTGTCAGTCGCAATTCAGATGTCACCATGAGTTGCATTTTGCAAGTCTTTTCATGTTGCGTTTGTTTCAGACACATAAATAGTGTGATAACTATGTGCAACGCAGGAGATCTGTGATTTAATCTCTGGGCATTTTTTTCTTTTCCTGAAATGCAGCCGTATGGAGCATCCAATTTGCTCGGGTACCAGCATTAGAGAAACAGGCCTTTCTTGCTGTATCATTTTCCCTTATCTCTTTCCCTCAGGCTGCTGTGGGGCACTTCTGAGTAAAAGGAAAATGTCCAGAGTTCTTAATCCCAGACGTGTGTTACTTGTAATTTGGCCCTGGACATTCTCTGGAAAATAAAATGGATTTCAAATCTAGTTCTGTCAACTGGGGATGTGCAAATAGTTCAGCTGACTGGTGGCCACCTGGCTTGTTAGATCTAAACAACCTGTTGCTGCTAACACCAGCAAAAGGTGGGGGGTTGCTTCTGTCAGGTGGATAGTTTATTTCTTTATGAACACTTATTTGCAGGATCTAACCCAGCAGTCCCCAACACTTTTGAGGCTGCAGGCAACTCTGGAATGTTGAAAGCATGTAGCAAGCACCATCCCAAAATGGCTGCCACAGGAGGCGGAGCCAGACTCAAAATGGCTGCCTCCAGATGCAGTCATACAAAATACTTCCTTCCTCATGCCTCCAGGAAATAAGGAAATCCTGCAAGAGAAATCAGACCACACACTGTCTGAGGAATATCCAGTTGCTTACCCATCCACCTCAACCTCCAGTGGAAAACCCTTTCATTTGAATGAGGGAAGCCAATAACAAGCCCTGCCTTACAATGCTGCCACTTACCCCACACATGTATTGAAAAAGCTCAGTTGGAGCCAAAGATAGTACAGGCAGGTGACATGGTACCCCCAAGAACCATTTTGGGGGGCCCTGATCTAACCCTTTATAATAAACCTACTCAATTAATTATAGCATTACATTAGAGATATCTCCCTGATTATTATGAAAGAAAAAAAAACAATTGGTTAAAGTTATTCATTTCTATTATTTGGTCTGCATAAATGCTAATTTATGCTAAGATCCAAAACCAGACAAGGCACTGTGAATCCCCCCAAGCATTTTCCCCCTTCATATTCAAGCATCAACTATATTAAGGTCCAAGTTCCAATAGGGGTCTTGGCACAAGGGGAAGGGGTTTTAAGTCGCATGGCTCACACCATTTTCTTGACCTGAAACGACCACAGAGAAATGCAATTTGCCCACTGGGGGAGATACTGCAATGACAGGGACCCATAAGTTTTCTCCAGTGGAGCTAATAGCAGCTTCTTGGGGTACTTCAGGCTGGAAAAGCACTAGGGGTGGGTGGGCTAAAACAGATTTCTGCATTCCACAGTCCCAATAGGAATTGGGGGTTTGTGTGCCTTACAGTTAAATTTTAGAAAAATAAGGAATAGGAGCCCCTCAGAGTTTGGCTTTAGGTGAAGCCTTTATGAAAGGGTGCATTGCGCTTTCTCTTTCAGTTTTACTCAGAGCCTAGGGCTGCCAAGTCAGCCCGGGGGGCGGGGGATCCCCTGCTGTAGGGGCTCCCGATCCGCCGGCCGGCACTCGGCCAACGGGGGGAACCCCGCCTCCGAAGTCGTCCAGCGTGGACGACTTCCCCAGCATAGTGACGTCACCTGGAGGTGACGTCACCACGTTGGAGACATTGCTAGGGCGACGCTCTGGCAACACCCCAGCATGGTGACATCACTTCCGGGTGATGTCACCGGGCGAAGAAGGACTCCCCCCCGCCAGTAGGTGAGTTCGACTTGGCAGCCCTATCAGAGCCGCAAGCTGCAATTTGCCAGACACTGGCCCAGTCTGCATCTAGCATTTGCTCTGTTGTTTACCAAACCTACATTGGAACAGAAAAAGATGCAGCTCAAAACCACATTCAAATACCCTAGGGCCAATGCCAAGTCAACCCCGAATGGCCATTAAACGGCCATAAACCTATGCAGATAGTACCATAAAACCGAGAGATCAAAGGAAGTGAAACCGGCATGCAGGGTGGAGGCTACCATGAAATCCGACAGTCAAAGAAAGTAAAAGTGGCATGCAATGTAAACGGGAATTTCTGTTCCAACATGGGCTTCGTAAAACAGCAGAGCAAATGCTAGATGCAGAATGGGCCACTTTTATACTATCAGGTTCGTTGTTGTTTTTAAAAGGAGTTTGTGCTTTACAGTTTAGTCCTGGGACTTTTATTCTTTTACATCAAAGTAATATAATAATATTGCTCCAGTGGCAGCATAATATCACTTTTTGCACTGGTTGTGCCATAGGGAGAAAAGTCTTGTCCAAATAGCAATTTAAAAACAAAACACAGTATTCTAGATGTAAGCAAGCCCATGCACCAGTTTTATGACAGGTGTATTGGCCTTTCTGCACTGTCGTTGGGCTAGAGAGTGAAACTGCAAAAAAGCCAGTATAACTGAAACAATTCCACGCCACCTTTTATTCTGACAGAGATGGTGGTGGAGGGCTATTAGTTCGCTTGCAGGTGCAAGCTCTCTCAAGGAGGAAAAAAAGATCCCTTGTGATCATAAGACGAAATTAATGAGATAGTGCCATGGTCAGTTTCACACTTGAATGTGCCTACAAAACCATAGAGTTTGCCCAAAAACTAGAGCATCACCCACCAATGTCAGTGATGCGATGACGTCACTTCTGGGTGATGTCATCACCTTGGAGACATTGCTGTTTGTGGGTGGGGTTTCCCCAACCAGCCAGCTGGCCAGTGATGAATCAAAACCCTCAAAAATGAGGGAACCCCCTCTGGGACTTGGGAACCCTACTCTGCCATGAAGTTCACTGGGGTACCCTTTGGCCAGTCATTCTCTCTCAGCCTAAACGACCTCACAGAATTGTTGTGACGATAAAATGTGGAAGAAAATTTCATGTGCTGCCCTAAGCTCTTGATAAGAAGGGCTGGATTAAAATAAATGTAATAAGAGGTACAGGTACCCACCAATCTAAATCCCCTGCCCCCAAACACACACACACTCCCTGTGCAACTGCTATTTACTTTCTTAAAAATATGGGAGACCTCTTCAGCATCAAACATAGTTTTGACTTGTGAGGGACATAAGAGTTAACAAGCAGGTGAAACAGGTGATCTAATTCAGGCCCCCACTGAGGCCAGCTGACAGCTAGCCGACTGATCAGCACAGGTGAAATAGCAAGATGTCCTCATGGCCACTGGAGGTTCGTGGAGACAAGATGTGCAGAATGGTTCTGATACAGAAAAACATCAGTTTGCGGATATGTGGAACATTCTCTTAGGATCTACTTATAAGACATGCAGACTTCCCCTGTATAACATAAAGGTTTCTAAAGAGTAGAAAGCTGAACAAAAAATGAAGGATTTAATATAACTTGTACACTTCCGACAATGTTTTAAATATTGTCTGGGATCCACCAAAATGCACCTCTAGTTCCTTGCAATGAAGGACGTTTTTTGGTCTGAGGTTCCTGAACACAGTCCTCCGTGGCAAAGCCCATTTGAAACAAA
The DNA here is from genome assembly GCA_029233225.1 of Lepidodactylus listeri. Taxonomy (NCBI): domain Eukaryota; kingdom Metazoa; phylum Chordata; class Lepidosauria; order Squamata; family Gekkonidae; genus Lepidodactylus; species Lepidodactylus listeri. The sequence continues at coordinate 23,807,050 of JARCFY010000010.1, read as the reverse complement.
GGGAATTTTCAAAGTGATCTGTGTTACAATACGGGGAAATGTCATCCTCCAAAAACTTCCGAAAGGGGAAAAAAATCCACTCAATGCATCTAAAGTAGGGTTGGGGGGGGTTGGATCCCAGCCATTATTTATACATTGTGAAGTAATCAGAAAGTAAAGACGTATTTAATGCACTTCAGGTGACATCTATGTTTTAAATTTTACCTCACAAAGTGACAGCCACAGTTATCGTCATACATAAAATACCATTTCCGGTACAAATATCTGTGTCAAACTGTGGATTCTCCCTCCATGTAAAAAGCTCTCATTGAATGTATTAAACTAGCACATCAGTAACCAAATGTTTAGAGTATCCCCTTCCCTGATGTATACAGTTAACTGCATGTAGGGGTTTGTGATGTGTGTGTATGTGTGTGTAGGGGTGGGTGAGTTAAAATAAAACATGGCCTGAAATGTCATAGTCCAGACCTCTACCCCCTCATTCTGTGTGAAGAGTAGACTATCTTCTGTGTAGATGTGACCATTTCCAGTCCTCTTTACGAAGGACATAAATGTTGGTAAAACTGTTGACTGTAAAATTATAGAGGCACACAGGCCGTCTTTCACCTGAACTGCAAACCCAGAAGCCTAACGGAAAAGGAACCTACGAGGACTACCGAACAGCAAGAAGTCAAAGGACACGACAAGCTTTTAATCATTTAATGTGTTTCTTTTCACCAGACCTCATGAATCTCGTCTCTCGTGGTGCAGAAATGGAGGACGTGTGACAGCTCTTCCTCGTATTTATCTGCTTTGCAGCCCCAACTAACACTGTCAGACTCAAGTGCCTCCAGCTGCCGTCTCAGGTTCTTTACAGAAACGTTAAAGGGATTCTGGAATGAGATGCAGAAATCAAGGTGAGATGATGATCATTTAGATCTGCAAACTGCTCTTTCACACTGTTTTAGCAGTGTTTTAAAAAAAATCAATTTAAAATAAAGATATTTTAGAGCATGTTTGCCAAAAAAACAGATGAGCAACCTAGGCATGAATTGCATTTGGGCAAGTCCTTGAAGATATTTACTGATTGAGATATTTGCAGCTCGGCAGTTCAAGACCCGAGTGCCGTGTGACGGAGTGAGCTCCCATCTCTGACCCCAGCTCCTGCAAGCCTAGCAGTTCGAAAGCAAGAAATTGCAAGCAAATAAATAGGTACCACTTTGGTGGGAAGGTAACAGCGTACCGTGCGCCTCGGTGTTTAGTCATTCCAGCCACATGACCACGGAGAAGTCTTTGGACAGCACTAGCTCTTTGGCTTGGAAACGGAGATGGGCACTGCCCCCTAGAGTTGGATTCGACTGGCTTCCGAGCAAGGGAAACCTTTACCTTTAGCCTTTTTTACCCAATGGGAATATGAAGCGACTTACAGTTGCAGTCAAACACACTAAATAATCCACTTTCAATGCACTTTCCAACTGGATTTTGCCAGTACACACAGTAAAATCCAGTTGGAAAGTACACCGAAAGTGGATTGAAAGGGGATTATTTAGTGTGTGCGACCACAGCTTAAAGCATTGGTCTTCCCTCCTCCATTTTAGCCTAACAACAGCAACCCTGTGAGGCCGTTTAGGATGACAGATAGTACCTACGCCAAGGTCACCCAGCAGGCTTCTATAGCTGAGTGGGAATTTGAACCTGGCTTTCCCAGATCCTGGTCTGACACTGTAAGCATTACACCACACTGGTCTTCTGCCCACGTAGGAACAACATATGAAGTTTTGGCTTTGGCCACAAGAGAGCTCTACACACTCTCACTCTACTCATGACATTGGTATGTAGATGCAGAATGGATCCTGCATCTGCAAATTAGTAACATGCATGGTCAAGACCTAATGTCAAACTGTGGCTTCTTGAATCAAGATGACTTTTTGTTACTACTAGGGAAATATATATATCTGTAAAGCTAGTAAAGGTTAGAGGTAAAAGTTTCCCTTGCTCGAAAGCCAGTCGAATCTGACTCTAGGGGCCAGAGACGGGAGCTCACTCTGTCAAGCAGCAATCGGGTCTCAAACCACCGAGCTACTGACCTTCCAGTCTGCAACTCAGCATCTTAACCTCTGAGCCACCATGGCCTGTATGTATGTACATGTGTGTGCGGTCCCGCACTGGTGGAATGAGCTCCCAGAGGACATCAGGGCCCCGCGGGACCTATTACAGTTCCGCAGGGCCTGTAAAACAGAGCTCTTCCGCCAGCCTTTCAAGTAGGGTGCCGCCGCAGTGTCTGGCTCTGGCCCGATTACCAACATTGCCAACAGTACCACCAACCGAGGTTTAAAACCTAGGCGGGAGGCTGGAGGTCCAATTTAGCTGACAGAAGATTGCCATCTTTTACGTCGTATTGTTTGGTTTTATGCTGATTTGGATGGTTTTAATGGACATTTTAATGTATACTGTTGTTACGTTGTTAGCTGCCCTGAGCCTGCCAAATGGCGGGGAGGGTGGGATATAAATATAAATACCTATATACGTATATATTAAGCTACTGCTCCCCAAATAAGGTAATTGTTAAGCTTGTCATTCCTGACACAACCTAATGGCTTGGAGAACATGGTAGGCCTCCGCTGATGAAAGCCATTTCCATCAGTGGAGCAGGATGTCATGGTCTCCCCCACCAAAGGCCTCCAGAAATGCATCTCCTGGGGGACAGAAGATCCCTAGAAACAGCATGAGGAAGGAACTGAAGACTTGCTGTGGGGAAAGAGGTAATTGCTTAAATCACACATCCTTTCGTAAGCAGAAATTGTCCTTGGCATCCAGTCCAGCAATACACTGAAGGACGTTGCCTTCAATCATAGCATGGTTGTAGCCCATGATATAAAAATAGCAAGCATCTTGAATGATCCAGGGTCCCTTTTAATTATAAATATCCCAGCCTGGGGCTAATGCAGGAAAGGCAAAGGCATGCCCTTCATTCTTCTTGCTTTGTTCCATTCCTTTGTAGGCTCTGATAAGGACTTACTGGATGTTGCACGGTTGAAATTATATCCATTCCAAGCGTGAGTGCCAATTTGTACAGCTGCCTGATATGGGTGTGTTTCTCCTGAGCATTGTTTAGCTGGGTCTTAGCATGGGATGTGTCGCTGGGCACCTCTTTAATTTCTGGGACCTCCAATCCTCTGTTTTTTATGAGACCTTCAAGCTGGGAAAGTGACAAAGCAAAAAAATTAACATTTATATTAATGCATGTTACATTCAAAATCAATCAGAAATAGGTTCAGGACTTATGAATCTGATTTTTAATCTAGATTTAACCCAGATCTGAATTTTAATCCAGATTTAGGACATATATATTGAAGCAGAATTATTACCAAGACATGGGGTAATTTTTTTTTTAAGTGTTCTGTTTCTACATAGGGCAAGCAAATAACAACAGAATACACAGACAGATGCATATGCATAGCTGCAGTGAGAAAGTGTGTTTCCATGAAGTTAAACATAATTATACTCACTTGCTCTTTTGCGTGATGGAACTTCACTGTCTTGCTGAAAATTTCATCATATGTTTCAATCCTTTTCTTTATCTCCTTATGAAGATGAATGAGCTCACTTACTTTCTCAGACTTTTCCATGTCAGGGACTCCTTTTGAGCTGAGCTGTTCTGATAGCTTTAATGTATACTCCACTTCAGCGTTAAGTTGCTAACAAATCAGACACAACAAGATTATTCGGAGTAGAAATGGCAAATATATTGGATGTCCAGTCCAAACAAATCACTGCCCGTTTTGCTTTCATTTGCTTCTCTAAATCATGAGTGCACGGTAGCCTGTGAAGCTAGGGCAGGCCACTGAGAAGTTACACCATTAGCAATTTTGTTAGCTTGGTATTACTGTTTATTCATTCCCTGTGGGCCCCCATCTCTACGGCTGGGGGGGGGGGGGGGCGCTATTATGAAGGCCTATTTTTGAAGGCCTGTTTTCCTATGATTCTTCCCCACCTGTTGCCTTCATGTTAGACTGATAGCTGCCCACCTGCCTCTATATCTCAAAGAAACAATAGATAGGCAGGGCTGAAAACATGGCTTAAAATCATCAGTTTATGGGAGGAACCAAATTACAATATTCTCCTATTTGTTCAGGTGCCTGCATTCAGGCCCAGAGCCAGGGTTTTTTTAGTTGGGGGCATTCAAATTTCTCAGGGGGCACTGGCTAATCAAATTTTAGGAATACCCGGCTCCTTCCCTGCATTCACCACCACTCAGGGGCCCTGGGATGAATAGGAAGTCAGGGGGCCTTCCCAGTAAGTCAGGGGGGCTAGCCCCGAGAAGCACTGCTGTGGCTATGGGCCTGCCTGCCTTCGAATTTCAGGCCAAGATGGACCTTGACTGAAGACTCCAAGCAGCAGTTGACTTACAAAAGGTGGAGGAAGGAGGACTCAGGCACAGCAACAAGCAATTCTGAATCTACCTGTATACTCAGGCACCCATCTTAAGTACCAAAATAATAATAATAAAAGCCAAATCTTCTCTGGTGCAGAAATTATTTACAACCGCCCGTGTAAATTTCTACTGACTTCAATACATATTCTCAAGAACAAGCTCTCAGAAATCTTAATTTCTAGTCTCACCTGAAACTGTGGTTTCATTTGGTTAAATTTATTTTGCAGCTCCACAAGCACAGAAAGGTTGCTTCCAAGATCAAGCGCCGCAGTAGACCGAAGTGCCTCTTGGAGAGTCTTTAAGCTTTGTGTAGTCTGTGACAGGAAAAGCAATATATGTGTTGCTGTGTATTTGGTGCTTGAAGGACCAGGGGTTTTGCAAGAATGCACCTTCAGCCTCTGCACAATATCAGAGGAACGCCACAAAAGATAGGCTGTGCAGGCGCAGCAAGCCAAACATTCATTTGTACATATTCATACATATTCAATTTTTGAGGCTACTCCTCACCAGAAGGCAAAGAAACTACTATCTCAATACTAAAACAGTTAACTTTTGGGGTGTCATGGTGCCCAGAAAGGCAGTTACAGACATTAAGTGAACTAAACAAATAATAATTATTGCCCCTGTGGTTATAGATGCATGCTCAAACTCACAAGATAATTGGGCTTAGTGTGTGGTGCTCAGCAGCAAAACTGTGCCGTTAATGTTTGATGCCAACTTAATATGTATGAATCTACTTTTAGATTCAAATTTCCTTACAAACCGAAGAGAGATAACTAAAATATGATGTAACCAGAAGACTCCAAAAGCAACAGGGCAAATAGGGTGCCACGTAGTAATCGTTACTGAACTGAAAAGTCTAATAATTTCTCTGACTTCTTTGGGGGGGGGGGGGGAGGTCCCGAAAGGGAAGAAATGGTTAAATAATACTCAGATGTTTATGCTCCTGGAGATGACTAGGCACAGAACACTGTGCAAAACCCACCCTTTAAAGCTACCATGCCCCCTTGTTCTGTGTCCCCCAATACCCTCCAGGCTGTGAAGCATGATGCCTAGCTCCTACATTCTAAGTAAAGTTGCCAGTCTCCAGGTGGGGCCTGGGGATCTCCTGCTTTTACAACTGATCTCCAGCTGACAGAGATCAGCTCCCCTGGAGAAAATGGCTGCTTTGAATGGTGAACTCTATGGCATTGGACCATGCTGAGGTCCCTCCCCAAACCCCGCCCACTTCTGGATCCACCCCCAAAGTCTCCAGGTATTTTCCAACCCAGACCTGACAATCCTAATGCTAAGACAAGTCCTTCTAGCACTTCTTCTGTGAGCATTCTGGAAGATCATTCTTCCCCCGGGACTTGTTTCACAGGAGTATCCTTTGTGCTTTGGAATATACAGGCAAGCTGTGATGCTGTGTACCCAGCAGCATAGTGGTAGACAAATAGGGAAGTTCCCCCCCTCAAAATACCATAAATAACTAGGAATGCTTGGTCATGGAACTGACTAGAAGCAACCCTTACGGGAAGCAACCTTTAACTTAATGGAGTAGGGCACCAGACTTGAGATGTAAGTGTAGTTGGCTCAAATGGGAAAAGGGACCATGGTGCTATATGTAAATGGAAATTTACTCATAAAGTCCCAATACCTGTGATTTCAATCAATGAAACTTCTAAAAAATGAAGGACTTAATCAAAAGAAGTTTGATGGTAGATTATAAACAGTGGGATGTTATTTAAACCAAAATTACTGCAGCTCAGATAGAATGAATGTGACATATTAGGAAGGTATCATCAATCCCAAAGGGAGGCCAATATGTTTAATAATCAGGGTTAAGGGAGCTATAAAAGGCAAGATGACTTCCTTTAACAAGGGGGGCAGCTCAGAATAAGAACCATAATTGCCCTTCTCTCTCTCTCTCTCTCTCTCTCTCTCTCTCACTCACTCACACATACACACACACACACACACCCTCTCTAAATTCCTGTTTCAGAGCAAAGTATAATCTCTGGCAAATAGTGTATGTATTGCAGTGCACATCTGTCTATGTGTGTACAGTCCTATATAAAGAAGTAAGAGGTTTAAACCAGTTATGAGAAATGGGCCATCATTAGCACTATGGAATGCATATTTGAAAAGTTCAGCCACTGTAAGTTTATCCTTTTGAACATACATTCTTGTATCTCCCTTCTAGAGAAAGGGATTGGTTTTGATTTAGAGCCTGGAAAGTGTTTTCTCTGAAATCTCCTGGCAAAAAATCAGGTCAATTAAATTAAATTAACAACCTCAGTTGATGGGAGGAAAATTACAAGCAGCACATTCCTTCAGAGATGCAGGATTAGTCAAAGCACTTCCCTTTACATAGATTTCCACTTACGGTTTTAAATTGCTCATTAAATTTCCCACACTGCTCTTTGATGGATTTCACTTGACTCATGTTAAGTTTCCATGTTGTCCAAAGGCATGTCAACTCTTCCTTTTCTTTGTTCAGAACAGCAATAGCTTGTTCTGTTACTTGTATGACGTTTTCCACATTCAGTATTAGATTCTCATTTACCTGTTAAGTGAAGAATTAACAAACCTTATTTGTTCTGAAGGAAGAAAATACGCCCAATTATGTTGATAGCTTGTTACCTAAATGCAGAGTGGAAGTTGGGGGGGGGGGGGGAGTAGAAGCTTTGTTTCATAAGTCTTCTCTTCTAGATCCCAAGAACTCTACCCCCATGGTTTGGAAAAAGGAAGGGAAATGAGAGACCTTTCTTTCCACTATAAGCTGATTTAAAACATTTATACACCACCTTATCTCTTCTATACAAATACAGGGTTGCCAACTCCAGGCTGAGAAATTCCTGGAGATTTGGGAGTAGAACCTGGGAATGGAAGAGTCTGGGAAGGGACACAGCCCAGCAGGAATGTGATGCATTTCCAGCCTCCAAAAGTTGCCATTTTTTCCATGTGAACTGGTCAGTGAAGTCCGGAGATTGGTTGTGATTCTGGAAGATCTCCAGGTCCCACCTGGAGGTAAGCAACCGTAGACTGAAAACACCTAGAGCAAAATCCTGTAGAAGGAAAAGTTCATGCTTCCCTTCCTTTTCTTTTTATTATTTTTAACTTTAAAAGTCCTTTTTCTGCATACACGAGGAGTCCTCAGTGCTCAGAAACCTTGGCCTTCCCTGTGGGCTGGCCCTGTTTTGCTGTCTTACTAACAGACACTTAATCACCAAGACTGCTATGATAAGAGGAGAAGGAGGAGGAGGTGGAGGAGGAGATTGGATTTATACCCTGCCCTTCACTACCCAAAGGAGTCTCAGAGCAGTTTACAATCTCCTTTCCCTTCCCCTCCCCACAACAGACACCCTGTGAGGTAGGTGGGGCTGAGACAGCTTTTTTGAGGACTACTCTTGGGAGAACAGCTCTGAGAGAACTTGTGACTGACCCAAGGTCACACCAGCAGCTGCATGTGGAGGAGTGAGGAATCAAACCCGGTTCTCCCAGATTAGAGTCCGCGCTCCTAACCACTACACCAAACTGATTAGGACTGATTTGTGTGTTTGTTCTTCCAGCCTCAATCTCTTTTCTAAGTCTCCCTTCTTGGATTTCTCAACTCTGGCTCTTTTTGTTAACTGCTGGCATTCATGTGCTCCTGATATCCTTATGTCTTCCTTGCCTGGTCTGGTCTTTTAGGAAATTGTTGAAGATATCTGTGTTTCTCCAACTGTTCTTTCTATTAAGTAATAACAACACTTGAAAATGTATGCATTTCGCATATATGTACGCATACTGTGATTCGTAAATGTTTTGAAAAGGATGACACTGAGATTTTAAATTTTGTAGGTAGTCATCGATGCTAGAGTCAGCACCGCCTCAGTGACAGCCTCACCATGTTGACTAAATTTAAAAAGTCGTGTCCCATATCTTGAGTGGAAAGAATCTTCTTTAAAACCATCTGCCATTGGATTTCAGCTGACTGCATCAATGTCTCATTTTTAGCCTCCGTGTCTTCTTGCACATGCTCGGATGTATAGAATTCTTTCAGCTTCAGAGCATCGCGGCCAATCTAAAAGGGTAGAATAAAAGAAGATATTTATTTTGGGAGTTCTAGTATAGGGATGCTAGATCTAGGCTGGGGAACACCTGGAGATTTGGGGGTGGAGCCTGGGGGAGGCAGGGACCTCAGTGGGGTACAATGCCATAGGGTCCACCCTCCAAAGCATCAGTTTTCTCCAGGGGAAAATAGATCTCTGTAGTTTGGAGATGACCTGTAATCCTGGGGGATCCTCAGGTCCCACCTGGAGGCTGTATAATCCTTGAAGCAACACACTTAAATCAACTGAGTTTAAAAATGATGGAGTGATGGATTTAAAAAATCCATATGCATCTTTTATTTCTAAACTGACTTAGATAGCCCAGGCTATCGTCAGATCTTGGAAACTATGCAGGGATGGCTCTAGTCAGTATTTGGATGGAAGACCAGCAAGGAATACAGGGTTGCTATGCAGAGGCAGGCAATGGCAAATTACCTCTAGATGTCTCTTGCCTTAAAAACGCTGTAAGGTCACCATAAATCAACTGTGACTTGACAGCAAAAACCGAACAAACCCTTTTATTTCCAGTTAAACTAATAAAGAATTAAATCAGTTAAACTTGACAGGGAAATCTTGCCAAATTTGTCCTATATCATAGTTCCATTCCTCTTGAGAAATTTTTAGATGTCTGAATTTACCCTTAGATGTCTGGTGTACTTTTAGAAAACCTAACACATTTCAGAACTTTTTCAGTGGAAAATACTTTTGAACAGGCTGCACTGAAGCACACGCTGGGTGCGTTTATGAGTTTATGTTCACCTTAGTTGTTTTTTTTATAACCTCAATTTAAAAAAAAGCCTAAATGGCTTCAGAGGAGTGGTCTTCAACCTTTCCAGATATGGGACCCACCTTTCACCCCTAAGCAGCATGGGAACCTGCTAAGTTGCAAGAATGTGACCTCACTGTCATGTAATACGAAGAGGGGAACCAAGAGTTATGACTTTACCGTTGTCAAGGCCAAGGCAAAGGGCAGCAGAGAAAGACAGCTGGACACAGGCAACAAAAGCTGGGCACCATTACTTGCATAAATGATTAGGGACTTTGGTCTGTGTATAGTTTGCTGTGGGTTGGCTACCGTTGTGTAATTTTCTATCGTTTAATGTGTCATGTAAATATTTCTGTTTTGATTCAGTTCTGCTTTGTTAGACTTCTGGTTGGATCTACATAGGGGTCATTTTGAGCAGGAGCTTGGGGGAGCTCAGCTCCTGGAGTTGGTGCCAACCCCCCCCCCTGCATGGGGGAATGCCTGCTTGTTTCATGGCTGCAGCAAAATGACCCCGCCCCCTGGAAAGGTCCTTGTTCCTCCGGCCAGCCTTCTGAAGGCTTCAGCCACCACTGAAGCTATCCTCCCAGAATAGTGGTGTTTCTTAGGCTTGGATTAGTAGCAGTCCCCTCCCTGCCATCTTTCTTTCTTTCTTTCTTTCTTTCTTTCTTTCTCTCTCTTTCTTTCTCTCTCTCTCTCTCTCTCTTTCTTTCTTTCTCTCTCTCCTTTCTTTCTTGCCTTCTGACATACTTCCGGTAATGTCAGGTGGTGTGGCATATGCAAATAAGTTATGCTAATAAGTTATGCTAATGAGCTCCTGCACCTCTTTTTCTACGAAATGACCCCTGGATCTACAAACCTGTCCTATTTTCATTGTTTACTGAATGCCCTGTCTTGTTGAATATATTGGCTCACTCACATTTCACACACGCTGAATAATACACCATCAATGCACTTCAGCAATCATTTGCAAGTGGATTTTCCCATTTCAGATAATAAAATCCTGTTGCACAGTGCATTGAAAGTGGGATCCCGAGCAGAAATATCTTCTACTTTCATATTATGAAATAGGTTAATAGATTTTCTTTCTATACTCTATTACCGGTTGCAGTGAGTAGGTACCTGACCTGGATAGCCCAGGCTAGCCCAATTTCGTCAGATCTTGGAAGCTAAGCAGGGTCAGCCTTGGCTAGTATTTGGAAGGGCGACCTCCAAGGAATACCAGGGTTGTGATGCAGAGGCAGCAATGACAAACCACCTCGGAAATGTCTGCCTGCCTGCCTGCCTATCATCCATCCATCCATCCATCCATCCATCCATCCATCCATCTATCCATCTTATAAACTGCACTCCCCAGAGGGCTCAGGGCAGTGTACAACATACTTACAACTGTAATAAAACAATATAAATCAAATAATCAAATTTACAGAATAAAATCCTTAAAATACAGTCAAATCATTGATGTTGTTTAGTATATATCACTCCCCTCTGTATTGGGGGGCAGATCATAGGCCAAGTATGATAGAAGCCATTGGTGTCCTCAACCATAGACCCAGCGGAACATCTCTGTCTTGCATGCCCTGTGGAACTGTACCCACAGGGTACAGAGGTCACCAGGCAGAGAGTTCCACCAGGCAGGAGCCAGGGATGAAAAGGTCCTGGCTCTGGCTAAGGACAGCCAGATGTCTTTTGGGCCAGGGATCACCAGGAAATTCTGATCTTAGTTCAGACGTTTCCTGAAAATTGTGACAAAGCAAAATAACAAGTTACGGTGACTTAGAGTGATTGCCTGCCCACTCTCCAGCACTGCAAATCAGAGTAGGTAAAACCAGGGGTCCTTTCGAGGAGGCTCGGGGGAATGCAGCTCCAGGAGTTGGTGCCAGCCCCCGCCCCCCTGGCGGGGGAATGCCTGCTTGTTTCATGGCTGCAGCAAAATGACCCCGCCCCCTGGAAAGGTTCTTGTTCCTTCAACCAGCCTTCTGAAGGCTTCAGCCACCACTGAAGCTATCCTCCCAGAATAGTGGTATTTCTGAGGCTTGGATTAGTAGCTGTCCCCTCCCTCTCTCTCTCTCTCTCTCTCTCTCTCTCTCTCTCTTTCTTTCTCTCTCTCTCTCTCTCTCTTTCTTTCTTGCCTTCTGACATACTTCTGGTGATTTCAAGGGGTGTGGCGTATGCAAATAAGTTATGCTAATGAGTTATGCTAATGAGCTCCTGAACCTCTTTTTCTACGAAATGACCCCTGGGTAAAACAAACAAAACATAAACTCCTCTTTATAGCTAATCCAAGACAAAGGGCAGGAAGATCCTACTAAGCCTCAAGAGGCAATCAGCAGACCATACCTTGAAATAATTGGCGGGTTGGTGGGTGAATTAGGAAGAGCCAAGTAATGCAGGCCTAACAGCCTGATTATGTTGCCTAAGCCTGCCTCCCATTGGCTCCTCTGCACAAGGTACTGTATGCTGTCACTATGTTATATTGGCTTGTCCTTCTCCTCCCAGGGGGACACACACAAAGGTACCCCCAGTCCCCCCCAGCCAAGTTACACACATTCAGAGGTTGTACCAGGGCTTGGTTGAGCTTGATGGGGATTCCCTCCATATGTGGGCACTGGGGAGGCAAAAGGAAGGACGGGGCACATCACTTTCCTTCTTTCAAAGGTGCATAAATACCTCATTTGATGACTTTAAAAACGTCACATAAGGCTTCAGGATTTCCAGTTTTGAATTAATATTTTTGTTAAGCGTTGCCAGTTCCTCATTTAGAAGGTTCGTTTTGCTGGAAAAAGCTTCCGCTTCTGTAGTTTCAAATTCTTCCATCTCCTTCATAATTCTCACAGCTAATTCCAGCTCATGTGCCATCTCCTGTAACAGTATAAACAGGGGGGGAAACCTATGTAATGTGTCTGTCTGTCTGTCTATCTATCTCTGCCAAACATTGGACAATTCATTCTTAATATACTAACACGCCCTACCACCACCCCCAAAAAACAAAAAACCCCAAACCTTTATTTCAACTGGAAAAATTTCTCACCAGATTTCTAGATACTGTGAAAAACTTGCTCATTTTAATAACTATGTTTGTTTATTCAATTTATACCCTTCCCACCAAAACTCGTTCAGGGCGGTTTACATGAAAAGTTAAAATACATAAAACAAAATAATTATAAAACCAATTCATAAAGTACTAATAAACAGTATCAAATTACATAGTGGTGGAGTATAGTAGTAATTCAGTCATAATACGATACAGTCAGCATTGATGTTAGAGCTATTAACTCAGTCCATATATGCCGGAGGAGCACAGGCTGTTGATGGTAAGTTCAGGGGACAGGGCATTGGTCTATATTCAGTTATTGGCAGCTCCTTGGTTGATTATAATTTGTATTTATAATACAATATTACAAGTAAAGGATTAAGACAAATTAACAGGGTAACAACCTATTATACTGTTTTAAACCAGTGTTTCTCAATCTTTCATATCTTACATTTCACCAAGCAGTCTGTCAAAGAATCCGGGTCCCACCACAATAGAAACAAGAAGGCCATTTTTTCTGAGAAGAACATGTATATATTTACAGGCATTCTGTTATTACTAGTGGCATGCCAAAAGGTCACAGTCTGAGAATCTGTGGCAGGGACAATCAGCGGGAGATCACATGCCACACTTACAGGGGGATGAGGGGACTGAGAAAAAGCAAATTCTTAGTAATTCTTATGAAAAATTTGCATCCCAATGGCAATTAATATATGATTGGTTGAGAACCACTGTTTTAAAGGAATGTGAAAGTAACTTAATCTTAATTTTTCATGTGTGTATCTTTTTACAATGATCCATTTAGGATCAGCCCGGATGAAATAAGCATTTTCTTATCCTGAATTTTAATTAGTCACATGGCAGAGCCTAGTTCGGATTCTGAATTTCTCTTTGCAGGCAGGCAAAGTTGAAAGGAGTTTATATGAAAAGGCATTTTACCTTACTTTGATTTGCCAGTTCTAAATATTGGTTCATAACTTTCTCTGATTCAGGTACGGATGATCCAGGATTCATTCCAACCGAGAGAATCGGCCTAATGTATTTGATCTTCGCAGAGGCCTCATATTTTAAACAAATAAAGAACATTAGTTGAAAACATGAAAAATACTTATTTGCAGACAACCAACTGTACTTTGCTTTTGACCGCAGCTTGAACTCCCATGTGTCAAATTTTACTTCAGAACCTCTTTGGCACAGGAATCTGTATTCTTGTTATATCTAAAGTGAAAGCCAGTGCAATGTAACTGCTAGAGTGTCAGCTTACAATGTGGGAGATTCCAAGTTCGAATCCCCATTCTGCCATGGAAGCTTGCTGGGTGACCTTGGGCTAGTCACTCATTCTCAGTCTAGCCTACTTCACAGGATAAAATGGAGGAAAGAAGAATTATGTAAGAGGAAATAATTTTTAATAGAATGTGTTATGGATAGGGATGCCAGCCCCCCCCCCCCCCCCGTGTGGATGGTGTTCCCTTGGTTTTGAGCTGTCCTCTTTGCCCCCTCAATTACCCTCCAAACCTTCAAGAAGCCAGACATAAATGCAATGTGCCTATGTGACCCAGACGTGATGTAGGCACATTAGTGATATTGGGTGTGATGCTCTGGTTTTTGGGTGAAACTCTATGGTAGAAGCTAATTCTACCATAGAGTTTTGCCCAAAAAACAGCATCACCACCCAACATCACCACTGCACCTATGCCACTTCTGGGTCATGTGGCCATGTCACATTTATTTTTAGCACTCCTTCCTGCCCCCAGTAATACTGTTCACCCCCACCCCGCACTGGTAACCCTATTGATAATCATTTTACAAAATGTCTTCACAGGAAAATTGTCTTCAGCTGTACATTACATACATTATAAATTCTACATAATTATGTGTTGTGAAAATACTTGTAGAAGTGTATGCAATTTACATTCATGACAGTGGGAACTTTGGATATCACATTTGATGGTGGCTTGGATACCTCAGTAAATCTCCATTCACTTAGTGAAGGGATTTCTGTTATCAGGACTTCTGTGCCCCCCCCTTTCTACTGCAACCCCAAATAACCCCCAAAATGCTGTTCCTGGGAGGACCCCAATGATCAGTATTGGGGGGGGGGGTCAATGTTCTGCATCAAGAGGCTGGAACCAGCAAAAGCAGCCACCCCTTTCTACGGCCAGAAGTTTACTGCGGTATCCAACCCAGTATATATAGTCATTATGAGGAATATGAATTCATTCCTACAGCACATTTTAGATGCATCTAAATTAGTAATCATGCCAGATACAATTTTAGCACCAAGTCGATTTTACAGAGGTATCATGTTTGCAGGGAGCTGTAGTGGGAAAGATTTATTTTTGATAAAAAGAGATAGCAGTCTCTGAAGAAGCATTTACAGTTCATATTGCAAAACCCACTGTACCACACTGGGACGTTTTCCGCACAAACGGCTCTCCCCGCTCTTGCATTTCTAATCCTCCACCTCTTCAGATGGCTTCCACAGTGGCATTTGCAGTCTGAGTTGCAAAAATGAGGTTTGCTCCCTCTTTGTGGTGCAGCAACGGAATTTCCAGAAAAAGGGAAATCTGATGCTGTGCCGCAAGGGAAGATAAACCTCATTTTTCCATTTCAGACTGCAAATACCATTGCAGAAGCCAGCTGAAGAGGTGGAGGAATAGAAATGCAAGAGTGGGGAGAGCTGTTTGTGGGGAAAACATCCAGCGTTTCCTTACCATTTAATTCCTCAGCTTTCTCCCATGACTTCCCTTCAACACAGGCCTTGCTATTTCAAAACTCCATAAAGTATCTCTCAGTTAAAAACAATGGAAATCTGAAACAAGCCTTTTCCACATCCAAACACCATTCATATATCTCTACGTGAATCAAACAAGAAATTCCACATGAGGCAGCGAATGGAGATGAAGTGAGAGGGGAGGCAGAGAGGCAGAGAAACAACAAAGCAGTGACACTTTAGAACTTCAGAGTGGGTAGCAGCAAAGGTATGTTAATGAAAAAGGATGTGTTATCATGTACCTTCTGAAGGTAGTCTTCTAAGGAGGTGGTTAACTGCTGCTTTTTAGAGGAAAGTCCTTCATAAGCAGGGCACTGTCTGATTAAGTGATCTACTCTTTTCTCAATGCAGCCTACCATTTCCTGAATTCCAGTAACCCAAGAACTGTAGATGGAAACAAAAAATGTGGCATTTTACTTCAGAGAGCTTATTGTAAATAGCTGGGCAAAGTTCTAGTGCTTAAATAGAGTGTCAAAAATTACAGGCCTTTTGAAACAACCTAGTAGCAAGAATAATAATTAGTAGCAAAGCAAAGACACTATAGACTGTGTCTGTTTCTAGACTGGTTGGGTTTGCCATTCTTCCAATAAGGGCAGGGGTTCTCCCAATTTCAGGCGCCCAATCCGCCACTGGCCACATGGCTGGCAGGGGGAGCCCCACCCTTGAAGAGCCCTGCTGCACCCGATATGCTCAGCACAATGACGTCACCTGGTGGTGACATCATTGTACCAGGCATATCGCATGGGGGATGTTCTAGCATTTAGCTAGAATTGGCCAAATGCTAGAGCATTCCCTGCATGATGTGTCCGGCATGATAACATCATTTTCGGGGGATGTCATTGTGGTACACACACGCAGGAAGATCCCAGGGAGCAGCATGGAGCCCCCCTCCAGCAGACGGTAAACACCTGGCAAATATAGCATCCCCTAATAATGGACTGGGCTGCACAAGATGGTTAGAGATCCATGACTAGATCTCTTGTGTATTTTTTTTTCAATTAAAAGTAGTCAGGAGAGAGGTGAAGCAGATTGGGAGCAATGTGATGGAGGACAGAGACAGTCCTTGTCTTTTTTTCAGTCTAAGTTCTCTTCACACTCACACCCTTGTGGTATTTGCTCCATGTGGGCAAAACCACCATGTACTAGTATTTTCCCCATTCAAGGACAGCAGAAGATTGAGTGGGGGAGGGCACATTTAAAGTGGGCAATTATGGGAAGGAAAATGTTATCTCCCATCATAATGATCTATTGCAGGAGGCATTAAATCTTCTTTTCACTTTACAGGGTTGCCAACTTCCAGGTGAGGGCTGGAGATCCCTTGGAATTACAACTGATTTCCAGACTACATAGACAGCTATTTATTTATTTATAAAACATTTATTTCACTTATCCTGGAGAAAATGGCCACTTTGGAAGGTGAACTATATAGCATTACACCCTACTGAGAGCCCTCCCTTCCCTAAAGCCCAGTTTCTCATGCTCCACCCTCAAATCTCCAGATATTTCCAAACCTGGAGTTGGCAACCCTATTCACTTAGGAAAACTAAATGGAGTTGCAGTCATTGATGTCTTGCTTTTTTTGTCTAGTTTGGCCCTGAATGAAGAAACAAATACCAAAAAAACCCCATACACAACAGCAAACAGAACAAAATCTTATCTTGAATTAAACGACAACTGTAAAAAGGATAAAATGCAAAATAACTTGCATTTCTCCCTTGGACAATTTTTCCTCTGAAGAGCTTATATTTTTCTAGACAAATAACAATTCATTTGCAATTAATATTCCCTATGTGTTTTAAAGACAACATTTGTTTTAAAATGTTTTAAATAAAAATGAGGAATAAGTCAATTGCCAAAGAACTGACAATCATTCTCAACATTTTTAACTCCAGGGTGCTGATTTATAGCAACACGAGAAGCTCAAGGCAGTCCTCTTTGAATCGCTTATCATATACAATTAGGATTGGGAAATGGCATATAAAAAGAAAATTAACTGGCACACTCAATTAATTTACAATGGAACTTTTCTTCAGCAAAACATTGTGAAATTAAATTGTAGTACAAATTCCATTAAAGTATTAATACTTGGACATGATCCAAACAGGAGAATTGGGGCTTTATTTTTTTTAAAAATATTTTCATACAGTAGTTTTTATTGGTGAAGAAACAAGGCCCTTCCCAAATTTGGAAGGAGCTTGTCTCCTTTGCAGTGGGAAAAGCTATGTCAAAACAAAACAAACAAAACCCAGAAAGCAAAGCCTGGATCAGATGTTCTGACATTAGTGCTGGACAGGCCCCTCTATTTTCTGATGCGGAACGGGACTGTCCAAATCAAATTCAGGAAGCCCAGCGGGCACCTTAAATTAATTTGATCTTGAATAAGCCTCAATAAACCAAGGGCTGCCCTAAATTAATTTAATTAAAAAATAGCCCCTTTCAGAATCATCCCCTCACTGCACTGCTGGTACATCTACTCCCTAGGTAACAACCCTTTCAATGCTCCTCTTCCTAAATCTACCAAGGCCTGGGATGTTGGCAGTGATATTATGGGCTGGGCTGGGCCAGGAGTAGGTCCGGTCCAGGGGTCGTATCCAGAAGATACAGAAGAGGAGCTGAGTTGAGAGTCCAAGAGAATGGTCATTTGAAGCAGGAGGTGAGGAAGCCAAGAAGCCAAACAAGAGTGAGGTTCGAGAACAGGAGCCAAGGGTGGACACGAGGTCAGCACAGGTGCGACTTGTCGCTTCCATGGAGAGCCCATTCCTGGGCGGGAGCTATATAGGCCTCTGGCAGTGCCTCCCTTCACGGTGGAGGCACTCCTGTCAGTACTCAAGGCTCAGCTCCCATCTTCCCTGCCAGTGTGCATCTTGGCAGCAGGTTGCTAAGTCCCTGTGGAGCTGCTCCCTCAGCTGAGCCACCCACAGAGGTGAATCAGGCAGGCTTTCTGTTTGCATCTGTGCTTCATTGGCTACTGCAGGACCAGGTGCAAGGGTTACTGACTTGGGCACTGGCGGTGGCAAGCTGTCAACTCTCAAGGAGTCAGAGGGGCCACCTTCCAGCTCTGGTGATGCCGGAGACACCGGCAGCGCTGCCAATTCTGGCAGGGGCCCAGCATGGTCATCGTTGCCCATGACAAGTGAGGACTATTAAAATCACTCACAGCTCTACAGTCTCAACATGTTCAGTCTTGGATGCTGCTTTGCATTCATATCTCATGATTGCTCTGGATGTGGCTGCAAGTTTCTGGCAGTATGTAGGGATAAACCACAGGACCTACATTCTCCATGGTCCCTACTGGCCCTGGATACTGTTGCTTGGGTTGACCAATGCCAACCCAAGTGCTGGCAGCTGACAGGAGACCAGGGTGGGATCTGGGGATCCCCCAGAATTACAGCTCATCTCCAGACTACAAAGATCAGTTACCCTGGAGAAAATGGATGCTTTTCAGGGAGGACTCTATGGCTTTGTACTTCACTGAACTCCCTGTCCTCCCCAGGCTCCACCCCCCATCTCCAGGAGTTTCCCAAACTGGATATGGCAACCCTACCCTCCTGTTAACTTTTTTCCTCCCATAGAGAACAATGGAGGGAATGGGGGCAACCTGTTTGGGGGCCTGTAGAATTGGACCCCCTGGTCCAATCTTCTTGAAACTTGGTGGGTATTTCAAGAAGAGGCCCCAGCAGCTACCCTGCAAGTTTGGAGCCTCTCCCTCAAATCCCCTCCCCTCCAGTTGCTTTTAAAGTTGCTGCCAAATTTCGGCGGCAATTCAGCAGCAGGCTGAATCAGATTAGAGAATCTGATTCAGCCCGTGGCTGCCCTAGTGGCCAATCCTGAGCTCGCGGAGCTTTGCTCCGCCTCGCTCCGGCCCCAACAGACCCCTGCTCTACGGTAAAGAACATAGAAATGAGTAGAAATTCCTGGAGCAGCACCATGGAGGTCATATTTTCCCAGCTCCTCGGTTTCTCAAGGGAGGGAGACTGGGGCTGAGAATACTGTACCAGCCTGGTCAACTGGGAACCCTATGCCCAATTCCTTTATTTTCAATTCTCCATCCTACCACTTTTTGAAACTTTTCACTCAGAACATCCCTATGGATAAATATGAAGGAAATAACAACTGTCTCAGTGCAACCACATTGAGAGGCACCACTTCACATGTAGAAGGCAGGTACACAGAAAGGTTCTTAACTTACCTGGTGGCGTTGCCTTTACTAAGCAAGGCACGTCCCTTCTGCAGGGTATCCTCTGATCCTTCTTTAATTTCTTTCTGTAGTTCCTCATGCTTTTGTGCCAAGACAGGCAAACTTAAACTTTCAGAGTTCAGAAGCTTTAGGAAAGCCTCAACGTTTCCCAGAGAATCATCGGTCTATAGAAACAAATAATTTGCATAGAGCTAATGGCTTAGGAAAACCACTGGAAAGGCAATTTTCCTTTGATTCACATAAACTACTGTACTGATTTGAAACTTACAAGATCAGGACTAACCATTTGTCTTTACTTAGCAAAGGTAGGTTGTGATCACACGCACAATTAGCCCCGACATAGGTGTGAATGCCGGGCGGATTAAAGAAGCACAATTACACAACAACATCTGGGAAGTGCCCCGCAGCCATTGGCAACCCGTTTTGCTCCGCCGCACAAGCAAATTTAAAAGACACCTCAGAAAGCCCAGTAGCAAACGGGTTGCTACGGGCCACAAACGGACTTTCCAACGCTCTCATGGCATTGGGGTGGTCTGATCACGCCATCCCAACTCCGTGCTGTTGTTTTTTGCCCTTCTCAGCATGTGCATCATCGCACACTCCATAGGGAGCCCTCAGGGCCGAGGTGTGAATCATCGATCCCTCGTTTAAGCACATCGGAGATGAACGGCAAAAAACAACAACAACAAAACAACTCACCCACGGTTGTGTCTGATCACACAACTGCAGGTCAACATCTGCCGGAGGAAATAGCCTCTCTTTCCCCCTGCTTTATCTCGTGTGTGTGACCGCAACCGTAATGTTCATGTGGAAACAAGCTTCCAACTGGGGGTGATTCTGTATTGGCTTTTCCTTCCATTGTTTTACCAAGCCCACTTTGGAACAGAAATTCCCCTCTGCACTGCATGCCGCTTTCACTTTCTTTGATCATCAGATGGTACTCTCTACACTTACAGAGATAAGAGCCTCTATTTTTTAGCCCAGAAAGCATTAAGACTGCCTCTCAGTGACCATAACAAAAGGTCAGTTGTTTGAGTGATTCAACCGGAGAGAGAGAAAAGGAAGAACGGTGTATGCTTTCAAAGGGAGCAGTTAACAGAGATTAAGAGTCAGGATGGCTCATTCCCTTGAAGGGAAGCATCATCTTGTGATTTTGGATAACAGCAACAACAACAATGCAGCTTTCGCTTTCTTTGATCATTGGGTTTTATGGTACCTTCTGCATAGATTTGTGGCTGTTCAGGGGTGACTTTGCAGTCAGCACGGCATTGCCCCAGGGTATTTGAATGTGGTTTTGAGCTGCACCTTTTCCTCAGTGTTGAGAGAATGTGGAGTGAATGCCAGATGTTTCTCAGTCTATATCACAGAAGATGTTTCAGCAGGGATCCTGTAGAAATGGAGGCGCTCCAGTGTGCAGGCAGAATTCACCTGTCTGTCCACTTGAATAAAGGAGGAAGCTTTGTATGCATGCTGTTGTGTTGTGCCCTCCACTGAAGAAAATGAGGAGGCCCACTTTGCTCTGCTCACGGAGCTCTGGATCAAAATGACTATATTACAATCAAAATCCTGAACATCCAAGTCTCAAGACGTTTTATTTTTCTTACAAATGAAATGCAATCATTGTAAACTGACCCAGATGACTTTTTCTGTCACAAAATATGCACATGTGTTATTTGGATTGTGACAGTGTGCACAGATAATCCCCATTGATGACATAGTTTCCATATTATCTGATTTTTCTTTATCACAGGCAGAGTTTTCTGATACAGACATGAGAAGCAAGTGAAATATCATCTGCAGAAAGGGCAGCAGATACAGGCAGGGAAATGGTATTTAGGTAAATGTCAGGATCCAAATTATCAGCTTTTTGATTTCAGAGCGTAGATATTTTTCTAAGCATTGTAAAAGATTTAGGGAACATCAAATATGCTCAAGGTATATCTTCAGTTGTAAACTAAATGTCTGAAAAAAGTGGGTGTGGAAACAGTATGTTTTCCTTCCAGGGCGCTTTGTAGGGCAGAAGTTCTACAAGTCCAAGAAGACTCAACAGAAGGCTGCAGGGGAGGGCTAATTGCTGTGTTGGAAGCGGGTAATAGTAAATCAATGACACTGCAGGTTTCTGCGATTTCCTTGACTGCTTTCTCTTCCCAGACTAAAGAACTGTAGAGTAAACTCACCAATAGAGGTATTATGTGGACTGGAGTTAACAGTGATCAGAACCTTGGATTTGACTGCCAGCCTAGTGTCTTGGACAATAAGAGCTGATAAAGAGGATAGGATCAGCCCATCAATAGTACAGTGGTTTATGTCCTGTTTGGAGGTATCTATGCATGTGAAAAAGAGACTTTACTTGGGCCAGTCCTTCTCTCCTGCCTCATAAGGTTGTTGTGCAGAAAAAAATATGGCAGGCCAGGTACACCACACTGAGCTTTTTGGAGAATGGGAGGAATGAAAAGATGGGAAATGAACACAGCTGTTGGACTGAGGCCAACAGAAAAAGTAAATGCTTTCTGCTTCCAGGAGCCTCTCAAAATCTCTGCTCAAGCCTATTGGATGATATTATTGGCATTTGCAGTGCATGTACTCATAAGCTCAATTTCCAGCTGAACTACAAATTCACATATCCTGTCTTTTGTTTCCAGCATGAAGAAGAAAAAGGATTGGATTTATAGCCCGCCTTTCACTTGGAGTCTCAGAGCAGCTTACAATCTCCTTTCCCTTCCCCTCCCCACAACAGACACCCTGTGAGGTAGGTGGGGATGAGAGAGCTCTTTCAGGAACTGCTCTTTCAAGAAGAGCTCTGAGAGAACTTGTGACTGACCCAAGGTCACACCAGCAGCTGCATGTGCAGGAATGGAGAATCAAACCTGGGTCTCCCATATTAGAGTCTGTACTCCTAACCACTACACCAAACTGGCCAGGTTATGATCCTAAACACAAGTATTCAGGATTATGTCACACAGAACTTTATTTACTTCCATGTAAATGTGCATATAATTGGGCTATAAGACAGAATTGTTCCAATCAGTGCTCCAAAACCACTCTGATTAATTTCAATAGGACTAATACACGGAAGGATATTTCAAGATTGCTTCTCACTGAGACAGGTTTTTCCATGACAGCTGCAGTGCCTTTCTGGCTGATAACATGATCCCTTCCTATAATGCTACCATTTCACAAATGGTGCCAGCTCAACATAACACGATACCTACCAAAATGACCCTGTTATCCTGTTAGAGGCTTTTAAAAATATTAATTCAACATTTTGTCAACATAATCCACACATTTGAAAAGTTTTTATTTTTAAAAGAATCTGATCTTTATATTTCACTTTAAAAATACCTTAAATAGTACTCTGTGCACTCTGATTAATAACAATGGAGAAATCTATATACTAATAGCCAAGTGCCCCTTATGCATGCGAATATCTAAATCCGCACTGGGGGCACTTGGGGGGCAGAGAAATTTTGCTGCACACTTGGGGGACTCCAGAAAAATCTGAAAACTAAAAAAAACCCCATGTTGTGAAAATATATTTCTGGAAATGCAAAAAATGCAGACACTAGCTTTCAAGGAAGATAGTTTCCTTTTATAGTTCCCACTTACACTACGGAGCCTTAAAGCAGAGGCAAGGAAGAAATTATAGACGGACATCATCAAACACATTTCCAAATATTAATTAAGGTCGCCACGTGGACTGTGCAATTTTTCAGTGTCTGCTGGACCAGAAAATGAGAAAGGAAACACATTATCAGTGTTCGTATACCACTGTTTAAGGTCAGCATTCTCATAATCCTAAAGGGGTGTCTGGCTAGAGCAGTGGTAGTGATTGGGGGCTCATTCACATTTTTTACGATATCATTTCTTTTATACCATACCCAACACATCATCACTGTTGAGACAGGGCTCTCCTTTGTGACACTGTTGTCACAATGTCGATTGCTGTGTGTGTGTGGGGGGGATGCCTGGGGGAAAGCTGACAGGAGATTAAAAATCTCTGGTTCGGGATTGTTCATCTCAAAGAGATGAAGGGGTAGCTGTTACTTTCCTACAAGGAAATGGATTAGAATTGTCCACTGAGACTATGGGTAATGATAGGGACTGCCTGGCAAGGTCTCGAGGCAGCAAGAGGAAGGTTGTAGGATTAACATGTATGGGAAACTATAGATGTTTATATACTAATGCCAGAAGTGTCCGAGGTAAAATTGGGGAGTTGGAATGCTTGGTGTTGGGGGAAAACATAGACATTGTGGGTATTTCAGAAACTTGGTGGGATGAGGAAAATCAGTGGGATACAGTGATTCCTGGTTATAAATTATATTGGAAGGATGGGGGGAAGTTGGAGGTGGGGTGGCTCTGTATGTCAAAGAGGGTATACAGTCCAGTAAGATTGAGAGGGTAGTAGAATTGGATTCGCTTTTGGAAATGTTGTGGGTTGAATTAGTGGGCCCAAAAGGAAGCTTAACATTGCGAATTTGTAATCACCCACCAGATCAAAAGATAGAGTTGGATTATAAAATGATGAATGAATTAAAGATAGCAGCTAGACGAAATAACTGTGTTGTAATAGGTGACTTTAACTACCCACACATTGATTGGGTCAATATGTGTTCAAATCAGGAAAAAGAGATTGAGTTTCTAGAAGAGAAGAAGAAGAAGAAGAGATTGGATTTATATCCCGCCCTTCACTCACTTGGAGTCTCAGACTCCTTTTCCTTCCCCTCACCACAACAGACACGCTGTGAGGTAGGTGAGGCTGAGAGAGCTCTTTCCAGAGCTGTCCTTGAGAGAACAGCTGTGACAGAACTATGGCTTGCCCAAGGTCATCCAGCAGGTACAATTGGAGGAGTGGGGAATCAAACCGGGTTCTCCCAGATTAGAGTCCGTGCACTTCACCACTACACCAAACTGGCTCTCCTTGACTGTGCTATGGAGCAGATGCTCACGGAACCTACCAGGGGAGAGGCAATCCTGGATTTGGTCCTAAGTAATGCCCAAGACCTGGTGAGAGATGTTAAAGTGATTGCACAGCTTGGGAAAACTGATCATAATGTTATTGAGTTCAACATTTGTATAAATAGGGAGTTGCCCAAAAAGACTGACACAACCACTTTTAACTTTAAAAGGGGTAACTTCTCTGATATGAGGGGACATGTGAAGAGAAAACTAAAAGGAAAAGTAGAAAGGGTCAAAACCATTGGGGAAGCTTGGAGACTATTTAAAATTACAGTCCTAGAGGCTCAGAGAAAATATATATCGCGGGTTAGAAAAGGCACAAATAGGTATAGAAAAAATCCTGCATGGTTATGAGGGATCCAGAAGACATAGTTGGGACAGAAGAGACATTTTGTGGAAATACCTTTAAAATCCACTAAACTGAATAGATAGAGGACTTATAGAAGTCAGGCTGACAGAAGTGTCAATGCATGATCCCCACAAAATGGCTCCGTCGGGCAGCTTTTGTGTGTAAGGACAGCACTCAGAAATACAGCACTAAAGATTACTTTCTTGCTTGTTAAGTGTTGGGAGGCTACAGAAAACTCAAGAAGCAATCCAGTATTTCCGGAAGATTTTAGTAATTTTAATTGGACTTTCAATGCACAATTAAACACTGAGCAACAGTGTGCTAATTGCTCCACCTGGTGATTAGAGTATAAATTACCACAAGCAAAAATCCTGGGACTTTTCCCTCCAGCTTTGGCTGCCGACATAGAAACATATGCAAATGAAAGCACTTAAAGCAAGTCAGGAATGGGAAACAGAGTGATCATGATTATGTAAAAATTATTTGATTCTGTTAGTTTAGGCAACCTCACGGTGGCAGCTCCATATGCAAGTGGCTTGCAGGAGGCAGCTACTCACATGGCTTCCTCTTCCTGCCCCCCATTCAATATGATCATAGAGAAGCCAGTCCCAGTCTACAAGTACTTCACTCCCATAAAGACTACACAAATTATATTTGTTGACTACTTTTCCCATTACATAGCCAGTATATGTAGCCTTGGGTTAGGATCCTACAAGCATTCCCACTCCATCTTGCCCGATTCCCATCCTCACTACACCCCTTGCCTCCAATAATCTCTAAAATAGAATTTTCAGTGGACCCTCCTCCTTTTCCACCAATGAAAAAGCTGTTAGGGTCAAACCCAAGGCGATTTTACTTAAGGGGGAGCTTTGAGAGAAGGGAGATAAAATGTTTCATAAACTCCTTCCCAGCAGTGTTGACCACATTAACCTCTACGACCTAGTGCCATTTCCCCACACTGACATGGTGCCAACATGATAGCACCAACCTTTCTCTGAACTGGCTTCAGGTTTTACAGCAAAATCCCATTGGCTTTGTAGCTTTATCAGGGAACCAAATCAGAGTGAGGGCAATGCTTTCTTATTGATATTGCGGGGAGAAGGAAATAGTATGTCATAAGTCAGTCTGTGCTGAGCGATGGCTCAGATTTCTCAGATGAAGTGCTACCTGCTAGCCCTGAGCCGCTGATTGAACAGCCGGCTGCAGCTGGCTGTGAGCCAGAAGAACAACAAGAGATCAGGTTACTGGCTGATCAGGAGTCACAGCCTACACGTTGTAGCTCTGAAGCAGTGAACAAGTCTTTAGCAGCCACTCCCAGCCCACCTAGCTCACCAACACCCTTGCAAGGCTGATGCTGTCAGAGATGCTTAGAGTTGCAAGAAAGGAGTAGAAGTGTGAGACTCATGGCCCATTGTCAGCTGTCAATTGAAGAGACAAATGAGTAATTTCAGGATGCCAAGGAATTGGCTGGGAGTCTAGCTTATTAAGACCTGGCTATAAATTCAGCTGGGAGAAGCAGCAGTTTGTGGACGCAACAAGTACACTTGGCTGTTGAGCTACCAACCTTGCTGCTACCAGATCTCTGCAACCTTGAACTGACAACTGGCTTTTCTGGAACCCCTGACCTTGGATTGGACTTGGACTTGCTGCCTGGAACTCCTTGACCCTAGCCTGGACTTCGGTAAACCTGTTTAGTCAGGATCCCCTGACTTTTGGATTCACCTTTGGTTACTCTCTGCAACCTTACTTGTGACCTGCCCTGCTGGATGCCAGCCCGTGCCTCCTGGGAAAGCTACATCACTACATAGTACCAAAGGCGGAGCAGAGTTGCTGCTGCAGATAAGGAGGGGATACAGTTCAAGCCTGTCTCTCCACAAAAATCACTGAAGAGGTGTCTTTACAGCCTGCAGGCAGCATGGCAAATCTGGCAGGGCCATTTTGGTTCAGACCTAGCGCAGATTATCATTGCAGAGATTCCCTTCTCACTAACCTTGTTAGCTGCCCTGAAGAAGTCATTGCTCTCCTGTAGCAACGCCGTCTTTCCCTCCATGTGATGGTTTACCTCCTGTTGTAGCAGGTTTATTTTCTGGTTCGAAAGCTTGAGATGTTCTTTCTCCGCATATTCCTCCGAAAACAGGATCTTGAGTGCATCAGATTTTAAGTCCTCCACTGTGCAGTTCCATTCCTAGAACGAGAAGTTTCGACTCAGTCGGCTGGAGCGTGTCTTGCCATTGGATTCTCTTACCCGTAAGGAGTTCAGTGCGAATCTGTTAATTGAACTTTCCAGTCTTTTGAAGGAATCCAGTTGTACTTTTTAGTCACTATAACAAATTGGATGCATACAGATGGGGGGAAGGGCATATGTTTGTATGTATTACTTATGTAAATAAATCTTTGGCATTATTAGTATTGGCAGGTATACTATATGATCTGAAGGGAAAAAAGCATGAAGAGAAGAAACTGGATTTATACCCTGCCCTTCACTACACGAAGGAGTCTCAGAGTGGTTTATAATCCCTTTCCCCTCCCCTCCCCCCAACAGACACCCTCTGAGGCAGGTGGGGCTGAGAGAGCTCTGACAGAAACTGCTCTTTTTCAAGAACAGCTGTGCCAGAACTATGGCTTGCCCAAGGTCATCCAGCAGGTGCAAGTGGAGGAGTGGGGAATCAAACCCGGTTCTCCCAGATTAGAGTCTGCACTCCTAACCACTACACCAAACTCTTGATTTTTTTTCTGCTGATAGGCCTATATGGTGGCTCTTTGAAACTGCTTTGTGCCTAGAGAATTCCGCAGTTCCTTAAAAGGAAGTTCCCAGTGACAAAGCAGACAATGGCTGACAAAACAGAAATGTGGAAAATCACAGCACCCTGTAGCTGGCGACAAAGACGTAAAAACCTTCAGTGAACAACCCATCTTTTCTGAGCACTGAGACATTCCAGAGGCTAATATTTACGCAGGCTGGTTCCCTTAGAAGGAACGACTATTCCCGAATTATGATGTCCTTATAATATTGGCTTTATTTACATACTAATAGAGCACAGGTGGAGGCACAAAGGCACTTCTACAGGATCCGCTGCTCCAGATCAGATCCTTGGGGTGTGGAGAGAGAGAAAGAAAGATCCTGATCTTCAAGATCAGGGGTCTGAAACCTGTTATAATTAAAGAGCCAAACTACACCAGACTCTTGGAGCAGCTGTGGCTCAGTGGAAGCGCCTCTGCTTTGCATGCGGAAGGTCTCAGGTTCAATCCCTGGCATCTCCAGTTATGGGTCCAGGCAGGAGGTGATGAGAAAGACCTCTGCCTGAGACCCTGGAGAGCTGGTGTCGGTCTGAGTAGACAATACTGACTTTGATGGACCAAGGGTCTGATTCAGTATAAGGCAGCTTCATGCGTGTTCATGTGTGTTCAACATTTGGAGCGAGAGATCAACAAACAGCTAGTACAAGGAAGTCTATTTGCATTTGCATAACATCACTGATAACTGGCATGTTGATCCATAACATCCATTGTTATGGCCTCTTTATTAGGAAAGTGGCACACATGAGATCTCACAATGAGTAATAACAGAAGTACCCAGCATGACTGTTGCAGGGCACCAGCATAAATCTGCACATGGCCCATACTTAGATTACTACCAACTACTCACCTCCACTATTTCCTTTTCAGTCAAGCCTCTCTAAGAAGCTCAACAGCAGGGGTGTCAAACATGTGGCCTGGGGGCTGGATCAGGCCCCCAGAGGGCTTCTATCAGGCCCGCAAGGGACTGGCTGTCTCCTGCTACTTCCTCCAGTTCTGCTGCTGCTGCTGCTGCATAGCTTGCTTTTCTAGACTCTCTTAATCACTCAGGAGAGATAGATAGGCAAGCTCCTGCTCCCTGCACTGGGCTGATGCTCCTCCCCCTCCCCCTCCCAGATTGCTACAGCACAGACATTTTGATGCAATAATTCAGAACAAGAAGTGTCAGTTATCAGTGACTGTTAAATAAACAAAATATTGCAAGAATGCTAATGTTTCAGGCATGTTTTTAAGTTAAAAAAATATTTTGTGTTCATGTCCTTTATAAAGTTTATCTCTGCTACCTGGCATTACATTTTATGACATACATGACCCGGCCCGACAAAGTCTAATTTATGTCAAATCTGGCCCTCCATAAAAATGAGTTCGACACCCCTGCTCTACAGTCTCACAAAAATCTTTGCCTGCCGTATCCCCCTTCACGTACTGGTTATTCTAACATCCCATCTACCCCTCTAATACACCTTAACAGAAAGATTTGGCTTTCTTTTTGAAAGAGCCAAATCTGGTCCTGTACTGAACCATAGATTCTAGATTTGTCACACACTGACTAATGCACTTTCATTCCACTTTCAAACCACTTTGCAACTGGATTTTACTGTGTGAAATGGCAAAATCCACTTGCAGATGATCACTAAAGTGCATTGAAAGTGTACTATTCAGCATGTGTGAAAAGGGCAATGGGTCCCAGCAATGGCTCCTGCTTTCCCCTCTTTCTCTCCCTCCCTCTCATTTCCAGTTCAAATGTTGCACCTTCTTCAAACAGACCAACCCATATGGCCTGGAGAAAAATGTCCTATCTCTTTAACAGACACTTAAAGTGAGGAAATGGGCAGCTCAAGCATTTCATGGCATGGAAGGAAATAACATCACCTGGTAAATAATGTCACATTAAGCCTCTATTAAAGGGTCATGACTAGGGATAGGTACGGACCTTATCATGAACCTAATTTCATGATGAACATCGCTGGTTCATGGTGTGAGGTTCATGCCCATCACTATCCATGACCCTCCCACAACCCTTCATGTGATTTTGGAGATTTGTGGGGTTCACGGTGGGAAGCAGGGTAGAGTGAGAGGGACTGCTGAAATGGCTTGCACTTATTTAACTAAAATGGCTTGCAAAAAACCATTTAAAGGGAATGTTCCCTTTAAATGGCTTTTGCCAGCGGGTGCCGTGCACAAGTGAAGTCCAACCAAATTCACTGCCACAGGAGGTGGTGGTGGCTACAAGCATGGATGGCTTCAAGAGGGAATTAGTTAAACACATGGAACAGAGGTCCATCAGTGGCTATTAGCCACATAGTATAGATAGGGACCCTCAGTCTGGGGCAAGTGATGCTCTGTATTCTTGGTGCTTGACGGGGGGGAGACAACAGTGGGAGGGCTTCTAGTGTCCTGGCCCCACTGCTGGACCTCTTGAGGGCACCTGATGTTTTTGGCCACTGTGTGACAGAGTGTTGGACTGGATGGGCCACTGGCCTGATCCAACATTGGCTTCTTTTATGTTCTTATGTTCTTAACCACTAACTGGGAAGGTTTGTGGAAGTCTGTGGTTCATGAGACCCCACAAATCACGAACCTGCATGAGCTTCCATTTTCCTGGTTCGTGCCCATCCCTAGTCAGGACATTTTCCCCCTCCAGCCAGTTGGCAACCCTGCCTCTAGTCCTGATGGCTATTTGAACAAACTCATTAAGGTACACAGTGAGAGGTAATACCTGTAGCAAGTATTACTGAGAATCATTATTCCTTTTGTAAGATAGAACAGAGGCTAAGAATAGGGGACAGGCCAAGTCATTGATGCCAAGCGTGTAACATCAGATAAAGAGCTGTGTAATGCCCACTCTACTAAATAAGGATCAGCAATAACAAATTCAAGGTAGGTAATGCTATCATGAAGCATCCGTGTACTGTAAATGGCTTCTAAAATTACATCACTTAGGAACAAAATAATGGGCAATCCGACTAAAAATGCAACAGCATGTGGCATGTTATTTGACATAAGAACGTAATCAAGAATGTGCTACATTTCACTTGGGGGCAATCCACAAAAAGCTTTGCAATGCATGCCTAAGTACTGTGGAATTTAAGTACTTAACAACGTGCTTCAGTCCCGTCAATTTCAGATAATGACACTCCTTTCTCCTACAAAATGGACAGTATCCAAAACCCTGCCGAAAATGGTAGGGCATTCAGAAATGGACAACATCCAAAGCTCTCTGCCCTTTTCTATGAAGGGGAATTATTCATGCATGTACATTCCAGGATCCCCCACTGGGAATGGAACAGCTCTATGAACACACAGTATTTTGCATGCACATCAGACCTGCTAAGCCAAAGCCACAGTCTGAACTAAGATTCCCAGGGCTCAATCATACTGTTAATAAGTTTGTTTTTAAAGATTTGTTTTGCACAGAAAGACATGTTTCCTTGTTTGTATAGGTTTATAGGAAATGACGGTAAAGCAGAAACTCACTGAATCCTGTTGTTTACCAGTCATTTTAAGGACTGTTGAGGCAGAGGACCATAGCTCAAGGGCAGAAAGAAGCTCTTTAGAATCTGTATCCTACCTTTCCTTGATGTGGCATATGTGGTTCTCATCTTATCCTCCCAGTAACTGTGTGAGGTAAGCTAGGCTTGAAAGGGCATGACTGGCGAAAGTCTCCCAATGAATTTCATGGTGAGTGGGAATTTGAACTTAGATCTCTTCAAGGCACTCTAACCACTGCACTGTACTTGCTGTAAATTGGATGTTTAATTCATCTATACCCCACCTTTCTCCCCAAT
Source organism: Lepidodactylus listeri (assembly GCA_029233225.1). Classification (NCBI taxonomy): domain Eukaryota; kingdom Metazoa; phylum Chordata; class Lepidosauria; order Squamata; family Gekkonidae; genus Lepidodactylus; species Lepidodactylus listeri. Next base: position 23,775,903 of record JARCFY010000010.1, on the reverse strand, counting down.
GGGGACCATCATTCTCCTCTCCCCCATTTTATCCTCACAACAATCTTGTGAGGTAGATTAAGCTGAAAGAGTGTGACTGGACCAAGATCACCCAGCGAGCTTCCATGGCACAAGTGGGGATTCAAACCAGGGTCTCCCAGGTACTAGTCTGAGACTCTTAGTCACTACACCTCACTGGCTCTCTGGCAGCACTATGGCCTGATGTAACAGAGCACTATATGTTCATAAGTAGGTTTGCCAACTCCAGGTTGGAAAATTCCCGGAGATTTTGTGAGTGCAGCCTGTAGAGGGCAGGATTTGGGGAGGGGAGGCATAATGCCATAGACTCCACCATCTAAAGCAGCCATTTCCTTCAGGGGTACTGATCTCTGTTGTCTGGAGATCAGTTGCAGTTCCGGGACATCTCCAGGCCCCACCTGGAGGTTGGCGAGCCTATCATAAGACTTTAAGGAGGTTTGTAGGAAATGTCAGAAAGTTCTAGCCTTTTGGTAGAACCTGAACCCACAATGGGACGAATGGGTTTTCAGGCATTCATCTAGCTCTATCCAAAGAAGAGAACTACAAGAAAACCAGCCAGACCAGTGAAGAAGCCTCTTAACAACAATTGGGCAGAGCTGGTCATGTGGTACTCTTGGAAAAAGCATCCAAGGCAGGTTTGATGATGTATCTCAACAGCAAAGGAACCTTTTGCCTTCTTCCCTTAGAAGACTCCCTTCAGTTTTCTCCAACCTAGTATCGCCGTAGGCCCACCTTGACATGAGCTGTGTCCAGTATAGAAAACCCGCAGGCTGACACTAAACGCTCTCAGTATATGACTAAATTTCATGCTAATTTCCAACATTTACTGCTAAAAAGACAGCATTTACCTTGGCTGATACTTCTAAATGATCGAAACATGCCTAGCATCACCAGCACTTCCGACATTTGCTGGTAAATCTCAAGGCCTCCTGGGAAATGATCAGCTTTCTTCTTCATTTCCACCAGGATGCCCTCTGCCCTTTGGTCACTGCTAAATTCAAAATATGACCCCTGTTAAAAATTAATTGCTGACCAGGGTCCTAGAGCATCTGTGATTACTTACGAGAAATAAGGAAGCAATAAAACTGAATCCTCTTATGATGAACTGAGACATGCAAACCTTGTTTGCAAACAAGATACATAGCCTAGATTATTGCAGTGGTATTCAGTGTTCTAATTAAAATTCCATTCGTGACAAATATTTGATTAGAAGAAATATGATACCACTCATAGTGAAATGGCTGGAAGGGAAATAGCATTCATAAAGTTGTCCCCACTGTAAGTTCTCCAACACTAACCTTTTAGACAAATTTCAAATAAAAGTTAATATCCTTTAATAACCATATTAGCCTTTTGCCCTTGTTATATCTAACATGGTTTACATTTTAACCTTTCAATCAGACTTTCAGTGACAATATATTACGATGATATAAAGTTTTTCTTTAAAAAAACCAAAACCCTTATATATTATAACCCTGAACATTTTTTCTGAGGACTTTAGTTATATTTAAGGTCTGATTGATATTCTGTGCCTAAACCAGTAATAATGGACTCATTATTCTTTAGAATCTTGGCAAATGGTGCTCCATTCACTTACAAGACATGTTCATTATTCAGTTTTATAGACTTTGCTTTTTACAAGGGAGGACTTTATGGGTTTTAAAATAAAAGCTAAATCTCAGCCATCACAGGGAAAAATAAGCATAGAAGGACACTGGGCTAATCCCTAAGGCCATCCCCTTCTTCCCATGAGACAGGTTTTGCTATCACCACAAATCCCTTTCTCAAACACGGTTCAAAATTTACAGTCTGAAAAGAGTGACTGAATGGGTGGCATGGAATTGTGTACATTGACTCTACTCCTAGCATCTGAGGTCTGATATAACTTGTGAACAAGAAGCTACACATATATCAGTGGGTATGTATAGGTTTTGTCTGCCCCAGTTTAGGTATCCTTGCAAATACAGGGTCCCAACTGCATGTAGGACAAACACTTGTCAATAAGAGTCCACACACATATGGGGTGGAGCCAGTGATGAGTTGTCTGTAGACAGAATGATTTCTGCCTTTGAAGCATACCTTTCTCACCTCCTCCCTTTTACTGCAGTACAAGAGGCCCTCACAAATGCTTTACTTGGGGGTCCCCTGCCCGTGGAAAACACCAACAAATTGGATTAAATAACACAGGGACAGTTGTGTCACCAGCAGGCATGATCCTGCTCCCCAGAAGTTGTTAACTTGTGAACATTTCTCCTGATCTGGGAATCACTTAATATTCATTTATGAATTAGGCCCAGCCTCAAGTAAAGTTTTTTCTACTGGATGGTTTCCACGTGGATGACATCACATGTTGACTGCAACAATGTACTTGTGTATTTTAAAAGCTTTATTAGCTGCCTTTCTCTTGAGATGTATTTTGGAAAGATAAAGAAAACAATAAAGAGTTACCACATTATGGGAGAAAGCGGACATGTGACCGAGCCCTTCGCCATTTCTCAATGTTTCTTCGAAGAAGAAGAAGAAGAGATTGGATTTAACCCCACCCTTCACTACCCAAAGGAGCCTCAGAGTGGCTTACAAACTCCTTTTCCTTCCCCTCCCCACAGCAGACACCTTGTGAGGTAGGTGGGGCTGAGGGAGCTCTGACAGAAACTGCTCTTTTTCAAGAACAGCTCTGCCAGAACTGTGGCTTGCCTAAGGTCATCCAGCAGGTGCAAGTGGAGGAGTGGGGAATCAAACCCGGTTCTCCCAGATTAGAGTCCGCCCACTTAACCACTCCACCAAACTGGCTAAGGACCAGAGTGAGAGAAAGTCTGAAAGTGTTGTTCCTACTACGAGGATCGCTGCATGGATATGGTTTGTCAAGTGTGTGAGATAATGTTCTTCATGGCACCAGAGCCATAGACCGCTTTCTTTAGATATGCGCTGTAATATTGAGAAAAAGGTCCGATCTGCAGGATAAGCCAATTGTGACATACTTCCCAGAGACAGCCAGCCATCATTTAGGGCGACTGACTCTGACTTTTCAGATTGACTGAGCTCCGTGAATGTCCCTGAAGGCACAATGTACTATGCTCAGTCTCTCTCCAAAGGCAGACCTTGCTATTTTACATTTCCGCATCACCTTTTAAAAATGTAGCTTTCAGTATTCCATTTGGCAAGGAAATTAGGCTCCTCGTGGACCTTTTGATTATTGATTACACTTCATCAAAATAAAAATATGGACCATGCCTTCACAAAAAGCTGCGAGCTTCAAAAAAATGTACAATTGTTGAGCAAAAAAATAACAGCTCTTGGTCACAGTTGTACAAAAACAGTGTGTTGGTACAGCTGGTGACACATAATTGCCCTGGGGAGAAAAACTCTCATGTAGAAGCACATAAAACTTTGTGGGAAGTCAGGAAGCTAGAGATTGATGTGCTAAGCACCAGAATACCCCTATTTAGGGTTGCCAGGTCTCCTCATTCCGCCAGTGGGGGGATTTGGGGGGCATTCTGGCAGTGGGTGGGGATATCACGTGATGCTCCCAGTGTGATGACACCACCTGGAAGTGACATCATTGCATCAGGGATGCTCTGGTATTTGGGTGAAACTCTCTGGTTTTTTCACCCCCAAAACCATAGAGTTGTCCCAAATACCAGCACACCCCCATGACGTCCCTGATGTGATCACTTCTGGGTGACATCACTGCGTCGGGGATGTCACACAGCGATGCCCCTGTTTAAGGGAAGGGATTCCCCCACCTGCCAGCTAGCCTGCGACTAAGGGAAGCCCCCAAAACTAGGGAATCCCCTGCTTGAACCTGGGGGTTGGCAACACTACCCCTATTATACAGAGAGCTGGAAACCAACAGGGATGGAATGTTCAGCTTTGATTTGGAAGACCAAGGACAAACTCAGATTCAACTGCAAATTTCATAGGATCTTTTTTCTACAAAAAAAGCCCAGTACGAACTCATTAGCATAATAGGCCACACCCAACAGCAGAAACTCATTAGCATATTAGGCCACACCCCCTGGCAGCAAGCATCCTCCCAGGATCAGCTGCCCCAGGTGCCCCGTGGCTTGGGGGCCCCAGGGAAACCTGAGGGAAGGAAGACAGTTTCTGGATTGGCTTCCCCAGGCACCCTGCAGCTGTGGGGCACCTGGGGAACCTGAGGAGGGGAGGCCGTTTAAACGGCCTTCCCTCCCTGGATCGGCTTGGCTTCCCCAGGCACCCCCCAGCTTGCGAGGTGCCTGCGGAACCAGGGGGGGAGGCTGTAGGCGTGGCCAACTCGGAAGCCAGCCGGAACTCCGTTCCTGTGCGTTCCTGCCCCAAAATGGCCCTGCATAGGATGATGTTGAACAAGAGCATTTATTATTTATTTTTATCCCACTTTTCTCGTTCATAGGGACTTAAAGCAATATATTACATTGTTCTCTCCTCCACCGCCATATTCTTTCACCTATCACCCTATGTGAAAAGTTAGGCTGAGAGGCCCAAGATCACCTGATGAGCTTCCAGGGCAGAGCAGGGATTGAAACCTGGTTGTCCCACTTCCTGGTCCACCACTCTATCCATTAGGCAACACCAGCTCCCAAGCAACTATCTCTTAGCCTAACAGCCAAAAGCACTTTGTACACCATCTGCATGGAAAAGAGTTCCCACATCCTTTCTCGTTCTAGAAAATAGAACTGGAGGGGGGTACATGTGAAGATCAGAACATTTCTGATTTTCAGTGACTCTGGTCACCATGGGTAAGGAAAAAAATTAGTTACATTTCAGTGTTGTCCTTGAGTGCATTGCTTTATTCTTCCAAATCATTCCTGTACAGGAAAGTGCAGCACTGCAGTTAGGCATACTATTGCTATTGGGTATACTATTATTATTGCAGTTGGGTATACTATATAAGTAAGCAAAGCCTACTTATATGGCCATCATTGCTAGGGGATCCTGCAATGGGGATGCAATGCATGTCTGTCTACAGTGCTCACAGAGATGCACTTCACTCCCCAAGAGTGCTGGCAATTTGCAATGGTCTGTTCTAAAGATAAGACAAAACTGAGTTCTAGAATTCTGTCCCTTGGCTGTAATTTGCTTCCACTATGCACTTAGAATCTGATCCCTCAAAGAGCTGATGGAGATGTCTTTTCCTCCCCCTGAAGAGTCCCTGACAGATGAGACACTTCTAGTTGGGTGAACCAGAAAAAGGTGGAGGCTCTTTCTTCTTTGCTTCTCTCTCTGTGGAAACATCTAGCTGAGATTCTGAATGGAATGGAATCCACATACACCCATTCTCATGCTACTCACCGCTGCCTCTCCAAACCCCTCCCCTTCCCCCCATTGGGCCTGCGCAAATGCACAGGGGTGACAGCAACTGGGCAGGGATTCTGTCATGGCCCACAAATCCACTCTTTCCTCTTCCCTACTAAGCCACACTGTATGTCTACAGCACAGCTCATCAGGGAAGGAGGCAAAAGTTCTTTAATTAATTAATTAATTAATTTTATTCAATTTATACCTTGCCCTCCTCATCAAGGCAGGCTCAGGGTGGCTTCCATAAAATGCATATATAAATACAATTTAAAATCCATCATAAAAACAACAAAAACCCAAACATAAAACATAAAAAACCATAAACATAAACAAAGGAGACCAGGAATCAGTAGGCCATCCCTGCCATTTTTAAAGTAGAATTTAGCACAATCGCCTATTCATGTAATTGCTATAGGTGAGCATCCAAATGTACATAATTTGATTGTGGGGAAAGAAATATTATATTTCCCCCCACATTAAAACAAGTATTTGCCGAATGAGATACCAGTAATGCAGCTGTCATACCATTTAGATATGTATATTTAATTTCTATGTTGAGATTCCTTTTGCTCCAGATACAATTATGGCACTTTAACGATGCCCAGTGCAAGAATCAAAGGACTGGGTTTTTTTTATTGTCTGCAGGTATTCCCTGGGCAATCATTCCAGACAATGTGAGCTTGATTTAGAAAAACCACTCTTCTCCCCCTGCCCCAAGGTGTGTTTCTTCTGTGTCATTTAGCACTGCTAAAAAACCAATTGTAGTACACAGTTATTGTCCAGCATAATGACAATGATTGGCTGGTGAATACATGGAGGCTGCGGCCGCATGGGCTTTAAATGAGGGAGGAAGGGCTATTTCCTCCCGCATTTAAAGGGGCCGACCAGACGGCCGGCCCCAAGTCCCGTGCCGAAGCGGGCTCCAATGCGGGTTCCTCCCGCATTTTCAGACCCCGGGAAAATCAAGTATTTTCCCGGGTGTTGCGGGAGGAAACCGCATTGGAGGTATGTGGACAGCCCTCTCTCGCATGCATTGCGAGAGCAGGGCTGTCCAAATAGCCCCGCCGGGCATTCCCCCCCCCCCTTTACACTTGGGCGCATGGCTATCCATGCGCCCAAGTGTAAAAGGGTGAAAAAAAACCCCCCAACTTACCCAGGCGGATGGCGGGTCGGAGGCCGCCACCGCCGCTTCAAGTGCTGCTGGGATTGCCTCCGCTGCCTCCTCCGTCGCCTCGTCTTCAGTGGCGGGCTGCCGCCGCCTCCCCCTCCGCCGCCGCCTCGTCTTCAGCGGCGGGCCGCCACCGCCGCTTTCGCCGCCGCCGCAGCGGCCCCCGCTTCCGCGGCCGCCGCGGCCGCTGTTCCCGCCGTGGCCGCCTCTTCAGCGGCCGCGGCCGCCGATCCCACAGCCACAGGGGTTGGGATGTATAGACATCCCAACCCGCTGTTTAAAAATGTGGCCCCTTTAAATCCGGGAGCCCTCCCGGATTTAAAGGGGCCGTGTGACCGCGGCCAGAGTCTGCATTTATCAAGCTGAAAGACAACCAAAATAACTTCAAGTTGAGAATTATTATATTGATAGACTTTGGTTTTATGATTAAGACTCTCTGGAAAAATATTCTTAGAACACCAGCTACTCCTGAAGGAGTGATTGGAGGACTTGGTCCTCAGGCTGACTCTGGCTGTGAACAGACTGGCAGCTTGCCATGATATAGGGCCGCCTCTAATTGATCCAGTTTAAAATGTTGTGGGACATATAAGCCACACAGCACACCCTACTGCGGGTTACCCACAGAGACATCCCATGGGAAAGCATCCATGCTATTGTAGCGCATCAGCCATGAGCACACTGCAACAATGGGCAAAATTCATGCACGCGCATGTGTGCACATGCAGAGTTTTTTAAAAAGCCATTCTGTGCACACTCCCTCGTGTTCAGACAGCTGGCCATGTGCGATGAATGCACGAGGGAACAAAAACGTCACTTTGGAAGTGGTGGCTTTTTAACCTGGCTCCAAGTCGTCCTCTGACGGGGTGAGTACGCCCGGGGAACACCTGACAGCTGTGGCTGTGTGAACGGGCCCATTTAATCCATTTGTGAAAGGTGCCTATATCGGGCCAAACTGCCAGTCTGAACGCAGCCTCTGAGAATGATTGTTTCAAATAAGAAGGTTCCTACCTTAACCTGAATTTCCATCTGCTTGTGCTCCTGGAGTAGCTCTTCGTTTTCTTTTAAATTTGACCCCAAGTTTTCCTTATGTAAATAATCTTTTATATTCTTCTTGTAACAAAAGGTTACCTGAAAGTAGAGATAATATTCGAATGATTCTAGTTGCAGTCTTATAGGCAGTCACATGGGAGTAAATTCCACTGAGAGGGATGAGATTTTCTTCTGACTAGGCCTACCTAGAATTGTTCAGGGTCTACCCTGATTATCCTGAATTGGGTGAAAAGGTGATATAAAAATGTTCTTGGTAAATAAATAAATGGTTGAATTGTTCTCAATCGTGCAGAAATTACCACTGACACAAGTGGGTAAAGATAGAACGGTTTTCACAAACAATCCAGCCCCCAAAGTTTTTAAGCCCCATGTTTTGATTGGATTAATACTTTACTATGACGTCTGCGATGGCTGAGGAAGCTGGACCCAAAGAGCATTATTAATATATTAAACCTAAACATAGAGATGGAAGTGTGACACAATCTGCCCATGCTAGGAAAACTCCAGAAAGATAGAGCTTCATATGTTTATGGACCTTGAAATCCTGCTGATTTGGCAACTTCAGAAGCTTGTTTAGAGACTTAAGATATTACATTCTTAATTATTAGGTGTCACTCAGAGGTGAAATAATTCTTACCTGTGCTAGGGGGCTCAAAGCAGGACAGGAGGTACCAGTTCAGCCACGTTTGTACCAGTACTCTTTATTGGACCATACCAGATTTTAATTCCACCACTCCCAGAATCACTCTCTTGATCAGTGCAAGCTTCTCTGTTTTAACTTATTCTTCTATACTGCCTGTCTATTAGCCACATGTCAATGTGACTGGGAGAACCCAACAGTGATAGTAACCTCTGTGTTATTAACAATGGAGTGACTTCTGCATTTGCCTCCATTCCTGGCTGCAGGGGCACGCTACCAATTTATATTTTCAATACACATCAATGTAACATATTCTGTGATGCACAAAAGCAAGGGGCTGACTTGGCCTTACGTGGGGAGGGAACTGGGAAAGAATGTGACAGGAAGTCTTCTCCTTCCCATCTACCAGGCATGCTGGTCCCTCCCCTACATCACTGGTTACCCTCTGAGGTTGGTTTAACATCAGAATAGGGCCAGACCCCATACATGTAGGACCAGGTTGCATGTCTGATTCCCGGATATTGTCTGAACTAGATTATATATGGTTTGGACTTGAAGCCACCGTGTGGTCAGCAGATGGCACTGGAAGAAGGACGACCATGCCTCGTGGGTAGGGAGACAAGGCGTCTCTCGCTCTCCCTCCCTCTTCTCCACCCCCCGCTGCACATAAACCCAAGTGTCATTCAAGCCAGCCCAAGATGTATATGGAATTTCATGCAGCACAAGCCAAAATATAGGTTTTATTTTAAAAACACTGTACTATAGCTACCACCACTGATATGATGAATGTAAAATCCAGGGTAAAATTTTGTTTCTCTCCTGTTGAAGGTATTATAAAGCTTGACCTTGACCGATGACACAAGGCTTTTGGAATGGGCCAAAGGGCAACAACCCAAGGGCTTTTGGCCTTGGGTTTTAGTTCTGTGGCCTTGATAGACTGCTCCAGTGCATACCACATCAGCTCAGGGTGTTGAGTTTACTTTTTGTTTAGGTTCTTTACAGTGTCATTGGGGTTTTTTTTTATTGTTTACATTTTTGGAAGCTGATTTGGGTCCCCATTAGGCAGAAAAACAGGATAGCAAATATCCTAAATAAATAAATTTCAGAATGTGATATGAAACCCTGCAATAGAACACAGAGTTAATCATGCTTAAACTCTGTTCATTGCAACGGTGTTTAAGCATGCATATCTGCATACTGGACTGTAGCCATCGACTATTCTTTTATGTAACAAACTTTAAACTATAAAGCATTCCTCTAAGAATAGTCTGGAAATAAATAAACCTGCTTCCAATAAATCTGCAACAACAAATTCAGCAAATTACCTAAGGAGTTCAGCATAGCTAGGGATATAAAGAGATAATTAATGTAATTAAAATTTAATTTGATGTCATAACCACAAAGCTGCTTCAATTTGATGTTGTTCCACATTCAAAAACCTGATTTTTTAAAAAAAAAATGGCACAGGAAAGGTGATACATATAACAGTTTTATTTTCAACAATAACACTCAGCAATTATAAAGAACTGCAAACCTAAAAATCTCTCCCATACCTTTTCTTTCTTGCTTAAAAAATCAGAAATATAAACCAAGACTTAATCATGGTTTAGAATCACAGGTTTTAAGAAAGAAACTCGTGTCTGTGGAAGTGCTCCATTTCAGACATCATAACAAAGTGCAGTTAGATGGAAATAGATCAAGATGGGTAGCCATGTTAGTCTGTCTGTAGCATTAGAAAAGAACAAGAATCCAGTAGCATATTAAAGACTAACAAAATATGTGGCAGGGTATGAGCTTTTGTGAGCTCACTTCTTCAGATACAGCTAGAATGGGAGTCCATCTGTCCTATTTATTGGAAAGTGGAGTGATTTCAGATACCGAATGACATTTGCAGGCAAATGACAATAGCAGGTGAATGACAATAGCAGGCGTGATTGGATTTAGGTGAGATATGCAGAGGAATAATAGGTGTGGAGAAATCAGCATTGGTGATGAAATTCCCGAAAGTGGGAAGTCTTCTATCTTGATTCCATATTTGGGGGGAAGGGGTAGGACAATATGAACACAAGAACTCAGGTTGTCTTTGTCTTTGATAAACTGTACTTTGTGTCATCTGAATACAGTTTTGGAGTGTCCACTCCAGTTCATTGGACTGCATGGTTAGTAAAGAATTCAGTGAAACAACCTGCCGAACACCCAAAAACAGACCGTTGAACTATTGAACCAATCATCAAAAAGCCTGGTTTCTTGTTTGCAATCAGCAAACAGGATGTGAGGCAACTTGGTGGGTGTTTGTGTATTCCTGTCACATCATGTGAGGATGCATTCCTGTCACAAAAGTCCCCCCCCCCTTTTTAGAGAAAAGTGAAGCCATGTTTTTAACAGATCTAAATTAAGGCACCTAAGCACCCAGTTACAGGGTTTTTGAACAACTGTGGCTGAAATCTAAAAAACAGACAGCTTCAGATCAAAATAGGAGATACTACTAATCTGGTTTATCTATCTGATGACAAGCGTCATCTATATTCAGTTCTAGTTCAACATAGGGTGGAACCTTGAGGGGGGGGACCCATATCCTTGAGAAAACTGCTTCTGAGTCAGTCCCATCGCACAGATGAGTTGTGTCAGAGTTTGTGCAAGAGAAAGAGGAACAATGTTTGTCGATGTTTTCTTTTGACTGAAGGCCCTTTGTGGAATCCCACACCTTATCTACATGCAGTGCATCATTCTTGGAAAGCAGCACACCAAACCCAAATAAAGCATTACTTTGCTGCTTGGGAAGCTTCATAGGGCCAGAAGATTCAGCACTTGTATGTAGGGTTGCCAGCTCAGGGTTTGGAACTACCTGGAGATTTTTGGGGTGGAGCCTGTAGAGAGCAGGGCTTGAGAAAGGAGGGACCTCAGCAGGGTCCCTCCTCTCCCATATAGTCCACCCTCCAAAGCAGCCATTTTGTCCAGGGGAACTGATGTTGGTCGTCTAGAGATCAACTGTAATAGCATGAGATCTTCCAGTGCCAACTGGAGGTTAGCAACCATATTTGTATGTTACTTCATTAATGTGTGCAGTGGAAAGCTAGAAACTTCCATCTGTTCATTCATGCTAACAGATTAACCGAGATGGCTTTATTTATTTTTTTTGTTTGAACATGTTAGGTTTTCTGTAGGCAGATTCCCCAAGATCCATTATGCTGCAATATTCAACCATTTTCAGTAAATGGTTTGGCTTTCTCATTATATAATTTCACCTCATCTATTTTGAAATAATCAGCCATTTTATCTGGTGCGAAAGAACTAGCAGTTTAAAACCAAGATCATAATTAAAATTGCATTCACAAGAGAGGAATGAGAAGATGAATAAAGTGCACGGTTCCAGCAGAGCTTGATTGAATTTAGGGCAAAGTAATCACAGAGAAATCTTTCAAACGAGTCAGAAGAGCCTTTTCCATTTATTTGTCTCTCTGCCCCCTGCTAAGAGAGAAGCAAAACTGCAAAAAATAATTTTGGGGGAATTAGATGCGTTTTCTTTCTTTTGGAACAACAAAATAATACTGAATGAAGTGCGTGCTAGGAAGGAGAGAAAAATCCCTTATAAATGAAGGCCATCTTGTTTTCATAGCACAAAGGTTGCTTTTGGATTTAAAAAGCCTTATGCAAATATTCCTCCCTGTTAGAAACTGACTTAAAAAGAAGGAATGGGAATGCAGCTGTTAGCCCCACAAGCGACCTCCGCATGTACAAGGTGACTGCAGAAACAGGTTTCTGTTCGACCACTCCACTTGGCAAAGTTTGTAGCCTCCCTCCAGCACAAGGTGTGTCTCTTCTGGCAGAGGAAAAGCCTCTTGTGTTGCAGGAATGCTCCTAGGGCTGGAAGAAGGCTTCAGATCTTGCTGAGCAGACATACATGGGTTCCCTATACGCAAACCTTGAGTGTTGGAGGTTGGACAAGTATGTCAGGGGTTTTGTTTGCACGTGAACATTTATAATGGAAGGGCTGTGGCTCAGTGGTAGAACATCTGCTTGGCATGCAGAACGTTCCAGGTTCAGTTCCTGGCATCTCCAAGTAAAAGGGTCAGGTGGTAAGTTATAGGTGAAAGACCTATGCCTGAGACCCTGGAGAGCCGCTGCCAGTCTCAATAGGTAATCCTGACTCTGATGGACCAAGTGTCCTAAGGCTCTGTGTGTTCCTAGCTCTATCCAGGCGTTTTCAGGTGCAAAGCACAAATTAAAGAACAAGACATTTCAAAACATTTAACTCTATTAATATAAAAGTCTCTGCAACTACAATGCCTGTTTTAAGTGTCTGTCATTGACAATCAATATTTAAGACTAATGTAGGAGAGAGAAGTAGTAGCTCCATAGAATATGGAGCAGTAGCTCCATAGAATAATGAATAATGATGGGCACAAACCAGGAAAATGTGCTTTGGTTCATGGCGTATCTGGTTCATGAACCACAAACCAGAATGAACTGTTCGCAGCCAAAAAAACTGGTTAGGTTCATAAGGTTTGTGACCCAGTAGAATGGATCCTGTTTAAACTAGAGACAGCAAATTTGCAGGGGATCTCCGGCTGACTCTCCTCTACCTGCCCTCCAGTTTGGCGAGGATTGAATTTACAGGGTATGAGTTATGCCCCCCCCCCGAAGAGGCCCCCATGAAAGTTCTTTCTGGGGAAATGACCGCTTGTGCCCCTGTCTGTCATTTCCCCAGAAAGCACGTTCCTGGGGGCACCTTCACAGTCCCAAATGAACCCCAAAATGCTGCTCATAGAGGACATGAAACACGAAGGAATATCTTTTCTGGGGGCATTTTAGACCACAGTATTTGGGAGGGGGGGAGAAAGCTGAGCACCATGAGTGGAAACCCTTCCATCCGCAAGAACACTGTTGGATCTAAGCTTGCATTTCTAACACATTCACTGGTGACAGTGAAAACAGCCTCCTACACTAGAAAGGGGTATCGTCTGGGGGAGAAATGATTTATCCGCTTCTATTTGGACCATTTCTGTTTGGGGATACAGCCTTGGGGAAGAGGCTAAAGCTTCTTGTGTACATGTGTGTCGTTATCTGATCTGGAATAAGAACAGTATGCATGGGAAAGAGAGAACACATATATCACTGTGATGAGGTTCACTAGTTAGGTGTGGAAATCAATAGCCTTTCTATGGAGTACCCTAGCTGAAATAGTAGATGTAACTGTAAAATGGAGATAAAAGTATGTTTGGATAATGGAATGTTTGCCTGGTAACTATAGTAGTAGAAGAGGAGACTGGATTTATCCCCCCGCCCTTCACTTGGAGTCTCAGAGTGACTTACAAACTCCTTTCCCTTCCCCTCCCCACAACAGACACCCTGTGAGGTAGGTGGGGCTGAGACAGCTCTATCCAGAACTGCTCTTTCAAGAACAGCTGTGCTATAACTATGGCTTGCCCAAGGTCATCCAGCAGCTGCAAGTGGAGGAGTGGGGAATCAAACCCGGTTCTCCCAGATTAGAGTCCGCACACTTAACCACTACACCAAATTAGTAGGGCAGCCACGAAGGAGCTAGAAAAGATCCTTGAGTGTAAGGATGTGTTGCTGGCAAGCAAAATCAAGTTATTTTGCGCCAGAGTATTCCCTATTACTTTGTATGGGTGTGAAAGTTGGACAATGAAGAAAGCTGATGGGAAGAAAGCTGATTACTTTGAAATGTGGTATCAGACAGCCAAAAAGACAAATAAGCCTGAACTCTCCCTAGAAGCTAAAATGACTAAATTGAGGCTATTGTACTTTGGTCATATCATGAGAAGACCAGACTCACTGGAAAAGACAACAATGCTAGGAAAAGTCGAAGGCAGCAAAAAAAAGGGGAAGATCCAATGTGAGATGGATTGATTCAGTAAAGGAAGTCAGGACCCTCGATTTGTAAGACTTGAGCAAGGCTGTTAATGATAGGATGTTTTGGAGTTAATTAATTCATAGCGTCACCATGAGGTGGAAACAATTTGACAGCACTTAACTCAGAGAGAGAGAGAGAGAGAGAGAGAACTGTAGTTGCAGCCCTCTAGCGTAGGAAGCTGGGCACAGAAAAGATGATAGTAACTGTTGGTAATTTCACATATTTTCAGGCAGGGGTCATTTCGTAGAAAAAGAGGTGCAGGAGCTCATTAGCACAACTCATTTGCATAACTCATTTGCATATGCCACAAACCCCTAACATGCCGGAAGTGTGTCAGAGGGCAGCACCCACCCCTCAGGCTCCACTCCACAGGTGAGTGAAACTGACCTGCTCTTTCTCCATTCCCTTCCCCATCCAATACTTTGTGCAATAAAATTAAGCGTAAAGAACACACCCTCATTCTCTTCCTGCTCTCTTGAAACCACCAGGTTTCAAGTAGACTTGAGATACCCAGGACATGTGCACCACCCATCCCTTTCCCTTCCCCTCCCCACAACAAGACACCCTGTGAGGTAGGTGGGGCTGAGAGAGGTCTTTTGAGAACTGCTCATGAGAGAACAGCTCTGAGAGAACTTGTGACTGGCCCAAGGTCACACCAGCAGCTGCATGTGGAGGAGTGGGGAATCAAACCCGGTTCTCCCAGATTAGAGTCCAACTCCTGACCACTACACCAAACTGATGGGGTGGAAGCTGCTGAAGGGTTGGTGAAATTTCTCCAGTACTTATGGTGCTATGTGCCCAGGTAAAAAGTGGTATACTTAGAAAATTTATATGCCACCTTGAGCAAGTCTCTGGAAAAGCAGCACACAGTCATAAAAGGAGCAATGATAAAATTATCAATATTAAAACAAAACATTAAAAACAATAAAGACCCTAGCAGGGCTTTCCCCGGGGCGCTGCGCCTCTGCACTGCTTGGGGAAGCCGAGGAGGGGGCGGGGCTTGGCCATGTGCCCGCCCCCTGGGCTCCTCACTCCCGGAGCTGCGCTCCTGTGCGCTCCTGCTCCAACGGACCAGTGCTTTCAGGTATGTTTCCATGAGAAGCCAACTATGCTTTTTTGACCGCAGGGTCTTGGTGGCTGTCTCAGATTCACGGCTTTCACTAGCTGGCTCTGCAGTTGGGTTTATTTATTATCTGTGAGCCTAATGGTATTCCCCATTCTGAAATGTGCTATTCTTATCATTTCGATGCAATGAGCATGGGGTTGAGTAAGCTCTGGGGGATGGCAGAGGACAGGAGAGCCTGGCATGATACGGTCCATAGGGTCGCGAAGAGTCAGACTCGACTGCACAACTGAACAACAACAACAACAAAATCTCAACAATTTAGGCTAATCTGTTAATGGCTTTGGTTGTCACGGCTGCAGGTGATGAGAACTGGGTTCCTTTAAAGGGCTCTTCTAGTCTGCCATTCTGTGAAATACTAGGAGTGTCTTTATAGGCAGCGATTAAGACACACTTAGCTATTAACTCTGAGAAGCTGTTATAAAACATAAGCCAGCCAGCAACTGTGTAAACAATGTTAATTGCTAATTGTGCTCTAAATGTTAAAACTACAAGTGATTGTGCTGAGATTCAGTAATATTTTATCAGCTACTAGGGGGGATGACTGAAACTCCACTGCTTGAAGCATGTGTTGCCAGCGGAGATCTGAAAATCAGTGATACTGGAGCCGAATTAAGCACCATTAAGGGACAGAAGGGAATTTGGAATGGTATGGCCCAGTCTTGTCAGATCTCAGAAGCTAAGAAGAGTCAGTGTTTGGTCACTAAGGAAGACTGTGGAGAGGACGGCAATGGCAAACCGCCTCTGCTTCTCACGTCTTGAAAGTTACGTTATCTTAAAAGACTAAGCCAGCCTAGCCTGGTCTCATCAGATCTTGGAAGATGAGCAGGGTCAGCCCTGGTTAGTACTCAGATGGGAGACCCCAAGGAATACCTGAGTTGCAACGCAGAGGCAGGTACTGGCAAACCGTCTCTGAACATCTCTTGCCTTGAAACCCCTTTAGGGTTGCCGTAAGTCGGCTGGAACTGAATGGCAAAAAAAAAGGCTTGAATCCTATGAATTGTGAAAAGAGCAGAGTTCTTGAAGAAGAGCCTTCCCTCCTCACCCCCCCCCTTTTCCCACAGGATCCACTTTGCCACTACCCCCAACCACTCCTGAGAATTGAGAGACCCTTGGAATCGGAGTATGATGCAGTGGGTGGGCTGCTGCTTGAGGAGGAAAATGTCTTCCTTGCATGAGCTCTTATTCCACTCAGGCAAGAGCTCACGCCAGAAATGGGCAGGTTTACAACCAATTCCATAGCCAGCTGCTCCCGTCCCCCCCCCCTCCCCAGCATCCAATGTTCCCTCTAATTGATTTTCCCTGGTGGGTGCAGCAGTTCACATCCTAAACAGAATAAAACTGCTGTAATCTTAAAATGGGCAATGGGCACTGCAAGTCCCTGCATGCTCCAGATCGCTGCTGGGTGGGGCTTCCTGTGTTAATGGATGGCCGTTCATGCGCACGGCTTAGCAGGAACACTGCCTGCATCCCACACCATTCTCAAAGATTTCCTGATCTCTGAAGTGTTTTTTTGTGGCTGAGCAAGAGAGATTTTAGGAGCAGCTTTTGGGTGGGCACCAGTGACTTTGACTGTGAGGGGGAGGTTGGCGAAGATCCTCTCTATGACTCCCTTCCTGGTTCATAGGATCCAAAGTTGTTATGGCATGAGTTTTTGTAACAAGACTGAAGAGACCATGTGATCAGGAACATCCAATGACACAAGCCCCTGCCTACAAGAGGTCACACCAAAATGCATTTGTTAGGCCCAATTTATACCTCCCCTCTAAAGTAGTTTGACTGGTGTCTTTTCCTATGCTCATTTCACGCTGGTTTCAAATTTCACTCCCTGGATCTGAAGAGTACTAAGCAACAGGATTCGTTTAAAGCAGTATAATGCTAGCTTGACCACAGGAGGGCAATTAACGAATGCAAACAGTAATTTTAAAACTAGAACAAGTATGGTTTGAAATGAGAAACAGGTATAGACAGGTTTTTTTGAAACTACAATGATTCCAGGGGAAAGTCAGACGTAGATTTGACCTTAGTCTTCGGGATGCCGCAAGACGATTTGTTGTTGTCTTTCCCTCCTGAAGAGGGAAATCTTAGCGTACGATTTCGGTTTCCACTCTGGAGTAATAAGCTTGAATAAATAAGCATGCGGGCCTGGAATAGCTGTAATTTATTTGCTCGCCTTACAAAGACAGGATTGGGAACCATTCATAATAATAAAAAAAAAATACATTAATAATGGATCTGCTTGCCAGAATAACTATATACAAAATAGTCCAATCTGCCACTGGTTTTCGTTAATGAAAGGGATTTACTGAAAATATTTGATAGGGAATAGTACAATAGGATAATGAAGCTGCTCAAATCAGAGCAATTGTCATCATGAGATACAAAAAAGAAGGAAGTAGCTACAAGTGCTTAAAAATCTGTTGCCAATTAACTACTTTTAGCTGTATTGAGGCATATTGAGGTTGTTATTCTTTCTTTTAATGTAGGAGCATGGCAAATGGGGCACAGACATCCATACGAAGATGCCATATGCTGACTCAGATCACTGGTCCATCTAGCTCAGTTTTATCAACTGTAACTGGTAATGGATCTCCAGTCTCAGATCTTTCCCAGAATCTGCTACCGGAGATCTTATACAGGAGGTGCCTGGGATTAAACCTGAGACTTTTTGCATGAAAACTTCCGCCAGTTCAGATCTGTCTTACTTTCCATTTAATACCCAAGATCTGGGCACAGGATCACAGCTGTGTCAGTGATAGCACTGTTGAGAGAAATCCTCTGAATTCCTCTTTACTCAATTCTTCCTGAAGTCTAACAATCCATTTCTTTCCCTCTTTTTAAGGAATTTAGAGTCTGTTTCTAATCAGTTTTGATCAAAGAGAGGAGCTGCTGGAAGGGAGGTTCTGCAAAAATTTTAAAATTTCACTCTGTCCATGTTCAGAGGCAGACAGTATCTTCCCAAACTCTCCTTCTTGCCCACCTTGCGGCATATAACATAAAATAGCTGCATAGGTTGCAACTTATACAAGTGTGCATTGATTCCTCTTCAAAGAGAAATCCCGGAGTCAGGAGAGAATAAGAGAATCAGTGGCGATGTCTAAAAAATGGACTTCCAGAAAAAAGAATTATCCCATAACAATGCTAGTTGCTGATCCTAGCATGTTCTAAAAGCCTTTAGGTGATCCTGATTCCATCAGCCTGCCCTAAATAAATCGCTTGAATGGCATGACTGTGTCACATAGTGGAAATTTCGGGCACCGAGACATCACTGCTATGCTTAAGACTCATCTTAGTAGCGCAAGGGAACAGATTGTCCTCTAGGAAAAGAACTGTGATCTGCTGCCAAACACTAGGAACTGCTGCCATTTCAAACCAGCTGAAAGGTGCATACTGTAAGACAGGGCTCTTTTTGTAGCAGGAGCTCCTTTGCATATTAGGCCACACACCCCTGATGTAGCCAGTCCTCCAAGAGCTTACAGTAGCCCCTGTAAGAAGAGCTCTGTAAGCTCTTGGAGGATTGGCTACATTAAGGGTGTTCCTGCTACAAAAAGAGCCCTGCAGTAAGATATGTACTAGGGACTTAGCTAGATGGTGGGGGGGAGGGTTCTTTTTTTGTTCAGTATCAGTCTCTGCCCAACCTCATACTTATGAGTCTATGGGTAAGATATGCCAAACAGTTTGAAAGAATGTTGGCTTTGGGTCATCCAGTGAATCACCAGTACCCAAAATGACACAGCCATGGATCTCAGCGGAATTCAGCTAAAGCAAACCCTTGACTCAAGCAATATGTCTCAAACCTGTTTGGTTGGCTAGCCACATGGGCAGGGCCACTAAGAGGGAAGAACTAAAGGCCAAATTTCCCAGCACATATATATTTATTTATTTCATACCCCACCTTTTTCCCCAATGGGGACCTGAAGTGGCTTAAATTGTTCTCTCCTCCATTTTACCAGAGGCAGATTGGCCATTCAGGCTCCTGGGAAAACTCCTAGTGAGCCAATGGCCTTTGGGTACTCTTGCCCACCCACTGGAGCCACCCAAGCCCAAAAGGAGGAGCAACACTCATACTGTTCAGGGTCGTCCTCATAGCAGCTTATGCTGCAGTGAGCTGGCAGCTCTTGCAGCTGCTTCTTGTAACTTTGGAGCAAGCAGCCACAGCATAGAGCAAGTGGGCTTCATGGACCCCATGCAGGACAGAAGCAGCTGCAGCAAGCTAGAGACACCAAACTTGGAGGGCATGTAGAGGAGCATCCAGGGGAGGTCTTCTATGAGTTTGGTGTCTCTAGCTTGCATAGGATCTGTTCATTCCTGAACCTGTGCCTGTCAAAATGACCGAGGTTTAGGAGTGTATAGAACAGATCCTGTGCAAGCTAGAGACATTAAAGTTGCAGGGGACTTCCCCGGATGCCTCTCTACATGGCCTGCAAGATGTGGCTTTGAAGTTCTGTGAACATTTTGACTGAGCGGAGACAGCCTGTCTGGGAATGTCTCCGCTCACAAACCAGCACTAACCTCCATGAACAGCTTGAAAGTTTGTGGAAAGTTCGTGCCAGGTCACCTGCCATGAACTTGAGTTCGCAAAGCACAAACCAGCCAAAATTTGCCATGATTTTAGTTTGTGAGCCAGTTTATGGCCATCCCTACCTAAAAATGTGATTTGTATGGAACCCCTTAGATTCAGATAGCAGTAAAAATAGTCTCACAGCTGTTTCTTCGGATTCAAGCAACAAAGCAATCAAAAAGAGATTGAGGTAACAGTATGCAAGTCTACCATAACAACACATTACATGCCTATCTAGCCCATAAGAGATTCATCTTGTAACTGATACTGTTTTGACACAGCAAACGAAATTATTGGGAAGGAGACAAAATTCTTTCTGCTGGAAAGCATGTAGCATATACTGAGATAGCAAATGTATTCTTGTCAAATTCTTTTCCACAAGATACTTTTCCAACTTAACTTGGCTAAATTGAGTTTTTCTGTAACGTCACTTTTAACCACCGAGAATGGATCTCAAGAGAACGTTAATATTCCAAGATGGATCTTTGGCCAGACATTTCCCAGGTGACATAACAAACTAATAACCAAAATGGTGTCATATTGCATCTCATTTGCATGATGTCCTCATGATTTGCATGGCAATGGCTGCAGCGTGTTGTTTTGCAAAATCGGGAGGATTTGTTCTCAGCTACTGGTTAATAGCCAAAGGATGAGAAGATGACACTTCTGAAGGAACACAAGATTTGTCATTTTGGATACAGATCAATCTAGCAAAGTAACTGGTAAATCTAGTCCTCCTGTGAGCAATTACTAACATCTGATGGATGCTTCAGAGCCCTCTAGCAAGCCCAGGCAAATGTGTAAGACTTTACTTGGGGAATGTTGTATGAAAATGCAAAGAACAATTTGTGATTTATAATGTACCTCTAGCGTATTACGAAACAGGTAATGTGGCACTCTCCGGGGGGCTATTTGAAGAGCTTTGAGAGGAATCAGTAATAAAGTGCTGCTGCCTTTTGCATATTTATTTTCTATGCTAAGGCTGCCAACTACTTCTGAGAACATAAAACACTATTCCCTTACATGTTTGTTAAGATGATTTTCTGCAGAACATTACACAACTTTTCAGTTTAAATGAAAGTTCAATTACAACCTCTTGGGATGCCGCATAATGATTTTCTAGGGGGTCAAAGGAGCTGCCTTAGAAAAGGCAAGATTTTTCAGTATCCAGCTTAAGGTGAAAAAGAATGCCTCCTTTACAATCCAAGCCCGTCTCAATTCTGTTCTTTGAGGTAAAGAGATCCACCCCCCCCCCCCCAGAACAGTGCAGGAGACATAGTCAGGATCAGTAGTGGGAAAAGGGAATTGGTAGAAATTGCCCTTTCATCCAAGCCAATGGAAGTACTGTTTCACTGGCTATACTGGCATGTTTGGTTCTAGTTCCCGAAGTGTAGCCATGTTAGTTCAGTGCGGTTATATGTTATACACACACACACACCAATGAGTCCTATGAGGAAAGGTTGAAGGAGCTGGTTATGTTTAGCCTGGAGAGGAGACAACTGAGAGGTGATAGGATAACCATCTTCAAGTACTTGAAGGGCTGTCATGTAGAGGGTGGTGTGTTTTTTCCTGTTGCCCCAGAAGGTTGGATCAAAACCAATGGGTTGAAATCAAAAGATTTTTTGGCTAAACAATAGGAAGAATTTAAAACAATAGGAAGCAATTATCAAACATTTGTGTACACTGTACTTCCATATACATTCAGTTAAACAATTCAGTAGCTCCATGAAATATGGCTGTAAACATAAATGAACATGAATATGTGAAATATTACATTATCTAGTATAACAAAATGCATATGTGTGCAAGACAGTGCTTTGATTTTTTTTCTGGATTAGGATTAGGTTTCATAGACAAAATGTACATAAAATGTACTCTGTACTTTTTATTAAGACAAATGATATCATTCCATGAGAAAATATTAAAGCTTAAATATAGATTTTTTAACAAAACAAAATTTTAGCTTATTTTGGCCACAGTGTGTGTGTGTGTCTATTTAACCTTTGGGCTCCTGGTTTTTTTAATTCATTCTTCTGTCTTAATTATTTCAAGAGATCTTGTGCCAAACACAGATGAGAATGACATAGCAAGAAGGATTTTTCTGCGACGTGATTTTGGAAGACTTCTTGTATGTGACAGAGCATATCTCCCAGAGCATTTTGGTATAAGGAATTCTTCTCCTGCAATTTGTCTGAATTATTTATTTAGGAAGTGTAGATGCCACCTCTCCAGAGGCCTGCTTAAGATAGCTCACAGAGAGAAAACACTTTAAAAATTAGAAATGTAAGACTTATCTGTACAGCCTTGGACCGGTTAAACTATATACTGGCTTGATTAAAAAGGTAATCTGGGGGACACAGGTTCAAGACCCTAAGAGCTTGGGGTTGCAATTTAGGATCTGGTGCAATAGGACCTTGTATACTAGAGACTAGTATGTGCGCCACAGTGTGAGGCAGTGTCCCTGTGTGCCGAATGTGTGCCGAATGTGTGCCGAATGGAAAAAATACCTTACCGGTATTTTGGCTGCATTTGTTCAGCCGAATCAGACTCTCTCATTTGATTCGGCTGCCAATAAGGTACTCCTGAATAAAAGCTGATTTTATTCAGCTTTTATTTGGGTGCCCAGCCTTGAATCAGAGAGGGAAGGCAATGGTCAGTTTCAGTGGACTGAAACTGACCAGCTTTCCCTTCCCTTTCTTTCCCCAGCTGGCTTTCTACAGAGGGCTGGTTGGGGAAGGGAAGACAGATCAGGGAGGCACCTTTAAATGCCTCCCCGATACGTCTGTCTTCCCTTGGCTTCCCCAGGGAAGCTGAGCCATGGGACGCCTGGGGAAGCTGATTTCGGGAGGCAGGCAGGCTGGGGAAGGGAGGGGGGCAGTTAAACATGCCTCCCCCAGAGTCTTCCCTTCCTCAACCACCCAGCTGCTTCCACTGGTCAATTTCACAACCCAGCTGATGGGGGTGGAGTGAAACTGACCAGAGGTAGGGCAACTACAGAAGGAAAGGCTTCCGCTCCATTATATTCGATGGAGACTTTCCCCATAGGATATAGTAGTGCTCAATATATTTGGCAATGCCAATTTTCCCCAAACCCCAATATCATATCAGTATTGGGATTCGGGAATATCGGTATATACTGATATTTTTCAGGCTTGGTTTACCCAAATCCGAAAAATACTGCCCTTCACTACCCAAAGGAGTCCCAGAGTGGCTTACAAACTCCTTTCCCTTTCCCTTCCCCTCCCCACAACAGACACCCTGTGAAGTAGGTGGGGATGAGAGAGCTCTGACAGAAACTGCTCTTTTTCAAGAACAGCTGTGCCAGAACTACGGCTTGCCCAAGGTCATCCAGCAGGTGCAAGTGGAGGAGTGGGGAATCAAACCCAGTTCTCCCAGATCAGAGTCTCCACACTTAACCACTATACTGAATACTTATTCATTTCATTTATACCCTGCCTCGCTCCTCAATGGAGACCTAGAGCAGCTTGCATCATTCTTCTCTCCTCCATTTTACCTTCACATCAACCCTGGGAGGTAGCTTAGACAGAGTGTGTGTGGCTAGAGTTGCCAGCCTTCAGGGGCTCCTGGGAATCTCCTGGAATTACAGCTCATCTCCAGACTACAGAGATCAGCTCCGCTGGAGAAAACGGATGCTTTGGAGGGTGGACTCTATGGCATGGTACCCCACTGAGGTCCCTGTCCTCTCCAGGCTCCATTCCCAAATATCTAGGAGTTTCCTAGCCCAGATCTGGCCACTCTATCCCCCCATCCTCCACTGGTGGCCAGGGGGGACCTGGCAACCCTATGTGTGACTGGCCCAAGGTCACCCAGCAGGCTTCCATGGCAGAGTGCAAACTCGAACCAGAGTCTGACACTCTAACCCCCACACCGCACTTGCTCCGAAAGACTTCCTCAAAGACTGTACCTGATTTTCCCGCTGATGCCACTGGCAGATTTGCAAAACTTGCTCCAGTCCTTGGCGCTGCAGCTTTAAGAATTTACCCAGTTGCTGTCTCCTGTCTTGTAGAACTTCAAGGAGATTATCAATTTTCAGGCAGCTTCTGTGGGCCCCCTGGATATATTCTGGGTTTAAGTTCGGCCCGTCAGCCTTGAATTCTTCTATGAATTCGGTAAGGTCGTGGCTCTTGTTTAGGAGGAGCAGTGATTTCTCTAATAGCTCTGCCAAAACAGAATTGGGGAGGAAATGTGTATTTTAAAATTCCTGGTGGATAATAATACATTATAAACAGTGCAGTCTCATTGGCCTGAATGGATGCAGATGATTCTCTTAATATAAGTCGGCTGAGGCTTCCTTCCTAACACATATGCTTGGGATTGCCACTTTACAAATAATCTTTAGTGTTACAGCCTTAGGTGCATGTATTTAAGGGGAGTGTGATAACCTGATAACTGGTAGAGGTGAGAAAAATAACCGAGGCAGCCCAGAAATAAACAAATATCTCATTACACTTTAAAGGCCAACAAGAATTTTGGTCTATGCTTTCATGGACTAGAGTCCACTTCATCACACCTACATAGTAGATCCTCACTGTGCAGACATTTATATATGAGGTCGTAAGCAAAATATAAACCTGAGGATCAAGGAACCACGGAATGCAGAAATGCATTCATACGCAGTTCAGCTCTAACCTGAGAAAATACAGAGACTGTGACCAACATTAGTAAACTGACCATTCTCCAAGTACTGATTGGTAAAGAAAATCTCTACACAAGGGTGGAATGATTTCCACCTGGTTGCATGTGCATGTTTAAATTAACACTGCATTTCCAAGATTCTATATCTTGAAACACATTTCAGCTTCCTAGACAAGCAACAGGTACATATGACACTTCACTGTCCAACATTAAGGGTCTATCTGACAACAAGGCTATATATCTGGGCTTCTACACAAAAGCTGCATCGCGGGAATGTTCGCATTATAAAAAAATGTACTTCATGAGGTGGCCTTTGGTTGGGGAAGGAACCTACATCAAATATTGGAATTCAAAGAAGCTTTATTCTTTCCAGCAGGGGGCAGTGGTGGCATTCAGAACAGACAGGCCACTTATTACCAATTACTGAATGACATTCGACATCAGTGGCAATTCAAACCTCTTCGCATTGTCGGGTAGGATTGACAGCTCCTGAGGTCCAAACTGTACAGCATGTAATTTGCATATTATGTCAATGGTATTTACATACATTTGCACATCATCTCTGTTCAAACTGCCTTTCATTTTAAAAAAAAATCACTCTAGGATAATGGCTGGTATCACAATGTGGTAATAGGCAGTCTAAAGCCACTGCACAGACTGTGGTCTTCTTAAAACGGATGAAAAAGATATGAGTTTTGAAACGTAAGTGCAAGATTTTGCCTCTAAAGTTCTCTGCCAACGCACACTTTGCTCAAGTAGATCCACGTTTCATTCCATCCACTGACAGTGAATTGACAAACACTGATTACTGCGGCAGATGAAACGTCGCTGTCTTTTAACAGATGGAAGATACGATGCAATTTCCATATAACCAAACAATTTCAAAATTATGGGGGGGGTGGGAGGGGGAACCAAAAATGAAACAACTGAGACTTGTGAATGCATCTGCAAAGCTCTTTCGTGTGTGAGTCTGAAAGTCTCAAAAGACACCCATGCCCTCTGAGGAAGAACACTTATATTTAAAAATATGTGATAACTTACGGGCAAAATGAGAATGTTACACCTCTCTGGAACTCAATGCACTCAGTACTCAATGTGCCGCAATACATAATGTACATTAATATTCAATGTGCCAATTAAAAAAACTTAAAAATGAGAAGCAGCACTGAACCAGTGCCACAGTACTGCAGTGCTACTGCAATGATCTCTACATGGGGCTGCCCTTGTCGTAACTCTGGAAGCTGCAGCTGGTGCAAAATGCAGCAGCTAGGCTGCTGATGGGCCTCCCTATGCATATCCAGCCTGTGCTGAAGGCATTGCACTGGCTGCAAGTAGCATACCAAATTTGTTTCAAGGTGCTGGTTTTGACCTTTAAAGCCCAATATGGTCTGGGGCCTGCCTACCTGAGGGACTGCCTTTCCCCATATGTTCCCAAGAGAGCACTGAGGTCGGGGTCGCAGAACCATCTAGCCCTTCCTGGGCCAAAAGACACCCAATTGGCCTCTACTAGGGCCAGGGCCTTTTCAGTGGCAGCTCCACACTGGTGGAATGAGCTCCCAGAAGACACCAGGACCCTGTGGGACCTTTTACAGTTCCGCAGGGCCTGTAAAACGGAGCTCTTCCACCAGGCTTTTGAATAGGAGCCGCCACCGATACCATTAATAACATCAGTGACTGAGGCCCTTTCTTGTCATCGTGGCTGAGATATCTTTGGATATTATTGCAGCTGCACTTTATTGCTACACTAGCAGAACACTATCGCCGCCAGCACTATTAACATTTATTAGCAGCTTTTAATTTTAGTTTCTATTGTGATTCAGATGCGCATATGTTATGAATTTTATTGAACTATATCTTGTTTTAATGTATTTTATCTTTTAATGTGAGCCACCCTGAGCCTGCTTCAACAGGGAGGGCAGGATATAAATCCAATAAAATAAATAAATAATCAAACAAACTATGCCCCCAACAAAAGGTTCAGTGAGCACTCTACAATACAAGTAGGGGGTTCATGAGGGCTTGTGGACAGTATCTCGTTTTCCCCTCCTCCTTTCCCTGAAAGCCTCCACAGCCTGTCCCCTTTTCCCGGTTCCTTCTCTCCTTCCTAACATAACCTTTATCTGCTTCCCCATCTGCAGTTTTCCTTCCCTCCCCACCAGCAGCCTCTACCTGAGAAAACTATGGCCCAGTTGTTTCCCGCTGACCACTGGGAGAGGCCCAATTGCATGGTAGGGAACAAAGAAAGAATTAGGGGAGCACCTCACTCTCCTCTGTATTCCCCTCCCCACACTATTTCCTCTTTCCCTCCATCTCTTCTTTCCCTGCCTTATTCTCTTCTTTATTCTCCTTCTCTCCTTATCACTTTCATTCTCTCCTTCACCAGCCTACTGTTTATTTGCCTTCCGTTTTCAGCCACATTTATTATTTCTTTGCTTCATTTATACCCTGCCTTTATCCACAGCGGAGGCCAAAGCAGATTACATCATTCTCTTCTCCCCCTTTCTGCATTCACAACAACCCTGTTAGGTAGGTTAAGCTGAAAGTATGAGACTGGCCCAAGGTCACCTAATGAGTATCCATAGCAGACTGATGACTTGAACCTGGGTCTCCCAGACCCTCGTTTAAAGCTCTAACCATTACACCACACTGGTTTTCATAGGGTGCGAGTTGTTGAACTGTAGCAAGTAGCCAGGCCTAGGTGACTCACCTGATGGCTGCTGCTGGGCCTGGCCTCAATGAGTCCTTCCTCAAAGGCCAAACACACTGGGAAAGGGCCCCCCACCTGCTTTTTACTGCCAGAAATCAAGCCTGGAGACCTGGCAAAAACTGTTGTGGTTGGCCAGCAATGGCCAATAGAGGCATCCATTTCTTAAAGCTGCAGGTGACCCTTTTATCTATTTGGATTTTTAACCCCCCAATGTAAAAAACAAAGAATTTCAGATTTTTTTCCTAACCTGTGGTGTTTTTTAGATTTGTGGGAAAAAAAACCCCATCTTGTCTATTCACTATCCAGATTTAAGCGTCCTCAGATTTGGCCAGGTGGAGAATTAGAATATACAAATGGGAACCCACCATAAAATATTGTAGATTGCCACCTGAGCCACCTTCCTCAACTCTCCCCTTGTTTCGGGGTGCTAAGACTGAGGTGACAGCACTGCGGGGGGGGGGGGGGGCTGGGTGAGAAGAATCCTCCTCGCTCATCAGCTCGCCTGCAGCACCATCGTCTCAATCTCAGCATTAAGCAGTGAATGAAGAGTCAGGGTGGGAGGCTCAAACACCACCAATGGAGAAGGAAGAGGAGATGGAGAAGGATGAGAAGGAGGATGAGAAGAAGGAGGAGAAGAAGAAGAGAAGGAGGAGGAGGATTGGATTTATACCCTGCCCTCCTTCCAAAGGAGTCTCAGAGTGGCTTACAATCTCCTTTCCCTTCCCCTCCCCCTCCCCACAACAGACAACCTGTGAGGTAGGTGGGACTGAGAGACCTCTTTTGAGATCTGCTTGTGAGAGAACAGCTCTGAAAGAACTTATGACTGACCCAAGGTCACACCAGCAACTGCATGTGGAGGAGTGGGGAATCAAACCTGGTTCTCCCAGAGTAGAGTCCGTGCTCCTAACCACTACACCAAACTGGTGTCTGGGTGGGGGAGGAGCAGGGCTATTTTTGAGCAAGAACACACAGGAACGGAGTTCCAGCTGGCTTCTGAGTTGGCCACACCTACAGCCTCCCCCCCCTCAGGTTCCCCAGGTGCCTTGCAAGCTGCGGGGCACCTGGGGAAGCCCAATCCAAAAACTGCCTTCCTTCTTTCAGGTTCCCCATGCATCCCACAAGCCGCAGGGAACCTGGGGAAGCCAATCCTGGGAAAGAACTGCAGTGCCGGGTGTGTGGCCTAATATGCTAATGAGTTTCTGCCATTGGGTGTGGCCTATTAGGCTAATGAGTTCCTGCTGGGCTTTTTCTACAAAAAAAGCCCTGGTGAGGAGTATTCTTCCCATCCAGACACCAGCTTCCAGTGTTGTCACCTGAGCCATCCTTCCTGACTCTTCCTTTGGAGTGCCAAGAGTAAGGCTGCTGCTGCTTCCCTGTGTGTGGGGGGAGGAGGGCACTCTCGGTCCTCGTTCCCTCCCCCCACAGCACAAGCAGTGGTTTTTTTAAGGTTCAAGCTTTTTGGAAGGTTTATGCTTTTTCTGTGAATTTGGGGGATTCCCCAAGTTTGGAGAAAGATCTACCTTCTGTTAATGCAGCCCCAATCCTCAGTTATATATCCACAGACTGGGGCATATTTGATTAGTAGAGTATATGAAGATAGGGTTGCCAAGTCGGTTAAACTTACCGGCGGGGGGGAGTCCTCCGCTGGTTGGGAGCTTTGCGCGCGCACCGGCCAACGTCACCAGAAGTGACGTCAGCACGTTGGGGGCATTGCCAGGGCGACACTCTGGCAATTGCCCCAAAACTCTATGGTATCATAGAGTTTTGGGGCGATTGCCAGAGCGTCGCCCTGGCAACGCCCCCAACGTGATGGCATCACTTTCGGGTGACGTCATTACATGGGGGAAGTCGTCCAGGCTGGACAACTTTGGGGGTGGGGTTTCCCCCGCCGGCCAGCATTCGGGGGATCCCCCGCCCCCCGGGCTGACTTGGCAGCCCTATATGAAGATGAATCCATACTTCACTGGAGATTGCACTACTGTTGCATTATAGCAGTAATTTTCAATGGATTATCCTGTGTGGACACACCAATACAGCTGTGAATTATTGCTATAGTGAAGTATGCAATGATGTGTGGGCACAACCATAGCCAGGCTTTAGCTGGGGAACTGAGCTGGGATTATATGATCAAGGCAGGTATGTGAATTTTTCCAGGATCAAGTCTATAATGGAACTGATTCCAGAGAGGAGGCAAAGCAGAGTTATGTCCAAGGCAAGAGTAAAAGGGATCCGATAAGGGGAAAGCATGAATTCCGAGCAGGCCTAGGCAGGTGTGGTTTATCAAGTTATTTTACAACGAGCTTAGATTGGAGTAACTCTGCATAGGATTGCACTGAATATAAGAACATAAGAGAAGAGAAGCCAATGTTGGATCAGGCCAATGGCCCATCCTGTCCAACACTGTCACACAGTGGCCAAAAATACCAGGTGCCATCAGGAGGCCCACCAGTGGGACCAGTGGGCTGTTAAAGGATGGGCCTAGTCACCTGGTTATTATCATCGGGTTTTTTTGGGGGGTTATCCCTTTACTTGTGTTTGGTTAACAGAAAAATACAAGCATTATTTAGAAAACTAAATCTCAGGTTTTTCAATTTTTAATCATTTTTAAATTGAATTAATTTTTTTAGAAAGCCAGTGATGTCACTATGTCTTTTCCAGGGAAAACCTGGGAATGACCTAGGGTAGCTCTAGGAATCACTGGAAACACTATGGTTACCATGTTGGTGGTGCTACTGACATTGCATGGACCTCTTATGCACTGGCCCCCAACCAGGCTACTGGTTGGTAACCCTATTTTTAACAGATATTTAGTTGAATTGCATTAATACAGAAACTTGTCCCTCTGACCTTGAGAGAGAGAGAGAGAGAGAAAGAGAAAAGAAATTCAAAAGAGGGGTAGGCCTGCCAGCTTTCAGGTAGGACCTATTTTTCAGACTACAGAGATCAGTTTCCCTGGAGAAAATGGCTGCTTTGGAGGGCGGATTCTATGGCACTGTACCCTACTGAGGTCCAAAGCCCACCCTCCTCAGGCTCCACTCTCAAATCTCCAGGAATTTCCCAACCCAGAGTTGGGAACCATACTGAAGGGAAAGACTAAAGGCAAAGTAAACGATTCCTCTCAGGAACTGACAGGCAAAAGAACAAAAAAAGCAAAGGTGTCTGTTAAGTTGTTCTTAGAAGAAACTGTCAGCCAGCTTTTTCTGGCTTCCTTTTGTACAGGCAGCCTGGAGGCTGGGGTCAAGAGAACCAAATTAGGCACCCCTCATTTGCATATTAGCAACAGCTGGGTTGAGCACTGAAAAACAGCTATTAGGCATTTGGGGGAAGAGAAGCAGGAGTTACCTCAAGACTGCGGCAGTTCCCATATACAAGTACTCCCCCCCCCCAATCAACTGGTATCTGATTTGACTGCCACACAGTGAACAATACAAAAGACAATCTTAATTACATACATGACTACCCATTTCTGACTCCTTATCTCTGAAAAGACACAAACCAAAGAAGAAAGGTATTAGAGATCACCTCCTGGCCCTCTGGGAAACAGCCATATTCTTCAAGACAATTTTCCCTGTGACAAACAATTTCATTTGATTGTTTTCAGTGATGGACCTCTTTTTAGCAATGGCAATCAATCACTATCAGGAGTTCCAAGGCCAAATCGGTGTGTGATGAGTACTTCAGACCAATGAAGATTGAACTGAGACCACCAAACTCACATTAAAGTGGCCAGGCTTCAATTCACTATCCTGACTTCTGAACAGAATTACATATGATTCAAAACCACCAGCTTCTAAACTAGATAGCCCTTTTATTTTAGCATTAAAATACAGACTACATTTATGTAAAATGTGATGTTTGATTAAAATTACATGATTAAAGCTAGGAGCTATTAGGCTCGGACCAAACCCATGGGAGATTATAAAAGCCTTTAAAATGGATTTCAGTTGTCCTTGTTTCCAACAACCTATTGATTTTTTTATAATGTAACACTCTAGTGTTTGGGGGGGATTTTCAGTTTACATGACAGAAACTGTTGTTTGGGAATACTGTATTTATAAGGATTAATTATCAAGCATGTGAATTGTTAAAGGCCGATCAAACATCTCTCTCATGGAAAGCTCAGGACCACTTCATGACAAATGTCTTTCCTGGAAATAATTGACATTTAGAAAAATACAAGTTTATTGTATAGTGTGAAATGTGGCATGTTTTCCACAGCACAGATATACCAACCAGCCAGTTACTGTACACAGCATATGTGAATATCACACATTATGGTAATATGTGAAGTAATATGCATGTGTTCACCTGTATATTATAGTAATACACATATGTGAAGAACATACACTGTGATTATCTCACACTTTGCTATCCTGGACTTTTGTATGCATGAAAGTAAGTAACATATCTATATGTATCCATCATATTAATTAAACATATCTTACTGCTACAATAAATGGTGGTATATCATCTTTGGCTAATCCTTTAGTGGTGTAGAAAAGAGCAAGAGTCCAGTAGTGCCTTAAAGGCTAACAAAATTTGTGGCAGGGAAGGGGCTTTCATAAGTCACTGCTCAGGAAAGCTTATACCCTGCCTCAAATTGTGTCAGTCTTTAAGGCACTACTGGTCTCTCGCTCTTTTCTGTTGCTACAGACAGACTAACACAGTCTACCCTTATTGATCTATCTCCATTAGTGATGCGTGTGAGCACAGATCTTATAGCCAGTTTTCTATTTACACCCTCCTCCCAGATCAAGTTTGTTGGTTGTATCAGAACATGTATAAAACTAACTTAATTTGGGGTACTATACATTCTGAATAACAATGACAAAACAGTCATCAAGCCTGCCAGAGCAGTAACACTGATTCCAGATCCTGTAGAATTTTTACGTCGGTTCCTAGTCAGTCTGTTTTTTTATATTGTTCCATGTTCCCCATTCCCCTGAGTAGCAAGAAGAAATCGGGCAGCAATGAAGATTTATGGTTTGTTGTAACATTAGCTTTATTCATAAAGATGTAAACAAAGAAGACCTCCTGGAAGACACTACATTAGACTTCCCAGAAGTAGGGAAATGCTTTGCTTTTCACCTCTGTATCAGTTGTGAACCTACCTTCCTTCATGACCATCAATTGATTTAAAAAACCTGATACATTTTTGCTTTTCACACATGTACACATGTGGGAAACAGCATGCATAGCTTCAGCCTCTGTCTAATCCAAACCCAGTTATCTCCACACACATATAACCTCCCTTCCCCTCAGCTGGGGTGTGCGTCATTTTTTGATGGGTGAATCATTCGAACACAGAGATTCCCCCATCTATCAGAAAACAATCCCCTAAGCATTATCTCTCATTGTTAAAAC
The DNA here is from genome assembly GCA_029233225.1 of Lepidodactylus listeri. NCBI lineage: Eukaryota > Metazoa > Chordata > Lepidosauria > Squamata > Gekkonidae > Lepidodactylus > Lepidodactylus listeri. Next base: position 23,743,446 of record JARCFY010000010.1, on the reverse strand, counting down.
CATTCTGGGCCATTAGCTCAATAAAGGACTAGTCATCTAACAGTCATAACAATATGATTTGATATAACACACTCATGTTTATCGTAAGTATAGCTGTTCCCAGCTCTTCCAGTTTCATTGTTAGGTTTCTTGGTTCTCTCCATCATCACAGTAGCAAGTATTTAGAAATAGCGATTGTCCGGTAAATCCATAAGACCTTATATAGATAAGGTCCCCAATCCATCTAAAGTTCATTTTGACTAAATCCCATAAATAAGGTCCCCAATCCTTCTAAAGATCATTTTGACTAACTCCCATAAATAAGGTCCCCAATCCATCTAAAGTTCATTTTGACTATATCCCATAGAAACCAATCCAACAGACTTAAATTTCATTACTTTCAGTAAGATTCTGTCAGTAGGATCATGGTAATAGCTGCTACAGATTTAATTTAGGGTTGCCAACTCCAGATTGGGAAACTCCTACAGATTTGGGAGAGGAGTCTGGGGAGGGTGGGGGTTTGGGAAGGGAATAATGCTTCAGCAGGTTATAATGCCATAGAGTGCATCCTCCAAAGCAGCCATTTTCTCCAGGGAACTTATCTCTGCAATCTGTTGTAATACTGGGAGATGTCCAGGCCCTACCTGGAGGTTGGAAACCCTAAATTCAGGGGTGTCAAACATAAGGCCCAGGGACTGGAGCTGGCCCATCCAGAACTTTTATCCAGCCCGTGAGAAACTGGTGCAAGGGAGGGAACAGGAGGCTGCTCGGGGGAAGTGGGGGGAGCCACTCCAATTGTGGCTTCAGCATGGTGGAACAACCTCATCTGCAGCAGTCAAGCAGAACCCCTTTGCTTCAGTGGCAGCCTCACTGGTAACACAGCTGCATTTATGCCAGCACAGAGGTTCAAGGTGAGGTTGCACAACTCTCCACGGGGATCAGCGTTTGCATGTACGGCAGTGCAGATGATACTCTGCTGGTGGTCAGCACCGCTGCCATATTCGCACCCCCCACGCAGCAGCTGTGGTTTGCAGAGTGTTCTTCAGCAGTTTCTTCCATACATCAGGGGCCTAGTCCTGCCACTGAGCACACAACTCAGTGCCCAGGTCTCTCTCCCCCATGGACCACCTGCTGTCCTTCAGCCATAGGCGGCTGCCACCTTGGTGTGGGGGTGATGTTGCCAATCTCTGGTTATGCCAATTGCTGGGTGGCCTAGGGCCTCTGCCACATGTGTGGCCTTGTGTGTGTGGTGCCCACTCCCTCAGCAGATGATCTGTCAGCCTTCAGTTTGGGGAGGCCGGAGCCTTATGGGGGTGGTGCGACTTGCTGATAATCTCTGAACCCCTAGCACTGGATTGCCTGGCAGCCTTGGCCAGAGAAAGTTGCTTACTGGGCTTTGCTTGGGGCAAAGGTCCTGGGGCACCTTCTTGGGGGGCATAACTCAGGCCCCGTAAATCCATTCCTCACCAAACTTGGAGAGCAGGTAGAGGAGAGTCAGCTGGAGATCCCCTGTGAGTTTGCTGTCTCTAGCATGCCAGGGGCATTCTACTGCCCCACAAACCTCATGAAACGAACCGGTTCATGAGGTAGCTAAAAATTCGTGCCACTCCGTGGTTCGTGAACCAAACTGCATCATGAATTAAACTGCATTCTTCTGGTCCATGCCCATCCCTAGACAGTACCTATTTTCTGATAATGTTCCCGTTAAATTGCTGTCCTAGTTTTGTCCTCATTTGTACCTTCTGGGGATATGTTTGTGTGAGTAACTAACATTGTCTTTCCTCATGGTTCATCTACAGGGTCTCTGAAAACTAAATCGGTGATTAGGGGCATGGAGTCACCTCATCTGTAGTCAGGGCTTTTTTTGTAGAAAAAGCCCAGCAGGAACTCATTAGCATAATAGGCCATACCCAACAGCAGAAACTCATTAGCATATTAGCACAGGCAGGGGGCTGGGAAAGCACAGGGCAAGCATAAAAGCTTGCCTCTTCCCCCCCCAACAAGGAAAACCCGAGGGGCTCCCCAGAGGGAAAGACGGCATTTTAACCTTTCCCTCTTGTGTGTAACATGGGGAGGGCAGCGTACTCTGTAGCCACGCAAGCGCAGAGGTTTTGGCTGTAGGCGTGGCCAACTCAGAAGCCAGCCGGAACTCTGTTCCTGTGCGTTCCTGCCCAAAAATAGCCCTGCCTGTAGTACAGATGTATGCACACAGATCCAAGAGCATAACGTGGCGACATTACATGGCATTCCATACAGTGAGCTCTCAATACACATTTGATGATGCTAGTAACACTCTATTTGATCACTGTGTTTTCCAGATTGTTTTCAGCCAAAGGAACAGTCAGACTTAGGGCTTTTAAATCAATAGAGGGTATGCTATCACAGAGTATATGAACAAGCATACAGGTATTTACTGAGAAACCAACACTGAGTAATAGTGAAAAGTACAACATGATCCTTGATAAGAGAATTGGGGTATTATAAGTAGCTCTTTTTTTCCAGCTGTGAAAAGTTGGAGAGTAAATTCCAATATGGTGATCTTCAACTTTTCCGGATTCAAAACCCACTCTGCATGACACCCACTGAGCTGCAAGCATGCGACAAAAAGCCACGTGACATCACAATAATCAAAGCCATGTGACTGAAAGAGGGGGGAACCCTGAGTTATGACATCACTGGGGTCAAGGTCAGGACAGTAGTGAGTAAACCAAGAGATCCAGGGGTAGAAACATAAGCCAAGCACCAGCAGGTACACTACAGTGAGGAACAAATTAAGGGTCAAAGCCATGGAGAAATCCTCCTGCACCTCTTAGAATGTATGCATACAAAGGCAAGAAGTATGACAACATTTCACTCTACACTTTGTACTCTGAAGCCCTGTTCACAAGTTACAGTAAATGCATATACAATCACTGTACCATAAACCCTTGATATTTCTTTAGATGTGTCAACTAATTCTCATGTTACATTCAACGCACATACCTGAACATGTGACTGAAACACCACATTTATCCAGGTACTGGTCTGCAGTTGCATTTCTAAGGTGAACACACACTGGATCTTTCAGAGATCTATGCACATACAGGCGGGATGTACAAGTGTTCACTGTAACATGTGAACAGGACTTGACAGCAGTTCCTTCTATCACTGGTCAAATATATGATACCGCTAGCATTTTGGTTTAGGTTTTGTTTGATGAGTAACACAACATTAATACAGACCCCTTTGTCTCCTAAAAAGCTGTGTTTCCAATCATGTGATCTCAAGTACTACACAGATTTCCAATCTTCTGTAGTATTTATTATCTAGGGCCAGTCCCATCTGTTGACTGTTACTTGGGATCTGCTGGGCTTTATATGTTATCTTTGACTATATAGGCCTAAAGATCGAGGGACAATTAAAAAATGGTTGCCATAGTTCCTTCCCATTCACCCGGGGAAAAGTATGCCCTTGATTCTGAGAAATGTACTGAATACCAATGGAGTTATTTCAGAAACGCCACACTGTTGGGAGCCAGACTGTCTGTTTAGAAATATGCCTGCCTCTGCTTACCGTATTTAAATGGCTGCCTTTCTCTTGAGCATCTCAGGACTCAACAGTGTAAAAACAATTGGAGAAAAACAAACATTAAAACAACAGATTTTATTGTACATGCTTTTATTGTACATGTTGCTACTGATGCCAAAATGTTTCCTATGCTCTCTCCAAACTTTTAACTTTACTTTTGCATCACTGCAGTAAAATGAACTCGGGGGGGGGGGGGCGGGGGTTGGAAGGGAGGTCTTAAAATATCCAGTGACTTCTCCATGAAGTTTTTAATAGCCTAGAAACACTATTTTGCAGACTTCACAAAGAGGCACATTTAGCGAGTGGGCAGTATATAAAACAACCATTGTGCAGGGCGGAGCCAGCACAAATGTGCTGCTAGAACATAAATGAGCGTGGCGGCTGCATATTTCTCTCCGATCTGCCAAGTGATTGCCTGCAGCTCCTTTTTAGTTTGCTAATCCAACTTCCCAGCACAGATGGACAATGGCACTCAGCAGACAAACCACAGACCACATAAACTACACACTGCCAAAAACTGATCATGTTTTTCAACATCATAAGGACATTACCTGGATGAACAACAAAAAGTAGGTATGTGTCAGGTAAAATGTAAATCTTAAGTGTTGGAGAATTCGGTCCCACAATTCCATGGATGGTCACCACAGCCAATTAGAGTTGCCTCTCCCACACTGGGAATGCAGAACCCCTTGCCCCAGGCTGTGCTTCCCTCTTGCTGCTCAGCTGGCTGTCAACAGAGGGTATGTCAGCAGCATCTCAACACACTGACATCACTCCCTGTGCACCTGGTAGCGATTTCAGTGTGTCACCAGGGGATGTCAGAAATTTTCTGGCATTCAGGCAAAACTCTATGATTAACCATAGAGTTTTGCCCAAATGCCAGAGCTAGGGTTGCCAGTTTCAATTGGCCTGGCGGTGGGGGTGGGAGGGAGCTATCTGGGAGTGTGTGGGGTGGGGTGACGTTGTTGTGCGTGATCTTGTTGATGCAATAACTTTACATGGAAGTGACATCATCACATTGGGGATGTTGCACATCAGCGCTCTAGCATTTTGACTCTATTCTATAAATGTTGTTTATTGTGTAAACTGTAAAACTGCGTATATGTTTCGTTAAATGACCATAACAATAAAGAACTGAACTTTAGGCATCTCTGGCTTTATTCAGTACTCCTAGCAGTTCGAAAGCAAGAAATTGCAAGTAGATAAATTGGCACCACTTCGGTGGGAAGGTAACAGTGTTCCGTGTGCCTCAGTGTTTAGTCATGCTGGCCACATGACCACGGAAACATCTTCGGACAGCGCTGGCTCTTTGGCTTGGGAATGGAGATGAGCACCGCCCCCTAGAGTTGGATTCAACTGACTTTTGAGCAAGGGAAACCTTTACCTTTACCTTATATAAACACACTGGGACTTGAAAACCACGGTCTTTGATATTCTTTGCCATCAAGTCAATATACTATTTACTAATCTTTTAATAAATATTATTTATATCATACCTTTCCTCATGGCTCAAAGTTGCTTACAAGTCACAGTTAAATCATTACAATTTAAATCCAATAGAATAAACCTGCAGACATTCCCCTCCCTCCAAAAGACGTGTACAGTTTATATTACCCCATTAAAATCCCGGACAAATAAAATGGCTTTGCAGCACCTCCCTAAGATTTCTAACTTCTAATAATGGAGCCCTTTTTCCTCTTCAGGGAGCCCATTCCACTCTACAAATTCTGCCCTTCTCAGGCACCACCCCCAAATCTTCAAGAATTTCTCTCTGACTTTGGTGAGTAGGGTCTGCATTGAGTAGGTTGATTTCTTGAGGGCTGGTTTGAGTGAATTGTCCTCTCTTGCAGCAAGGGGTTGGACTTGGTAGAGTTTAGACATCCACTGGCTCTATGATTTTTAGACCATGAATATGGTTAGGCTAAGAGAGAGTGAGAGAGAGAGGCCCAAGAATGTTCAGTGAGCTTCATTGCTAACTACTGATTCAAACTCGGATCTCCTTGGTCTTAATCTGCCATTCTACTCACTAATTATTTAGTTGTTTCATTCATAATCTGCCTTTCTCACTGGGACACAAAGTGGATTACAAGTGCAACAGAATTATCTGGTCCAGCAGTATGCTGATTACAAAATGTGATAAGGTTTGAATGACAAAAATAATTTCAATCAAACAGCAAAGATTCCTAGGCTGCAATCACAGAGCCTTTAGAGCTGACATAGGTGTGAATCCCTGACAAATTTAAAGGGAGTGGTCAGACAGCAACATCTGGTAAGCATCCCACAGTCGTCAGCAACCCGTGCTGCTCTGCCATGGAAGCAGAGTTAAAAGACACTGGGGAAAGTCCAGCTCTAACTGGCTGCGACAGGCCACAGATGAACTTTCCCTCGTCTGATCGCTCAAGCACACTTTCATGCCATCGGGATGGTCTGATCATGCCATCCCGACTCCATGCCATTCCCCCCCCTTCGCAGTATGTGCATCATTGCATACTTCACAGGGGGCCCCCAGTGCGGAGGTGCAATTCCTCGTTTATGTGCAAAGGAAACAAATGGTACCTCCCCCAACCCACCCATCGTTGCATCTGATCACACAGTGACGGGCTGAGCCCGCAGCTTCAAAGGGGTGTGTGATCTCGCAACTGTGTGTCGAATTCCTCCGGAGGAAATAGCCTCCCCTCCCCTCTGCTTCAACTGGTGCGTGTGACCGCAGCCCTAGTAAAGCAAAGCTATCAATCGACCAGCAAGCAGTTTACAAACTATAGCAACACCTGACTCTAATGTCAAAGATTCCTGGTATACCACATGTGTTGTCATGCTCCAAACATTCATACATTATGATACCAGTGTGGAAACATTCCATAATTTTGGAGCAGCAAGCACACGGCGAAAAAAATGCCACATTAATCTGGCTTCAGCAGCTTGACACAAAAACAGGAAAATCTCATTGTATTAACTAGGCACACAAAATAAGAATCAGACCCTGAAATGCATACTGACGTTATTTCTGCAAATATGTGGAGAAACAGGCACACTGTTGAGAACAGGACTACACAGATATTTAGATCCCCCCCTCCAAGTAATGTAGGCCATGAATTATATATTTCTATTTTATTTCTCTAGTTTAACAGAAGCTCAGGATTGATCCTTGATGGGGGAGGAACACTAGAATACCCAACATAATAGGACATTGCTCGATATAACAATCAAAATGCATTCTTCTAAAATGGAAGAAGGGGATCAGTGAACTATCAAGGCAGAGAGGTTTTAACAAGCCTTGTGGCAACTGTAACAATCACTACTAATAGGTGCAAGTCTAATAGAATCAGTAAGTTTAAGGCAAGCAGAGTGGTAGGAGCAACCATTTTTCATGCAGAAGGCCCAACGATCAATCTCTAGCATTTCCAGTTGAAAGGAAGGAGGAGGAGGAGGAGGAGATTGGATTTATACCCCTCCCTTCACGTGGAGTTTCAGAGCATTTTATAATTTCCTTTCCCTTCCCCTCCCCACAACAGATACCCTGTGAGGTAGGTAGGGCTGAGAGAGCTCTTTTGAGGAGTGCTCTTGAGGGAACAGCTCAGAGAAAACTTGGGACTGACCCATGGTCATTCAGCTGGCTGCATGTGATGGGGTGGGGGAATCAAACTCATTTCTCCCAGATTATAATTCATGCTTTTAACCACTACACCAAACTGGCTCTAGTGATGAGAAGGACCTCTACCTGAGACTCTGGAGAAAGAGCTGCTGCCAGTCAGAATAGACAATACTGACCTTCACAAACCAATGGTCTGAACAAGTATCAGATAGCTTCATGTGTTCAAGCAGAGCAAAACCTCAATGACAGCTGGTACCATACCCTGGTATTACAGTGTATTACAGTGTTAAATCAAAAATTAGGGGATCTGTTGAATGGACACAGCCTTACTCAAATCCAGGTAAGTGTGCCCTTTAAGATTTGGAAAAATAAAATGAGGACTCTGTTCCAGGAAATCTCTACATACATACAAAAAAGAATTACAGAATCACAGAATTGGGAGGGATCTCCAGGGTCATCTAGTCCAACCCCCTGCACAATGCAGGAAATTCACAACTACCTGCCCCCCACACCCCCAGTGACCCCAGATCCATAGCCAGAAGATGGCCAAAAAAAACCCAGCCCACTAGGATATCTTGCAATACTGTCCTGGAGAAAAAAATCTTTCCTGACCCCAAAGTGGTGATCAGCATTTCCCTGGGCGTGCAAGAAAGGGCCACAAGAACTAAGCACTGATGCATCCCTTCTTGCCCTCCCTCGCATGATCTGCCTAAATTCACAGAATTAGCATTGCTGTTAGATGACTCTCAGTGTACATTCAAAAATGGAGTCCAGCTACTAATCAGGAACTTGTAGCTAATCTCTTAGCTGATATTGATCCAAATGTGACGCAGGTAGTGGCAAAGTTTTTATTTTTAACCTTGGGTGGTATTAAATGAATTGACTCTGCCCTTTTTAGGTAGTTAATGTGTATTCGGTAAACTAAATTGCATAACTCTGTGTAACTGTAAACTGTAAATTATAATGTATGTTGTAGGGCTGCCAAGTCAGCCCGGGGGGTGGGGGATCCCCCGCTATAGGGGTTCCCGATCCGCCGGCCGGCATTCGGCCGGCAGGGGGAACCCCACCCCCGAAGTCGTCCAACCTGGACGACTTCCCCAGCGTAGTGACGTCACCTGGAAGTGATGTCACCACGTTGGAGACATTGCCAGGGTGACACTCTGGCAATCGCCCCATTTGGTAACATCACTTCCGGGTGACGTCACCGGGCGCGCGCGCCAGGGAGGCTCCTGGGCGGCTCCCGGGTGGCGAAGGACTCCCCCCCCCGCCAAATCATAAGTTCAACTTGGCAGCCCTAGTATGTCGTATTCCACTGCATGTACTACACTTCGTATATTTGCTTTTGACCTATTGGTCTGTGAGCAATAAAATGATTGACAAGCTGTCAGATGGCCACCTAGCCTCTGTTTAAAAACCTGAAAAGAAGGAGAGCCCACCACCTCTGGAGGGGAAATATAGAGAAGAGGGAAGCGGGTTGTGATTTACAGGTGAGGTAGCTATACTGGAACTCACACACAAATAGGGCTGCCAAGTCCAACTTGGGAAATATCTGGGGACTTTGGGGGTGGAGCCAGGAGACTTTGGGGGTGGAGCCAGGAGAAAGGAAGTGACATCATTTTGTGATGTCACATCCTGTGATGTTGCTTCCACATGCTGACACATGAACTCATGAAGTTTCCTAATACTGAATCAGGCCATTGGTCCATCAAGGTCAGTATTGACTACTCAGACTGGTAGTGGCTCTCCAGGGTCTCAGGCTGAGATCTTTAATGTCACCTATTACCTGATCCTTTTTTAGCTGAAGAAGCTGATACCTCCTGCATGTCAAGCAGATGCTCTATCACTGAGCAACAGCCCTACTGAATCCTTCCTCATCTCGGCAGAATATGAAGCACTAAGTGCTACACAAGTTCTAAATATGATTTTCATATCATAAGAACAGGAGAGAAGCCACAGTGGATCGGCCCATCCAGTACAGCCCATCCAGTACAACACTCTGTGTCACACAGTGGCCAAAAATACCAGGTGCCCTCAGGAGGTCCAGCAGCGGGGCCAGAACTCCAGAAGCCCTCCCACTGTTGCCCCCCAAGCACCAAGAATTCAGAGCATCACTGCCCCAGACAAAGGGTTCCATTTAGACCTTGTGGCTAATAATAGCCACTGATAGACCTCTGCTGGATGGGGACAGAGAGAGAGACAGACAGACAGACAGACAGAAAAAAGAAAGAGGGAGAGAGAGAAGGGAAAAAAACTGGCAGAGGCACTTACTTCCATTTAGACCTTGTGGCTATAATAGCCACTGATAGACCTCTGCTGGATGGGGACAGAGAGAGAGAGAGACAGACAGACAGAAAAAAGAAAGAGGGAGAGAGAATGAAAAGAGCTGGAAGAGAAACTCACCTTGCAAGCCACATGCAAAAGCAGCTCCTTCAGTCCCTCCTTAATCACTGGGTGGACCTCTCTTGCTGTGGAAGCTCTCTTGCTGACTTCTTAAAGGGGAAATGTCTGGTGAGGCTTTTTACTGCAGGGCAGGCTCTCTGCAGACATTTCCCTTTTAAGGCAGCCATTTTGTCCCCCCGGTGGCCAACTTTGGAAAAGCGGGAGGTAAGCACTAAAAATCGGTGTTTCCCCCGCCCTACCGGAGGACTTGGCAGCCCTACACACAAATAAAGCAACTGAAAGGGTTTATTTTAGCATAAACTATAGCAGGCTGAAGCCCACCATGCATCTGAAAAGTGGGCTCTACTTATGCTTCAGTACATTTACAGTGCAATCCTTTGTAGAGCGGCTCTAGGCCAAGCCTATCGATTTCACGGGTTTACACTGCTAGCTTGCATGTCTGTGATTTTAGATACTTGTAAGATTAGAACAGTAGTCCAAAAAAAATTATTCATCTTCCCTCCTTCAGTAAAAAAACAAGCCAAACTGATTGCTAAATAATTCTAAAAAAATGTCACAGAAAAAGAAGAAATCCTCTTTTCTACCTTTGGTGTGATGTTCATGCTGGTTCAGGAGTGCTGTCAAAGATTCGGGATTCTGAAACTCTTGGGAGTTCTGCAGGAAATCTTCAACTTGGTCGATTTTCGTAGCAAACTGTTGAAGAGCAAGATGAAGAACACATTTCAGAGATGCTTGACAAGCTGGCATTCCAAGGCTCCTCTGTGGGCTTGGCCCTCTTTATAAAAATGTCAGTCATTTCCAGCAACGAGTGAGCGAATCTTCACAGTACAAATATCTTGAGGGTTATTATACTTGCTCTGTTCCTCTGAGGAACGTATTATTACATCATGTGCCTCGCTGAGGAGGGGGAATAAAAGCTGGGAAAAAGGACACATCCTTGCATCTTCGTGACTAAGGGCCAAACTACACCTTCGGTTTTTTAAAGCAGCCGCTGCAGGAAATGGCTCTGTGAAAATAAGGGCGAATCCATCCAAACACTACTGCAAGGGGAGGCAGGGCCCCTGCCTCCCACCTGCAGTTATTTTCCAGTGCCAAAACAATGCCGGGGGGGGGGGGGGGTTATTTCCAGGTTTTTCTTGCTCCTGTTCTCCATGTGGCGTACTCCATGCAAAGCAGCAAAAACAGGGAAATACCCAGGGCTCATTTCGTAGCAGGAGCTCCTTTGCATATTAGGCCACACACCCCTGATGCAGTCAGTCCTCCAAGAGCTTACAGTAGCTCCTGTAAGAACAGCTCTGTAAGCTCTTGGAGGATTGGCTAAATTAGGGGTGTGTGGCCTAGGGCTGCCAGCCTCCAGGTGGGGCCTGAAGATCCCCCGCTTTTACAACTGATCTCCAGATGACAGAGATCAGTTCCCCTGGAGAAAATGGCTGCTTTGAAGGGTGGACTCTATGGCATTGTACCATCCTGAGGCCCCTCCCCTCCCCAAACCCCGCCTTCTCCTGGCTCCACCCCCAAAGTCCCCAGGTATTTTCCAACCCGGACTTGGCAACCCTAGTGTGGCCTAATATGCAAAGGAGCTCCTGCTACGAAATGAGCCCTGGAAATACCTCCTCCCAATGCTTCGGGGGAAGGCAGGAGCCCCTCTTCCCCCTCCCTGCCCTGCAATGTGGATCCAAGCAGTGTTTCCTCTAAGCTGAGTTAATATGAGCTAGCTCACAGTTTCTTAGCCTCTGGCTCACACATTTTTGTCCTTGCTCAGGAAGGATGGCTCCAGAGCAAACTAATTTATGCAGCAGCCAAATCACTTGCTTACATATTTTGCTCACAGGACTCCACAGCTTAGCAGGAGCATTAGAAACACGTTACAAGTCCATTCTCAGCAGCTGTTGTGTGGCTGTTGGGAACCAGAGTTGGGTCTGGGGAGCATGGATCCAACTCCCTAAAAGCTTAAAGGTGTTGTTTGGGCCTCACATGGATTCCTGAGATTTTTTTTTTGAAACTTTAAACAATATTACAAGGTTCTGGCCCTGGCTCAGAGATTCTTTACAGCAGCAGACTGAACATAGGCTAAATGAGGCAGATCTTGGGTGCTATCACCCAATCCAAATGTGACTGGAATTAGAGCCTCACAGGCAATCAGTATTAACCATCTCTATGGTAGCTCTAGACCACTGTTCATGTAACCCAGGAAATAATAATAACGTATTATTATTATTATTGTATGGCAGTCAGTGTATTATAGTCAGGAGATCCAAAGATTGTCTGGCAGCCTGAAACGCTAGCTCTTTTTGCGGCGAGCTAGGTTTATTTGGGGGGCCAAGAGAACTGTGACTGACCCAAGGTCACCCAGCTGGCTTCAAGTGGAGGAGTGGGGAACTGAATCTGGTTCTCCAGGTTAGAGTCCGCCACTCTTAACCACTACACCAAACTGTAATTAATTAAATTTAATCAATGTAACCCAGGAATTAAACATGATGTTTTCCCACAGTCAACACCAGAGACAGATTGGACATTAAGGCCACTGGAAAAAGTCTTGGTGGGCTGAAGGTCTGGGAGGCTTCCCCCGCTGACGCTATGAGGTGAGGAGGAGCCAGCAGACCCAGTCCCATGTGAGGCAAGTGACAGCCAACATCGTGAGCCAGCAACTCTTGTCATGTGTGAGGTGGGAGCAAGCTGGTGGGCAGGAACTGGCAGACCTGTGCGGGACAGGTGAGAGCTGATGCTGTGAGCCAGCAGTTACTGCTGCTATGAGCTGGGAACTCCAGCACTGTCTGAGGCAGGTGGGCGCTGGTAATAATCACCATGCCAAAGATGGCAGTCTGTTCTTCCTTCTTCCCCCTCCATCAGAGGACTTGGCCCTTTTCCAGGGCTGTTTTTGGCCTCCCAGTCCACCTCATACTTAGCACCCTTTTGCATGCAGACTGCCTAAGCCGGAACACAATCTGTTCATGGATTCCCCACACTTCTGCAAAGGTCACTGGATGACCTTGGGCAAGTCACTTTCTTGGAGCTTGTTTTTTGGTCATGCTGAAGTTCTTCCACAGTACCTCACAGACCAGTGTAGTACCCTGGTGGAGAGGACTGGAAGGAACTGGCTGATATTTAAATGGCTTTATACTAACTTTTTTTGCTCATGTTTATCTAGAGCCAGTTTGGTGTAGTGGTTAAGAGCGCGGACTCTAATCTGAGAGAGCCGGGTTTGATTCCCTACTCCTCCATATGCAGCTGCTGGTGTGACCTTGGGTCAGTCATAAGTTCATTCAGAGCTGTTCTCTCAAGGACAGTTTTCTCAGAGCTCTCTCATCCCCCACCTACCTCACAGGGTGTCTCTTGTGAAGAGGGGAAGGGAAATGGGTTGTAAGCTGCTCTGAGACTCCTTCGGCTAGTGAAGGGTGTTGTAAAAATCCAATCTCTTCTTCGTTCTATTTATCTATTTATTAAAATATCTATATCTTGGTTCAATATTCCACCTTTCCTTTTGGTTCAAGGCAGTCTTCCTCTGCCTTAAATACAGCAAACGTCTGATACATTTGCCCTTTGCCTACTAAATAAAATTGTAAAACTGAATAAAACTGTAAAACTAAATAAAACAAACCAGTGAAGTTCAGGATGTCGCAACCTCAGATGAAATTAAGAAAGATGATGAAAAATAAGCCTTCTGCTCTGCCTGCCTCTACTTATGTTCTGCCCTGTTTTTATGATCTTTATGATATAAAACAAATCCATTATGCTACAGCATTTGGGATTTGAGTTCTGATTTTCATTAAAGAATATCCTTGAGATGAGGCTTGCACTTTATCATAATAAAACAAAGATTATACATAATCACATTCTGTCATTTAAAGCAAAACATTTCGGAGAGAAGTTTCCAGTATTTCCATTTTAAGTTGATATGACATTTCCCATTCGTCCCTTGCTCACATTCTTCAGGATATAATAAGGCCTGATCCTGGGTCCCGCTGTTGCTACTCACATCATTCTGACAGCAAAAGCAATGCTTTGTGAATTTATTTTAGTAGTTCTCTTGCTCAAAAGAACGCCCTGATAGGGTTGCCAGCTCCAGGTTGGAAAATCCTGAAGATTTCAAGATGGAGCCTGGGAAGGGTGGGATTTGGGGAGGAGAGGGATCTCAAACAACGGGGTCATGACCCAAATCTGGTTAAACAAAGAAAAGACAATGGAAATTGAACTGTCTCCCTTCACCTATCTTTCAGCAGTTCCTTGTGCCCTGTGAAAAGCTGCTTCAAATGGTCAGGGGGCTCGGGGACAGAATATGATGGACAGTGGATTGCTGCAACTCAAGGAGAAACTGGCAGGAGTTGAACCACCCCCCATTCCTCTTGACTAAGCATAAACCAACCAAGCAAGGACTCACTCAAGAGTCCTGTCTGCCTTCTGTTAACAGAAAATTTAGTCTAAATTCAACCTATTGTTTATTATTTGGAGTTTTAAAGGTACTTTTGATGGTTCCCCCTCCATGAGTGAACTGCAAAGGCTAATCTCCAAGTCAGCAATAAATACGGATTGAATTAGGGTTGCCAGGTGGAAGGACTGTAGGCAGGAATGGGGTGGGTGTGTGATGCTGGCCACAGTGTCACATTACTTCCAGTAAAACTACAGAGTTTCCAGAAATTCCTAGAGTCACCATATGTCACTTCCAGTTTTTACTTAGAAGTGACGTGGCACTACAATCAGTGTTATTTTTTAAAAAAAAATCTTGCTACTGGTCAGAGTGGTGGCAGACAACAGGAGCAGGGGCAGAGGATTCTCCTCATCCACTGGGGGCATGGGCGTCAACTACGGGGGGGCTCGAGGGCTCAAGCCTCCCCCAAAATTTCCCGGGGGGGGGCTCAGCCACCCCCAGCAAAAGGGAGCGCCTGCCGCCGGTGGCCAGTCAGCCGGCCAGCTGCCCGTCGCCGCCTCTCCTTCCCCCCACCCCTGGCCTGCCCTCCTGCCTCCCTGGGGCAGGGGGGGGGAGAAAGGCGGCGAAGACATGCTCCCGCGCTTCGCGCGCGCGGCCGGCAGTCAGCCCGCCAGCTGGCTGCCGCCACCGCCGCCACCAAGCCTGCGAACCGAGCCTACCTCCCTGGGGCCGGGGGGGGGAGGAGGAGCAGCGGGGACATGGTCCTGTGCGCGCACGCGCACTTTGCGCGCGCGCACGAGAGAGCCCCCGCCCCCACCCCCACCGGGGATTTACAAACTCTACGCCCCTGACTGGGGGAAAGGGGACCCCTATGCTGAACAGGATTTTGATAAGGCTGACGCATTGTCTCAAGGAAAAAAGCAACATGCCTATTTTGCCAAGCAAATTCACAGACAGTAGGGCAAATTTGGGCAGCTCTTTGCTGAGGGAAGTAAAAAGAGTTGTGAGGGAAGTAAAAAGAGTTCTTCTAAGAGTAACAAAACTGCTCGAGGGGGATTCCTCATCCCGATGAAGCATTTACTTTTATTACTTATGAACTGGGGCCAAGAAGCACTGATTAATTAATAAAATGAGTTATTTTTAATTTTAATTATTTCTTATTTGGTGAGATATCTCAAAACTATTCCAGCCATACTTTCCTCAGGTACCTTCACTCTGTTTGTTTTTATCACTTCCCTTCTAGGCAGAGCACAAACAGAAATCCACTCAGGGACTATTTTACTCCCTACCTATTCTAATACAGTGAACAATTTTTTAAATAATAAATTTGCTTGAGAATTTCTGTATACAAACCTCCAGAGCTTTTTCAAAAAAATCTGCAGTAAGTTTCAAAAGTTCCCTGCGTTTCCCTAAAACAATAACAAGGGAATCCCAGGCATCTCCCAGTGTCTCTGCCATGGCATCGTACACCTCTTCTTGATCTTTGTTTTCTTCCACAGTTATGTCTGCTTCGCGTAACAGGTCCCGAACCTGGCCTTCCAGAGGCTAAAAAGAAGATGAAAGAAACTTGAGACCAGACAAGGTTTTGAAATATTGTGGATAACATAACACCCATTTAATGGGTATGGAAACATGACACCCTGATCCTTCCCTTCCCCAGCCAACCTGCCTCAGAGGGCCAGCTGGGGAAGGGATGGGGAGGCCTCCCAGCAAAATATTTTTGGCAATACCAATTGCTTCTTGAATCCCAATGCAATACCGATATTGGGATTCGGGAATATCACCATATACCGATATTTTTCGGTTTGATATACCCAAACCTGAAAAATACCAATTTTGTGTGTGCACACCCCTAGACACCAGTACTAGTACATGCATGTCTTCCCAATCACACACAGTATTCATAGAACAAAGTCTGAGTCCAGTGGCACTTTTAAGACCAACAAAGTTTAATTCTGGGTGTAAGCTGATGAAGTGTGTATGCACACGAAAGCTTACAACCAGAATTAAACTGTTGGTCTTAAAGGTGCCCCTGGACTCAAACTTTGTTCTGTTGGTTCAGACCAACATGGCTACCCACCTGAATCTACAGTATTCATAAATTCAATCTGTGTCATATCTGGTAAAAGATTTTTGAAGTAGCAAGGCTGGGAAAGACTTTGGAGACCTGCTACCATTCAGAGTAAATACTAAACTGGAGCAATAGTCTATTTGTACAAGACAAATTCATACACACACAACTACCAGCAGGAAGGAATTCTGTCTTCTTTTGCATCCCATTACTTTAGATCCTGCACAAAAGTAATTGGAACCGAAGAACATGAAAAATGTTATGGAGCAAGCTCTAATTTATTCATTGTTCAGACAGGCATGGTATATGAGTTAGCATGAGAATGAGTCGTGTTTCTGCCCTTTTTACTGTCTTCACTATAAAGGGTAATACGTGGGGCATTGTCTATTAATGTTGAAATCTTCAGAGTGCCTTCTCGAGACTTGATTTATGTTTGGCTATTTTCATTGCGAGTCTTTATCATGACAATGAATGAGTGAAATGCCAGTTTCTGCTGTTACGTTTGGTACTATCAGTAGGAAATGTGTAATGAAAAGAGAAACCTGTAATAGGCAAATTAAAGCCTAGGATAACTCATTCTCATGATACAAGTTGTAATAAGAACGGAAGATAGGAAGATCTGAAATTCTCCTGATAGAGGCTGAACTGAGACTAGGAAATAATAGAACATTAATTCATTATTGCGCTAAACTCAGAATCATAATCTCCCAAATTCTCCCAAGCCTCCACCCATGTATTCTCAGTATGAATGATAGGTTGCATTTGAATAGGCTGGTAATTGGTCCTTTCTAAAAGAAATTCATAGAGAAACACTTTTTGGAAATAATGAACGAGTATTCCTTAATTTGAAAAGATTAATCATTGTCAGCAAGAAAAAAACCCTGAAGATAAGGTCACTAATTATTAATTAGCATTTGAAATATGAACTATACACACACACAAAAAACACAAATAAAGAGAATTCTGGAAAGCTGCTACAAAGATTTCATTAAAACACAATAGCATTTATTGCACTGAAAGGTATCAGAAACCAGGTGCATGCTTGTAGCATTAGGGTATGTATAGACATTCAAGAACAGCAGATTCCTGTCTAAGAGAGCAATTCTGAGTAAGTTTACCGGAAATAACTTCCATTTTATTCAGTGAGGTTAGTCTCAGGACAATGTTCTTAGGCTTGTTACAAAACAGTACAATCCTAAAGAAAGTTACACCCTTCTAAGACCACTGAAGTCAGGAGGACAGGGTTTGGGGAAGGGAGGGACTTCAATGGGATATAATGCCATAGAGTCCACTTCCGAAAGCAGCCATTTTCTCCAGGTGAACTGATTTTTGTCACCTGGAGATCAGTTGTAATCGCAGGAGATCTCCAACTACCACCTGGAGACTGGCAACACAATATTAATTTCCTTTTCTTGTAATAACTTTTATTGCGTTAACCCTTTTTCCCTGAAATTATTATTTGCAATTAAAAGTAAGAAGTATTGAGAGCGTATGTGCAGCTTTTGCTCATACATGATCTGGCAGCTAAGGTCACTGTTGGCACATGCTCAGAAATGTATCATCTTATCCCTGATTTGGTCTCAAACCTGTCTGTCTTGAAAGTGCCTTGTAGTTTTTCAACAAGAATGTAATTTACAGAATATAGTAGAACAGCTGGACTCTGCCGTTGAGACCAGATATCATCACCACCAAGGCCATCACATTAATGCTCTCCCCAAGGGCAAGGACAAAATATATGTCATGATTAGAGATGCTTGAATACCTTCTGGTTTGTGTCATGTCCTGTTTGCCAGTTGCTAACAGGGACCTGATTTTTCCATGATCGGTTGAATAGTCTGTTCATCAGTGTTCCACGGGTTGCTTGACGGTAATCCTTCTCCATATTCCTTTCTAACCATGTAGTACAGTGCAATTTGCTTTTTGAGCATGCGTTTTCTCACACAGCCCCATCAAGAGACTTCCAGTCCAAAAACCTATTGTGTACTGCCTCTTTTAAGAGGCTATCCCAGTAGGCCTCAAAGCAAGCAGGAGAGTAGGAGGGATTCAGTGCTTCTCTTCTCAGGGCAATTCTGCACCCCTCTGTTGTTTTACAAAACCCATGTGGGAACAGAAATTCCCCCCTCTGCATTGCATGCTGCTTTCACTTTCTTTGATCATCCAATTTTAAACTCCCCAGCAAGCCAGTCTAGCTTCCAGTTTCAGCTTTCCACGAGGTCTGTACCCTTCTGCATCTAGAGGCTCCATCCCTTCCTGGCTCATTCCATTCCCAGCTAGGGAGTTACAGAAACATTCAATATTTGAAAAAGTGTGCTTTGCACACAAAAGGTGCCAGCCTTTGTAATATGCTGCCTCTCCTAGCACCCTTACCACAGTTTTCAGTTGACAGTGCAAAAATACAGAAAAGGCAAGTTAATTTAGACTTCTTGATTTAAAAAGCAGTCTTTTTTAATGTTTAAAGATGTCACTAAGCTAATTTCTGTTCAAGCCAGGTGACTTGATCAATCAAATATCACTGTCATTATCTGCAATATTGAAATCTATCGGCTCATAGCACACTTCTATTGTTCATCATTTTAAGCCTATATGATTAAATAGAATTTAATCCAGCTGCATCGAATGAACATTAATGGCTGGTTAATGAGATGCTACTACAAATTTAGAAGTCGAATTCCTCTTGCAGAGCAACAGTGGTTTGCGTTATGCTGTCCCAGAGATGGTAGGTTGATTGTTTTCTGTTTACCCCATTCTGGGTTCCAAGGTTGTTTTTTTTAAAAAAAAACCACTTTCATTTTTAGTGCTGCGATTCTCAAGCCACATCCCTGAATATACCCAATTATATAGGTTTAGGATTTTATCTATTTCTTCCATTCCTACCCATTCTTCTGCTCATAGATTTTCAACTAAGCTTACAACAATAATGTAATGCGTTTAAAATGAATACCATCCATTAAAACTTGGACTGTGCCAAATGCAAAGCTGTTGTAAGATTTAGTCTGATTATGAGAGGGAGCAGGGACGGTTGCATCAGAGTTTAGTTGTTATGGCCCTTTCTTACATGCTCAGGAAAGTGCTGATCGCCACTTTTGGGGTCAGGAAACAATTTTTCTCCAGGCCAGTTTGGCCAGGGATCCTGGAAGGATTTTTTTGGTCACCTTCTGGGCATGGAACAGGGGTCACTGGGGGGGGGGGGAGGTATTTGTGAATTTCCTGCATTGTGCAGGGGGTTAGACTAGATGAACCTGGCGATCCCTTCCAACTCAGCCACACACAGGAGTGGGAGAATTCTATAACTTTCTTTTCAACAACCCAGGCGCCAGCTGACAGGCATACTTAATTTCTATTGGCCAGGGGTTGCTGGGTACGGGATGTTTGTACCCCTGATAATTGCAGTACTGTGTTCACTTTACCGTGTCCCTCTGGAATATCCCAACTTCATCTATATATCTAATAGCGAAGGGGGCCCCCCTGTGCGGATATCTAAATACGAGCTAGGGGGCCCTTGGGGGGGGGAGAGGTTTTCCTACACACAGGGGGCACTCCCACCATGTGCAGAAAAATCTGAAAAGTTAAAAAAACCCTTCAGGGACCATAGAATCCCCCAAAATACCTTTTGAAATGGCCTCAGCTCCAGGTGTCAACTGTGAGGAGATTAGAATGTTCGGGGGAGGGGGGGAGGTTCCAACTGTTTCTGTCAGTCAGAGGCAGGGATTTTACTGGCAGCAGTCTAGGGTTGCCAAGTATCCCCCCAGCCACCAGCAGCAGATCCAGATCCAGGCTGGGAAACTCCTGGAGATTTGGGGGTGGAGCCTGGGGAGGACAGGGACCTCAGTGAGGTACAATGCCATAAACTCCCCCCTCCAAAGCATCCATTTTCTCCATGGAAAGTTATCTCTGTAGTCTGGAGATGAGCAGTAACTCCAGGGGATCCCCAGGTCCCATCTGGAGGCTGGCATCCCTAGGCAGCACCCTCTGTGTGACTTGATACCACCTGATTTGCATGACTTAATTAGGCCCAGCTGTTTTGCTACAGTTCATCAGCAGCCACCGTATGAAAGCCATTGTGGTGCAACAGTTCGAGCTTCAGACTGGGATCTGCGAGACCCAGGTTCAGATCCCCATCTTGCAGTGGAAGCTGACTGGGAGATTTTGGACCAGTCACATACTTTCAGCCTAACCAACCTCACAGGGTTGTTGTGCAGATAACAAAGAGGAAATAATAATGTAAGCTGCTTTAGTCCCCATTGTGGAGAAAGACTGTAATTTTCCTAGGTAGAGGCTGCAGGGGAGGGGGGTGGAGACAGAAAGCTGAAGACAGATAAAGGTAGGTTGGCTGTTGGGTGGGAAGGAAATAGGGTTGCCAACTCCAGGTTGGGAAATTCCCAGACATTTGAGAGGTGGAGCCTGGGGAGGGTGGGATTTGAGGTGGGAGGCAGAAAGAGAGAGAAAGAGTGATGAGGTGGGGAGGCAGAAAAACAAAGGGAATGATGACAGGTCAGAAAGAGAGAGGAAGTAACATACATGGAGGAGAGCGAGAGAGTAAGAAAGGGGGGCAGAAGGGAGAAAGAGTGTGAGAGAGGTAGGGGGAGAAGGGAGGAAGCAAAGGGGTGAGGAATGGAATAACTATCCTGCAAGTTTCTTGCAGGTCTCCACTTGTTCTTTCTATTATTCATAAATATAATGTTCGTTTTTCTCTGGCATTGCCAGAAAGATGGATGACCCTATTAACAGTAATCTGTCAATTCCATTTTGATTGTATCTTGTTCTTAATCCTGGTCTTTTATTTTGAACCAATTTATTATATTATTGTTGCCTTTTTGCTTCTTTTTGCTTCTTTCTGAGCTTTGGCATTTGTACGCCTTTGTTCCCATAGAACTGATAAACAACTAACAAAAAGCAGATAGGGGGATTTCCTTGTACTGGTCAGAAAAGTTCAGTGAAGCCAGGAGCTAATATTGAACCAAGTGAGAAAGGTACCCAACTGAATCATTGCTATCCGAATAAGTATACCTGACCATGGTTGTGAATTCTCAAGCATGAGGCTGCTTTGATCAATATCCCTTGTCTTTGGGCCAGACAATAATTATCAGAACAACTTCATCGTGGTCAGTTTATGATAAATGAATGTTACATTATGTCAGGAGACGCGGTAATGTTATTCGTTTGACCACTGAGGAAGGCCAATTGGGCTGAAACGCATCTGGTCAGGGTCAATATTTGTCAAGTTTGGATGTCATTGTACATTATCAATGATAATTGAGACTATTGAGCAAAGGTTGAGTCCAGTGGCGCGTTTAAGACCAACCAAATTTTATTCAAGGTATGAGCTTTTGCGTGCATGCATACTTCTTCAGATACATTGAAATGGACGTTTCCCCCCCCCCCCCAAAAAAAAGCATTTAAAAAGGGAAGATTCCTATTTGCTATTAATGGACTCTAATACACAATAAAAATGTATGCATAAAGAGTACTAGAAGGAAGAACCATGCTTCTCTATTTTTGAGAACATTATATGTTGGATAAAACTTGTGTTCAAACTTTATTGTAATACTTTGATTATATAATCTATCATAAGTATATGTTGTGTGATTGTTCATTTATATTGTTGCTGTAGTGCTATTGCAACCACAGGATATATTGTTGTTACTATGTTACCAGTCCATACATATAGGAAGAGGCTGAACACCAAATTTGCATACAACATAATGAAGATGTTTTAACAGATGCAAACAGTAACAACAGGCTAAATGTATATGGTCACCATTTGTTTGGATTTAATTGGGGGAAACAGTGAAGCAAATAAATATATCAGAATTGGAGAAAGATGTGTAAACGTATCCTTCTTAATTGCGGAGTGCTAAGAGTAATTAAATGAGACTGTTGTTAACGCTCCATCCGTCTCCTCTAAAGCATGGAGGGAACTAACAGCATCCTTTTCTTTGAGGTGGGGTGATTAGTAGTGCAGAGTTATGTCTCCTCTGTTACTAGATGAGAGAAATGCATTCCAATATACCACTCTAAACAACATTACATTCTAATATTCATTGCATTACCTTACAATCGCTATTCTAATCTACTATTCCAAATAAGAGATACATTAAAATAAAGAGGATCTATAGCCCTATTGTGAGGGCCAATATCTGTTTTTAATCCACTGAATAATAAACACATGTATTTTTATATATCTGTTAATATTTATCATTTTTAAAAAATTGACTAGTAGTATTATTGGGCCTATACATTTATATTTTCTTAACCTTTAGGTACCTATTTAGAGACTCAGTGGGGTGCAGCAGTTCTAGGAAAGGCTGAGGGACTTGGGAAGAGTCTGAGGAGAAGAGGAGGCTGAGGGGGGACATGATTGTCTCTTGAAGTATTTGAAGGGCTGTCGCTTAGAGGAAGGCAGGGAGCTGTTCCTGTGGGCCACAGAGGAGAGGACTCACAATCATGGGTTTAAATTAAGGGAGGGAAGGTACCAGTTGGATATTAGGAAAAACCTTTTTACAGTGAGAGTTGTGCACCAGTGGAATCAGCTGCCTGGGGAGGTGGTGAGCTCCCCCTCATAGGCAGTCTTTAAGCAGCGTCTGGACAAACACTTGTCAGGGATGCTCTAGGCTGACACTGCATTGAACAGAGGGTTTGACTAGATGGCCTTTGTGGACCCTTCCAACTGTGATTCCATGAAGTGTCAGACTGGGATCTTGGAGACCCAGGTTCAAATCCCGACTCTGCCATGGGAGCTTGCTGGGTGACCTTGGGCCAGGCATACACTCTCAGCATAAGCTATGTCACAGGGTAGTTGTGAGGATAAAATGGAAGAGAGGAATACAATGAAAGCTGTTTTGGGTCCCAACCAGGGAGGAAGGCAGGATACAAATCAAGAAAAAAATGTTCAAGGGTGATGGACTCTGAACACGGAGTAGGGTTGCCAAGTCTGGGTTGGGAAATACCTGGAGACTTTGGGGGTAGAGCCAGGAGAAGGCGGGGTTTGGGGAGGGGAGGGACCTCAGCATAATATAATGCCATGGAGTCTACCCTTCAAAGCAGCTATTTTCTCCAGGGAAGCAGCTCTCTGTCAGCTGGAGGTCAGTTGTAAAAGCGGGAGATCCCCAGGCCCCACCTGGAGGCTTGCAACCCTTACACGGAGGTTCCATTTAGCCACCGTGGCTAACATTTGGTGGGTTCTCGTACCATCCACAATTTTGCTTTAATTTTTCTTTTGGGTAAAAACCAGCCATTATCATAACTTGTGGAACTGAATCCCATATTAACTATGCATCACCTAACCAGTGATTCATAAACAGTGGGCCAGGACCTTCCAGAGAGTCACAGAAACATTCCATCTCTATAGGTTTCCAGAATGTCAACTGAACATTGTAGACATAATTATATAAATGTAAGCTCTGATCGTTTTATATACATATCAGGGACAAGACAGGCAGGTAGGTCTGAAGAGTGAATGTTTTAGGGATGACTCACAAAAGGTAAAGGTTTCCCTTGCTCGAAAGCCAGTTGAATCCGACTCTAAGGGACGGTGCTCATCTCCATTTCCAAACCAAAGAGCCAGTGCTGTCCGAAGATGTCTCTGTGGTCATGTGGCTGGCATGACTAAACTCCGAGGCGCATGGAACGCTGTTACCTTCCCACCGAAGCGGTACCTATTTACCTATTTGCAATTCCTTGCTAAAACTCACATGCAAATAAATGATGTGCCCCCCCATGTCCTCCAATACATTTTCTCGCACCCACCAAGTGTTTTTAGAAAGAGGATGAGGTCAGGTGGGACTTTTGCCCACCAAGGCTTCTTATTAGCCACTGGAGATTTGATTGGCTGTGCAGTTTTTTTTAAATGTTGCTTCGGCAGAAGCAGACATCACTGCACAAGGATCTTAACTGCATGACTGAAAGTAATCTGTGGCAACCATTCTAAGGCTGGCCCCACCTCCTGACGCAGCCATTTTGTGTCAGTCATCATTATGGCTGTGCCCACCACACTGTAAGAATTTCAATGGTGCCCATAGGCTCAAAAGGTGGAGGGAACCTGCTCTCAGGTGCCACTGGAATTTTAGAAAAGTTTGCTATGACTAAGGTTGATTTTGCACCTGTCTGTTTCCTTGCAGTTTTTCCATAGCCACACTGGGGGGTTAATCTCCTTCCACACTGCATGCCACTTTCACTTTCTTTGTTCATCAGGTTTTATGGTACCTTCTGCTTAGATTTATGGCTGTTCATGGATGACTTCGCAGTCAGTATGGCATTGCCCCAGGGTACCTGAATGTGGTTTGAGCAGCACCCTTTCCTTCCTCCGCTTCCAATTCAAAGGGAACAATAAGCAGACAACTTGACGTGGCTTCATTGATCTCCGTCAGTTCCCCCACCCCTATTTCCCCCTCTGTATTTATCACCTCGCCATGAATTACTTGGCTCAGATGGCTAATGACTGCTGAGGCAAGTACTGACACAGGAAAATCTGCATACCAATGCAAGAGCGAGTGTTGAAAACAAAATAGATGGCAAACTGACACTAGCCAATGCAGAAACCAGGATCCGAGGCAATGCAATGAAAACAGATATTCCGAGGCAAGGAGGAACCAGGTGAAGTGCTGATAAAATGTGGAGCGAATGCCAGGTGCAGAATAGACCTAACACAGCTACCTCAGTCCCAAATGAGCAGTCATAGTCTACTCTGACTGGAGAATTGCATCACACTCTACCTAAGTATCTGAGTAGCCCATGGTTATTCAGTTTTAGGCATCTCTTGTTGTGCAATTAAAAATTCTGATTAAGCACACTGAAAAAGAAGTTTGCACTATTAATTGCACATTGAGAATCTTTTTATATAATGCTGTTAAAATCAGTGATTAAGCTCCCAACGTGTTATTTCTTTCTGATGCTGCTAATTATGCTAATAAATTTGTTTCTAGGCTTCTGGCATGCTGAATCTCAATGAGCAATTTATTTTTTAATTGGAAGCTATTTGCCAATAGGTAAATGGGCACGTTTGGCCATTATGCGCTTCTCTTGTTAGGCAGAACAGCCAATGAATTCAATAAATATATTTTGAGTCGGCCAATTTGTTTCCAATGCCAGCTGTTCCCCTTCCCATTCATTACATTTTCGCACACAGAACAAAGTCAGAAGTTGACATTTATGTGCTTTCGAAACAGACCTAGGTATTGATTTCCAAAAAAGAAAGGTTCTGGGAACTACAGCTCGCCTGTTCACAAGAGGATTTTAAAGGCCAGCCCAGTGAAAGCATAACATTAAGAGATTGGACTATCTTTTACCATGAAAATACGCTCAAGGGCAGACTCAAGACATATTTCAGACAAGTACAAATGGAAGAGATGCTGTAAATACTTCTGCGGGCTGTTATTTGCTGTTCTCTGTTTTCACAGTTTGCTTTCCGGAACAACAACACCACAACAAAGCTGTGCTTTTAAAATCAGAGTTTTGGTAGACAGGTTGGCTCCAGGGAATGGGGCAGGGAAGGAAACAAGGACAATCAAGGCTGCTGAGAAGGGGAGGAAGATGAGGGGGATGACATTCCTGAGGTCCTGGCAGGACAGTTCCAGGTTTTTTTGGGGGGCGGTGGACAGAAAATGTCCAGGGCCCCCTCCTCTCCTCAGTCTGCCACTAGGCCTTCCTCTCATGCCCCCCTTCCCATTCTCTGATGCTGTGCCTTTGCATTCTTCCCCCTCAAAAGCCCTCTTGCCCCCTACACTTACAGATGCCTGCACCACCTACTTGCCTGTTCCCTTGTGATGTTTGACAGTACCTATGGCTGAGAGCGTGGATGGCAGAGATCTTGCAAGAAGGTGGAGGAAAGGGCAAGCAGGCAGCAGTGGAGGTGTGTGGTCAGTGGCAGTGGGCCCTTCCAGTGGCTCTGGGCCCCAGCAGCTGCCCCACCTCTGGGTATGCTGATGCTGACCCTGGGTCCCAGTCCCTCTGGGGAACCACAGAGCTAGATAATTTGCTTTCATATGATGTTTAGGCTAGGTTTTGGTGGTGTAAGGAAGCCCCAGAGGAAATGTGTCTAGGGCCCTTTGCTGGTTCTTAGCCAATCCAATCCAACCCAACCCAATCCAATCCAAATACTTTTATTGCCATAAAAAGAAAAAAGGTACAACATGGCAAATTTACAGGTGGGTCTTAGGATACCTAAGCAGGATAAGAGCTTTTATTCACTCAGTCAGATGATTAAACGCTGGACACAATACTATTATTTAAATATATACAAAGGAGCATCTTTTGCTCTGAGACCAGTTTGGGGTAGTGGTTAGGAGCACGGACTCTAATCTGGGAGAACCAGGTTTGATTCCCCACTCCTCCATATGCAGCTGCTGGTGTGACCTTGGGCAAGTCAGAGCTGTTCTTGAAAGAGCAGCTCTTGAAAGAGCTCTCTCAGCCCCACCTACCTCACAGGGTGTCTGTTCTGGGGAGGGGAAGGGAAAGGAGAGTGTAAGCTGCTCTGAGACTCCTTTGGGTAGTGAAGGGCAGAGTATAAATCCAACTTCCTCCTCCCCCCTTGCTGTCTTCTGTATGAAGTAGGATGCCCTGACTGTGCAATGAGAAGTCATGTACAAGGGACGCAGAGATGTGCAATGGAAAGTCCTTGCATATTTTCCCTTAGACAAGAGGCAACAAAGCCCTGCATTATCTGGCATTTCATGAAAGCTACTGAACTATCATTTATGTGTCTGCCACATTAATCTTTCTGCCAATTAACCAAACAGTGCACATGGACTTATTTTATCATTGTAGCAGCCTTCTGAGACAGGTAATATCAGTGTTTTCTTGACTTTTAATGGCTGAGTTATGTTTCTTTTCTGCATTAAAATTAGGGGAAAATGGAAGCTTGGATCCTAAGAACTTCTTGGGCAAGAAGTCCTTTGAGGAAAGGTTGAAGGAGGTGGGTATCTTTAGCCTGGAGAGGAGACGACTGAGAGGTGATATGATCATCATCTTCAAGTACTTGAAGGGCTGTCTTATAGAGCATAGTACAGAGTTGTTTTCTGTTGCCCCAGAAGGTTGGACCAATGGGTTGATATTAAACCAGAAGAGTTTTCTAACTTCCTGGCAGTTAGAGCGGTTCCTCAGTGGAACAGGCTTCCTCGGGAGGTGGTGGGCTCTCCTTCGTTGGAGGTTTTCAAGCAGAGGCTAGACGGCCATCTGACAGCACTGCTGATTGTGTGAACTTAGGCAGATCATGAGAGGGAGGGCAGGAAAGGTTGCCTCAGTACTTAGTTCTCAGGGCCCTTTCTTACACACCCAGGGAAATGCTGATTGCCACTTTGGGGGTCAGGAAGCAGTTTTCCTCCAGGCCAGTTTGGCTGGAGATCCTGGAGGGTTTTTGTCATCTTCTGGGTGTGGAACAACAGTCACTGGGGGTGGAGGTATTTGTGGATTTCCTGCATTGTACAGGGGGTTGGACTGGATGACCCTGGAGGTCCCTTCCAACTCTATGATTCTATTATTCTAAGTATAAAGAGGTGGACCTTCCCTGCCCACCACTTCCCCCCGCAGCCTGTTCTCTCCTTCAGCAAGAAAGAGCAGGTCGATTTTAACTGGTTCCACTTCGTTACTGCCGCCCCCTAGTGACACATACCATTTTATTCATATGGGTTCCCTGACTCTCCACTTCAGTTTGGGGGGGGGCAGATCAAAGTGGGCTTCTGGGGAAGCTGGAGAAGACCAATGTCTGCAAACTCCTTGCACTGACAGTTCGTAGCACCAAAACCCTTTCACATATACCTGATTTTTTTTTTTTACTCTGGGCATGTGAAAACTACCCATTCTGTGAAGAACCCATCTTTCTGTGTTTCTGTGTCATTGTTCAGAGTCTGCCTCCTGACTGGAAGGAGATTAATGTAGAGCAGTGACTTCTGGAGACAGACTCCCCTGGAGGTGGAAAATCCTGCTGTATATCTGCATGGGAAATGATTTACAAACCCATTTATAGTCAGTGAAGAGACAAGGAAGGATTACCTTCCCACAGTGGTGGGTGGTTGGGAAAGTGGGAAAGAGAAGTAAAGCATGTACCTAGGTGGAGGGCAATCTCCTTGGTTGATAGGAGTTACAAGAACTCTTAATTATTTAACTAATTTATTTCTTGAAACACATTCTCAGCACATATTAATGGGACCTGGCAAATTGCTGGGTTAATCTTAGACTGATTCCACAAAAGAAGTTGTTCCTGTCACGGCAGAGCCCGGGAGCCTGGCTGGGCAGACAGGCTGGCAAGCACGCCCTGGGTGTGACTTGGCTTGAGACAGTCAGCAGAGCGTGGCAGCAAGTCCCAATCTCAAGGCAGAGGCATAGTCAGAACGTACCAGAGGTCAGAGTCCATAAATCAAGCCGAGGTCAGTCAGGAGCAGAGCTGAAGCCGGAGTCAAGGAATGCCAAGGGTCAAAAGCCGGGGTCCAGGATCAGGGAGCAGAGAGCAGAAGTCCAAGAAGCAAGCCGGGTCGAAAGCCAGGGAATCAATCAGGATCAGAGGCAAGGTATACAGGAACGAAGGGCCCTGACAACGATGTTGCCAGCACAGAGTGTTATCTGCCATCAGCTTTGTTAAATAGTGTGCTGGCTCATTAACCACTTAGCACTGCTGTGCTAAGTCCTGGCTCCTGTTAGTACTCAGGACTTAATGATCTTCGCCCCTGCCTGCGTGCCTCCTTGCGTCGCCTAGTCAGCTCTTGCCTTCTCCTTTCACGGAGCCTGCTGACAGGTGGAGGCGAGTCTGGTGGAGAATTGTCAGCCCCAGGTGGGTTTGGTTGAGGACTTGGCTGTGGATCCTCTGCAGGACTTACGTCTTCTGCAGTTAACTGAGCCAAGTCCTCCTGTCCATGGCTGTCAGGCACTGGGTCTAAGGCTAAGTCAGGGGCAGGCATGACACCATCCCCCCCCTCAGACCCCCCCTCATCCGAAGGGCCTGGTTTGTCGGGGTAGACATCATGAAAATGATGGACCAGGTCTGGAGCGTGCACCTGCGAGGCAGGTTCCCAGGAGCGGTCATCAGGTCCATAGCCCTTCCAATCTATCAGGTACTGTAGGGCACCTCGGTGCACCCGGGAATCGAGTACCTGCTGGACCTCGTACTCTTCTTCATCATCCACCAAGACCGGAGGCGGTGGAGCTGGAGGCGCATCACGGTTGGGATCTGGGGTGGCTGCCAACTGGAGGAGAGAGCGATGAAACACGGGGTGGATCCGGAGATGGTCGGGCAGGAGCAGACGAAAGGCGACAGGGTTGATCTGGGCAACAATCTTGTAGGGGCCGATGAAGCGGGCCTCTAACTTGCGCGAACGCCCAGGGGACCGGAGGTATCGGGTGGACAGCCACACGGAGTCGCCGATTTTAAGAGGTGGGCCCTCCTGGCGGTGTCTATCAGCTGCCAGTTTGTAGGCCTCCTTGGCTCGTTGTAGCTGATCTCGGAGTAAGGCATGGATGGCATGGAGTTCCTGGAGCCTGTCCTCCGCAGCGGGTACAGCCGATAAAGGGCCGAGAGGGGCGAAGAAGCGAGGGTGATAGCCATAGTTGGCTGAAAACGGTGTGGTTTGGGTGGACGTATGTACTGCGTTGTTGTAAGCAAACTCAGCTAGGGGTAACAGGGAGTACCAATTGTCCTGCTGGTAGGTGGTATAACAGCGCAGGTATTGCTCCAGAGTGGCATTAGTTCTCTCGGTCTGGCCGTCGGTTTGCGGGTGGTATGCTGAGGACATGTGGCTTTCAGTCCCCAAGCCACGATGCAGAGCCTGCCAGAATCGGGAAGAGAACTGGGGGCCCCGGTCGGAAATGATGCGCGTCGGAACGCCGTGCAATCGGAAGACCTGATGCAGGTATGAACTGGCGGTAGTAATTGGCAAAGCCAAGAAGACGTTGGACCTCCTTCCGGTTCCGCGGGGCTTGCCATTGGAGAATGGCTTCAACTTTTTGGGGGTCCATCCGGGTTCCTTGAGGTGAGATGACATGGCCGAGGAAGTCGACTGATTTCTGGTGGAATTCACATTTCTCCAACTTGGCATAAAGGTGATGGGTGCGGAGTCGTTGGAGTACTTGTTGCACATGCTCGATGTGTAATGGCAGGGAGGTGGAGTAGACCAGGATGTCGTCCAGATAAATAATCACAAACTGGTCCAGGAGGTCACGGAAGATGTCATTCATCAGGCGCTGAAAAACTGCTGGGGCGTTAGTTAACCCAAATGGCATGACCAAATGTTCGTACTGGCCGTATCGGGTACCGAAGGCTGTTTTCCATTCATCCCCTGGTTTAATGCGAACCAGGTTATACGCTCCCCGGAGGTCTAGCTTGGTGAAGATCTGTGCCCCTCGCAGACGGTCCAGGAGTTCGGGGATTAATGGCAGGGGGTAGCGATCGCGGAGAGTGATTTTGTTCAACGCCCGGTAGTCATTGCAGAGTCGAAGGTCCCCAGTCTTTTTTTTGACAAAGAGAACCGGTGAAGACAATGGAGAAGTGGAAGGCCTAATGAATCCTCGGGCCAAATTCTTCTCTAGGTAGTCCCGTAACGCGACCAGTTCCGGTTCTGCCATGGGATACAG
Organism: Lepidodactylus listeri; assembly: GCA_029233225.1. NCBI lineage: Eukaryota > Metazoa > Chordata > Lepidosauria > Squamata > Gekkonidae > Lepidodactylus > Lepidodactylus listeri. Next base: position 23,712,915 of record JARCFY010000010.1, on the reverse strand, counting down.
GCGGCCAGTAGGCAAAGGAGCGCCCGGGATCAGGTCGATGGCGCAGTCGTACGGCCGATGAGGGGGCAGCTGGTCTGCCTCTTTTTCATTGAACACATCTGCAAAGGATTGATAGGGAGCAGGCAATAAGGTAGCCGCTCCTAGCAGCAAAGCCGAGGGCAACGAGTCTGGCGAAAGGACGGGAGACGGGGGCTTGGTGGTGCTGTGCAAGGGCGTCTTTGGAGGAGAGACCGTTGCAAATTGAAGGTCCTGGTGAACCCAGTCGATACGTGGGTTATGGGTGCGAAGCCAGGACAGCCCAAGGATGACGGGGAATCGAGGCATCCTCACCAGATCAAAGGTGAGCTGCTCCTGATGCTGGTGGACCCATAAGGTGAGGGGTTGAGTTTCGTGAACCACGGGTCCCGAGCGGAGTAAACGTCCGTCAATAGCTTCCACTAGAGCAGGGGTTTTCTTTTCTTGGACGGGAACGTCATGTTCCTTGGCAAAGAGAACGTCCATAAAGCAGCAGGCGGCTCCCGAGTCTAGCATGGCATGGATAAATAGCCATCTGCCATCCGGGAGCTGTAAACGCACCGGCAACAAGAAGGGGGCTTGAGGAGGGAAGGACGAACCGGAAGACCCCAGGATATGCCCCAAACCGGGGGGTCCGGTCAGGCTTGGGGGCTGCTCTTTTACTGGCGCAGCTGGAGCGGGTGGACGTCTTTGTTTAGCGGGGCACCCAGAGGAGAAGTGCCCCGCCTCCCCACAGTAGAGACACAAATTTTGGGTGCGCCGTCTCGTCTTTTCCTCAGGGGTGAGGTGTGGGCGCGCACCGCCTAGTTGCATCGGTTCAGTATCCTGCAGAGGCCTGGGAGGGCCTGGAGGCGTGGCCTGTTGAAATGCTTGAGGAGTCCGGGAGGGAGTGTTAGTCCGTTTCTTGCTTTGGCGGCGACTTTTCAGTCGGCCGTCTATGCGGAGGCACAAGTGGATGAGCTTCAGAAGCGTTTCTGGGCGGTCACTGCGGGCTAGCTCGTCCAGGATTTCATCAGACAGCCCTTCGGTATATTGATCCATGAGGGCTGCCTCATTCCAGGCCAAGTCTTGAGCTATCAGCTGGAATTCCGTGGTGTACTGCGCAACTGATGTTCTGCGCTGACTGAGAGCCCGGATTTTACAATTAGCCATCTCTGTTTTAACTGGGTTGGCATAGGCAGCAGTGAAGTGGGCTTTGAAGGTAGCATAGTTCGTTAAGAGGGGAGAAGCCCCCACCAGTAAGGGAGTAGCCCATTTGGCAGCTTGCCCTTTAAGAAGGCTTAAGATAAAACAGACCTTGGTTTTGTCTGTAGGAAAATCCCAGCTGCGTAATTCTATATAGAGTTCACATTGAGCCAGAAAAGCAGGGAACTCGTCCACATTTCCATTAAATCTGTCAGGAGGGTTCAGAGGACAGTGTGGGGGAGGCACAGCAGCCGCTGTGAAAGCAACAGCATTTGCAGCTGCTTGCTGTTGCAGTGTCAACACAATTTGAGTCAAGTGCTGTACCTGATTTAACAGCCCTGCAAGCTGGTCAACCCCTCCTGCTGCTTCGTCTGCCATGGTGAGGACGAGTGGGTGGGTGCTGGCAATCTGTCACGGCAGAGCCCGGGAGCCTGGCTGGGCAGACAGGCTGGCAAGCACGCCCTGGGTGTGACTTGGCTTGAGACAGTCAGCAGAGCGTGGCAGCAAGTCCCAATCTCAAGGCAGAGGCATAGTCAGAACGTACCAGAGGTCAGAGTCCATAAATCAAGCCGAGGTCAGTCAGGAGCAGAGCTGAAGCCGGAGTCAAGGAATGCCAAGGGTCAAAAGCCGGGGTCCAGGATCAGGGAGCAGAGAGCAGAAGTCCAAGAAGCAAGCCGGGTCGAAAGCCAGGGAATCAATCAGGATCAGAGGCAAGGTATACAGGAACGAAGGGCCCTGACAACGATGTTGCCAGCACAGAGTGTTATCTGCCATCAGCTTTGTTAAATAGTGTGCTGGCTCATTAACCACTTAGCACTGCTGTGCTAAGTCCTGGCTCCTGTTAGTACTCAGGACTTAATGATCTTCGCCCCTGCCTGCGTGCCTCCTTGCGTCGCCTAGTCAGCTCTTGCCTTCTCCTTTCACGGAGCCTGCTGACAGGTGGAGGCGAGTCTGGTGGAGAATTGTCAGCCCCAGGTGGGTTTGGTTGAGGACTTGGCTGTGGATCCTCTGCAGGACTTACGTCTTCTGCAGTTAACTGAGCCAAGTCCTCCTGTCCATGGCTGTCAGGCACTGGGTCTAAGGCTAAGTCAGGGGCAGGCATGACAGTTCCGCCCTCAGTCTCCCGTTTCCCCCAGTTGTACTGCTCAATTTCCCGCTATTTGCTGCACGGCCGCATTTTGACATGCATCCCCCCCCCCCCCAATTTCCCCCACGTCTTCTTGATCCTTATTTTTTAGGATCAAGAAGATGCAGTGGAAATTGGGGGGAGATACAGTTCAAAATGCAGCTGCACAGCAAATAGTGGGAAACTGAGCAGTACAGCCGGGGAAAACAGGAGACTGAGGGTGGAACAACTGCTTTTGCGGAATCGGTCTTAGGCTGGATTCACATGTGCAGGAGAATGCAGTGGAAACAAGATGACAGAACAGGCTGTGCTACTTCCAAGCATGGATTATTCTAGTTTTGGATGTTTGTTCATATAAAATAACCTTATATAAACAGAAAACCAACACAACAGGGAGAGTCTACCCCCCCCCCTTCGCCTCCTGTGCTTGTTTCCTATTTGTAGGGAGTTTTTAACATGAAGGAGTGTTCCAAATTTTCCACTTAAAGTCTGAAGTGGAATAATTCATTCTGCCATCTCAGGTCTCTTGTCACTTGATTTCGACTTCATTCTCTTGCATGTGTGAACTGGACATAAAACACGTTGATTACAGAAGGGCCAGATGTTCGAACTCTGCACAGTGGAGTGTAGGAAAGAGTGGCTAGACCAGTGCAAGTTAAACTCCGTTAGATTACTTTTATGTTAAACACGTTAGATTACTTTTATGTAAAACAACCACCCTTTACAATCATACTAAATTTCCCCTTAAATTTAGTGTAATTTGAAACACAACAGCCCCTTTCATGTAGGCTTTAGAGAATCAGTCGGCATTTCAAAATTTTCTCTCATTTTTTTGGTAGAAATGTTCAGAGTACAGTTTACTGTAGCACAGAGAAAATACAGTTCAGAGGAAAGGAGTAGCAAACAGTCCTATTGTCTAACTATCTCTGTGCAATTTAGGTTATTTAATTTGTTCCTACTTGAGTAAAAACAAATTCCAGTTTACAAAAAAGAGGTAGGGATTTTTTTTAATGCCAATGCTATGCAAAAATGCCTACAGCTTTCACAGGTAATATCTGCGCTAAAGATACCATTAGAGCTTCTCAACTATTTGCATAATATCTTCCCTAGCATAAAATTATCTCAGTTTAGCTCAATTACATATAAACGGCAGTAAGAATTTCATGCATATCAGTTGTTTTAGGCTAAACATGAAAAATGTTCTAGCGCAGGGCAGGCTGAACAGTGGAAGAGATCTCCTTAAATACTGAGGTCGCTGCAATATATCTCAATCTTAGTAACAACAGACGGTGGTGTTAGGGATTCATTTGCCTACTATGTGCCTGAATCCCTGACAATTTGTTCATCACAAGACTGACTGATCAGGATCCAAGACCTCATCGCCAAGTGACAGGGCTCTTCCCTTCTGAACTAGTTTCGTGCATCCCGATCAAAGGCAAAATTGCACAAGGCAGATGTAAAATAGGCCCGGGAATTTGGGCAATCTAGTTCGTATTCTACAGTCCGCTCACCTGCTCTATTCATGAACTGCAATGAGTTACAGTTAGAATCCACTCCCATGATAATCTCATGCTGTGTTAAATCACAATTTTCACTCAGTATGTGCTCACCTTTAGCTATACTGTCATGGGCTGAGGGAGTTGTGTCACCACATAAAACTCTGCAGATCTGAGTCTTGTTCATACACTATTATAACGCATTGGGGAGAGCAGGTATTCTACCCTTATGGCAGCCTCCACACATTGACTTTAAAGATGTAGAATCACAGAGTTGGAAGGGACCTCCAGGTTCATCCAGTCCAACCCCCTGCACAGTGCAGGCAATTCACATATACCTCCCCCCCACACCCGTAGTGACCCCCGTTCCTTTCCCAGGAGATGACAAAAAACCTCCAGGATCTCCAGCCAAACTGGCCTGGAGAAAAATTACTTCCTGACCCCAAAGTGGTGATCAGCATTTCCCTGGGCATCTAAGAAAGGGCCAGGGTCAACAAGCATGTGGTTGTATGTTCATATCAGACTTTCTAGGAGACTGGTAATGAGAGCCACTCAATTTTCGAGGTTCTTGTTCATGTGGAAAACATATGTGTTGTGGGTCAGCTTGACCAGTCAGCCTGGAGGAAGACTCCTTGAATGTCGCAGAGCCTGGACCCAGCTCACAAGAGCAGCTGAGGAAAGTCAGGAGCTCCAGGAGTCAACATTGACAGCTGACCCTGACTACTCCAGAGAGACTCTGGGAGGGGGTGATGAAGAACAGCTGGGGCAGGATGACTCCTCTGATTCCCTCTCAGTAGCAGAACTCGCTAGCAACTTACAGAAAGAACTCACTAGCAACTTACAGAAAGAAGGCGCAGTGCGCATCTCATGACTCAACATAGGCGTTTGACTGACAGCAGTCCTGAGTGATTGCAGGACCTTGCCTTGCATAACTCAGCTCATTGTGAGAGGCTCACTTAAACCAAGCTGGCATGCCTTTCCAGCTGTGGAAGCAATGAGTCACGTCTCTGTGAGCCCAGCAACCACAACTCCTGCCTTGCATCTTGTGATATTCGGACTGACCTTGGACTGAACACCCACCGGAACTGAGAGCATAGAAACCATACACACTAGGAGTGCACAGTCCCCATGATGACATGATGGACCCAGTCTGCACGGTCATGGTTTGTCTGAACTGGGCAATGAATGGATTTTCCCATGCATTCAATATACTCTATGTGGATGGAAAATCCATGTGTTGTCCAATTTACAAGAAACAGCAACCACATGTATAAGGAGCATCACAGAGACCGTGCACTTCTAATATATGTGGCAGGCAGCGGGCTTCTGGTTCTCATGGGTGTAATACCTGAACAGGGGTTATGTGTGGACGTCAGGAGCATATTTATTTTATTTTACGAAAAAATATTTATTTGATTTTACAAAATTTATAGCCTGCCTTTCTGCTCCCACAAGAGCCACGAAGGCAGCCGCCAAATTAAAACACACATAACAACATTTTAAAACTATTAAAACCAACCCAAAAAGAACAGCACATCAATAAAACAATTAAAACCAGAATTAAAATACTTACAATGACATAAAAATGACAAAACACATTAAAAAGGCAGGCAGGAAGGATCACGCTTCACCCGCTAGACAAATACAGCAACAGAAAAGGACAGACAAATCTCCCTGGGGGGAGAGTTCCAGAGTTTTGGTGCCATGACCAAGAAGGCCCTCTCACAGGTTGCCACCCACCTGATCTCAGAAGGTGGATGCACCCAAAGCAGGCCCTCTGAAGATGACCTTAGTGGTTGGGCAGGTTTGCTCTGCTACAAATTGAATGAATGTGTGAAGAGAGCTATGATTCCTGAGCAGGTGGAGACTATGTACAACATTCCAGATGCACATACATTTAGACTCTCTTACCACTTCAGAGCATAGAGATTGGGAACAGGAATGATGTGTAAGATTCTGATCCCTTTTCACGCGTTGAAGTGACACGTGAACATTTCAAGTTTTAGCCCTTGATTGTGGCAACCTGAAAAAAATCAGCAGCTGGAATCAGTTCAAAATGTTAGCCATGAGATTCAAAACCTGAGGCATGTAATGTTTTGCATGAGAAGAAGAAGAAGAGAGAAGAGATTGGATTTATATGCCACCCTTCACTACCCAAAGAAGTCTCAGAGTAGTTTACAATCTCCTTTCCCCTCTCCTCCCCACAACAGACTCCCTGTGAGGTAGGTGGGGCTGAGAGAGCTCTTTCGAGAATTGCTCCTGAAACAACCTGTGACTGACCCAAGGCCACACCAGCACCTGCATGTGGCGGAGTGAGGGAATCAAACCCGGTTTTCCCAGATTCGAGTCTGAACTCCTAATAACTACATCAAACTGTCAAGTTGATAGTCAGACAACTGCTTCAACTTTTAGGACCACAACATCACTTGACTAAAAAAATTGTATCTGCCACAGCGGGAGTTCAGGTTGCCAGCTCTGAGTTGGGAAATGCCTGAAGATTTTCGGGGGTGGAGCTTGGGGAGGAACTTCAATGGGGTACAATGCCACAGAGATTCCACTCTCCAAAGCAGCCATTTTCTCCAGAGGAACTGATCTCTGTAACCTCGGGTTGCCCCCTCTGGGCTGGGAAATACTTGGGGATTTGCGGGGTGGAGCCTCAGGAGGGCGGGGTTTGGTGAGGGGAGGGACTTCAATAGGATATAATACCATACAGTTCACCTTCCAAAGTGGCCATTTTCTCCAGGTGAACCGATTCTGTCACCTGGAAATCAGTTGTAATCCCAGAAGATTTCCTGCCACCACCTGAAGGTTGGCAACCTCACTGTAACCTGGAGACCCATTGTAATTCCAAGAGAAGAAGAAGAAGAGATTGAATTTATACCCCACCCTTCACTACCCGAAGGAGTCTCAGAGCGGCTTACAATCTCCTTCCCCTTCCCCTCCCCACAACAGACACCCTGTGGGGTAGATGGGGCTGAGAGAGCTCTCTCGAGAACTGCCCTTGAGAGAACAGCTCTGAAAGAACTTATGACTGACCCAAGGTCATCCAGCAGCTGCAAGGGGGAGGAGTGGGGAATCAAACCCGGTTCTCCCAGATTAGAGTCTGCCCTCTCTACACCAAACTGGTGTAGAGAGTTCACCAGCCACCACGTGGAGACCATGTAACAAACAATGGCAATACAGTATGTGTAGTATACTAAATCTGAAAAAACACTGTAATGAAGAAATACATAGAAAAATTCTATTTGAAATGACAAAAAAAATGCTCTTATTAACTATTCTTTAAAGATGCAGTGCAATTTCTATAATTTTTGTTGCAGCTTTACCATGTAAGAATGGCCTGATGAAGGGTCAAAACAGAGATTTGCCTGGGACATCCGTTGCCATGGTTAATGCCACGTGGTTAACCTTATGTACTGTGGTCTAGCTTTACAAGTTTAAATTCAACTTGTACATGTAGTGCATCTTTAAAGAACAGTTAATAAGAGGTTTTTTGCAATTATGTTTAAATCCAACTCGTACTTGCACTGCATCTTTAGAGAAAAGTTAATAAGAGGCTTTTTGTAATTTCAAATAGGATTTTTATGTGTATTCCTTCACTGCAGTGTTTTTCAGATTTAGTGTACCACATGGAGACGGGAAACCCTTGTGGGAGGTGACTGTGCGAATGGTTCTTCAGTCCTAGCCTTAAGAATGGAAATGTCCCTAACAATTCAGTGAGGGAGAGGTAAATTTTGCTTCCCAGTCTAGCCATACATAGTGGGTCTAACTAGTGTTCCTTCTTTCCGTCTCTACTGTTGTCATTCTGAGTTGTATCAGAAGGACTAATTGCCCTTTCCCTTGTGCCATCCTCCCCCCCCCCCTCGCCATAACACCTTCCCACAATGGATTTTGCCACACATCCTGCATTGGAAAACATTGGCCTGGCCTAGCACACATGTGCCAGTTGACCACTGATAGTGACTGAACTGCAGTTGCTTAAAATATCTTTACAGTACACAAGGGCAACAGAGGTCACATTGTACAGTGATAACATAAGCTCTATCACAAGGTCACTTGGAAGGCACCCTAAGAGATCGTTTTCTGACTTCGCTCACAGAGGTTTCAGGTGAAACGGAGCTGAGGTGTTTTCAGCCAATTCATTTCAACAAATCCAAACCGAAGCTAAATTTTCATAAGGCACAGGTAAAAAGCTTGTCCGGGATTCAGAAAATCTAGTTTCTATGGACAGTCTAACCTGCCTTCTCGCCATCTGTTCATTCTCTCTGTTCCATGAATAAAATACACTTAGTCCCAGCTATAAACTGGGACGAATGTTTCAGCATTTAAGCACATCTAATTCTGCTGGACTGAGACCACTGCATTTATTTTTTATTAAAACTGGCTTAGAGTCGTTCTTTCCAAACTTTTGTAACTTCAGCGCACTATTTCCACACTAACACATTTCCACATATACCGAGGTATTCCTGATTGTATAACATGGAATTCTACACTTTGGATAGCAGTCGGGGGGCATATTGCACGTAGCTCTTTGAATTTATTTTGGTGGTCAAGGGGGACCTTCTCCTCTTGTCTCTCACTTTGGAAGAGTTGTGGGCTCAGTATAAGGTTGCCAAGTCTGGAGTGGAAAATACCTGAAGACTTTGGGGGTGCATCTAGGAGAGGGCAGGGTTTGGGGAGCGGAGGGGCCTTGGCATAGTACAGTGTCATAGAGTCCGCCCTTCAAAGCAGCCATTTTCAACAGGGGAGCTGATCTCTGTCAGCTGGAGATCAGTTGTAAAAGCGGGAGATCTCCAGGCCCCACCTGGAGGCTGGCAACCCTAGCTCAGAAGTACAGCATCTTCTTTGTATGCAGAAATACCCCATTCCAATCCCTGGAATCGGTTACAAGGATCAGGTAGAAGGTGGCATCTGGTGAGACCCTGGTGAGCTGCTGGCAGTCTGAGCAGACAATATTAACACTAATAGACCAACTAGGGTTACCAAGTCTTCGGAACTCACCGGCGGGGGGGAGTCCTCCTCCATCCAGGAGTTCCTCCTGGCGCGCGCGCAAAGCGCACACGCCCAGCAACGTCACCGGAAGTGACGTCAGCTCGTTGGGGGTGTTGCCAGGGCGACGCTCTGGCAATCACCCCAAAACTCTATGGTATCATAGTGTTTTGGGGCGATTGCCAGAGCGTCGCCCTGGCAACGCCCCCAACGTGCTGACGTCACTTCCGGTGACGTCATTACGTCGTCCTCGCTGGACGACATCGGGGGTGGGGTTCCCCTCGCCGGCCAAATGCTGGCCAGCGGATCGGGAACCCCTTTAGCGGGGGATCCCCCGCCCCCCGGGCTGACTTGGCAGCCCTAAGACCAACAGCCTGACTCATATAAAGCAGCTGTATGGGTATTCAGCAGAAAAGCTGGTCGGAACCAACTGCATGTATTTTCTTTATCTCTGGAAGATGATGGATTAACTGGATCTCCTGTCTTGACATGTTTATAACAACAACGGTAAAAATCTGCAAGAACAGCCAGGCTTATACTGGACAAATTCAATTCGCCAACTTTACATCAACCATGTTTCAGGCTATTCCCCTGGAGAAACAACCACAAGTGGACTACAAGAGTAAACAAGGCCTCAGCCTGACCTGGACAGCCCAGGCAAGACTGATCTCAGAAACTAAGCAGGGCTGACTCTGGCAGGTACTTGGGGGAAGGGAGGCCTCCGAGGAATACCAGGGCCGGGACACTGAGGCAGGCAATAGCAAGCCACCTCTCTGAAACGTCCAAGCCCCACTAGGGGTGACTAGTGACTTCCATGCATACACACACACAATAAAAAAAATAAAGAGTAAACAAGGCCGTTTTCTCAGGCCTTCTTAATACATTCATTCATGTACAACCTGAACATGTACAGAGGGGAGCAGAGGCCCGTTATCCACTCCCAACATCGGTATGTTCGAGAGAAGGTCTCCTACATGCATACAAATGTGGAAATATGAAGCAGAATCTGTTGGCGACACAAAACTCATAGACATTCTCTGTTTGCAGAAGAGATTAGATTGAATGATAAATGGATATCGTTACCTTCCTACGACCTCTGCTGGATTACGTATTATGCTTAAACCAAAAAGGATTCTTGTAATATGAAAGACTAACATAACAGATTGTGGCATCAACTTTTATGAACCCACTTCATTAGATTCTTGAACTACATGCTGCAAGAATGGGATTGAGAACACAGTTTTTACATTTTTAGTTTTCCTTGTTTATATCCATGCATACACATGCATATATCTGTCTGTACTTGTGATCATCATTGTGGTGACCATTGCCATCATAATGTGTTCATCAGTGGGTTTTCTGGCACCATAGCTTGCTTGCTTCCTTCCTTTCTTATCTTTCTTCCCAATCAGAACCCAAAGCGGCTTACATCATTATCCTCTCCTCCATTTTATCTTCACAACTACTCTGTGAGGTAGATTAGGCAGAGAGTTGTGATGTGCCCAAGGTCACCTAGCAAGCTTCCATGGCAGAGTGGAGAGTCAAACCTGGGTTTCCCAGATCTTGACAAAGCAACTCTTCTCCAAAGCAAAGAATCAGTTCTGGCTTTCTTCAGTTGCATTGGCAGAGAAATGCTTTAGAAGAATGTTTTGTATCTGCAGGGAAAACCCATTCAAAAACAGCTGCTTCCATCGAAGGTGGATGCTTGATTCGCAGTCCCCCAACATTTTGTGATTGTCCCCAGAATCCCACAGCTGCCATTTTTAATTGCCCTCATGGGGACCATTTTGGGGTCACATCCACTGCTCACCTCCAAAATCCCAAATGCTGACAGACTCAACAAGATTAGGGATTCCTGATCTACTCATACTCTCTCTCTCCCATACACACACACACAAACCACAGACAACACATACTATACAATTAGGCTGCGGTCACACACGCCAGTTGAAGTGGAGGGGAAGAGACGCTATTTCCTCTGGAGGAATTTGACACACAGTTGTGAGTTCACACAGCCCTTTGAAGCTGCGGCCTGTCACCGTGTGATCAGACACAGTGTGGGTGAGTCATGGGGTTTTTTTTACCATTTGTTTCCCTTGTGCATAAACGAGGAATTGAGGAATCACACCTCTGCACTGAGGGCCCCTTATGGAGTATGCAATGATGCACATACTGTGTATGGGGGGGGGGGGGTAAACATGGCATGGAGTCGGGATGGCATGATCAGACCATCCCAATAGCATGAGAGGATGTCTGAGCAATCAGATGGGGGAAAGCCCTCCCGGAATTAAAGGCCTTACTAGATTTCTGGCTGTTTGGGTAGATTGTATAGATGACCTTGTGTCAAAGCTAAAATTGGGCAAGATTACACTTTGTCTTCCTTAGTCTATGGACACAGAGAACTTTCAAGAGAAACCAAGTAGTGTCTTGGAGCAAAGGTTAAAAAGCATCCCTCCATCTGATATCTGCTTGATACAAATGCTTATACATATTTCAAGTACAATGTTTACTGAAGAATGTTACCTTTATGGCCAAAAGATACCAGAAAAAGGTCCACACATTGTTCAACTAAAGCCATTTTTGCTTTCTGCATGGGTAGGAGTTGGTATTTTAATCCAAACAATAATATGGGTTGAAAAACTGAACATTCACAGAACATTTAGATTCTCTTTTAATGAGGCATCCCATGTGAGTCAGGTTGGGGATCATGTGATTAAGGACACGTGGCCCCTGGCAGGGGGGGCTAACAGGCCTCCCCTGCAGTAGTTTTGCTGGCAAAAACAGTGTGGGAAGGAGGATCGAAGTCCCTTCTTGCACAATCTCTAGGGTTGCCAGGTCTCCCCTGGTCCCCAGCAGGGGATTGGGTGGAGTAGATTTTCCAGATCCAGGCTGGGAAACTCCTGGAGATTTGGGGATGAAGTCTAAGGAGGACCTCAGTGGGTTAGAATGCCACAGAGTCCACCTTCCAAAGCATCCATTTTCTCCAGGGGAACCAATCTGTGTAGTCTGAAAATAAGCTGTAATCCTGGGGGACCCCCAGGTCCAACTGGAGGCTGGTATCAATAACCATGCCGCTGCTCCAAGTAAAATCTGCCCCAATTGCTTTTAAGGTGAGGCCCCTGTTGAACATCTGGACTGTGAGTCTGTGAAGGAACCCTGACCTGACTCATGTCAGGGATCTCATGTAGTAGGACGTTTTCACACACACTAAATAATGCACTTTGGCTGCGATCACACACACTGGCCAAGTTCAGACTGGCAGTTTGGCCCGATATAGGCCCGCTTTGGAAGCGGATTAAGAGAGCCCATTCACACAGCCACAGCTGCCTAGCATTGCCGTGCCGCACTCACCCCGTCCTGAAGCACTTTCATCCCGCTTTAAAAAAGTTTGGCCCGATATAGGCCCGCTTTGGAAGCGGATTAAGAGAGCCCATTCACACAGCCACAGCTGCCTAGCATTGCCATGCCGCACTCACCCCATCCTGAAGCACTTTCATCCCGCGCATTTATCCTGCCGCCTGGCAGTGTGGATGCAAATAAGCAGCACATCAAGCAGCGCCAGTAATGTGAACTCGCTGATCCAGCTGCTGTGCCCATGCGTCTATGTGCCCATGAGCAAGTCAGCAAAACGGACCAAAGCCATGCGCCACCACAGCAGCGCTGCCAGTGGCCACCCCACAGTGCAAACGCTCCATTCCGCCTCTTCCCCAGTATGGTCCCCCGTCAGTCTATGCAGTGCAAACAGAAAGCCCCGCGATAACTCGGCCCGGGTCTTTTTGCCCTGCTTCCCTTGCGCTTTATTTTGCCAGTCTGTCCTCGGCCACTAAATAATCCGCCTTCAATCCACTTTCAATGCACTTTGCAACTGGATTTTACTGTGTTGAATGGCAAAATCCACTTGCAAATGGTTGAAGTGGACTGAAATGGCATTATTTAGCAAGTGTGAAAGCACCCTGTACATTGGTTCAGTTCAGAGATCCTGCCAAATCACAGCTAAAGAAGCTTAAGTGTGACGTGGCATGGTGGCTGTGGATGCCATAACATCTAGTTTGGCCCTGTGCACTCAGGAAAGCTAGTGCACACATGGGTCTGAAGCGAAGAAATTAAATAAATGTGATAGACAGTTTGTTCCTCCACGTACCCTCTACTAGTGGGAAGAGGAAGAGGGAGATTGTGTCTCACTGATCAAAAGGAAAGCAGGATATAAATACTTTAAATCAATTAATTAAATAGATTGCCTGATTCCCCCCAGCTGACTGTAACACCTCCTGCCTTGTGGCATTTTGTCCGTGAGGGTGCCAGTCCGTGAAGATTCCTGGCACTGGGTTGCTGAGAGAGCTGCTGAGGGAAAGGGAAGGCATACAGGATCCACTGGTATGTGCGATGCACAGGCCCGTAGCTACGGTGGGGCCTCTCGGGGCCTGACCCCCTGACTTACAGCCAAGGCCCTCTGACTAAAAAATTTTTAAATTTATTGATGGAGTTTGCTTGGGGTGTGTGTGTGTAGGGTGCCCCCTGACTTATTTAAAGGCCCCTCAAATTAAATAATCTTGGCTACAGGCCTGCTGATGCATAGGATTCAAGCAAGTATTTTTATTGTGCTGTAGGAACATGGGAATACTCCCGAATAACGGTTGTTAAAGAAAAAAAAATCCTGTGTTGCAAACTGAATTGTGAAAAGACTTAATCAGTGTGATTTTGAATACTTATGTAATAAGTGTACAATAAATGTACAATACCTGTATAATAGATGTACATGTACGATGAATAAAAGAAGTATAATTAGCATTCTAAGGTGAAGGAGGAGACTAAGCTCTGACTGCTTGAAGTGATGGTCGTTTCATATTTGTTTTCCTGAATCTAATCTTGACTGTAGACTTTCATGCTGATACATCTGCTCTAAATAAAGAACGGGGTGGAATGGGGTTGACGTGCATAAGATTCATTACACTTACTTGCATTGTTCATATTATGCATTGGCACCCATGCTTAGCAGATCGTGCTGTGCTCTCAGATCATCCCTGCACTAAATTCTTTTCCTCCCATAGAACTTTGGAACTGTACATTTTGATGGCCTTTTTTCTGTCTGCTTTGCATGCTGAAAGCACAGACATGACGTGTCTCTAATGCTGATGTGACATACAGGTTTGGCCACATGTATATTCTGCATGCAAGACTGAGCTGAGACTGTAGGTGAGTCACTTCAGGGATGTTCTGACCCTTTTTATTTTAGTAACAACGTATTTGTTTTGGAGGGAATTGTCAGCATATATTATTGGGACGAAGCTTAGCAAAACAAGCAACTCAGAATCCACTAGGGATGATGGGAAGCCATATAAAAGGGTCTCAAGCCCCCAAATTGTATAGTTTAAGCGTAAGTGACAGTACCTCTTGGGAAAGAGTGATGGGGCTAACAGGAGAGTTGGAAACAGAAGGACAATTCTATTAGCATTCCCCTGAGTTAAAGGAACGAAGATTGCCTTTATAAGTGAGATGCTTATGAAACTAGAGATACTAGCAGGTTCACAATGCCACTTTAAAGGTTATTTTTCTAGCTGTAAAAGCACCTTGAAACCCTAAGGAAATTATTTTATAATGGGAAAAGCACAGGGCTTTAGCCCTTCTGTCACCATGAAAACACGTCTATAATTAAATGGAAATAACTTTGCGCAACAAGATTATCAGACAATATAACAAATATCTCACACAGTGAAAAGTAAATGTGTCCCCAATATTCCTTTTCTTTAAAAGTCAAGGATTAGAAATGCCAAAGAGCAATGTAATATTTTTTTTTAAAAAAAATGCCTTTGTACTCCAAACTTGGTCCGCTTGAATATTAGCATATAGATTACCATTTTGCAGTGTAGGTTCTGCAAATGGGATAAACAAAGTAATTAAAAGCAATCAAAAACGTATCTAAGAGAATGTGGATCAAGGTATTGATGCTGTCTTTTTAAAAAGAAAGCGCTCCGAATAGTGGGTCTGATATATATGTTTCCAGGTTCTCTATTACAGCTCTCTGTGACCTTTATTGTGACAAAGAACAGTGCTTTGGCAAACAATCAAGAATGTGCGGATGCATTCACATGAATCTTGTAACCCCTCTGAAGGGAAGTTCCCTATTAATCATAAAGTAGGAAATATAACAACAGTTTCTTCCAGAATAATTCAGAGATAGTAGCCATAACACTCACATTAAAGAGATCAGATTTTTGCATCAATGCGGGCATCTTATCATTGTTACAGGTGATAGGATTATTATAACACTGCTAATGCCTACCCAGGGGCTGTGGTGCTCAGAAGTTAAGACGCTGAGCTGCAGACCAGAAGGTTGGTAGCTCAGCATTTTGAGACCCGAGTGCCGCATGACGGAGTGAGCTCCCGTCTCTGGCCCCAGCTCCTGCCAGCCTAGCAGTTCAAGTAGATAAATAGGTACCACTTCGGAGGGAAGGTTACAATGTTCTGTGCACCTCAACGTTTAGTCATGCCAGCCACATGACCATGGAAAGTCTTTGGACAGCGCTAGTTCTTTGGCTTGGAAACAGAGATGAGCACCACCCCCTAGAGTCAGATTCAACTGGCTTTTGAGCAAGGGAAACCTTTACCTTTACCTTTTATAATGCCTACCCATCCCCAAACATGAAGATGCCACATGCCAAAATCTAGATCAAACTGGGTTTATTAGTAAGCACCTTATCTGCATACATATTAAACCACCCATACCTTGGTGTGGGTTACCCTATCTACTGTCACAGGCAATCCTACCTTGGCTCCATTTCTACTGAGCCTCACTTCTCCTGGCCTGCATGCCCAATGGTATGCCAAGAAGAACTGACTCTCCACTACCATTCTTCCCTATTCTGGACAGAGGTAGTGTTCAAAATGGCGAAGGCCCAGCTATTAGGAAGACATCTTCCCAGTCCCACACCCAATGAGCCATAAGAACTGGGTTCTTATGGGTTAGGAAACCACCTCCTGGGTTCTTATGGGTTAGGAAACCACCTCCCATCACGAGATGCTTCAGCGTGCTTCCAAATATCCTTACCTTAAGCCCCAAACCTGTACTACCCCAGTGACCAGAGGGGATTAGAACTGATTATTTGGAACAAAACTGTAGCTTGTCCAAAACACACTGGTGCAGGTACTTACAGATGCCTCGTAACAGCATACATACAACCTGTGCTTCGCCATCTGCAGTGGCTTCAGGTTGAATACTGAATCTGCTTCAAGGTTCTGTTTTTGACCTTTAAGGCCCTTAACAGTCTGGGACTAGCACGTCTGTGGGACCACCTCTTCTGGTATGTCCCCCAAATAGCCTTGTGTTCGGAAGATCAAAAACTGCCGGTGGTCCCTAGCCCAAAAGATGTCCGCCTGTCCGCAACTACAGCCAGGGCCTTTTCGGCCATGGCTCTGGCCTGGTGGCATCCATGCCCTGAGGGACCTAGTTCAGTTCCACAGGGCTTGTAAAATGGAGATGTTCCACCAGGCCTATGGTTGAGGACAGCAATGGCCCACATCATGATTCTCATCATAGCCTCCTCCATGACTGGTCCCTGATCTGCCCGGGGGAGGGAGCAAACCACTTTTTAAGCTAACTAACGCTGTTGATTTTATTGTAATCTGTTGATCATATTTGTAATTTCTAATTAATTAATTTATTGTATATATAACCTGTGGTGCACCACCCGGAGCCATTCAAGGAAGGGCGATCAATAATAATAATAACAATAATAACAATAATAACAACAACAGCAACAATAACAACAACAACAATAAAAATAACAACAACAATGATAGTAAAAAAATTAAATGTATGGCTTGCAACCTAATGAAACAATGATTAGTACAACAGTGTGAGTCATCAACCAATTAAAAGCAAAACACAGTCTGAAATAAACTCAGTATAAACACAGCTGAGAAAAAACAACCTAACCGGTGGTCAGCAGAACAGTTTGAAATGCTACCCACTAGTCCCCCAAGGTCTTGCAAGAATACAAATGTCTTTGTGATTTCTTAAAATAAAAGCTGCAACACCTTTTCCTGCAAAGTTTCCTAAGGATGGTATTCCAGAACATACGTGCCACTACCAAAAAGGATCTGTTCCTTCTCCCTACCAACTTCAGCAAAATATGAAATTTGAGGCTAGAACATCAATGAATTCACTAATGTGCACAGTGGAGGAAATGCTCCTCCAAGTAATCAGAGCCTAGGCTTCAAAGGTCAAAATAAATTGTACCTGCAAATATATCTGAAGCCACTGGAATGCTTTTACAGTTCCAAAGTACTTTGCCCTCTCCTGATAACAGACTCATTTCTGGGAGCAATCACCCTTCTGAGTTCTAGACTAATAATTATTTTCAGACAGTCTTCAAAGGCAGCTCCATGTACAGCACATTACAGTAGTCTAGCCTGACTACATCACAGTAGCCAGGTTTTCTCTAGAAGAACTGCAACATCAGCCTAAATTGCAAAACACTCTCTTAGCCATGCCACCAGGATGAGACATCAGAATTAAAGACTATCAAACTATTGTCCTCCCTTAAAAGAAGTGCAGCCTTGGCTTGCCAGCCTCCAGATGTTGCCTGGAGGTCTCCCACTATTGCAACTGATCCCCAGATGACAAAGATCAGTTCCGCTGGAGAAAATGGCTGCTCTGGAGGGTGGACTGTATGGCATTATATACCAACGAGGCCCCTCCCCTCCTTAAACCCTGCCTTCCCCCGGCTCCACCCTCAATAGCTTCAGGCATTTCCCAACCCAATCTCCATCTTGTTGTCATCTTTTCATCTTTTCACCCTCATCAAGTACCATCCTTGTCCTTGGGCATGTAATTCAACCCTTCCATGGTCTCCATGAAAGCCACTTTTGAGGGGCCTTCACAAAAACAACTACATGGAAATGAAAGGCATCTCATTGGTTGAGTGTTAGGTAAAGGTAAAGGTTTCCCTTGTTCGAAATCGAGTTGAATACGACTCTAGGGATGCGGTGCTCATCTCAGTTTCCAAGCCAAAGAGCCAGCACTGTCTGAAGACTTCTCCGTGGTCGTGTGGCTGGCATGACTAAATGCTGAGGTGCATGGAACTCTGTTACCTTCGCACCAAAGTGGTACCTACTTATTTACTTGCAATTTATTGCTTTCAAACTGCTAGGTTGGCAGGAGCTGGGGCCAGAGACAGGAACTCACTCCGTCACATGGCACTCGGGTCTCGAACTGCCGAACTACCGATCTCCTGGTCTGCAGCTCAGTATCTTAATCTCTGTAAAAGCAGGGGGGGGGGGCTGGTTCTTTTTTTTTCTCTCTCATGGTGGTGGTACTCATCATTATTGAGTACTGGCACCTTTTTGGTGGGCTCTCCCAAGTCTGTCACACAGCACTAGGGTCTCGAGCTGCCAAGCTACTAATCTCCCAGTCTGCAACCAAACTCTAAATTTCCTTTCCTTGGGGGAAGCCATTGTAACTAACATTAAATTAATATTGTCAAACATATTGTTCCCCCAGGGCTATCTTAACTACTGTCCGGTTTCTTCATTGTTACTATGATTGCTTAGCATCGGGGGGAGGGGAGTACTTTGACATAAAGATACCAAAATAATGGCAAACTTGGATCCTACAGAAAAACTCTGGTGACCAAAGTGATTTCCGTCAATAGAGTGAGATTTCCACAGCCACCCACTACACCTCCTCCTCCTTCTGTTACATCTCCCCCCATGCACTCTTCAGGGTCAGGGAACCCCTGGGGTTAAGGGATCTTGGGAAAGGGGAAGAACTGGAGGCCTATCGCAGGAAAATTGGCAAAACTTGCTAAAAAGCAAAATGTACAGCTACCGGGGGGCGGGAGGGGGGGGCGGTCAGACTCATGCTGCCTAAGTCTGTTACAGCACAGAGATGAGAGTTTGCTCTGAGAGACTAGTAAATGACTCTCTTTTGCCCTGCGCTTTCACAATTTACCTCATAATCCGTCAATTAAGTTCCCAGAGAAAGGCTGTACTTTATAGTCATTCCAGGGTTTAGGCCAGGGAGATTCGGTAGGAATCACACATTAAGAGTCCATGGGGCATCCAAATTAAAGCCAGAAGTGTCCTAGATAGTCAGTTCTCATTCAGGTAATTGGGAATCTGGCCAGTTTGTTGCTTGAAACAGGCTAAAGCCTGATTCATCGTTTCCTGGGTGCCTTGGGAACAGCTGTGGTGTGGTTACTTCCCACACAGGCTGGCAGGTGGGCGGGCTGATGTAATTGCCAAGCATCAATAGACTTGATGCATTCCACAGACTTCTAGGTTTCCATGTGCAGGGATTTTTGTCTTAATATGGGAAAGCAGGGCTTTTTTTAAAGGGAAATTTGGAACTGCATGGCGATAAATGATTTGCACTTGTAGTGCACACCACCGCAACACACTTGTACGTTTTGCATGTACACATGGACTTTTTATTTATTTATTTTTGGTATTTGTTTATTTCTTGTATGCGCGTGTGTATGCGTGTGTGTGCACCTGGAAGTCATGGCGACCTCTGGTGACTGACCCCTACTGGGGGCCTGGAGGGTATTCAGAGAGAAAGAAGAAGAGGAAGAAGAAGAAGAGATTGGATTTATACCCCGCCCTCCACTCCCCAAGGGAGTCTCAGAGCGGCTTACAAACTCCTTTTCCCTTCCCCTCCCCACAACAGACACCCTGTGAGGTAGGTGGGGCTGAGAGAGCTCTTTCCCAAGCTGTCCTTGAGGGAACAGCTGGTACAGAGCTATGGCTTGCCCAAGGTCATCCAGCCAGGTGCAAGTGGAGGAGTGGGGAATCAAACCCGGTTCTCCCAGATTAGAGTCCACGCACTTAACCACTACACCAAACTGGCTCTCTTCCAGAAAGCTAAAGACTGCCCCCACCTCTGATATTCCAAGGAAGTCTCCCATCTGAGTACTTGCCAGAATTGACCCTGCTTAGCTTCTGAGATCTGATGAGATCAGGCTTGCCTGGGCTATCCAGGTCAGGGATGCATGTGGACTTGTAAAGGGTTTTTAAAAGAGAAATATCCCTGTGTGTATGTTTGTGTGGTCTACGACTCTCAACTGTCGTAGTGTGCAAATAGTCAGAAACCATGTTCCCATCTAAAGTGAAGACAGATCTTGGGAAAGGTGAGAACTCACTTTCCCCCAAGTGCCACTTTGAGATCAATAACTGGCTAAAGTCCTCCTACAAAGATAAAATTTTGATAGAAAATTTCCTCCTTCTTGCAGCACGATGATTTTGTCCCTAAGTATTGCTCTGTTGTATTTAGTAGAAGCTTTAAATAACTTTGAGGATTTTTTAAAAATCGGGACCAGATTGCTGTACTGTCATATCTTTAAAAATGTATCACGGTAAGATCTCCGTTCAGAATGTCACCCTGGATATCTTCCTACCTCACTGCATTCTTAATAAAACAGGGTTCCACTTACCTGTAATTGATGTTCACCGAGTGATCTTCTCTGAACACACACATGGGACCACACTTGTGCAAACCTGCCATGAAGACCTTTTATTTAAAGCTCGCTAGAAGATTCTGAGCGTTCCCACCCTCCATCTTGGGCCAGCTTCTTCCTGCCCAGCCAACGCATGATGCAGGGGGGCCAGTGCTCCTTCTCTCAGTCCTTTCATTGCCACCAGGGCTTTTTTTGTAGAAAAAGCCCAGCAGGAACTCATTCGCATAATAGGCCACACCCAACAGCAGAAACTCATTAGCATATTAGGCCACACCACTGACAGCACAGCTTATCAGCATATTAGGCCACACCCCCATGTTACCAGAAGAGTGGTCATCCAGCCACACCCACCTTTTGCTTCTTATTCTGTTTACCTTGTTTGTTATCAAAACCCAGGGCTTTTTTTGTAGCAGGAATTAATTTGTATGTTAGGCCACATACCCCCAATGTAGCCAATCCTAATGAGTTTTTGCTGTTGGGTGTGGCCTATTATGCTAATGAGTTCCTGCTGGGTATGGCCAACTCAGGAGCCAGCCGGAACTCCGTTCCTGTGCATTCCTGCCCCAAAATAGCCCTGATTGCCACCATCGAAAAAGATACCATGAGCACAGGATCCCACAGCGGGGAAAGAAGGGAGCGATGTGTGCCTGCACAGAAGACGACTAGATGAACAACAGTTACAGGTGAGTGCAACCCTGTTTTCATCTTCGTGGCTTCTGTGCACTTGGGAGAATAGCAAGCTCACTTACCGGAAGGAGGTGGGCGTGGGATCCTCAGCAAAACAAAGGCTGAATGGCTGCTTTCCCCACAGCTTCATCCAATCTGGAGTTGACATCAACCGCATAATGCTTGCTGAACATTGATGGGGAAGGAGACAAGCAGAACAAGGCAGATGGAGATTGAGAGAACAGTCACTACTGGGGTTCTCTCCTGCCAGAGGTCTCCTAGGGTGACACAGGACCCTGTCTGAAGCATGGGCGACTCTGCTGCTTCTTACCCTGAGGTTGCTGGGACAAGGAACGTAAAGAAGAGTCAGGGTAGGAAGAGTGGTCCCGAGAAGACTGTGACAGGGTCGCATGTCAAGGGAAGTAGCGGGGTTTGAAGGTCTGGGTGGGTGGACCGGTGATGCCATGGGACCTTGTTATCATCTTGTTCTTTCGCATATAGTCTAAGACATCATTTGTCTGGGAGCTGAACAAGTCCCTTCCCTCAAAGAGGAGAATATTTGACTCAAAGGGGAGATATTTGGCTCTTGACTTGTGAGGGAGAGCAGTACACTGTAGGCCAAGAGTGGTGTCACAGGACTATCTTGGAGGTGATGGGCCTACTGCATGAATCCGCAATGTGCCACGCTGTGTAGAGTTGGGTTCCCAAGCTTTAGCTCTTCAGCTTGTAAAACTTTAGCCACAGATTTATGCTCTTCAGGGAGGGAGTTGATGTATGTAACCATTTGTTCCCTTAAAATCTTCTGGTAATGTCCCATAGTGGCCTTTCCTGTCAAAAGTCAAGGAGTGAGGACCAGAGTGCTGCTTGGCTGGAAGGACCTCTGTCACAGTAGAATTGGCAGTAGGGTGGGTGAAGAGAAAGTCATAACCATTCCCCAAGACCTTGTACATATGGTCGATCTTCTTGGCTGCAGGCAAGACTGATGCTGGGTTAGTCCTGATGGACCTGACTATTGTCAAGTAAATCCTGGAGGGTTGGAAAAGCAACCATGCCCACATCAGGTAGATAAAGTACCTTTAGAGTGAGATGAGAGGTAGTTGGTTCAGAGCAAACAACTTTGATGCAGAAGGACTGGCCCATACGTATCAACTGTTCAGAGTACAGGTAGAGATCCTCCAATAGAGAAACAGGAGAAGGATCTGAGATACACTCATCGGGCAATGGTTCCAAGGGGGCATTGGAGCCACCCAGGGATAGAGTTTTATTTTCATCGAACTCTGAAGGGCTCTGTAGCAAATGGTGTCAAAGGTGGGCACTGCACGGGGACAAGGGAGGAACCTTATGGTTTGACTTCAGTTTTTTTCTTGTACAGTGGTGAGGAACTCTGTGGAGCTGAGTGTTTCTTTGGAGCTGAAAGTGGGCCTGGTTTTGATATGGATCCTGAGGACACTGACATCAAAGGGGTAGTATGGGCTCCATGCTCCAATTCCGACTCCTTGGAAGGGGTCTGGTCTTTGCAGCCAACAGGGAAGCCTTCAAACTTGAAGTTTGATCCAAGTGGGCCTTTTGGGTAAACTGCTTGCAGATCGAACAGGAAGAGACATTATAGGCTGAGCAGTGGAGATAACAATCATAGTCTTCTAACTGTGCCATTTTTAGGCCACACTTAGTACACTTCTTAAATAACACTATCTACTTTCTTCTTCTTTTTAAAGAGAAAAAACTGAAGGAGCAGCAACAGACGATCAAGGAGTGAAAAGTTTGAAAAGGAATAGAAAAGGGAAGAATTCATAAGAAAAACCTGAGGTGAGCTGCAGGAGAGAGCAAGATATCTGATCTCCACAGTGGCGACAGAAGGACTAAGGGAAGGAGTGCTCTTCCCACCCCTGTCACGTGCCAGCTGGGCAGGAAAAAGCCGGCCCGAGATGGGGGGGAGCTCAGAATCTTCTAGAGAGCTTTAAAGATCTCCACGGTAGGCCTACGCAAGCATGGTCCCATGTGGGCCTGCTCAGAAGCCACAAAGACGAACACAGACATCTTCACATCATTTGCCCATGTTCTAGAAGGATTTCCTTCATCCTTAAACCGTGGGTGAACATTCTGTGGAGAGTCAAAGTGGAGTTTGTAGGAGAGTACCTTTGGCAGAGGGGGACAGAAATGGCTATGTTTAAGTAAGGTCTGTGGGGTTCTAGAGAAGTGCAGATTACACAACAGTAATCCGTTCATGTTGTTACTGGTCACTTTTTATACAAGCTCACGTCATACAACTTTTACATGACTTGAATTTTTGAACTCAATGTATATTCATTTGAAACTGCACACTTCCCACACCCCTGCCCCCCAAATGACACATTTTGTGGCTGGTTCCACATTTTTGAAAGCCCCATGTAGAAATGTTTAATCATGCAGTGTGCCAGACCACCAGCATTCTCAAATGCTTCATTCTAGGGAAAATTTTCAGTAGTCATAAGAACATAAGAGAAGCCAATGTTGGATCGGGCCAGTGGCCCATCCAGTCCAACACTCTGTCACACAGTGGTGAAAAATACCAGGTGCCATCAGGGGTCATCTACTTCTTTGTGTAGACTATGTATAATTCTCACACAATATTTCTTCAAGAATGTGCTTTACACCCTGACTTGGATAGCCCAGGATAGAAGAAGAAGAAGAGATTGGATTCATACCCCGCCCTTCACTCACTTGGAGACTCAGAGCGGCTTACAAACTCCTTTCCCTTCCCCTCCTCACAACAGACACCCTGTGAGGTAGGTGGGGCTGAGAGAGCTCTTTCCAGAGCTGTCCTTGAGAGAACCACTCTGACAGAGCTATGGCTTGCCCAAGGTCATCCAGCAGGTATAAATGGAGAAGTGGGGAATCAAACCCGGTTCTCCCAGATTAGAGTCTGCGCACTTAACCACTACACCAAACTGGGATAGCACGATCTTGTTAGATCTCAGAAGCTAAGCAGGGCCAACTCCGGCAAGTACCTCAATAGGAGACCTCCTTGAAATGCCAGCAGTTGGGAGGCAGGGGCAGGCTTTATTCAGCCACCTTTCTGAATATCCTCCAAGTCCCCAGTAGGGGTCAGTCACCAGAGGTCACTATGACTTCCAGGTACACACATATACACACACATATGAATTTTTTAAAAAAAACAAAAACAAAAAGAGAATGTGCTTTACAAGGTCACTTCAGAACATAATTCTATGAGTTCGATGTGTTATATTGAAACCAGAGTTCTCATATATATACATATATGTGCATTGATACATATATTTCTTTAGAATTCACTCAGATTGCTTTCTGCTTCCTACCAGTACTTTTACCTGCACAATGTTTTAAAAATACAACTGTTAACCCGTCCATTTATAAAAGACTGATAGATATCCACTAGGTATGAAATGATTCTTGCAAACTGTTGTATTCTTATTATTTTACAGCCACAGCTTGCAGAGACTTTGGGATGCAAAAGGCCCTTTCTGATTGGTTAACAAATAAAGACTCTCATTGGTCCTTAAGCCACTCTAGGTAACCAATTGCTGAGCCTCGCTTAGGTCCAATAGGATTGTTTGTACATAGTTACATTGTTTGAAGTTATGAGTTGGAAACAGTATAAATTAAGGTGCCGCTCTCATAGAGCTGTCTTTGAGCTGAAGCAATGGTTTGAATAAAAGCCTGTTTGTTTGATTCATCGCCTCCCGCTCAATATTTAAAACAAACTTTTCAATCCACCAAGCAAAACATTTCTGCTTCTAGCAAAGTTTGCAGCCTGCTGCAATTATTTATTTTGTATAAACAACTACCGTAGAACACGGTGGGAGAAAAAAGAAAGAAAATGATTGCAACATATAGATGCCAAGAGGGCCCTCAAAGCAGGTTGAGACATGCTTCAGAGTGAGTTCTAACAGCTGGTTCATATTCATTTTCTCTTAAGACCAATTTACACAGCCATTGAGTACATAATATTAACCATGGGAAAGCCCTTGAAAATCCTAGGCACGGCCATGCCTGGTAGAAGCCACTGTCACTTGCAAAATTAAGCTTTTTGCTGCTTGCTACAACCAGTGGGTTCCCCCCCTGAACATCTGCAAACATTAAATCCTGCATGTAGAAGCAAGTCATGTGACCACAGGGCCACTGCAAGGAGCCAGCAACACACAGGATTTTAAAATGACTGCTATGATTTTATGGATGGCATTTGGTGAGGCTCCGATTGTTTGCTGCTTCGTTTTGTGAAGATGAGTTTAACAAAGTTTGAGAAGGCTTTCCAAAGCCATGGGGATGAAATTAACAGACAAATACACAAAGACAACTAAGGAAGATTATGGTAGGGTTGCAAAAATCTCTAATCCCTTGACCAGAGGTTTTCTGTGTGGAAATGGGCAGCTGAATGTTTATGACATGGAGGTACATGGTACAGACAGCTGGTATTTGCTGCAGGTCAAACTGATATTAAAGGGACAGAGAGATGGGCTAGTTTAAAAGCTGGAAACTAATTGTCAGGGCTTCAGTATCCCAAACCTTGATATTTACAGGGTGCAACTAGGGTTACCAGGCCTGGGACAGGGAGACTGGGGGGGGGGCACAGACATGGGGGGAGGTTTACCATAGAGTTTCCAGCAATTGTTTAAGAGGCATGATGTCATTTCCAGGTTTTCCTCAGAAATGCCATCATGCCATCAGCCCAAGTCATTTTTTTCCCATTATCTCACCATTGCTTGGAGTGGCAGCAGGAAACAAGAGGTAGAGGTGGGATATGCCCCACCCCCACTGGGGGACTGACAATTCTAGGCATAACCTGGTGAAATATACTAGGCAATGGAATGGTCTCAGCTCAATACATTACACCTGGTGATGAAACGCTGTGTACCAGTATTAACAGTAGTACCCCCACACTGGCCTAATTATTGTACCTTATGGTGTCTGTGAATGTGTGTAATGACAACCAGGTGGCTTTTGAAAAATAGATTATTTACCCCAACAAACATCAGAGAAATAACATGATAAAATGAAACTGCCATATATTACTGTCAGAATTGCTGCCGATTTACCACAATTAAATATATATATAAGTATTTTTAAAAATCTATTTAGAGCTGATGCCCCTGAGATTTCTACTTGAAGCCCCAAAAGTGATCCCCAAAATCCACGTCCCAGTGTGAAAGCTTGACCAAACAACTCTAGGCCTAAGGACAGTGGTTCAACCATCAATTCTAGTTTCCATGTCCAAAATGTAACATGACCAGTAATATTCTAGTTATTAGTATTGTGGGGCTTACCTTGAGTTTAGACAAGAGAAGTTCATGATCCTGTAACAATTTTTTGGTTTCTTCCTGGTTGCCTCCAATTTCTAACAAATTTGGTACAGATTCAGACAGCTGGAGCTGCACCCATTTTCCACACTAAAATGCAAATACAAAATAAAAAGGACTAATGTATGTAAGTGTAAATGCTTTATTTAGGACATCTGTGCCTAATAAAGCACAAAATTCTATTCCATCCAGAAATAATGTGATGCCATGTTAAGTTTTAGTGGATCTGGTTTAAGAAGAAGTACTTTTTATTTGTGAATTACTTATGCTGAAAATGAAATCGTATTTAAAGTAAAATTAAACCATTTCAGTTAAGATAGTAGAGACTTTTCTCTTTCTAAAACAGAGGGGTGCATTCCAGGAACATTAATTATTTGTTCATGCATTAATGATTTTCTACTTGTGCCAAAAAGAATCCAGTACAATGATGTACATAAATCTGTCTACCGATGTACTGTGTATAATCTATGTACAGTACAGGAAAAACACTGTTAAATATTCTTAATTAAATAACAATAAAATGAAGTTTGAGCCATACAAGTAAACATGCTCCAACATGCATTGCTATGCCATTGCTTTAATTTAAACTTACATTATTCAAAGAATATGAGTATTTTGTTCGTCGTGGCATGGCTTAATATTTGCTGTTGACGCTTAACGGCTTTGAGGCATTCTATTCCGCACAAATCGGTTAGAAATTTTCTTACACAGATCAGGACAACAAAATAATACCAGCCCCCAAAGTTTTCCATTCATCTGCTGTACCAACCAACGCTTGCAGAAATATGAATAAAAGTGACCCAACACCAAAGCAAGTTGATGTTGCAGCGCTGAAAGTGCCACTGCTAAGATCCACTGAGCCTACCTTGAGTATACCTAAGACAATTCTGCAGTCTCCCGCCTGAACAAAGACAGAACTGACTGTTGTTGTAGAAGGTGGACCGTTGGAACCACTCTTGCTTGTCATGGTTGTTGTGGGACCTGGCTTCATGTGAGAAGGCTGCTTCCCTGCAGCTGCGTCTGTCTGCCGGTCATTGCAAAAGGCAACAAACTGGGCTGCTTGGCTTCAGTCCGTCAAAGAGCTCAGCTAACACTGATTGCTCTGCCAAAAGGAAAGAACAGACAGTTAAAAATAGACAACGCCATTGAGTTTATCATTCTTGAGAGAGAAAGGGGGAGAGAGATGTGTGTCTGACACACACACCCCTTAGCTGAGTAGCTGTAAACTAGCACTCCCCTTTGACCCTATAAAGATTAGCCTTCTAAAAGGCCTTGTAATTGTTAGTCATTCTGATTTTTCTTTTCTTTTTTAAAGTCTAATTCCTTCAAGTCTTTTTAAAAAATATATTAGTTAAACACAGTTTTGACTCAGTGATGGACCGAACCATTAGAGTTGTACCAGTCTTGAGAAGACCTGATGGGCCATCAACACAATTTTTTTACATCATAAATGTAGTGTTAATAATATACAGCTGCTGCAACTGAGTGTCCACTCGGGAGATTCTCCATGCTTTACTTGGGATCCCCTTCTGTCTACCAGTCCTGTATCACCTCAGCACACACGCTGCTGCTGGAAGGTGGTTTTCCCCCCCATGTAAAAAAATAAATAATAACTTAGTAGAACAGTATAGCAATATAAAGGTTTCCCTTGCTCAAAAGCCAGTCAAATCTGACTCTCCAGGGTGGTGCTCATCTCTGTTTCCAAGCCAAAGAGCCAGCGCTGTCCGAAGACATTTCCATGGTCATGTGGCTGGTATGACTAAACACCGAGGCACACTAAATACTATTACCTTCCCACCAAAGCGGTACTGAAGCACTATAAACCAAGAATAGAGATTTCCCAGTGATCCTAAGGTCCAAACATCAGGTAGAGAAGAAAGCCTTTATTTTTATGACGTCAGTCTCGGCAATGGTAATCCATTAAAGATACCGAGCCCAGATTTTACTGAGGCTTGGTGTTTTATACCAGGGGGTGGGGACACACAGAAAGGAAGGGGACAGTGTCATACAGCATCATATTTGTTAACAAATCATACGATATAACGCCGCCTAACTAGCTGCTCAAGTGTTAGGAATGTTTCTATCTAAATGTTGCTAATTGCTTGCCGTTCCCATAGTTCTGTAGCCCAGCCTAAGAGCAATAATGTTGCCCACTAAACAATGTAAGACTGTTAGCTAGATGTTGTTAGTGTTCCATGTAACAGCAAAGAATCTTGTTTCATTGACCTTGCATTTCAAAGCTTCTAACTTACTAAGCAATATGCAGAGTTCTATTCAGCATAATTATTGATTAATTTTTCTTATTGCTTCAGTACCTATTTCTCTATTTGCAATTTCTTGCTCTTAAACTGCTAGGTTGGCAGGAGCTGGGGCCAGAGACGGGAGCTCACTCCGTCATGCAGCACTCGGGTCTTGAACTGCCAAGCTACCGACCTTCCGGTCTGTAGTTCAGCATCTTGAACTCCGAGCCACTGTGGCCTGCTAAAACAATACAGTATCTCCCAATTTTTTTAAAAAAGTCCCCCACTGACAGGATGCCGGGCGTGAGGTGATTCTGAGGGGTAATGGTGCTGCTGTGGATGGGGAGATCCAAAATGCCATCCCTTCATGCCCACACAGTGAGTGACTGAACCCACTTTCAGTATGATCTTTCTGGTAAGATTTGTTTTTTTTGGGGGGGGGGGGGACTGCAGTGAGGCAGGGGAAAACCTGGAAAGTGGATAGCGTTGTTTTGGAAGCTTTGTGGTGAGGGGAATATTGCAAACTGAGAGGCAAAGCAGAGCTAATCATCCATAGGGAAGCAGCTCAAGTTTATTGCCTGCATCACTAACCATTGCCAGCCCCTGGTCCTACCCTGCTGGCAGAGATCCCCAAATCAAACTTTTCCCCTGACACAAATGGGAATGAAAAGACTCAAAGGCTGTGGTCACACGGCAAGGTTTTCGCGATTTGTTCCCGCGATAAATTTGATCAGGAATATTTTTTTCTGGGTTGGGATGATCACACGTCCCTCCCCAAACTGCAAGCATTGCATGACGAGGCTCTGGGCACCATCTAGATAGCCGCGTCACCACTTGGGTGGCATGGCGCGAGGTTTTTTTTTAAAAAAATTGCTTTGCTCATGCACACATGCACCCGGCTGAATCACCACCCCCACCTGGACTTACCATACCTCCTTGTTTTTACAGCCCCCCCCCAACAGCAAACAAAATGAACCAGCAACATACTACTAAGTGCTGGAGTCTAAATGTACACTTGAACGTTTAAACATTGAATTTATTCAGCACAGGATCGCTCATGCGCACAAAGGCAGAAACTGGGGGAAAAACCTCATAGTGCGAAAAATGGTCAGACGACCCTAATCGCAATCCATGCAAGAGATGGCTGTCCAGATTGGCGAAATTGCAGATTTAAAGCGCAAACACCCGGAAAGTACTTGATTTTCCTGGTGTCAGAAAACTTGCTACGGAACCAGGAGGATTGCGCGAGTGAGCCCGCTTCGGTGCAGGAGCCGGATGTGGCTGTCAGATCAGCAATTTTAAATGCGAGAGGGAACAGCGGTGAAACCCGATCAAAATGACCATGTGACCACAGCCTTAGTCTGCTTCCTTGAATATTGTGATGTTAATAAATTAACTTTAAATTTTAGGAAATCTAAAATCATTGCCTTTGGGAATATGTGGAAGCCTATGGAAGGTAAGAGGTAACCTGATTGAGCAGGTTCCAAGCTTTAAATACCTGGGTGTACAGTTTCATCATAGCCTTAGACAGGCTGTACATAAAAAGGAAACGATGAAATCTGTCAATGGTATCATGCTTCCTGTTTCTCGTTTTCATTCTACTAAGGGCAATCAGTATGTGCCCACGGCTTAGCTTCCAGGAACGGATAAGATCAGGCTAACCAGGCTTTTGTTATTGTACTTAGTAATATTTGTGATATGGTGAACCTTGTTTTAGGAATGTTGCTTTAACGTAAGGCTTGGACACAGGGTAACAGCTGAAGGAGTTGGGGTGCCAGAAAATTATGTGTTGCATTGTGGCTCAAAAAATCCCAGGATGTGTAGATCCTTAGGAGGTGCCAGTGTCCATGCCTATGAAGACCACCAATGAGAAATGGCTTTGAAATCAGAGACCAACCATCACAGGAAACACTATGAATCTGCCTTGACTAGTTGCCATCTATCTGATTGAACTGAAACTCGATTTTAAATTTTATCTTTTAATGTTAATTTTTTATATATGTGTGCGCATGCGAGCACCTGGAAGTCATGGTGACCTCTGGTGACTGACCCCTACTGGGGGCCTGGAGGAGTTTCAGAGAGGTGGCTGAATAAAGCCTGCCCCTGCCTCCTGCCTCTGGTATTCCGAGGAGGTCTTCCATCCAAGTACTTGCCAGAGTCGACTCTGCTCAGTTTCCAAGATCTGACAAGACTGGGCTTGCCTAGGCTATCCAGCTTTTAATGTTAATTTGGTTTAATTTGTTCTATTTAAACTCTAATGTCTTATTGTTATTATGTTGTTAATTGAAATGCTGTGACCCGCCCTGAAACCCCTTGCGAGGGAAAGCGGGAAATAAATCTAATAAATCAAATAAAAAACCAGGAGTGATGAAGACGTGCTGTGACAGAAATGTAAGAAGAGGAGGAATAATTTTCCAAATGTAGCTGTGTTGAAAGGAATGCAAACATTCTAAATGCTTATTGTCATTTTTGGAGTTGTTTTATTAATGAGAGGAAGACAGAGAGGCAGCCTCTTCCCCACTTCTGTTTCAAACCACCTGTGATTATTCCTCTGAGGAACATCTGTATCACTGGTTATTATGAGGCATTAGACAATAAACACAGGTTCCTGAAAATCATCTTTTTTCTTTACAATTTAATCCAAAGCAAACCGTTCCTGGAATGTTCCTGTATATCTCCCCATCCATGAGCCCACTGACCACCAAAAGCCAAAATAGTTCCCTCTGCATTTAATTGTTAGAAATGTTATGTTTGGCTGAACATCAAGCCCTTCACTTCTTTGCAAGCAACTTCTGAGTTGTCTAAAATCACCTCAGTTTCCGAGGGGATTCTATATAATAATGCATCAGAGGAGCGCTGTCCTCTCTCATGAAGTACTGTCCAAGGAAGAGCATTTATTCAGTGCAAGGGAAATCACAGACAGCTTTAAACCATGACACAGGGTCAGTAAATTAAATCTATTGCTAGAAACATGGAGTATGCCAGGACCAGCCTGAGGTATTAGGCCGCAGCTGTTTGATTCTCAGCGACAGAACAGCTGAGAAAATGACATGGGCGTTTAGGCCACAAGTCTTTCCGTAGATGACACTACAAACGTCACAGAGAACCACACATTCTGAGCAATCCCTGGCATCTGGCAACACATTGTTTCATTAAAATATGAGACACATTTGGGCTAATTTAAGAGGCAAACCCAGAAAAGGAAGATAGATTGTTCTGCCTTTCAGAGCCAATATTTGAAACTCTGGCTCCGAACAAAATGAATGGGAATTTGCCGCCAACATTTAATGAAATAGGAATTGTAATCTGTGAATGTGATTTTAATAGTATTAGAATCAAAGAGGAGAATCTTCTCTGATTAGACTACAGAACAGCTCCATAATCATCATATTTCAGCAGCTCTCTGATTTACACCTGCGTGTACCTCACACTTCATCTCTCTGTACTTTGTTCCTATACACTTGGTGTTTGTTCACAGATATGTTATTTAAAATTTAATTTGACATAATTTGCCTCCTTTTAATTTTAAAACTTTCTCCAGCAATTTCCAGTAGCTAAAATATAAGCCAGTAAAGTGCCGTATAAAAATTGATGGCAATAAATATTCTTAAAATATTATTTATTTTATACATAATTTTAAAAAAAACCTCAAGAATTACAATTAAAACCAATCACAAATGCAAACAAAATGAGAGACCAGCTGCAGATAAAACAGTTAACACCCGTATAAAATGTAATTCACAGAAGAAAAGAGAAGAGGGAAAAGGACTCATACCAGTTTATTCAAAGCTCAAGGGGGGGGCAGCCATGTTAGTCCGCCTGTAGCAGCAGAAGAGAGCCAGAGTCCAGAAGCAACTTGAAGACTAACAAAATCTGTGTCAGAGTATGAGCTTTTGTAAGATTTTTTGCCACAGATTTTGTTAGTCTTTAAGGTGCTACTGAACTCTTGCTCTTTTCTACTAGTCAAGAAAAAAACAAACATCCAATAGTCTGAGGAAGCTGGTGCTTGAAAAGACATTTAAAAAGGCAACACGGTCCGTGCCAATAACCATGCAAATACAGGAGGAAAGCCAGTGGTGTGAGAAAAAGAATATCAGGTAACAATAGATAAGGAGGTTTTTTAAAACATTCCAATTCCAAAAAAAAGGGAAAGATTATTTATATTCCAGGGCCCAGCCACATTAGCTCCACATAAGGCTCCATATCAGCTTCATCAGGGTATCTAATGTTATAATCTCTTGTGCCTCCCTTTAGAAGCTAAAGGAGAGCCCCTCCCCTTCGGTGTGAGATAGTAGTCATTTTTCCTCTCAAATGATCATGTGCTCTGTAGGGTAGGGCATCCCTCTTTTCATGAGTTCCTTTCTTGCTGCCGCTGAGCGAGGACATGTTCCAGCAATTGCTTTTACCTTTCAACATATTCCTTTGCAGAACTGTTGCCGTTCTCATCAGGCATGCTCCCAGTGTGGGATGAAGATGAGCTGCTCTCCCTCCAATGCCTTGGTGAAGGACACAACTCTGGCAATTGCAAGCATTGCCTCCCTGTTATGTATCGCGATCATGGTAGCCATGCGGTCTCGGAGCTGCCGAGCTTCGGCCAGGGAAAACAATAGAGAGCTGGATCCTAACTGGCCACCAATCATGGACCTAGGTTCCCCTAGGGGACCTATGCCAGGTAACCATAATCATAAGGTCCTATCAGGACATTTGGGTGAGGTCAGAGGATTATCTCTGACTGGCATAAAAGAGGGCTCTGAGCCCAGGGATTCTCATGTTCCATCTTACCCACAATAAACTACCATGCTGATTTCACTACAACCGATGTCCCGACTCCAGTACTTTTCAGTGGCAACGAGGATGGGATCCCAATGAGCGACACATCAGCCAAGCCTAGCAACGCCGCAGCGAGCATCAATCCTGAGGCACCCGGCACCGAGGAGCTCCAGCACTCCCCCTGCAGAGCCGCCCGCCAACGAGGACTACGCTCACCAAGCCACTCTGGGTAATATGGCTGCCACCACGGGACAAATTCCCCCATTTTACCCTTCCAAACCCGAGATTTTCATTCCCATTTACCCAAAAGGCAAGGTCCAATAGAGGAGCCAGCTTGAAGGCCCTAACATGCTCCAAAAGCCCAGTCACAAAATCTTCTGCCTCAGTGGAGCAGCCACAGACATAGTTTGATCATGCCCTTGAGATCCATCAGGCATTCATAGCAGAGTCGGATCTAAAGGCATGTCTGACCACATATATATATGTCACTTTTAAAGCTGAATGGTAGCTTTTGTCTTCTGCTCTTTTGCAAATTCTGCATGATTTTTAGGGTTGCCAGCTCTGGGTTGTGAATACCTGGAGTTTTGGGGGTGGAGCCTGGAGATGGTGAGGTTTGGGGAGGGGAGGGCCCTCGACAGGGTATAATACGATAGAGTCCACCTTCCAAAGCAGCCATTTTTTCCCAGGGTAACTGATGTTGGTAGCCTGGAGATCAATTGTAATAGCAGGAGATCTCCAGGTGCTACCTGGAGGCTGGCAAACCTAAGTCTAGTTTGCATATTAATTGTATTATGAAAATATTTTTATGTAGCACCTCAAGATCTCCAGAACTTATTACAGCCCAAAAGGGGAACTTTCAATTCCAGTATTTTATTGTGGGGAAGGGTTCTTAAGGTTTTTAACCATGTCACATGGTTTTGTAGACCTTTCAGTGTGGCTCATGATGAATAAATCAAAAACCACTACGACAACAAAATCAAAATAACAGGAAATTAGAGTCTGCTATTTTAAAACAGCATGACAGAGAGCAATAATATTGAGCAATTTTTCCTTTGTTTGAAAAAAGAACATAATTGGAGGGTCCAATTGTAGACAAACAAACACAGAAGATCAAAGGAGTTTTCAGATTAGTGTGGTTACTGTGAAGCAGACACAAATTTCTATGCTGCCTTTCTGCCCAATTAGGGGGATCAAGGTGGCTAATAGTTAAAACATTATAAAAACATATTATTGATTGATTGGTTGGATTTATATCCCGCCCTCCCCACAAAGCAGGCTTAAATATTAATACAAATCAAGCCAAAACTAAAATACATGTTACAAGAAGGATCATGAGGAAATGCCAGATGAAATGCAAAGCCATTTGTAACAGACTTCTTGTGCTCTGCACCTGGAGTAGTCTTTCCTGAGAGAGGGACACCCCAAAACAAGCTCTGAACCTCCTAAAGCAGTGCCTTCATGAAGCCAGGCTCGGCTCAAACAGTGGCTTTTGCTGGGAGAGAAAATTTCATCTCAAGCTGCACTGTCAGAGCATCCTCCGTGCAAACAACCTTCCCCCGCTTCTCTCCTGTCAGCTCAGTCCATAAGGACTAGAATGGGCAAGTCTCTGCCTTCACCTCAAGCATCTTCTTCTGACCAAATGGCCAGTCTTTTGTCCATCAAATGTACGGGCAGGCAGAGGCAAAGAGCCTCTGGCCTGTGCAATTGTCATGAATGGAGTATGTTGCATGGTTCCTGCCCCCAAATCCTGTTCCACTTGTATGTCAGGAAATATCTTCAGAATAATCCTCTCATTCCTGTCTCCATTTATTTGTCTCTTCTTACACCTGCGCCAGACATATCAAGGTAAACATTAAGAGGAATTTCACACAGCTAATATGTTCCGTTTCAGGAACTCTACAGTAACGGTTTCTATCTGGCATTTCACACAGAACCATACTAGTACCGGTTCCCTAACTGAACATATTGGCCCTTTCAGACAGAAACGTGCCTCTCCCATTGGGGAAGTGTTTCTGAGCCAGTTTACCTTGAAACCTCCTCCCAAGCATTCTTCTGTTCTTTTCCCAGTCCTGAAGCGCTACGGGGGTGCTGTGTGAAATGCCCCCGAAGCGCTTCCTCCTCCAAGTGTTTTTGTGCCTCTTTTCGCCCGTGCGGGCGATCTCCATGAATTTTTTTAAAGAGCCGGTTTAGAGCGCTATAGCGCCATAGCAACCCCATTGGAATGCCTAGGCTCCACTGAGCCAACTGAGCCCAGGCATTCCAATGGGGGGCTATAGCACTCTAAACTGGCTCTTTTAAGGTTAAGAAATACTGGCCTTGGATTCATAAAATTTTCAAAAAATGTTGGAAATTACCATACCTCTTACCCTTGTTACTAGTTTTATTGAATATAAGACCTGAGAATTGTAAAAATGAGGAGTTTTATTTAATCATTCATGTATTAACAACTGCTAGAATATTATATGCAAAATACTGGAGAAGAGAAAAAAAAACCACTAAAGCAGTGGAACAAAACACTGGAAACTGCTGAAATGGACAAACTAACTTTATTTTACAAGAAGAGAAATTTAATAGTACATGGTCCAGATTCTATACATGGCTGGAAAACTATATAAATTGAACTCAATCAGATTCCTATACTTTATTTACAGTTAGAGCAATTCTACTATATAAGTGATGACTGCAGACTACTTGATTTACATTTTCTTTTTTTAGGTCAATTTATTACATTCTTGTCTATTCATGAACTGAAATCCAGATATTATGAAAAACACTGTTAAACTTCTCTTTATATGTTTTGTCCTCCACATGTTTTATGTAATCTTTGTGTATGTATGTCTTGTTTGTCTGTTTGTCAGAAATAAAAAACTATTAAGAAAAGAAACATCACCTTCATTGTCTGGCACCTGGGAAACATGAGTCCATGCCAATGCTCCCTCTAAGCTGTGAAGTCTTGTGAGCAAAAATTCTACTATGTGAGCTACTGGAACTAAAGTTGTGAGCAAGCAATTTGGCTTCTGCATAAATTAGTTTGCTCTGGAGCCATCCTTCCAGAGCTAAGGCAAACACCTGTGAGCCAGAGGCTAAAAAACTGTGAGCTAGCTCACACTAACTCAGCTTAGAGGGAACACTGCTCTGGAGCCATCTTTCCTGAGCTAAGACAAAAATGTGTGAGCTGGAGGCTAAAAAACTGTGAGCTAGCTCACACTAACTCAGCTTAGAGGGAACACTGGTCCACGCTATTGTTCCACAATGGGAATCCCATCAAGCCATTGTGAACCTAGCCAGCACACTTCAGCATACCCTCAGGATACATTTTGGGTATAAATATACCCAGTCTTGCACATGCCCAGTGTGATTGGCCTGGAAACGCACAAAGCCAACACCCCTCAGTATAACTCAGCCCCCCCCCCCCCCGTCTCACTGGTTGGGTCCCATGTATCTTCTCTCTCCAACCTCAGGACCTCATAACCTTTACAGGATAGGTACAGTATCACCTGAATCTCCCCCATCCTTTCTATTTGTCTGCTAACTCCTTTTTATATCTCCTTGTATGCTTGTAATCCTTGACTTGAGTGTAAGTATCCAAATTATTATTTTTCCTTAATAAATCCCATTTCTCTTTACAATTTGGACAGGTCATTGACTCTGTTGGGGGTGCTGAAGGGACTCTCTCCATAAACATTGATAGCAGATTCTCGCTATTGCCCCACCTCTCACTAGCTCTGTCTTTGACACGAATTCCCAAACAAACCAAAGGCAAGCAAGACTATTATTTAATAAAGCTGGTAGAGGTAACACAGTGACAGAAGGGGATTTTTATATGAAATCTCCCTATGCAGCAACTTGTAAGGTAGCAATTCAGAGGTGGAGGGAAAGGGTTACCAAAATGGGGTAAAGGGAAAGGTTTCCCTTGCTCGAAAGCCAGTCGAATCTGACTCTAGGGGGTGGTGCTCATCTCTGTTTCCAAGCCGAAGAGCCAGCGCTGTCCGAAGACTTCTCCATGGTCATGTGGCTGGCATGACTAGATGCCGAGGTGCAAGGAACACTGTTACCTTCCCACCGAAGCGGTACCTATTTATCTACTTGCAATTTCTTGCTTTTGAACTGTTAGGTTGGCAGGAGCTGGGGCCAGAGACAGGAGCTCACTCTGTCATGCAGCACTCTGGTCTCGAACTGCCGAACTACCGATCTCCCAGTCTGCAGCTCAGTGTCTTAACCTCTGCAAGAGCAGGGGGGCTGGTTCTTTTTCTCTCTCTCTCGTGGTGGTGGTACTCATCGTTATTGAGTACTGGCACCTTTTCGGTGGGCTCTCCCAAAACTTGGTGGGGCGACGCTCTAGCAATCACCCCAAAACTCTATGGCAACATAGAGTTTCAGGGTGATTGCCAGAGCGTTGCCCAGGCAACGTGCCCAGCATGATGACATCACTTCCGGGTGATGTCATCACACTGGGCAGTCACCCGGATGGCCCCCGGAGGGAGGGAGGGAGGGAGGGAGGGAGAGGGAGGGATGAGTGGGTGGGGAGAGGGGTGCAGGGGAGCCAGGCGGGGGAGGAGAGGCTCTGGTGGCGGTGGCAGCGGGGACATCGTCCCAGCATGCGCATGTGCCTTGCGCATGCGTGCGCAAGAACCCCCCCCCCCCCCGGGGAAACTGAAAAGTCTACACCCCTGCTGTGAAAGAAATATCAAGCCCATGAGTAGAATACAAGGCAGTAACTGCTTGATTCAGAGAGCTGATAAAGAAGTGAAACATTACATTAGAACCAAAGGAAGGTCCCCACAGTAAGATAAAGACTTTTTAAAAAATAAAAATAAATTAAAAAGAATGCTGATTCTGAAGGTACTAAAAAGTAATGAGTAATAACATAAAATGGAATTTCCCTACTGCAACTCTATTTGTGAATATACATTAAAGCATTAAATTTTCATATGTTAAAAGCTGACTGGCTGGGATTCCTACAGAAAGTTCTATATAATGATAAAGTTCTTAAGACAGTTTGAATGATGTTTCAGCAATGTACACATTTGTCCAATTTAATAAGGCAGGGTCAGGGAACATCACGCCCTGTGTCTTATATCTGGGATACTGATCAAGGCCTTTCTGTTTGCTCTGTTTCCATAGGATCATAACATCTACCTTCTTCCTCTGGGTATGCTCAAGATTTAAGTTGAGTGCATTTACATACCACAGATTTCAGTGGAAGAGTTCAGTACATGCTCAATTGTCACCAAAGTCAGTGGAACTTGGATTGAAGGCACTCAATGCATTTAGAGTAAGGATAGTGGAGTAAAGGATAGTTGCTCCAAAAAAGGGTTTTGTGTCTAGAGGCCAAAAAAAAAGAGTGACCGTAATCACACCAAGGTATAGATAGTCTTTCCGGGGGTATTTGGGGGGGGGGCGGGGCGGAACTCTCAAGAGGGAAATGGAAGTTATACTGAAAACTCATGAAATTTTAAACATTTTTAAAATAATTTTGTTGAAGAGGTTTCAGAACTCCGTTCTGGCACATCCCCCCAGGAAAAAAAAGCCCCGGTCTATCAGAAGATTCATATGATTATCATAGTAACCAAATGCTACACACTTTGAATCTGTGTAAAAAAATGCCCAGGGTACGTAACAATAGGCTTGCCAGGTCTCTTTGTTGCACCAGCAGGGGGATTGGGGGTGGGCATTCTGGGGGTGGGTGGGGACATCAGTGTGTCGACGATGTCGGGGTGACGCTCTGCTTTTCGGGCAAAACTCTATGGTAAAAATGGCCTCAAATGATAGAATTTGAGGCCCTCCCAGTGCCACTGTCATGCTGACATCACTTCCGGGTGACATCAACACATCACACACGGCATCAGAGGTGGGAGGAATTTCCTCCCACTGGCCAGCTGGCTGGTGGCGGGCAAGAACCCATGAAAGTGGAGGAACCCCCGCCCCCACCTGGGGAGTGGTATTCCTAAAGTAAAATGATAATTTAAACTAATGGAACCCATGGATCTTTTCCACTAATGATGGCTCCTTCCTCTGGTACAAGGATCCTTCCCCTGAATCTTGCATCAGTACAAGGTGCCTGGTAGAATAGGGGTCCCCAACATGACTCCCTTTTCTGGCACCTGCCAAGTGTTTTTAGAAAGCGGGCAAGACCAAGTGGGGCTTTTGTCCAGAAAGGCTTCTGACTGGCAGATTTTTAAAAAATATTGCTTTGGAAGCAGCTACCACCACAGCACAAAGATCTTCACTTGGCAGCCATTTTGTGGCTGCACCCACCACGCTATGCCAGAATTCTAAAGTTGCCTGCAGGCTCTAAAAGTCCGGGGACCCCTGTGCTAGAGGAGGATGCTACTACCGTGTGAACCAATCCATGGGATTCATCCCTATGTCCTGAATGTATTCTTGCATATTCTTGCATATCCTTGCATATTTACCTGAATGTGGACTTGCATATTCTAGACCTCTTCTCCAGGCCAGGTATTCAAGAAAAATAAAATTAAAAGAGATGTTTCTGAATCAGAGCATGGTGCTAAGCATTTGTCTTTAAAAATGGTAATACAAGAATCTCTTGCAGACTTAATCCGATAGAGGTTTGCCATGTGACGGTTTAAAGGTGAGGTTACATAGAGTCTGGGGCACAGAAACAATGGAGGAGTTTTCTTTGAAAAGATCATAGTAGTAAGTTACCTCTGGGCTGACTGGAACTCTCAGATTGCTTGTGAGGAAGGGCAAGCCACTGAAGTAAAGAAAATATAGTTGTCTTTTTATCTGCAGAGCTGGGGATTAATTTTAGAAAGCCTTCCCTCCCCCCCTCCTTGCTCTTTAATAGCTGCCTCAGCTTTCCCCAAAGGATTAAGGTAAAAGTAGATAGTCCTTTTTTGATGCCTGTTAAACGTGTGGCTTTTCATCTGAAGTCACCGTAATGCATATTTTCAGGAAGCTTTTCAACCTGTACAAATGTGTCTTTTTATGATAGGTATACAGAGAGGATTCCTGCAGTTGTGGATTATTACAAAACACCAGAAATATTAACAAAGCTGTTGATAAAAAGAAACCCACCTTTTAACTGATATTCTAGACAGTCAAATATCATGTTAATATTGGTCTTTCATTCTTCCTTTGACCATTCGTTTTACTTGGTATGATTGCGCTCATGCTTACAATCAAGATCTGTTAAAGAATCGCCACAGATGCTACATGCTATGGAAAGCGGGGATATAAAACCAGCCAGAGGCAATTTTTCTTCCTCTTTGGTTTATTATTCCAAGATTCTTAACTACGAAGAAGAATGGCAAAATATGAAATGCTTCCCCCTTGACTGGATATTATACAAGTAATATAACCTCCAGAATTACTAGGCAGTAGTCCATGTAGCATACTAAAATTCCACGTTCCATGATTTTAGCTAACCTGAGGCCAAAATAAGTAAAGATTAGTATCTTACAATTTAATACTTATGTAGAAAGTTTTCTAGGTTGAAATGCAAAGGGTTTTTTTTGTTGTTGTTGTATTGAAAAACTCTTATAGTACAGTGAGAGAGTTGTTTAAAATAGTTGCTTCTATCACCATGGTGCCTGGTGAAATATTTTGAAGTGAGATACAAAAGGAAACACAGAAGTTTTATTTTAAAAAATAAACTTTTATGATAAGTAGCATATAACAATGGCAGACTGAATTGCTGAAAATGTGACAGAATTAAGCACATCTGAATTGAAAGATGCCATCTCTGTAGGAATTGCTCAGACTTCTGGAAAACGCGATAGCAAAATTACTGGAGGGAACGTGAGACATTTTACAGCTATTTGGACTTTTTAATTTTTTTTAAAAAAGAGCTAACGGGATTCAGTAGGTCTGTCAGTATTGAGTCTTGAGTATCACAACTATTTTATTTGTAAATTTGACTTAGTAGATTTATATCCTACCTTTCTTCAGTCAGAGTGGCATACAGGGGGATGGTCTCCATGATGTCTTACTGCAGGCACTGCTTAGCAACAGTTACCTAGCTCCATGACCCCTTGGAAGACAACTGGGTGTGAAAGGATCAGCTACTACTAACAACAATGGGAGGTGGAAAACAGGATAGGGTAACTGTCTGCTGTGTGAAAACAGGATGCTGGACTATGTGGATTATTGGTTGGATAGAATATGGTTGCTCTTATATGTTGCATGTGGAAGAAACATTTGTCTCATCACTTGAGGTAGCAAAGAACACTCATCAAGGGCCTTCTCACACCGTGCTCGCTGCTACACAATAAACGTTGCTTTGTGCTGCACATGGGCTTGCCGTGTCTGGCCCTCCCTTGCTACCTTCGTTCTAAATGCAAACATATATCTCCCCTTGTATTGGCAAACTGCCCCTCACATGGACTAAATCTAGATTTCTAGATGTTGAAAGGACTATATCATATGATGTACAGTTTATGCTCACGACGGGTCAGGATTGTGCCCTCTGGCTCCCTCTTCGGACCTAAATTCCACCCATCATTTTGTAGGGTTGCCAACTCCAGGTTGGGAAATACCTGGAGATTTTGGGGGTGGAGCCTGAGGAGGGCAGGGTTTGGGGCAGAGTAGGGACAGCAATGGTGCATGATGTCACAGAGTCCAACTTTCAAAGTGCCAATTTTCTCCAGGTGAACCGATTTCTGTCACCTGGAGATCAGTTGAAATTCTGGGAGGTCTCCAGTCACCACCTGGAGGTTGGCAACTGTAGTCATTTGGAATTGTGCATTTCCACAGTTCACTATCATGAGGACAGAGCCTATACAGGAAGGGTATATTGGGGTACAAGAGAAAACAATAATGCTTCCTCATGCACATTACATTCTTATGCATAGGCCTAAGGACACAGCGCACCTGACAAAACACACTAAATGCCTCTTCTAGATCAATCTTGTCAAGGTTCAGAGGGCAGAAGGGACAACATATCAACAGAAGAGTCTCAGCTAAGAATTGAGGGTTGATTTACAAGGCCTATTTGCAGCTATATTGCTGCTTCAGTCCTTGAAACTGAGCTATAATTAAATGCTATCTCCATTTCCCTTCAACCAAACCAATCTGTCAGCAAGAATGAAAAAAGAAATACTATTGTGTAGCACCATTCG
The DNA here is from genome assembly GCA_029233225.1 of Lepidodactylus listeri. Taxonomy (NCBI): domain Eukaryota; kingdom Metazoa; phylum Chordata; class Lepidosauria; order Squamata; family Gekkonidae; genus Lepidodactylus; species Lepidodactylus listeri. The sequence goes on along the minus strand of JARCFY010000010.1, from coordinate 23,670,580 downwards.
CTAACTAAAAAAAGCAATACAGCAAATCACTTACCTCTTAGAGGGATTTTGTTTCATTGGATATGATCGGCTAAACTAATACAAATAATTCTCTCATTGACGATGATGCTTTTTTTCTTGAAGCAACGAATAAATTGTTTAATGTATAGATTTGTGTCTTGCTCACATGAAGTGCACATTAGTATTCCTAGAGATGTTAGACATACTAAACAAAAGCACCCTATCTCTTAATGAACAGAAAGCCACGTCTGTGTGTATAATTTTTAGAATCCTATATTTAGGACTAGAGAGAGAATGTCTGCTTCAGCAATTTTAACATGATGTTATTTTATAGACATTAATTTTCACAAGTGAAATTAATTGCAGAGAGAAAATGCCTACTGCATTCTTTAAAACATTCTTAAACACCCAATCTCTTTGTGTTTGAGGTTATTCCTGACAGAAATCTCACTCAGTGGGTTTTAAGCTAACATGCCCCAGACTTTATTTCAATGTTTATATTAATGTGAGTTTGTTATTGTGAAGAATGACGAATTAGTAGACTGAGGTGCAGGAGACAGGATTACAAAAGGAAAAAAATGAATTGCGTATTTACTTCTTTAGGAAAGTTTTAACTCTGCTTTCTGCTGAGGCAAATCTTTTCTTTTTCAGAGAATTATTGTCACAGTGTTAGCCAAATTGCTATATTTCTTTAATAAAAGGTTGGGGAATTATGATATTAATGAGCAATTGGCATAACTATAGGATCAGACCTGTGTATACCAGAGTTAGAATTCCCAAGAACCCAGGAACAGACACAGAGATTGGGTGGCTAAAATAATGATTTCTTTACTAAATATTCTCAAGCATACAAACAATATTCAAACATTCACACACACAATACATAACTAAGAAAGCAGAGGTGATTGATAGCTTATAGAGGGGTGATACAACCTGTCCAGACGTGCAGGGGTCCACGGAGATGAGATGATGGCCTAAACCCAAAGGGTTTAGGGGTGGACTGCCAGTTGGCATCTGGGCAGAAACACACGGTCTAAGGCCATGTGCTCACGAATATAGACACTGGAAAACAATGTAGGCCAATGAGCGGCCTTGGAAGCTGGTCTCAGGTGAGAACAATAGATTACCTGGGCTAATTGTTGGAGAAATGAGTATGTAACACAAGGCCTGAGAAATTCAGTCATTATAGGGTTAACCTATGTAATTTGTTTGTTTACCTAGATTTAGCCTGGAAGTGATACCTGGCAGCTGGCCAATTAACTCTAAGCCCGGGAAAACTAAAGGTGTACTGTTTTGCTAATTGGTCAATGATATCAGGTGTTTCCTTTCAGGGGTCAAGAAGAAGGAGAGATCCTCCATTACAATCTCTCACTCTCTATCAGGATGTCTTAGTGTGCAGACGCAGCACAATGCTGCTTAGGAAGCATGTTTTGTTTATTTGTAGCTAATCCCGTTTACCTTTTCCCTTTAGTAATAAACTTCTTTTAAACGAAAAGAAGCAATCTCTTCTTTCCAGAAAAGCAAGATTCATTACTCTGAATTTTCTTGATTATTGGACAAAAGTCCTAACACTAATCAGGTGTCCCAGGGTGTGCGGTTGTCAGGAGGGACATGGCCTAGATGTGACCAATAAGCTCTCAGAGAAGCAGAGTCAGGCTTTAACAATAGAAGCCAGGTGTTGGATGACTGTACTGGGGGTGTCCATTGTGGAACAATAGAGTGGTCTGGTGTTTCCCCTAGTGCCAGACAAAAGGAGTGATGTTTCTTAATGTGTGGCAGGATGAACCTGAATGGCTGACCATACACTAGACATGGAGAGTTAATGTTTACCTAGATAGGTCTGGCATAGGTGTAAGAATGCAGGTATCTTCGACAAATATATGGAAACAGGGATGAGAGGATTATTCCAAAGATACTTCCTGACATGGGTGAAACAGGAGAGGGGGGTGGAAACGTGCAATGTACTTCATTCATTCATTCATTCATTCATGACAATAGCACAGACCAGAAGCTTTATGTCCCTGCTTGCCTGTACATTTGACAGACAAAAGACTAACCATTTGGTCAGCAGAAGATGCTTGGGGCAAGGGCAGAGACTTGCCCATTCTTAGTCCTTTTTGGACTAAGCTGACAGGACAGAAGAGTGGGGAGTGGGGTTGGTTGCTTGCATGGAGAACGCTTGGCAGTACAGCCAGCCTGGAGAATTCTCTTTGGCCTGAGTTTTCTCAGCCAAAATGTGGTTCTTCTAGCCTCCCCGCAAAAGCCACTGTTTAAGCCAAGCCTGGCTTCATAGGGCACTGCTTAAGGAGGTTCAGAGGTCACTTTGGGGTGTCTCTCTCTTGGGAAATAGCACCCCAGGTTCAGTGCTGAGAATTCTGGCAACAACAGGGGGATTTAAATGCAAGTTATCCCAACTCCCTTCAGAGCTTACATGCACTTTCAACCATGACAGAAGTTTCAGTCAACTAACATACAACAGCTTCAGCTTCAGGAGTTCTTCAAATTGGCCAGCCACCACAGTCACAGCAGTCCTGGTATATCCAGTCTTCTTCCTTCAGAAGACAGATGCCCTCTGGATTAAGTCCACTTTTCCCCTGACACATTAATCAAATAACCTGTCCGCTTTACCTGAGCCACACTTCTGGCCCACTGATTCCCTTAGTGGTCACACCGTTTCTTACTAGAACCATTTTATTTATTTATTTAAAACATTTATTGGCTGCCTTTCTGCCTTACAGAACTCAAGGTGGCTTACAATGTAAATAGATAATATCTATATACTAATTCCCAAGGTGCCTGTGTGGAGGGGGCACTTGGGGGACTCCCCAGGTGTGCAGAAAAATCCTTAAAGTAAAAAAAAAAAACTTTGGGGGGGATATTTAAATCCCCCCAAAAGTAAAAGCATTCTCTGTGCATGTGCAGAGAATGCTTTGGCTGTTGGGGGGAGGCTCAGCACCCCGGCAGCTGTGAGCTGCTCAGGCCTCGCTGCCGCCAGTGCCAGGGGGAGAAGAGAGAAGGCTTGGTGGGCCTCAGGCCTCTCCGCCGCCGGGGAGGGGTGGGAGAAGGCTTGGCGGGCCTCGCTGCTGCTGGGGAGGGGAAGGCTTGGCGGGCCTCAGGCCTCGCCGCTGCTGCTGGGGAGGGGGTGGGTGGGAGAAGACTTGGTGGGCCTCAGGCCTTGCTGCCACTGCTGGGGAAGGGTGGGTGGAAAAAGGCTTGGTGGGCCTCAGGCTTCACTGGCACCGCTGCTGCTGGGGAGGGGGAGGGGGCAGGAGAAGGTTTGGCAGGCTGGCGGCTATGAGCCGCTCAGTCTTGCTGCCACCAATGCCAGGGGGGAGGAGGGAGAAGGCTCACCTGCTGCCGCTTCCTCCTCCTGTGGAGCTCCTCCTGCTTCTGCAGCCCGGGAGCTGTGGGGAATACTCCCCCCCATGAGTATCGCGGGTCCCCCTTCTTGTAAAACACATAAATTCACAATTTTAAACTGCAAATAAGTGGGGGAGGGGACCTAAGTGAATGTTGTATTGACTAAAACCATCTCGTCGAGAAGGGACCAATACATGATTCGAAGAAGGGCAGGACACCCACCTGCCTGTCACATCCAGAGAACTCTTTTTTAAAAGGTTGTCTAGACTGAAAGATGAATTTCCATTACCTTATTGTTTATAGCCACCCCCACTCCAATATATCCTGCTGAGGCCCCTCCTCTCCCTAAACCCTGCCCTTCTCAGGCTCCACCCTGCCCCCAAAGTTCCAGGTATTTCCCAACACGGAGTTGGCAACCCTAGCCCTGATTCTGAACTCCCTTCCTCTTTACTGCTCTAATTTCTGGAAATTATCTGTCTCTAGGCTTGTTTGTTTTGATCTCATTCAAAGATACTGCACATTCTCCTACTGAATGCTTAGAAGGTTTTGAACATTCTGTACTATCACACTGGCCGTAGCCTCTATAACATACATATAAATATCTCTCAAAGGAACTAGTAGCAAATATTCAAATAGGCCACTAAGGCCAAATGCTTTTAAAAAATAAGAATCTGTCTGAAAAGTCCCAAAGTTTACATTCCCTACATCTCTTGGTAGATTTAGAAAAAACTCTCACTAGACATATTTTGAGCGCTCTAGCAAGGATCATTAACTACACATTAAATTTTACCTCTCCATGCATTTCTTAACAATTGGCATCAATAAACCGTGCAAATTCTATTGAAACCTACTTCACTGCAATACCTTAATTATTCTGAATAAAATAGGGCAGTTATCATCTTCTATGGTAAAAAAAAAATTAGGTCCAAGAGTTAGATCAAGTTTTTTTTCTTGCTGTTAGAAGTTTTAACGCCTTCTATTCTTTTAGCGAAATCAAATCTACAGCACTGAAGCCTAAGGGAACAAAACTTAGCTACTGCTGTTTTTCACAGAAATGTAACATCACAAGTCAGTGAATAAAAGCTTCAAAGATGCTTTTTTCTGGATGAGCTCATTAGTCCTTTACTCACAACATCTCAGTGTATAAGGTAACAAGTATAGAGGCAGACCGAAAGCAAGCATGCAATGTTCCATTTTTTACCAAGAGTGCCATTCCCGCACTCTTCTGTTCATGTTTGCCTAGATATGGGCACAGTGTGTGCCTGCATAGACCCAAGTGCAGCAAATGTACACAGGTCAGGGGTCAGTGCTCTTGTATATCAATATGTCATGAGTTCAGAGCTAGAACTTGACCCATTTTATGGCTTTACCCCTACTCACCATTTGTTGCTTCTTATACCTCATCACGTGTATGATTTCTTGGTGTTGCCATCTCAATCTGTTGCTCAGCCACTGGTTCCTTTGTGCTAATTCAGATTCGACTGCCAGAGGGCGTGTATAATTTTGAAACATTTCTTTCCTCAGAAGTGGATTCCATACATTCTCTACTTACGCTGCCTTCTACTACCATACTGTGTGGGCCCCTCTTCATACTGGGTGTTTCCTACCCTTGAAATATTTGTTCCCTTATCTCTTGACTTCAGACTGCATGTTGACTCCTGAGTCAGGCCAGAACTATTTTGATTCTCCTCACTCCACACTGAAACCACTTGAGGTGGTGAAGTATTCCAGCTAGTCTTATTTGGGATTCCGCCAGTCTGGATTTTCTTCTGAAGGAGTTGCCAGAAATTACTGTGAAGTTAGCCAATGATCAAGGCGGGAAGAATCACATTACATTGTGACGCTTCAAGATGGAGGATTTTGTGAGGGGCAGGTGCACTCCTTCAAGCTGTTCACACTCATAAGCCTTGAACAGATTCTTGTGCTCATTGTGGCACATTTCCAAATCAGAGACTGTAACACTAAACCCTTGAGTCAGTGGATACCTCAGAGATACTTTCATCCCAAGACTTCTGTTCAGAGGACTGTAATAAATACCTGTGGCTTTTACAGAAAGAAAATGACGTACCCAGTCATGTGCACTCAAGCTCACTGCCTGTGTAAGATGGCTCACTGGATTTGGTTCGCAGAATGCAAGGGGTCAGCTCACCTAACTTAATGCAAACAAATGTTATTTCCGTTTCCAGATCCACAAGGAAAACGCTGCTTGTTGAATTCCCAAGAATACAAACATCCAAATTCTACACGGACCCATTATTAGAAATGTTGATGTAAGAGTTAATCAGAACAGTTCACAACTAGTTACCATGCCCCACTGAAGATAGGAAAAGGTTGACATCTAAGCAACCCGAATGGGCTGTTTGGGGGACTAGACCAGCCAGGCTAGTAAGGCAGGATCCATACAATTTTGTGCAATTCAAATAGAAATAAAACAGCTCTGCTAAACTACAATGCCAGTTTATACCAGCAGGCAGAGATCACTTGAAAAAAATAACAGTTTAACTACATACGGTTAGACTTGACTCTGCTCCTGGTCTGGTAAGGTTTCCCTTGCTCGAAAGCTAGTCAAATCTGACTCGGGGGTGGTGGTGGTGTTCATCTCCGTTTCCAAGTCGAAGAGCCAGTGCTGTCCGAAGACTTTTCCATGGTCATGTGGCCAGCATGACTAAATGCCAAGGTGCACGGAACGCTATTACCTTCCCACTGAAATGGTACCTATTTATCTACTTGCAATTTCTTGCTTTCGAACTGCAAGGTTGGCAGGAGCTGGGGCCAGAGACGGGAGCTCACTCTGTCACGCGGCACTAGGGTCTCAAACTGTTGAGCTACTGACCTTCTGGTCTGCAGCTCAGCATCTTAACCTCTGAGCCACTGCAGTCATAACCAAGGTGCTGCCTTGGCAATTTAGGGATGCCTCCAAGTGGGACTTGGGGATCCCCTGGAATTACAGTTCATCTCCAGACTACAGAGATAACTTCCCCTGGAGAAAATGGATGCTTTGGAGGGTGGACTCTGTGGCATTGCACCTCACTGAGGTCCCTGTCTTCCCCAGGCTCCATCCCCAAACATCCAGGAGTTTCCCAACCTGGATCTGACAATCCTACCTGAAATGGCTGGAGCAGTGATGAGGAAGAGTGAAGCCTTCAGGGGTCATAAAATGTTAATCAATCCTATATGTCTGACAGAGAGCAAGGAACAGTTTAGGAGTACACTAACTACTTGGTGGTGGCGTCATCCCTGTAGATAAGTTCTTGTTAATGAAGTCATGGAAATTTAGAAAAATCCTTCAGGTTCCCCAGCAAAGTGATCCTAGCCTCTTCTGAAGGACTCAACATGTTTGGTTGATGTATTTTACAACTTGGTTCTAGAGATCCTAATTGCAACATTACACAGCCATCTCAGAAGATCTGTTCCTGGGTCTTCCTCCCAGACTCCACCAGGAGACGTGGGCTCTTCAAATATTAACTGCTCATTAACTACATACTCCCAGACCAGCATAGCCCAGGATAGCCCTGATTAGTACTTGGATGGGAGATAGGGTTGTCAGCTTCATGTTGGGAAACTCCTGGGGATTTAGGGGTGGAGCCTGGGGAGGGTAGAGTTTGGTTAGGGGAGGGACTTCAGCTGGCATGTGATGCTGTAGATTCCACCCTTAAAAGCAGCCATTTTATCCAAGGAGACGATGTGTTGTCTGGAGATCATTCCAGATCTCCAGGCCCTATCTGGCATCGGCAACCCTTGTGAGACACCACCAATGAAATCTAGGATTGCTACACAGACAGTTCCTGACCAATGTTTTAGGTACAGGTTTTGTGTTTTTGTATGTATGTATTTGTATGTATTTTAGCCCTGTTTTTTAATTATTTTAATGATGTGCGGGTTGTTGTGTGTGTGGGGTTTAAATGGTTTTAATATGTGATTTTATTATGTTTTAATATGTGAGCCATCTTGGTAGCCCTTTTGAGGATAGAAAGGCAGGATATAAATTTTGTAAATAAATTAAATAAACCAATAGACTGCCTTTGAATGTCTCTTGCTTTGAAAAACCTTATGTGGGGGGGGGGGGGAAGAGGAGGGGGCAGATTGGATTTATACCCCGCCCTTCACTACCCAAAGGAATCTCAGAGTGGTTTACAATCTCCTTTCCCTTCCCTTCCCCACAACAGACAACCCCCTGTGAGGTAGGTGGGGCTGGGAGAGCTCTGAGAGAACTGTGGCTTTCCCAAGGTCACCCAGCAGCTGCATGTGGGGGAGTGGGGAAATCAAACCCAGTTCTCCCAGATTAGACTATGCGCTCCTTACCACTACACCAAACTGGCTCTAAGTTTGCTGTGACTTGACAGGCAAAAAAAACCCTTTTGTATACTCTTTACCATAATTACAAATCCAGAAATTATACAAAACAAACAATAAATTAGCCCTTCAATTCTTCATGTTTTTCAGGAAAGGCACAAAGTTAAATAATGGATTTGGTTGATTGAGGTATTTTACTGTCTTAAGTCAAAGCAGAATTAACAAGAGAATGGGACATTAAATCCTTTTTTCTGTGGGGTTTAAAACTGTATTAAATATAAATTTGTAATGCATTTAAAAGAAAAAAGTAACTATTTTCATAATATTTACATACATTAAACTAAATTAGCAGAGTAACTACAGTAAGCCCATGGCAGTGAGCATTGCTCTATTACTTTTTGACTAGCAAACATTCCAAATCAGGGCAATTAAATTCTTGAGGCTGCTTCAGAATAGAACTAGTCTCACAAAGTATATGGGATAGATCAAGATGGGTAGCCGTGTTAGTCCGTCTGTAGCAGTAGAAAAGATTAAGAGTATATGGGAATTTAACAAAGAAATGTTTCCGCACCTACCTTTGTCTTTTGTTTTGTCAGAATTTGGGAGGAAGAGTTCCTTGTGTTGTACGCAGTCCTTTCATATAGTCCAGATATGTATACTTAATTTAATACAAGCCTTCCTAGATTCGCCAACTCCAGGTGGGACCTATAGATCTCCTGGAATTACAATTGATCTCTGGATTACTGAGATCAGTTCCCTTGGATAAAATTATTGCTTCAGAGGGTAGACTGTATGGCATTATTCCCCACTCCACCCCCAAATCTCCAGGAATTTCCCAACCCAGAGTTGGCAACCTACATTTTCCAAAGCTCTTAGGATACTGTGGATCTGGAATCCACCAGACTCTGATCAGCAAGACTTTGTAGCACAGTGGCCGCTTAAACTCAAATAATGTTGCGGCTATCAAAATTGCAATTATTTCATGTACTGCCTGTTAGCTATGCTGTGTAAAACTGTTCTTCGGGACCCCCCACAGGACAAGGTAGAATGTTTTTGCATTTCATGATTAATTGGTGTTTTTCATTCAACCTGTGTGGTATCAAAATATGTTCTTGAAAGAGCCTGTCACTTTAAGAGAAGAGAGAACCAACGTGGTGTAGAGTTAAAGTGTTGGACTAGGACAGAAATCCCCAACATGTTCCCGGTGGGTGCCATGGTACTGGCCAACACATTTCCAGATGCCCACCAAGTGTTTTGAGAAAATGGCAGCGTCCCGGTGGACTTTTGTCCAGTGAGGCTTCTAACTGGCCACTGGAAATTAAAGAAACATCCTGTTAAATAGGGCTTCTGCCTGAAATGTTGAGGGCTTACTATTAGAACTACGTATAACTTGAACTCCCGGCCATTTTGTGATTGTCTCCATCTTCCTGTGGCAGCCATTTTGTATGTGCTCAGTCACCACCCTGTGTCAGCATTCC